>BOPP01000029.1:5530488-5541443 GCA_017312745.1 Gryllus bimaculatus
AAAAGAGTAGAGGTAATTACCATAAAGCTAGCGAAGGGAATACAGTTCATTTTGAATCTTAGGAATATAGAGTTGGCAGTACACTGGTGGCCACCAAAAATCGGGAACACCAATCCATATAACATGAACAGCGGAAGCACCACCGTAACGGATATATTAGTCGAGGAGAGGGTTATGCCAGCCCAGAAACATCCACGTAGAATATCGGGCAAACCGCTATCACTTTCCAGTTTAAACGTGCGCAGCGGCTCAAAAACTGTGAACGCTAAGGTGCTTTTACGGCCATGCAAAAAGCCTCTTTTCAGTTGGAGAGTTCGTGGAGTGGGCGAACAATAGGCCTGCGAAAGAGAGTGCACGTTGAGATTGGCGTTCGATCCAACTGCATGGGGAGTGAGCTGAAGACCATTTGCGCACAACAGAGCCGTCTGATGTACGTAATAGCAGGTTAAACACAATCGTCCAACTACGTAAGCAGCGCGCTCAAAAGAAGCGGCGAACACTCTCTTTAAGTGAAGAAAGTAGACGTCAGTACATCATCTTCAGTTAAAGGAAAAGCCTCACTTCGGAAAATGAAAAATGCGTCTGCCCGAACTCGCGGTCGGGATGCGCGTATAAATGGATAGCGTGCTCAGTCGGAATATATTCGGTATCGGATGCCGAATTTGCGCTCGGAGGGGAAAGCAAACCGGAATGAATGGCACCCGATGTGTCCTCGGGTGCCCGGGCCGCTGACACTCGAGCAATCAAACAGACTACGGGGGGGGCGGAGCGGGGCGCGAAGGGACGGCTCCGGGGTCCTCCGCGGCAAGCGGAGCATCCAATTGCTTCGCAGCTGGTTCTGGCATGTTTTCCTCATTGTCTTTCCCTCCGTACGGCGAGTTTCCCGTTCCGCCCCTAGATGGCACGAGAGAAAGGAGTGGTTGAGATAAACTTCGCAGTCACAGACAGCTTGTCTCATGTCCCGCAGATTATCGGCGTAGAATTTCAGTAAGGTACATTAACTGACACTCGTCGTGCCGCCCGCCCCGCCGCCCCGCCAACCCCACGTCGGTAATCTTAAGAATCCCCTCGTGAAAAATTCCCGCCCTGGAAACCTATGTCCAAGCAGCCTCCAAGACGTCTAAACACCTGAGTACACTCTTCTCTCCTCCAGACTCTGAAGATGTCTTTTTCTCCTCTTTCCACGATTCCTCCCGCAAGCTTCTTTCCTAACAGTGCTCCTCGCAGTATGTCTTCTCTCGCCAAGACCACAGCTCCGCCCGGAACCAAACGCTCGTTCAGACAGCTGCAACAAACTAGTACTCCGTTTTACCGACCTCAACGAAGGGCGGCGAACACTCCGGTGATACTCACGGTACCTAGTAAGACCGACCGTTCTGGCTCCTACTCGCGACCATCCAGCTCGCACGACTGACCGAAAAAAAAACGCTGTCCGTAGCCCGTCCGGCAAGGCGAACCACCGCCAATGCCACGGCTCCAGCCCACTGGACAAGCTTCACATGACCACGGAATACTGTCTGGCTCAGGGGGAGACCTATCCAAATCATAACCAGCAAATACGCAATCTAACTTTGTTATACACCATAAATCTGGATTCAAATCAGTGCGTGTCTGTATCCACTCACAATTGTTATCGTCAAATCCCGGTTCCTAACACGGCTAGACACGACGTCTCGATCAAGACGACGCATCCATAATCTCGAGAATAGTTACATGAAGTCTCCCGCGAGCCCCCACCCAGGCTTCTTACCCGCGTGATCGCTTTCGGTCAGACACCTCACACGCCTCGTCGATCGTGTCGCACACGCCTCGCGACTGTGTTCCGGACTACCACTGGAGAAATCCTTCACCGAGGTCCCTCCGCCTCACCACGCCGCGCACGTCCGTCCCGCACGCCCGCCCCGCCTCACCCTTCCACTGCTCCGCCACGTCCGCGTTCCTTTCCAACAGACTGACCGCTCCCATGTCACCGCTCCGCCCGCGCCTCCCGGACCTGCCCGCCACGCCCACCCCTGATTCCTCCCCGTCCTTCCAGCCTCACCACTTCCCGCACGTCCTACCTGCCCTGCCTCCGCCCCGCCCCACTGCCTCATTTTTTGTTGGCACAATCCTTGCCTCTATGAGCTTCCCTTCGCGTTTGGCATGGAAAAAGTTGCGGATGAATTTAAAATATACGAAAGTGAAAGAATAGGTCAAAGGACCACTCCGACGATAGATCAGTTCGAGATATGTTGGGGTGTTATTGGCGAGGAGAGAGTTTAATTTAATATTTTCTTGGTACAATGGCAATGTTTATTTTAACACTATATTTTTGTTCTGTTGTCGTTCTTTAGTGACATACAGTTGTAAGAGGGTGTAGATTCGAACATATACATCATAACATTTTTAGTTTTGAATACATGAGTCTATTGCTTACATTACCTGGTTTTTTCGTACTGGAAATATTTTTGCCCATTTGCTGTGATCCCGAACGCGTTATTATGTGTTTACCAATTACATCTACTCACCAACAAGTGATTACCCAATTCCTTTCATTATTTTCACTTCAATTTGGGATAGCGATGCCATGATTTAACATACTCGTAATTGAATGTTTACAGTTTTTTAACAAGCTTCAAGATATACTTCACGCAATTATCCAGAGTACTCCGTTTCGGATCAAAAACCCTCAAATGGTTTTAAGTCCACTTAAACTGTATTTTTCCGACTAAAAAAAGCACATTCAAAACATCAACTAGGCCTTATGTGTTTGAACGAAAGGGCAATTTCTTGTCGATGTTGAATATATTGCCGCTTATTCTCAATTTTCATCTTTCGTTTTTTTAATCATATATAGAATAAAAAGGTCTTAAACATGAAATATTACAATTCGTTGCCAAAGTCCCCTTAATTCAGTAGTACTGACTACCAAGTCATCCCCCGCAAAACTCCGATCCAGCGAGAATCCCCTTGAGAGGAAAGGACCGCGTGGCTGGTCACCGCCCTCCGTACGCCCGCCCTCGCCCAGCCCTCCCCCGTCCTCCCCGCGCCGCACCACGCTGCTTGGACGGGGGTGTATTTTTAAACGGCTCAAAAAGCGGAACTTGCTTTTCGCCAGCATCACGCGCCCCCGCCCCCGGCTCCCCGCCCCGTCCGCCCCGCTCCGGCTCTGCGCGAGGAGAGCCTGCCCCAACACGCAGAGCCGCGGCCCGCGTCGGGAAAACTGCACATAGCCACGCCTCTCACCGCCCAACACCGCGGCGGCGACGCTCGCAAAACAGCGTCGGGACGCCTGCCCACTCCGCCCGCGACGCCCTGCGTCGGCGGCGGGCCGCGGACGGGAGGGACACAAGTCGTAAATAACGAAGAGCAAGCAACACGCGTGCGCGCCACGACCATGTGTGTGTGTGCGTGAGCGAGCGAGCGGGCCAGCGGTCGCCGTGCGGAGGCGAACCCTACACGGGCGTTTTTGTCATCCCAACTACTCTCCTCTACGTCTACTACTACGGAAGTCCCGAGTTTTTTCTCGAGAAACACGAGTGCTGCGGAGGCGGTGGGGGGGAGGGGGCGGGCGGGCGAGGAGCGGGCGGACCGGTTGGGCCGCGGCGGGCGGCTGCTGGTGGCGGCGGCCGGCGGCGGGCGGCGGCGGCGGCGGCCGGGCAGCGACGGTGGCGGGCGAGGGGTCACGGGGGAACAGATCCCGAGGCGGGCCTGGTCATCCACCCCTCAGCTGGGGCCCGGCGGCGGCGTTGCCGGCGCCCCAATGGGCTCCCGCTGGGGCCCAGCCTCCCTTCAAAGTCTAAGGCGGGCGCCCCCGCCCACCGCCGCCGAGTGTAAAACACGGAGGGCGCTTGGCAAACGCTGCCGCTCAGCTGTGCGCTCGCTCGCTCGCCGGCACCCGCCCGCTCGCACCCGCTCACCGCCCCGCACGCTTCTGCTCGCGCTCGCCCCGCACGCCCGCCGCCGCCGCCGCCGCCGCCGCCGCCGCCGCTCGCCTGCTCTTCCACACACCTGCAGTGCCTCGCGGCGGCACAGCCTGTGCGGCAAGTCGCGTGCCCACAACAGCAGTTTGTTTACATCGCCAGGGTCCAACTGAGGACGGCGCTTGCCAGGACCTAATATTGGATGTTTTGAAGATGGTAGGATGTTGGCATGCTCGGCCATTTTTCCGTACGTTACGGTATTCATGTTTTTTTTGGGGGGGGAGGGCGTAAAATCCTGCAGAAATGTATGTGGATACACAGTAAATGGACCTTTTTGGACTGTAAAGCTTAGTGTGTAAACATTTTGTAGAAGACTTTTCTGCGACTGAGAAAGCACAATGTATTTTAACGTTTGTGAGGTCAAATTATAGATGGTTCTACAAAAGGAGATGAACTAGGCTTTGTGTGCTGTACCATATAACTCTGAAAATCACTGCAACAGAAGCATTTATTTCCTTGTGCTTTCCAGATTTACATAACATGCTTTCTTCAGTTAGTTTGCTACAGATGTCTTACAAGTAATTTATTTAAAACGTAGAAAAAATATGGCTAATAATTTTTTGCGAGTCTCACTGCATAATGATAACTAATATTGAATTCCGATCTTTTGAATAATACTCTAAGGAATCTTCTCGTAAATACACAGTTCATATGCTAATAGAAGTGAAAAAATGTAGTCATACTCGTAATTCTGATTTCTCTGTGGTTCTCTATCAGTGCAGTCGTTTTAGAAAGAAATTACAGAAAATTAAAATACACATCTACTAGAAATATTACGTAAAAATAGAAGTTTAATAGTATCTATTCGTGGACGCAAAATCAGGAATCACTTCTAGAAGCAAACCAGAAAGAGAACATGGCTTTTGTTTTTGTTTTAGAAGGAAATTCAATTTTGATTTCGTGAACTTTCTAATAGCAACAGCGCGTGTAGCTCATACTCTCAAACCTCACGTTCGCATAACTGTGTTCGGATCTCAGTTATTGAACACCACTGACATTTGGTGTTCGGTCACGAGTGTCACATTTCGGTTTCTTTGTAAATTGTTATAGTGAAGAATCAAATTCGCCATTACTACTTTCACATCGTACTACAGTATCATGTCCTCTCGCTTCCCAACATTCTATTCTTTGCCGCTTCCAGATCAGCCACCCTCTTCGTGGAAGCACCTTCAGTTAGCAGCATGGCCCTTTTAAGATATTCTGAGTAGAAGGCTGGATATGAAGACTAGAAAATACACATGAAAAACTCTTGTTCGGAGGAAAAACAGTTTCTCTAACTGTTCCTCTGACTATGATTTGAAGAATGAAAAAAAATTGTCTCTATTTATAATCGTTCTGAAAAAAATATTTTAGATCCCCGTTAATTCTCATCTTTCTCTCAGCCTTCTCTAATTCATCTCAGCCTACCCGACCTGCGTCTACCGCAGAAAGTATTCGGCCATATCGTTCACCCTTCTTTTTCTTTGTTTATGGTATCCGCTTTCGCGCCTTCCACACCTTTCACCTGAAAACTGGTCCGAACCAGTTCTCTTCTGAAGTATCGATTCTCCAGGCTACACTCGCTCCCCGCGAGATGGTCTGGGCACGAGCTGGTCCGTGGAGGAGCAGACGTGACCTTAACAAAACGGCCAGCGACTCTACACGATGACGTAACACATTTAGTGCTATAGTTTGTTACTTATAAAGCATGTGCCAATGTTACAATTAATAAAACATCTTAATAGACATTATCACTTCAAAAAAATATTTTGGAGAGTATGCTTACAATATGAAAGTTCAAAAAGAAACGAAATTATCTGAGTTCGCACTGCCTTCTTACTTTTTTCAATGTTTTTTTCTTCTGAAACACTGTTACAAAAATCTTCCAATTCCCATTATGGTTTTTAACCTTCTGAATGTTTTATACACAATTAAATATATATGAAATATTGTATGATTTCAAGTTACGGAACAATTCTTTCAATATTAGATTTCATAATTTAATTAGCGATATAAAGGGAACGCTGTCTAATTGTATATTCGGTATTTCTTTCAATAACTTATTAATTGAATGACTAGTTTTGAAGAGTTGTAACGAAGACTTCCATATATTGCTTTATCAGGGGAAGGTCTAGAGACGAATTTTGGGAGACGAAATTCAAAATGTTTTAGTAGAATACGTCAAATTACAGATTTTATAAAATGTCGCAGGTTACACTCACTTCATGCCGCGATACGATTTTATTCGTTTTAACGATAATCCGAAAATATTTTTCTTGAAAGTCTCGTGACAAATAAAAATTAATAGTTACTGAAAATTTTTATGGGCAGAAATTCCCTCGTTTCCCTCCCCGAGAGGGAGAGAAACGAGGGAGAGAGAGGGCAAGAGAGAGTGCGAGAGAGAGAGTGCAAGAGAGAGGGAGTGAGAGAGAGAGGGCGAGAGAGAGAGGGCGAGAGAGAGAGGGCGAGAGAGAGAGGGCGAGAGAGGAGGGCGAGAAGAGAGAGGGCGAGAGAGAGAGGGCAGAGAAAGAGGGGCGAGAGAAAGAGGGCGAGAGAAAGAGAGAGAGGGCGAGAGAAAGAGAGAGAGGGCGAGAGAAAGAGAGAGAGAGGGCGAGAGAGAGAGAGAGGGGCAGATGCCAATGCCGTTCGAATGCTTCCTTTACTGCGGTTACGGACATGAGTAATCACGTCGACCAGCCACCCGGAAAGATTCGATCGCTTCCCGGTAGGGGCGCCTCGATCGCGGCGCGGGGAGCTGCCAGCTCTCGTTACGTAACACCGACACCTAATACGGCACGGACGGGCGACCCCCCCCCCTCCAGCCACGTCTCGCGACCTTCAACTGCGAGGCGGAGGCGGTGGCTGCGGGGACGCACTCGACATACGGCGAATACGGGGAATATTTTTTCCCCTTTGTTTCTGTGTCGTTCCACATTTCTCGGAATCACGATGAGTGGAACGTGTCACTCGTTTTCCGTGATGGTCGTTGACGACGAGTATTCGAGACGCTAAACCAAACGTTCTGGACCGTATGTCTTGACGTACTTTTGAATTTCTGTGCGTATCGTAGATGTATTTTTCTTTCAGCAATTTCGGAAATAAAATTTCGTTTTTATCTTAGGTTTTTAAACTAAAGAATATTGTCTTAATCGGTTCAATTAATCTTTTTGTCAAGTTCCGTTTCCTTGATTTATTATTTCCGAGGTGTAATTTCATGGATTGCAGAGAGATATCTGCGTTTATTTTGCGCTTGATGAGTTCACTTTTACGAATTATCCTTTACCACTCCAAATCGTAATGGAGAACAATTAAAAATTATTGAGCAATCTGTGTTCTTGAGCTGTTTAATTATTTCTAATAAGAACGTACATGTTTGTGTATTTATTTATTCTTCCACATGTGGGCTCCGTGTTTCGGAGAACGTATTTGAGGTGCAGTCCAATAACGACATGTGTTGGAAAGTTTTCACACACACGTGTCGTCTTCGAAGTAGTCGATTTTAAAGCTCCAAGAAACGTTACCAGCTTACGAAGTATTACACTCGTGACCTAAATTCACCACTACAAAAACAAATAATTAACAGCCCAGTTTGCACGTTGCATTGTGTTTATAGAATACAGGGAAGGTGTGAGATGAAAAGAAGCAGTGGAAACATAAAGATTGCAAGAAATATTAGTAAACCAGTAACTAAAATTTTATTATGTATTTTCTTTGTCAGAAGACAGTGTAATTGGAAATGATAGTATTGGTCTCGTTAAAAAAAAAATTGATATGATCGAATAGAACCTTGTCGAAGAGGGAATTTTCTGTTTTTCTGTAGTATATACAGACCATAAAATATTATTTCGCCACGAGTAGTTAGAATGTTAGAGAAATGTTTTTTTAGGGTGCAAATTGCCTGAGTGGATGTGAGTGAGAGTGATTATTTCGTCTTTTCGGATTTATCAGTGATTCTCTACCAGCGCAGTTGTCTTAAAAAAAATAACACAAAATTGAAATACACATCTAATAGAAATATTACGTAAAAATAGAAGATTAATAGTATTTAATTGTGGACGGAAAATCAGAAATAACTTCTAGAAGCAAACCAGGAAGGTAACATGGTCTTTGTTTTTGTTTTAGAAGGAAATTTAATTTTGATTTCGTGCACTTTCTGATAGCAACAGCGCATACAGGTCATACTCTCAAATCACACGTTCGCACAACTCTGTTCGGAACTCAGTTATTGAACACCATTGCTATTTGGTGTTCGGTCACGAGGGTCACATATCGTTTCCATTGTAAATTTTTATAGTGAAGAATCAAATACGCCATTATTACGATCACATCGTACTACAGTTTCAATCATTATATCGTTACATCAACTACTATTGATATTAGTCCCGTAAGTGTAGTGTGTTTTTTTATCTCGGGAGGGTTTGATGATCTTCCCCCGCAGGATACGGCATCGACCAACAGGTCTGCTTGCGGCGGGTTTCCGCAACCACGTATCTCCCACCAGCGGGCCACCGCCCAAGCAGGAACAAGCTCTAAGCTCCCGACTAGTCTCCCGTAGTGTAGTGCGTGTGTGTGGGGGGAGGGGGTGTAAATAAGGGGTGAGGAAAGGAAAAGGAAGAGGAAGAGCGCGCTGTCTGTGGCCCGTTCGTATACTGCTCCGGCATTCGCCTGATGTTGAGCGGAGGAGCTACGGAAAACTACAGATCAGAGCAGCCAGCCGCTGGAATTATTTTCCAGACAGCATCTCAATTCGATCTAGCAATGTAACTGGGAAATCTACTACCGATGGGGACTCAAACGCTAGGAACTCCGATGGTCACTGAGAGACATGAGTGCTGAACCAGCCGGAATGAGTGTAAACAACATTTTTAGTCCATTAATTCATTAGATTGTTCCCGTAATTGTAGTGCAGCGTTTTATACCGGGAGGTGACGGTGTCCGTCAGCCAATTGAATGTGAGATACGGTGCTAACATGAACGTTTGCTAGCTGGTTTTCCTTCTTCACTTATCTCCCTCTCAGAGGGGCTTCGCAACAGTCAGCGTAAAGTTTAAACTCCCTAAATGGTCTCCCTAAATGTGTGGTAGTGTAGTGAATGTGAGAGTAAGAGTGCGGGTAAAGGGAGAGATGGGGACAAGGAAGGAAAAATGCTGGCATCCCGTTGCCCGTTTGTTCAAGAGAACCCCCACCTGAATTATCCTTGTATTGAACGGAGAAACTACGGAAAACTACACATCAAAACAGCTGGGCGGTAGATTTCCCTTCCAGACAGCGACTGACTCCCACCTAACTTTATAGTTAGTGTCGAAAATCCGCCAGCGTCAGAATTCGAATCGTACGGTCAATGCTGCAGAAGCAACCCGAAGTAGTAGTATTTAGAGTCTGTTGATCGAAGAGTGAACGTATTGTATCGTATTGCGAAACGAAACCTCGTGACAGGAAGCCTGGCACCGTGCGATCGCTCGAGAAAGGTAGGTCCAGACGCCCGGGTGGAAGGGTGTGTGTGAGTAGAGAGAGGTTGAATAGAAAGGTAGCCGGGGCGGAGGCACCCCGATGTAATTTGGGAACTTCCAAAAATCCTCACCTGGACGGTCCGGAGCTATGCTTTTGGGGCGACTCATGTGATGGGAAGCCGTTGTGCAACAGTTGGTCCACGGGTGACTGCGGATGACTCACGGAGTGTTTTATTTATTTATTTATTTATTTATTTATTTATTTATTTATTTATTTATTTATTTATTTATTTATTTAATTTATATACGTGAAAACTGTTAAAAACTGTGCGTGACGAGCTATGAGGAGAAGTAAATTTGCAGTTGCATTTACTGTAGACGTTGCGTTATGCTGAGTGCGTGCCCTCGTTGAGAAGTGGCGAGGATCAAGACCCAGGCCGATCTTCAGTCGGATAAGGATCGCTCTTGCGATCAGGGGACGGGTCTGTCAAAGCTGTAAAGAACTGTTTATACTATTTATTTATAAACACTTATTTATTAATAAACCTTGTAAATATCTGACCTCGTGTCTGTGTATGCTGTTGCGTTCCCAAGGCGTCACAAAGGTATACATGATTTTTTTCTCTTGAGGATCAGAGCTCAACATCCCCCGCTGCGCCCTACTTTGGATCTGGCTTTCATGTCACGGCCTTCGCAGATAACTCGCGAATGGCGTTTGTTTACCTAAAAGATGCCGCTTGCATCCGTTGCGCTAATTATAGAGAGTGTAAATTCTCGTCCTCTCTGCGCTTGGAGAAGAGCCAGCAGCATGCGATGAGAGGTTTTCTGACTCGGGTACTGATTGCACTGAGCACCGATTTTACTGAGTGCAGATTCCACTGACAATGCCGGTTCTTCTGTCTGTGCAGATTCTACTGTACGATATGTGCGTATTCTACTGTCTGTGTAGATTCTACTGTCTGTGTAGATTCTACTGTCTGTGTAGATTCTACTGTCTGTGTAGAAACAACTGTCTGTGTAGAAACAACTGTCTGTGTAGAAACAACTGTCTGTGTAGAAACAACTGTCTGTGCAGATTCTTCTTTCTGCTTTCTGTCTATCCAGAGCCTACACTCTGTGCAGATTCTGTTTTTGCATATTATACTGTCTCAAAGTGCTACTGTCTATACAGATTCTACTGTCTATTACAAGGGGAAAATATGACAAATCTAAACAAATGTAGATATATTCTTTTGTTCCGAATATTCCTAAACACGTGATACGAGTATCATTTCCTCAATTTACAGTATCAATTGACATGAAATAAAATGAAAATGTTTGTTCAATGGGCAATTTATAATTTTCAGTTTTTAAGTATAGAGACAGAATAAAATTTAAATGTTTGTCTTACATTGTGCATAAAATCGCTCTTCATAACATTACAGACATAAAAGTTATCGTCATGAGCAAAGTATTGGCAAGCAACTAAAAGAAAAGCCGCTGCTTTCAGCATCATTCAGTGTAACGTCGTGTGTAGGGATCTACACCACAAAGAAACAGACACGAGTGAGTATATACAAGTTTTA
>BOPP01000029.1:5565491-5584221 GCA_017312745.1 Gryllus bimaculatus
ACACACCCCCAGGGAAAAGAGGAACCCCACTTCCCGGGGGAGGCCTACCGGGCCTCCTAACCACGTGGTGCTTTGGGTCAAGCGTTTTTTTCGCCGACAGATAAAACGCAAAAGACTTGAAAAAACCGTTCGAGGCTTGCCGACCAGAAAAATCCTGATCATTCGTCGCAAATGGTTTTTTGTTAATTTTGGTATAAGAAATTATAACCACTAAATACAAACGAAAAACATTTCCGACAAGTTCAGGAAAGAAATATCGCATTAAAAATTTGCTGTATTAACCCGTTAAATTATAGCTCGAATTATTTTTGGTTTTCTATCGACCAAATTTTTGTGTATCTTAAATAATTAAACCACTTCAAAACATTTTACATAAAGTAATTTAGCTTTTAACTTCTTTAGTGAAGGTCACATTCAGCAAATTCCAATTTCACAAAGTAAGAAGATGAATCACTTTACAAAATGCATTTGTTATTTATAAGTCTTAAACAATTCATAATACTACCCTACGGGATTTAAAATTATGAATTTAAGCGACCAGTGAGATCCGAAATGGTGTCGCCCTATTCTGTCGATCTCTGTTTGTGGGTTAGCGTTGGGAAATTTTGGTCATTCGTTTGTTTGGGTTATGCGATGTGCTTAGCGTAGCGTGTTCCTTAAATCGGGATGGTGTTGGCGACCTCGGTGGAGTGAGTCCTTGGAGCAATATGTTGGACGCACTTCGTGTGCCAGGACAACTTCGATCTTCATAAGATATGGTAGTTTACTACAAGTGGTCAGGGCTGGATTGCTACGTGTGCCACAAACCTTCTATCTGAAAACGACCCCCTCAAAATCAGTCATAATCAGTTTAATCAATCCCCATCCCTCGGCCTTTCAACGCGGAAGGCGAAAGGAACTTTGATCACCTCTGAGAAAACAGAGAATCATTACACAAGTTACGGACTCACCATCTATCGCCTTCTGACTCAGAGTTAGCTCTAAGCTGGCACGGCTGCCATCTCCGAAAGAACTTCTTGAAGAAAAAATTGCGGCCCTTGCATAATGGTCTCTCGATTAATCTGAATTAGTTGTAGCTGTCAATTCTAACATGACTTCATGTCCTACATGTCGTATAAGAGTATTGTTTTATGAAATGTGTATCTTGTAGTCTCGAATATGTCAGAAAAATGTTTGCAGAAAATGTCCGAAAACTCTTATCAAGATTACTTAGGGAAATAAAGAAAGATTCTTCTAGGTGTTTCCGATTAAATGATGATCCATTTAGTAAGTATAACATGAGTGACGTAGTATAGAGAAAGTAGGTAGGTCGGAAAATCGGCGATATTTCGACTACAAAACCTCGTATTGTGGAAGTTCTAATATCAAAAATACTGAAAAATGTTGTTCCTGAATTGCATTCAATTGATTTAAAAGAACGGGCCTGCCTCAACTACTAAGGTCATGAGTCTCGGATTTCTCCTGGAGGTGGCGGATGAATCTTCCTTCAGCTGGATGGTGAGACTAACGCCGACCTAAAATCGGGCTAGCGGTGTTTTCTCCAACTAGGTAATCGCCTCCTACCAGCGGAGTCAACTGTTTGTATCATTCCGACCTGTCTCTCGACTTGTGTGGTTAGGTACGACGCGGTGACATGTAGGAGCAGAAGAATAGCAGGTAGAAAAGAGCGTCGCGATCGCGTGGCCGCCATTTTGTTAGGTACGGCTCGACATGCTGCTTGGTGTTGATCGGACGAAACCACAGAAAACTATACCGATAGGACAGCCGGCCGGTAGAACATGTCTCCTCCAGAGAGCGAGCTGACTCCATCTTCGCTGTCTAGGTGAAGTCGAAAAACCCTGCCACTTACGTATGGGGATAGTGGTAGAAATTCTAGACCTTGCTGTCAGAAGGTCATTGGCACGTGGACCATCATTCTGACGCCGCTGAGCTACTCTCCGTCCGGTTGACGATGCTGCGATCTGGAACACAACCGTGTGATCGGATGAATACTTGCCGCAGGATTTGCGCTCGTGTGGCCTGGCGCAAGCATGGAAAGCGCCAGAGCGCGCGCGGTCAGCGGCGACTCCCGCAATCCTCCTCGCCCGCGGCCGTCTCCGTCGACACCCCGGGCCAACAAACACTGCGCGCGGCGACGGCTCGCGGCTTCGTGGCCTGCGCGCTGCCGTGCCGTAATCTTGTCGCCCGGCCAGACCCGCCCCCCACTCCCCCCGCGACTCTTCCTGGGCGCCTCCCGCCTACTTCTCCGCCCCTCCCGGTCCCGCGTTCCCCCTGGCTGCCGCTTCCGCCCGCTACCCACATACACAAGTAGCCCGCTACCCAGGGCTACTTCTCGCCCCGCTGACTCGCGCATCCTGGAACCTTGGTCCCGCTGCCCCGGCTACACCGACCCGCCCGCCCGCTGCTCCCCGCTTGCATGCGGCCGCTCGCCAGCGTGCCCGTCTCGTCCACCGCCACCTCACGTCCGCCTTCCTTCTCCCCGACGCGCTCCGCCAAAACCCTGGAGCTCTTGTCTCTGTTCCTACCGCTCATCACTCCTTCCATCCTCCGCCATCGCCCCGCCGCTCCCCGCCTACTTCCGCTCCCCGCCATTTAAACCGCCCACCTCGCCTCACAAGCGCCCGCTTCCACATCTAGACTTGCGGCCCCGTGAACCCCGCTACACCTACTTCACCAACGATTCCTCCCGCTGCAGCCGACCCCGCCGCCCCGACTGCATCTATCCTGGTTGCGCCTCACAGACTCCCCGCTTCCCCCGTCAATACTGACCTTCCCACTTCCCGTAACCGCAACTTGGGCTTTCGCTGTATCTCCACCATCACTCCTCAGCCATCTTCCCGCCACTCCAGCCAGCACCCTCCCGCATGCCACCTCAACCGGTCCACTCACCAAACCCAGGCTCTGCCATCGGGCTCCGGCCCGCCCCCGCCCACCTCACCGCGTGACACCCGACCACGGCACGAGGCGCGGCGCAGGGCGGCGGCAAGTCTCTCGAAGAAGGCGCCCGCTGGCGTCTATTCTGACCTCGAGCGCTCGCGAGGCCCCCTCTCCCCCCTCCCCGGCGGGCCGCACGCGCACTCCAGCCGGCGACGCACTCAGCGCCCCGGCCGTGGCGGGACGCGGCTGGCTTCCCTGCGCCACGCAACCGAGCTCCCGCGCCCCCCGCGCCGGGCTGCGCTGCATCCGGAGGAGACCTCAGCGCCCGCCTCGTCCGACTCGGGTTTCTCCGTATCGAACGCCAGACGAATGCCGGAGCAGTACCCCTACAAACGGGCTACGGATCAGTGCGGTCTTTTCCTTCCTCTTCCTTGCATTATACTTCCCCGCCTACACATAACAATGCACTACACTATCGCACATCGCCGGCGAGACCCGTTGGGCGAACTAGAGCTTGTCCGGGCTGGGAAGCGGTGCCCCTGGTGGGAGATACCTGTATTGGGCAACAACCCCATTACCGCACGGTTGTCGGCGGCGGATCTCGCCGAACAGCAGGGGGAAGACAGCAGCCTACCTCCAGATCCAAATATCATGCACTACAGCCCTAACAAGATGGAGTACGGAGCATGTGCGTCTTTCCTTCCTCTTCCTTGTCCTAAACCCTCCACGCCTAACATACACACAACACCTTTCATGCCACTATATGACCACACCTTGCCGAGATCAGCTCGAAGCTAGCAGCTTGACCGTGCTGAGGCGGTGCGTCGCGGTGGAGATACCTGTTTGAGGAAAGAACCCGCGAGCTGCACGTAGTCTATGCCAAATCTCTCGCCATCCACGCGGGAAATTCACAATTCCACTTCGTGCGATAAAAAACGTGCAGCTATACTTACGGGACTAATGACCTTGGTCGTTGACGCTCCCGGAATCTGCAATTACTCAATTCTAGCAACCGTGCTGAAAGCGAATCGTGCACTTTTTCATGGTCGTTCTCCCAGTACATTCGTCCATGTAACGAGCTAGAGACCGCGCCCAAGTTTCCTTCCTCTTCTTTGGTCCTTATCCTCCCTCTTACACATACACTACTTACATATAACATGCCTACACACACACATTCTCGGGGACCAATGTACAGCTTGTCCTGGACTCCGCGGTCTCCCGTTGGGGGATGATTATACGTGGAGCAAGAAAACTCCACAACACGACCTGTTGCTTTCGTGCCAAATTCTCATGTTCGAAGAACGCCACGCGCCAGCGGCTTTAACTATGCCACTGCAACTATGGAACTAAATCTAAATGTAAACGAGCTACGTTGACGCATCAAGAAACCGAGACACTCACCATAACTACTTTAACGGCACAGACATCACGGCGCCGTCATGGACATGGGAATTGAAGGCGCTCCTTTGGATTTATTATATTTATTCGTATTTTGTTCGTGCGAATAACTCATCTCGAGATCAACGCAACGTGCCAACCCATCGGGTTCAGTTATAGTAATCGATGTAGGTGCTACCTTCACGTTTTATGGGGATCAGCATGTTCATGCTTGAATCCATTTTTAACTAAGCCTAGTTGTTAGCCGTGAGAATGAGAATTAACATTGATGATGAGGATGAATGCGGACAATCCAGAACATACAGAGACACACACAAACACGAGGCGGAGACCCGGATCCTTTGTCCTGACTGCCGCCGGCAGCTACTGAAAATACGGACACTATACATTGACCCCTGATCCTTTTGTCCGCTCGACTGCCACGACACTACTGCTTACGATCTCGCTACCTGGATCGCTTTTATTATAATTTATTATAATTTCGTTGCATAGAAATGTGGAGTTGACATGGAGGGTATACGCACTATCTTAAATCAAAAATGTTTTTTAATGGTGGATGAGATGCTTGGGGAACAGACCTTAAAGGTGGAGAAAGTTATGTAGCAAGTCGCCGGAAAAATCATGCTGTAAAAAAATAGTGTAATATTTTGCACCTTGCATCAAGAAGACATTAAGACGTTGTGCTTTGCACTAACATTCTTCTGCTTGTTTCTACAGAATTAACTTACTTTTTATGTTTTTTCCTATCTGCAGCCTCTAACTGTCTCAATATATTCCTTCTCATTCAAAACATCGCTTACATAATGCATAATAAAATAATAATACTACACAGTATTATTTTATATAAACGGAGGAATTTAAGAAACCTGTAATAAGAGCCTGTTCAATAAAAAAAAGCCTTGCACTTGATGCTGCGTCCTCGTAGTCAGTTCTGGAAACGTTCCACCAGTCGAATCATCGTAATTTCTACCGGCATTATATCTCAATGCACAGTCACAATCTGAATAATCACTATTCACGCATTCACGGTAATTAAACCTATACATATCACTACTAGAGTTTACTGGAGCGCCGATCGGTACCACCCAATAATTTCACAGTCCATCATCTCTAACACAATATGTAATTCCACCACACTCATTTTTCATCTCTTAACAGCATCAATTTCCATAAAGAAAGTGCTCTCTTAACAAGGCTTTACCAGAATGTGTAACATTTGATTTCAGCACAATGCAGTATCACAGTGCATAGGATATTGTTTAGACTGGATGTAAATGTATTTTTATATATACTTAGCAAATAGAGAATCTTTGAGAAACACATTGCAAGTCAACTTCGGTTACAACCGTATTGAGATATTCTCAATTGTTGGCTCTCTTGCTAACCGTGTTCATGTAAATCACGAAATATACCAGGAGCCTCATGGCCCAGATTCACATCTGCTGACAGAATCACAGTAAAATGGTACAAGTACCTCTCACTCCTGCTAAACAGACACCGGAGTTACCGATACTTAGACTATTAGATATTAAGCCTTACCAACATGAAGCTACGTATCTCGATAATTAACACTACTCGAACAAATCACAGCCAATCAAATACATGAATGCAATCCTCATGGCAATGTCTAGTCACGGCTTTCATGAACTTTCAAACTAGAACTAATATCATTGACCCTTTAATGTTTGCATTACTTCTTTTGATCTAGAAGGCAGAATGCTTTGTTGAAGCCCTGTAACTGTTTGTTAACGTTTTATTTCTTAAGGTTCTGTTAGTGCTGATTTCACATCAGCAAAGAAGATTGACAAAATCGAAAATTTTATTCTGTGGCAGTCTAGTTATGCTTGTTTTAGGGTACTTGGGTTGATAATAACCTGAAATACCTCGCAACTTTCCTTGACCGATAGCTAGAAATTGGAGTAGGAATAGGGGTAATTAGTTTTAAAGAAAATGCCACTACAGTTTTCGAAGGCGTGCCACCTCTGGGGGAAAAATATTTCAATGTAAATCCACTGCTGGGTAATTCATTGAATTTGGAAGGTCATATAGATTTTTCTATTTTTTTTTCGATTGTTTCGATTCGAATAAGATTAGGTACATTGATAAGAAGGTCAAAAGTACGATAAAGAAAAATCTTATCCAATCCGTGAAGAAAAGAATTAATAAAGACTTCAAATAACTATAGTCAACCCTTATCACTAGTAAAATCTTGGAAAGTTAGTGAAAAAAATATCAAAAGAAATAGGCACAAGTATGATTGATTTAGGCATCCTTTTAGTGTCACGTTTTTTAGAGGTGTTTTTGGAGGAAATTGAAAGGATTATTGCTCCTTTTAATCTTTATTCTCCAAATCGTCTAAATTAATTATTTCAAATGTAAGCATAAATTCTTATGTAGCGCAAGCAGCAACCCGGTCCAAGTATTACCTTAGAAATATATCAAAATGTTGTTCGATTTATGCATACTTAAAAAAATTGAGAACTGAATTTAGGCCCCTTCATTTCGGAGCCTGAGCGCGCGCACCGTCATATGCTTATGTGCACAAATACCCCTCTTAACCTCCACAATACAATCAATCCATCCAGCACATCATTTCCGAGAAAATCATCAATTCATATCATCATTATATTCACGGCATCTTTATCACCAAACTTACCAGATAATGTAATAATATTTACCTTCCACCTAAACAATTCGTTGCCTTGTCAAAGTTTATCTTAGCTGTTTTTTTTACGGGATATCTCTGGGAAGGAAACTGGGAAGTTATAAGCCATTTCATAATTGAGTTGATTAAACTTTCAAAGAGGAAAATTTTCTGTAGGGCCAAGTATGTCTGTGTTAACGAGTAAAAATTTCAATGAAGAATGCGCCGGTATTTTGGAATATTCCCCACTCATGAATTCGCTCTCTCAATCCATATATTATTATGAGTTACTTGAACAATTACTAAATGGAACACTTGCCATTAGTTTATTTAAAGTGTATCTTACACTTTTTTACATATAATTCTAAATTTCTACATAAAACAATGTTATGATTTATGGAGAATTAACACAGCCTTAAATTACATTTATTTCACCTTATTCTACAGGTATAGAAACTGTATATTAAACAAAAAACTTATTCCACTGAAGAGTACTAATTTCACCAAAATACGTTCTAATTTTGGTTCCTGTTTTTAGAAGCAAAAATAAATCCTAAAAGAGGACAAAAATCGGTCTGAAGCTTGTGGGCGGTCGTGTGATCCGTATCTATATCGCTTCCAGAGGTGTTTGTGTTCCTATCGACCCCAAACAGCAGCTTGTGTGCCCATGGAGGGCGGCCTATGGCCCAGAAAACTGTTTTGGAGGGAGATGCTGCCGCAGGTTCACCCAAGGACGGGACGCGGCGACCTGCGGCGCCCACTGCGCAGGGCTTTCATAAGGGAGCTCTGTCCTTGGGAGCCCCTGCCTTCCTCCTCTCCAAACTTGCCAATTCCCTTTTCCTGCATCGCATGAAAATACCCGCAGCTTTCCAATATTCCTTTCTTCGCGCTTTCCCTCAAGTGCATTTTTCCTCTTTTGTCAACTCAACTCCTATCAGATTACTGCAGATGAACGACATCGTTTTCCAGGTAAAAAAATTTCAACATTTTCAATTATATCTTCCGCGACATATTCCTCATTCCGATTGAACGTTTAGCCGTCTCTTCGAACGCTGATCTTAACAGCATCCATAAGTTAGATATTTAGATTATGCGCAATGTTCTCTTCAACCTGAACGCTGAAAGATTATTATGCTTACTTAAACGAAAGGCGGAAGAAATAAGAAACATGAATGTTTTTAGAAATGTTAATATTAATTAACACAATGTTCAAAAAGTTTAGTCCACTATTTTCAGGTTGGAAATAAGTTGTGTGAACTAACCCACCTACTTCAATTCCAATGTCGATAGCAGATACTCAGTAGCGTGAATAGTTTATTATTCTATATGATAAATGAATTTTGACAAAGTAATATTTTGTATTTTAGCACCCTTTTACCTTTTTTTCACTTTTAATAGTTGCAAGCAATCTTCCACATGAAGCCATCCAACTAGCAACAGAACAACAAATCTTTTTTAAATCTTCGTCATTCACGATTGATACTCACCTGTTTACCGGGAATTTGGATTCTACGTGCCGTTTTTTGGCAAGTATTAATAATATTCCTAAGAAAATGTCTCATATTTAGCAGCAATCTTAAAATGTTTGATAGCAGCCCTAAGTTCTTTCTTCATTTGTCCTTTCAGTTGCCAGTGCATTTCGCAACTTCAATGTTTGTACCATTCTCTGATCTATCAAATACAAAAATTCAATTCCATAAAACTAATAACTAAGTTCGTAATGCTTTATAAAATTAACAAGAAATGTACAGCAGCTTGTTCGTTCTTCAACCCAATCAAGCGAAACGTTTTCTTGTTCCTTCGTAATTAATATTTTTATAATGTGTAACAAACTACTTAAAACAACTGGAGGGCAAAGAAAAAATTGTTTGGGAGGCGTTCCTGTCGGGTCTTGTTCCTGCAGAATGTCCCCGCTCCACTCAAGCCCTGCAGCGCGCCCCAATTACGCGCTGATTTTATGCTGCACTCGGGGCCCGCCGCGGACCGGCGGCCACCGCCAGGGGAACGGAGCGGTACCACCCGGGGCGGGGCGGGGCGGGCTGGGCGGGGAGGGTGCGTTGTGGGCGGGGCGGGCGGGGGCGGAGTCAGGGGGGTGGGGGCGGTCCAAGCGCGGCGGCGAGGCACCCAGCGGCGGGACTATGGCGAAGACGAGGGCCAAATTATCCGATAAAGAAGGCGCGCAGATGCGCAGACCGGCACCCGTCCAGGTGTGCTGTACGAAGTCAATGTTGTGAGTTCTTCTGCGCTTGGTTCGAGGCCGCCGACTCCCAAGGGACGAGCGGGCCTTTCGCCTTTGATGGCAGCACTGCCTTATCTCCATAGCGACTGCCACCCGTCGGCAGCCCTATTACTACCACCGCATCCTCGACATGGGGAGGCGAGTCTGCTAAAGTCGGGGCACTTAGAAAACCGAGTCGAATAGTCCCCTGCTTTTTTCCTTCGATTGTTGCCTGGGTGTCGTGAACCACAAATGTACAAACACGGTTTATAAAAGTATTTAATCCAAACTTATTGATTTTCAAAGTTAACTATTTAGGAAGATAAAAATATTCAGAAAGATTTCAGGGAATCATATTGTTTACATTTCTAGATCTACCTATATTGCAACCTCAACCTTTTCGTCAGCTTCAATTACAAGGCAGTTTTGAAGTCTTAAATTAGAAACTACTGTACGACAATACAGTGGTAGCAAACAAGACAAATATCTGTATGATGTAGAATCTAAGAGCAACTATCTGCATCTAAGCCCTCGTGATATTATAGTATAAAAATGAATAAATTCACGAAACCAAGAATTAGAATATGTAAAAGACACTATTATTCACAAACAAACAACATTATCGTTTTTATATCTTAATTTTCAGAGCTTGATTAAATTGTCTTCTTTTTCCATTCGTGCGGAACGTTATCTTCGGAATATTTATTCTTGTAACAATGTACACCCTAGCACGAATGAAGTTCAAAAAAAATGTTTCACAAAAATGTTTCAAAGTTGCAAGTTTCGGTTCGAAAAGAGTTCAAACATCTGAGATGTATTTAGTTACGTTGAATCCATATAAAAACAGGTTCAAAATTTCAGCTAGGAAACAGCACCCACATTTTGTACAAACATGCTTTTCTCAATGTCTAAACACAATGATGTTTTCTTAAGGATGCCTTCTATATTACCCGGCATAAATTTCACGAGAACGTTCTTACCGATTTCCCGCTTCGCAAAAGCCATTTTTTTCGTCAAACCTCGATCATTGTACACGTCTTTCTGGCCACCGCTTCGCCGCTTGAACCTCCCCCCCACTTCTCCCACATTCCGCGGACCCTACCGCAACTCGCAACTCGCCGATCACCGCAACTGGCATGCGGGGACCGGCCCATGCAACAGACCTCGAACAGATCAATATGGCGACGCTTTCTCGTCATCGTCTTCGCGCGAGACAACCGCCCGCAATGTTTCCAACCTCGCTCCCCTCGATGCAACTAACCCGTTCGCCGGCGCGGTACCATCCTCGCCGGCCTGCCTGCCCGCCCCGCCCCCGACCCGCCCCGCCCGCTCCTCCGCTCCGCACCCCGCCCAGCCGCCCCCGCTCCGCCTGCTCGCCCGCCTGCCCGCTCACGCCCTGCCCACTCCGCCCCCCCCGCCCTGCCCCGTTCCCGCCCCCCGCCCGCCCCGCCCCGCCCCCCCGCCAGCCCACCCCACCCCACCCACCCGCGCGGGCAACCCCGATTTCCACGCCGCCCCCGACAATAGCGAACGCATCCATCAACACGCCGCTCCATAATTGGCGTAAACGCGGTCGTCTTCAGCGGCGATTTGCGCCCAAAGAGTTGCCGCGCTTTGACACCGCGTCGCCGCCGGCCCATAAATATTTTGGCGAGATTGAAACGTCCACCGCGCCCCCGGCGTCAAAGCGCGTCGGCGCGCCTCAAACGCGGCGCCCGGCGGACGCCGCTGCGGGGATGATTTTGTCAGCTACTCTCTGTCGCCGCCGCCGCCGCGTGCATTCTCTCTGCTTTTGTCGCTAAGCGCTCTAAGCGCTCTCCGCGGGGTGGCGGTGCTGCCTTCGGGCCTTGTTGAAGTTCTGGACTTTTTGGCTTTTGAGTACGAAAATAATTTACGACTTTCGGACTGTGGGACGGTTCATTTGAACTATGCTGCCAGTTGTGTAGTGGATGCAATCGCAGCCTTGTACACTGCGACCGATAGGTATCAGCGTCAACATGACGGCTCCACATATGTCGCATTTCGCGAATCCCGAGCAACCGCTCGGCGAATGCCGAGTAATGAGGATGTTCGTTGTTTGGTTGACGTCGTAGACACTCGTAGAGCACCAAAGATTCGACGTCTTCATCATATTTGCCCTCAGCACCACAGATTCGACGCCTTCATCAGATTTGCCTGAAGCCACATATTAATGGACCAAAGATGTGTGAATCTGACGGTGTCAAATCTGACGAGTATGGCGGATGTAAAAGGTACTCGGAGCGTAGGTCGTCGATTGTTTTCATAGTTGCATGTACTGAATGCGGACGGGCAGTATCGGGTTGAAAAAACACCTGCCACCAGCAAATTCCTTCACTTTGTGCGTATTGCCGACTTCAAATGGTTCTTGAGAAGGTCTGAGTAGTTGGTTCTGGCCCCTGTACTACCTTGGAGCATCTACTGTTCCATAATTTGATCATTTTTATTCCAGAATAAAGTCATCATCATTTTTTACCAGAAAGAACATAGTATAGACTCGTACACGTAGGCTTCCGCCTACGTAGGCCTATCTGCCAACGACGCGGCGTCACCCGGACAGCCTAGAAGTAATAGTACAGACTCCTCTATCAATGAGCCTGACCCGGAGGTAGAGCTTCACTCAGAAAGTCGAAGCTTCTCTGAATTCCTTACACTTGTCGCTCTGATAAACAGGTGCCTTTATACTTTTTCTTCGTTTTCTGATGAATATCAACCGGTATCTCCATCTCTCTATAAAAATCTAATAACTCTACGGTGTTGCTCTTTGGTTCATCTGCGTAGTGGTGCTGCCATCTTGAATCAATTGTAATTCAGCTCCAAACCTACTGAAACTGTCTCGTACTACCAGATTGGAGAGACATATGCCTGCAAATTTTCAAACACCAAAAGAAAAACCATATTTTGATTTCACAATATAGTGTTGTTGTTTAATGAAATTGAGTGTCATCGTAATATTTTAATTTGTAATGACGTTTGATTTACCGCATGAATCGTAATATTTTAATCGTAATATTTTAATTTGTAGTGACATTTGAATAAAATACAGCACCTACATACATACAACAGAACAGGGAAAATGTAGTTATTTTTAAAAGCGGGATTCGAAGAATTGGACAAAATGTGAAGTTCTGGGATTAAAAGTAATATTTTTTTCAGAATTCTAAGTTTTAAATGTCTAATTCCTTGCCTTCTTTATTGTATGTTTATTGCATTTAAATCAACACATTGTCTGTACCTCCGCAAGTTCTCTCTCACGTGCAACTGCAGCTAATGTATGACAAGGACCTTCACCGTGGCCGTGAGCTAAGGCCTTATGTGCAATAGACTTTGATGATGCCGGTCGTTAATGTGTGCTTCGAGCTTGAGTAATACACAGCACTCCTGATTACATAAGCCGAAGTGATCCTGAACATGTTCAGAAAATCCCACTTGACGAGAAATGAATGCAAACTGTAGGGAATTATTTTGCACGTTTGTGCAATTTTTGCTATCCTTAGCCAAAAAGAAAGGTCAGCGAGGTATCAGCAAAAAAGGGGCCGTAAATAAATCATTTAATTTCTGGGAAGATTTGGCACCTTGATTTTAAGGTAGACATAAAAAAATTACTTTGTTGTGTGTCTACCTTAAAATCGAAGGAACTAATATTCCGAGAAAATAAAATATTCTCATAAGGCAGTCTTAATTTCAATTTAATTTCACTCTTCGTGACATCATTTACTCGCATTTGATGTAAAATTAATTTCAAATAAGCATGATCGTCAATTACATCAATCATCGAAACACAAAAGGAAAATCAACTTTTTAATTTTTTTGTACAGGTGATTGATTATTTCGGGTTTCTGGACACATCAATTTTTATCGTCATTTTTCCCGTAAGGGCAGTAAATGTTTATCACAAGAGATGTCGGTGTACTCCCTCCGCTGTAAAGTATGATTCGACGCAGATCTACACGACGGGTGGTGGGGTTTTCTGCATCCAGATATCTCCCACAAACAAGGCACCGCCGCAAACGAGTCCAGTCATAAGATCCCAGCTGGTCTCTCGAGTGTGTGGTGGTATAGTGCATGTGTGGTAAGTATGTGTGAGTAAAGTATATGTAAGCATGTGTTAGTTTGTGTAAGTAAGAACAGAGGATGAGATAAGGAAGTGAAGAAAACTATCGCGCGTGGTCGAAGGCCCGTTTGTTAGAATATTACTCCATTCGCCTGGTGTTAATCGAAGTAACCACGGAAAACCACCGATCAGACCAGCAGGCCGCTAAAATTCTCCAGATAGCAACTAGTAAATACGCATTATAATCAGTGTTTAGACAAAGTTGTGTATTGGTCCAAAAGTTGATGCCGAGATTGTGACGGAAATACAGTTTCATGCTGCCAAGAGCTTTTATCAAAAGTTTTGTAAATCGGCCTGTCTGCTAAATGTACACAGAAATCCCTTAATATGAGTACTCCCGGAAGACTTATTGATAGCACTGTGGACTAAGCAACCTTCGCAATCGATGGTCAAATGGCACCACAGTTCTGGTTTTGCCATCTCGCATTAGGCGCACTCTGTTGGAAGCAGAGAGGACTAATCTGGGGTTAGTCCTATTCCCTGCTAACAAGAGTACACGACGTAATATTCGCCGACGAAGCAGTGTGCTGATTGTAAACTGTCGGTACTGTCCAATTACATTTGTGCATCTCCAGATCCGAATGTTAATGAAATACATCATAAGTTTCTAGTAGGATGCCACTCATACCTTCTTTGAGACCAAGATTTTCGTCTAATAGAAAAGGGGGAAAATTTCATCCACACATTTTTGTGCGTACAGATTGAGTGAGATTCAGTAATACAAAATGCTAGGAAGAAAAATCCGTTCACAATTCTTCAAATTACCCAATCCGACTTTGCTTCTGCCAAGGTACCTGAACGACATATTACAAACAGGAAACAGTCTGAATCGAAACTTAAGATAGAGTGGTTAAAAATTCAATGTCTGCTACTTAGATAAGAATATACTAGTGAAATTCAGTATAAATATTCAAATAATGAAATGCATAATTTTGAGACACTTCTTCTTAGTAACATAAAATCATTTACAACAGAAAATATACTGCAACTCCTATATCCCACTGACAATATCATTAGTGAAGCCAAGAAAGACGATCTTATTCAAGAAGGACTTTATACTCCCATATGTCATGCCGATGACTTATTGGAAGAGGATGTTGTATAAAAATTAGTTTTAAGAGTTCAATGTGATTTAACTGTATATTCTATTATTACGTTCACAACTTTATTTCAAACTAAATGCAATTAATATATACTGCTTTTACTTATTGCAAGAATATGCTAATAGTAGGTGGACTATCCACATTAAACATCAAAATCTTAGATGATTTAAGTGGGCCTACATGAAAACGTACATTTTAGTTATTATTTGTTATATATTGGCATATGTTTAAGTTAAAAAAATATATTTTCGTGACAGTTTAACAATTCTATTGTACGTTATATTATGAATGAATATGCTGATTTTGCAATCAAAATAATGTTACGTAATTACGGTTTAATATTGTGGATGCTAGAATAATACCATAAAGGTATCTTGAAGTTACTGAAAAATGACACAATTTGTATATTGAGAAAAATTTAAAGAGAAATGGTCAGACATTAGTTTTAGCTATTTGGAATGTGCATTGTTTTTACAGTAATGTTGGAAATTTTCTTTCTATAAAAAATACATTTTTCGCACATTCTCCTATATGCCTTATCCTCACATAACAAAGAAAGCTACTCACTCATATTTTTAGAGAAGAAACGTTTCACTCGAGAAGAGGTGAAATTATTGTTGCCTCTTTTTCTTTAAAATGTATTAAATATATGTGTCTGTATCATAACGACTCATCGCCTTTCACTGAGAAAACACGATGGAAATTGCGTTAGTGAAGTTTCGCAACAAATGCACCGGCATAGGAAACGGAGAGTCGATTAAAGAGATGGAGGGATGGTGGCATTGCAGATCAGAAGAGCATCAAAATCTTTTCTCAAGGTGATGGTGAGGGTGATGATAGCCGACGACTGTCAGATGCCAATAGCTTCGTCCGTGGCGGTGGTGATGGTGAATTGACTGTTAGTGATTCCGGGCGCGTCAACCACTAGGTCCTTAGTCCTGTAAGTGTAGTGCATGTATTTGATCGTGAGGTGCCTGTGATCATTCCCCGCTGTTTGGCGAGATCCGACGCCGAGCTTCCGTCGGCTATCGGGGATTCGCTCAACCAGGTATCTCCCACCGTCCCAGCCGGGACAAGCTCTAAGCCCCCGAACGGTCTCCCGGCATGTGCGATAGTGTAGTGCATGTTAGTGGGTGTCTAAGACGGGAGTATATGACAAGGAAGAGGTAGGAAAGATCGCGCGCGGTCCGTGGCCCATTTGTTAGGGTACTGCTCCGGCATTCGCCAGGTGTTGATCAGAGAAATCACGGAAAAATACCGATCAGTACAGCCGGTCGCTAGAATTCTCCTCCAGACAGCGACTGAATTCGACCAAGCTGACAAGCCAGTGTCGAAAATTCTATCACCGTCCGGACTCGAACCTGGGACCTTCCGCTCAGAGGGACGGCAGTGACATCAGTTGATAGCCTGAGCCATCTCTTGCGGTACAATGGTGTAGAGAATGAGAGTACGGTGGGGATGGTTGTGCCGTCGGCAGAAGGCAAAGGCGTCGGTGGCGGCAGCGGCGGGACGGGTGTCGGCGCTGTGAGCGCGCGGGGGCGGCGGGGGAAGGGCGGGGCGCCAGTAACTTTCCGCGCTCCGTTGTTCTTGTGAGCGGCGCGGCGCGGCGCGGCGCGTTATGTTTCAGCGCCGCGAGCGCCAGGCAGGGGAAGGAGAGTGCGGGGAGAAGAAGCTGAGCGGAGTTGCCTGCCCCTGAACGAACCGCGGTGTCCGCCCACACTTGCGGCGAGAGGGTTGCCTACCCGCTTTACCTCACGGCGCAACTCACCTGGCTCAATCTGATTGCATCTCGTGGGCTGATTAACGCGATTCTTATTGTTATTTTTCAAATCGATAATTCGTATTAGAATTCTCGCGGCGCGTTTTTTCTCTGTCTGAATAATTCGTTTTTATGAAATACGCTTTTTGTAGTAACATTGCACCATCACACCCTACCAACTTCTTTGAAAAAGTAATTATTGCAATTACTTTATGGGGTATAAAAATAAGAAGTAGGAACTACCCATGGGAATTAATAAGAACGTCAAAGCATATTATCATCAATTTATAAAATAACTATATCACAATTTCAAATGTCTATGTTGTAAAACTACTATTCAATGTATGTTTAACCGCAATCTAGTGCGAGATCTTTATGTGGAGTACGTGATGTGTCACTTCACTATTGTCCAATAATAAATATAGTTTTCTGATAATTAATTTGTAAGATGAATAATTTCAAAGTGTGAAGAAGAGATCGTTGTCTAACGATTTTAACAAATATCTTCCGTCGCTGGATTCTCGATTCGTTCTCGTACCTATCCAGGTGAAATTTCTTCAGGGTCTATCCGGGTTCTTCTGTTTCCTCGAGATCTCATTTCACCATTGCTTCGCCATATCATTATTGCTATAATCCACTCTACTGTTCTAATCGCTAATATCTTATGCGCCTCAGCAGTAAGCAGTTAAATCTAAATAAATAGGCAAATTAATACAGAGTGGAGTGAAACTTCGGCATTAAAAAATCAAAAACATTTTAAAAATATCCCAACAATGAAATACTTCGCAAACAATATAATAAGTGAATAATTCATCAAATGAGAGGCAGCCATGTAAATATAAATTTGTCGGGGATATTAAGAACCTCGTTCGTAGGAGGGACTTGAAAATAAATTTTGACTTTTTACAGTTGGTCACCTTCCACACGCGTCACCGCCGATTGACTTCGCGCATTCCCGAGCGACGTTTCTCACGGTGTTGGCCTTCGTCGCCCAAGCACTCGTTCGAGGAGCCTGCGCAAGCCTTTATTTACCCACGCTCTCCGCAGGGAGCCCGTCGAGCGAGGGGCGTTTCGAGTACCGAGTCAGGTACTCGCGGAGTACCCTCACTCTTCGCGACGCGGCGTGACGCGGCGGGTGGTGGCGCACGCATTCCCCGGGGACTCCCCGGGCACGGTCACGTGACCCTGGCGACACGCGACCGCGTAATTAAGGGGCCGACAATGTCGCGGCGGTCACGTGTCGCCCCGCTTGTCCCCTTGCCCTCGAGGACACGTCCCGACTGATGCTTCTTTCCACCCTTTCGCGTCCGCTCGCCGCCCTTTGTGGGGAGACCCTTCGAGGGATGGCGCTGACGACAATCGAACTGCGGAGTTTGAATAACGCGGCCTTCGTTTAGTCGCTCGAGTGGTCGTGTTAGCGCTGGGAGTGTAGTTGTATGAAGTTCGGGGGATAATGATGATACTGTTATTTCGTGGGTGAATTTCGTTTGATCTTGGCTTTTGAGATTATATCCTTTAATTATCTGGTGTAGCTACAGTTTCTTTATGGGGCACGTGTTAATTAAATTTGATTTTCTGAACTGCTTTTCAGTGTTTCAGCTATTTAGAAGTGTCGCTTTATCGATTACTTTTTAATAACTCAATTTCATCACTAATGAAGTAGAGGCTAAGCTTTATATTTAGATGTGTGTGTATCATGATGTAAATGATGTGTAGATGCTGTATAACAAGTTACGTAGTTGATAACTATTATATATTATAATACGTATTGCATTCAATTATTATGTAAGAGTTTCTTAATTAATTCTTGTATCTCTTATTTAACCATTTAGCTTATTATTCCTCACCACTGTTTACAAATAATTGCCCACTTTCCTTCGCCCCGGATCTCTTCGGATGATTCTTCACTCATCTGAAAATATACGTCGATGCCTATCGAACCTTCGCATTGTACACTCATGGGGCAATCATCTGAATATCACTATCACAATTTACTGAACAATTTAAAAATAAGCAACGCATATTGATTCTTCCCCTTCACTCTTCTCACAAATCTTTTATGATTTGAGGCATTCACCAATAAATAATGATGTGTCAATTTTTTTGAAATTTATGTGGAACTGCACTGTGAATCAGACGAACGAATTTGCACTATCATTTGTTACCCGTTTCTTGTTCTTTAAGATGAATAATATCAATTTCGTACATAATGTCTGATATCTTAATTACGCCTGGCAATCTAATTTGGTAATCAAATGACAAACAACGAAGAATTTAATACTACTATCACATTCTTAGGCACGTATTAATCGTTACAATACACAACACACAGAAATGAAGGAATTTTAAAATTGTTTAATTCTAATTCTCAGTGCGCAATGTGGCGTATTCTACAAGGCGAAGAACAATTAATTCAACCGGGGGCAATTCCTGAAAGAGAGGCGATGGATAGGGCAGGTCGCCGCTGGGTGCGCTGCCGTCGGCCGCCCAGCGCTGCCTGTCGCCTGTCGTGCACCGTGGACTCGCCCACTCACCGCCCACCCCTCCCCCTGCAGCGGGCGAATGGGCTCGCCCCGGCGCGCTCTACCCCCGGCCACAC
>BOPP01000029.1:5584246-5598116 GCA_017312745.1 Gryllus bimaculatus
AGACCGCATACTGGTGCCACGCGCTCTGCTCCGACTCCGGCCCGGAGCCTGGCGCTCAGCAGACGCCCAACGCGCTTGCGCCTTCTCGCGCTTCCCCCCCCCCGACCTATGCTAACCGCAACCCGCGCAACTCAGCGCGTATCTCAGAACGCGGCCCTCGCTCCGCGTTGCCAAACTCCCCGCTTCAGCAACACTTCACGTTCCGTCGCCGCGCGCGCGCCCCCGCTACCGACCTCTCCCAGCAGCTGTGCCCGGCCAGCAGGCGCCTCGCTCCCCACTCCTGGCGTCGGGCTCGCGTCTTCGCCCGCGACCGCGGTCAGTCGCGGGCGACGCGGGCTTCGGGCGGAAATGTCATCGCCTGGCGGGAAGGCTCGCGCGGTATCGACGGCTGCTGCACTGCGGGTCAGCGAGGAACTAGCCGGGTTGTAATAGACGTCGTCTCAGCCAATATCTGCACTACGATTCTCGAAATGCGGTTTAATGCAAGGCGGTTTTCAGCGTACATACGTGTTTTCTTGTAATGATGCGCAAATTTGAAGCTGTGGATAGAATGACTCACGTTTCTAACATAATTAATTTAAATTGCCAGAATATGGTGTAAATTTTAAGGTTATCTCCCGCACGTTCCAAGTAACGGTAAGACGAAACTAGAATATTGAATAGAGGCATTCGGGCCTGTCAGTCTTGGTTTCCATATTGAAAGACAATGTTTTAAGTACGATACAATTTTAGTGATTAATACATGTACTTCATTATACTCCTTATACTCCTTTTACATATAATGTCCGTAAATCTTTCAGTTAAGCGAAATCTAGTATTCGGCATCGTAGTTAGATATCATCGTAAAGAATAAGAAAAATAATGAACAAATTTGTTGCATTTTTCATTTAATTTTCATTTCATTTAGAAAGTATTGATTTAAATTTATTTTTTTCCTAGGGCTTCTGCTCCGACAACTGGTTAACCATTACGAACCCAAGGGTGCTGATTTCGACCCTACACTAGAGCACCAAGCACTTGGCGACTCTCTGATCTGGGGACAGGAACGCGAAGGCCCTCCGCGACCAACACATACAGAAGAGACAAGTGAATCGAACAAGTAGGGGAACTAGAACTGCGTCCTGCGTGCCGAAGTGCCTAAGTCGGATACAGCGCTCTTATTTCCTCACATCCAGGTCTGTTACTTATTAATATTACCTGAGGAAATGTTATTAACAGGAGCGAATTGGCCAAAAAGCCATGGTTTTTCCATTTCTTGTTTCTTTTTCTTGTATTTAATTTTCCAATAACACAGATCGTGTTTGGCTGGATACAATTGTGGCTTACGAGCAGAAATACTCTTAGTCAGACCGCATTGGTGACTTCCAATGAAAAAAAACTGATCAAAATTATTTTCACTAATTGGAGACAATTTTAAAAGGTAGGAGTGGCACAATTTTAAGTTTGCATTCTGGGATCAATAATGGTGGTACAGGATGAAGAGCAGACGTCGCTGCCTCGCGCTGTGAAGGACGAGAGCGAATGCACTCCCCACCCACCACTTTTGCGCATATCCCGCGTGCTCCACTCCGGACTGCACTTCCCTCGGCGCCCACTCGAAGCGTCCAATCGCTCGACAGCTGGCGGCCGCGGCGTCGGCGCGCCTCATCGCGCGAAGGCCCTGTTTTTGTTTTTGGGCGCGTGCCTCCATCTTGCAACGCACGGGGATATCATTCAGTGGGTCGGACCTCAGGTAGATGGCACAGTGTACCTTTCCCAAACACGCTTTCGGCATTCTCCAGCGACTCTCGGTCCGTCCGTGATCCGCCTCCCGCTCTCAGCCCTCTGCGCTCTCCTTCCTTCCATCCTCTCCACCCACCGCTTCCATTCGTCCTGCCGCCTGCCGTCCTATCCGTCGTCCGCCCGACCGCCGTCCGCCGTCGCCGTCCGCGCGTCCGCCGTCCGCGGTCCCGCACGTCCTGCCGTTCCAGCTCGTCTGCCGTCCGCCGTCGCACGTCCGCCCGTCCGCCGTCGCTGCCGTTTCCGCTCGTCCTGCCCGTCTGCCCGTCGCCGTCCGCGACACCGTCCTCCATCCGCCGTGCCCGTCGCCCAGCATGTCGCCAGCCGTCTGCCAGTCGTCCTGCCCAGCCGTTCCCCTCTGACCCTCCTCCGCCCACGGTCCGCCGCCTGTCCGCCCAGCCCGTCCCACTGACCGGCCCGGCCGGCCCGGCCGCCAGCCGTCCCGCCAGCGGCGCAGCCGTTCGCCCAGCCGTCCGCAGGCCGTCGCCCAGCCGTCCGCCCAGCCGTCAGCCCGTCTCGCCCAGCCCGTCCCGCCCGTCGCGCCCGTCGCGCCCGTATCGCCCGTTCCGCCACGCACCCATCGCCATTACCGTCAGCTTTTGGCACTGTTCTTATACGTTCTTTTTCTATTCAATTATCATGCATACGATTCTTGTAAAAAATGCCTCACGCCTTATGCCTATGCCCTTGATGATCTGAATTACTGATTAAACAAACATTTATAAATGTTGATAGAGGACAATTCTCTAAGCCTTTACTCTCAATTCTCTCTTGTTATTTCTGGTATCCACTCGCATTAGTACTTCACATTTTACTCTAACATGATTACTCGATCTCACTTTATTTCTCGACCAGTTTTTAATTAAATGGGTTATTTTGATGAGACAACATCTTTAATCTTAAAGAAAATGAATAAATATCATTATTTTATTCATAATTTTATTTTAGCTCTGACACACGCGTATAAACGCCTCATATCCACTGCTATAAATTGCGCAGGTGTGGTTGCATTGAAAAGGCCACTTCTCCGGAGATGTGACGTTTGCCAACATGCTCGCGTCAAGCAGTTAATGGAGACGTGACCTTTTCAAAGTAACTGATTTAATGTATGATTTATGCGATTCTTTATTGGTTCCTCTTTTTGCTCTTTTATATCTGCATAAGGAAGTTGTCCTCCCATTGCCTTCCGTATCTTCATCGACACTTTTATTACCTCGCCACCAATCGAACACCCTAATATGTGTGTGTATCGTATCGCTTTACCACTCCGAGAGCCATTCTCATCGACTACATTGTCATGGCCTCTTTCATTGCACCCACCTAGGTGGCTCAGGGCATCAGCTAATGTCACTCCAGTACTTCTGGCCAGGAGGTTCTAGGATTCGTGTCCCGACGGTGGCAAGATTTTCGACATTTGTTAGAGAGCTAGGACTAATTCAGCTGTAATTTGGAAGAGAAATCTAGTGACCGGCTACTCTGATCGGTAGTTCGATGATTTCACACATCAGCACCAGGCGAATACCGGAGCTGTATCCAAACAAAAGGGCCCCGACCGCGCACAACTTTTCCTTCCTCTTCCTTGACCTAGTCTCGCCTCTTTCTTACTGTTACGTACCCTTAAATGCACTTACCCTCATTTGCACTAATTCCCTCACACATGTTCGGAAGATCAGTCGGGAGCGTAGTGTGTGTCTCGCCTGGGACGGTGCTCCGCTGGTGGGAGATACCTGTTTGGGAAAACAACTCTGATCCACGCGTAGGTCAGCGCCGGTTCGCGGTTCCAACATGCACCACACTCGCGGGCCTAATGACTTTAGCTGTTGACACACCCGGAAACACTCATGGATCAGTCAACCACTTTCATTGCCGTCGTTGACGTCGATGCCACAACAGCTGCTGCTGCCCCTCCAAGACGTCGCCGCCGTCGCGACGATCAGCGCCCACGTCCATACACACACACGCGCGTCACTCGTGGCGACCTCTGCCTCGCCAGACGCCCACCGCGGAGCCGCTCGGCTTTTATTTGCGCGCGAGTGGGCGACGCCGAGACCCAAGTGCGGGTTTAGACGCGTTCCGGCAGCGGAGTGGGCCGAACAAGGCAGATTCACTCGCTTGATTTATTTCTCACGGTTTTATTGCCCTGTAAATGTCAGGTCTTTGAAGCGAAGTAAAAATAAAACGAAAAAATGCGCGATGACATTTAACGCGATCGAATTGTGTGCAATGAAAAGTAAATATTGTGCCAAGATTACGGAGTAAGTGGTAAAATGTTTAAGTGGTGGTCTTTCCAGTAAATATTTCACTAGTCACTTCTTAAAACGTGCATTTCGATTTTTGAACTAACCAGACCATAATTTAATGACAACGGTGTGCTACGACTTCACTTAGTTTTATATCGAATTCGAGTTATGTGCAATTGTAAATATTGTGCCAAGATTACGTAGTAAGTGGTGAAAGGTTTGTAGGAACTCTTTCCAGTAAATATTTCACTAGTCACTTCGTAAGAAGTACATTTCGATTGTGAACTAACCAGACAATAATTTAATGAACACGGTACGCCGTGACTTCACTTAATTTTATATTAAGAGCTGGAATATTTTGTGTTAATGCGTAAATTCGTAGGTACGAGTACCCAAGAACCATTAATTAATTTTTCTTTCGTGTTTTGTAAAAAAACAGATAATGCTCTTCAAATGTAAGATATCTCAGAAATTCTATATCTGACCTATTTGTTGTTACCATATTATTTTTATTCTTAAAAGTACACTTCTTCATGTCTCTTTACTTTCTCGACTTACGAATTTAAATTAAGATGATCTACATGCGAATATGTTGTGATCAATCATATAGTGCCGCTCATGTGAGGCAGGCACCACAAAATTGAAATGCCCACGTGATTGCCGCCTAGAGGTAGACAACGCCACCTAGGCTACTGAATTCTGAACTCATGCCGGCCACCGACTCCAAGGAATAAACATTGACAGTCGGTTGGTGTGGCAGGAACAAGATGATTTTCGGCTAGTAATATTGGAAGTGAACGGACGGCGGTGTGTGACGCTGGGAGTTTTAACTGAGCGCAGGTGTGAAGCGTCCAGGCAGAGGCTACGCGAGGACGCTGATCTCTTCGTTGTAACGCGACCCGCGACCTTACGCGGTAGGAGGTAAAAGTTTTTCCAGGTTCTGCGGCGGAGCAGAATCCCCGGCCAGCTATCACACGGCCGCACCGAACGAGTGCGAAGAGGGAAAGATGCCCACCTTTCGGGAGTCGGTCTCGTGTGCACATGCGATGACTGTGGAGGAAAATACCGTGAGTGACTTGAAATTAGTTACTGCAAATCTTTTGTGTGTGGATGACGAATAAAAACACTTGGCACTTCACAACACTTCTTTGCTTGCATTATAAGATATTTGGTTATTGTGTTAGGTTATGTTGCTGTTTTCCATTCGTATTTTTTTCTTCGTTAATTGAAAAGTATCTCCTGGAAAGATAGACTGGAATACTGTACAGGATTTTTGTAACATGTGTTTTCTTTTAAATTATGTTAAGTCTGGAGGGATTAGACTTGTGTTTTTTTGTGTGTAATTCCTGAACATTTCATTCAAAAAACCACTGCTTGTCTTCTCTACAAAGTTTTCCATGCGTATGATATCAGAAATAGAGAATGATCGCTTAAATGCATAATGCAAGAGCAACTCAATTTAGTCCAGCAATTTTACTATAGTATATACAGTCTGATACAAAATGACAAGATAGGAGCCATTTGGAATAAACAATTTTATTTCCAATATCAGTGTACATTTTACCCATATTCGTCACATTTTTAAATTCCACACAGACCTCAATTTCAGCATTTAGGGTAATTTTTTTTATCATGTCGGCCTTTATACGAATAAATTACGGACTATAAAGTTAGCAGATAATCCCCAACGCAAGGTCGAAACGGGATTCGAAATCACGATTCTTCGAAAAGACGTAGTTGGAGTGTCCTATAGACTTCCATACCGTGATTGTCACCACTTCCAATAATTATTAAGTATTGATCATTTCACAATATGGTTATGTAAGTTTGTTAACAATCCGTTACGCGTAAGCAATAATATGAAAACGATTTCCCCGTCGAATCTCCCCAGTAGAAACTTTGGCATTTTTTTTTGACATTAATAATTATCTCGCAGAGATAAAACTAATATTTACGTAAATAAAGCCGAAATACAGAATACAAGTTAGATTTTGCCAGCTCTTCGTTTTCGCGACGCACGCGTGTCGCGTGTCTGAGCAGCGTGCGCGGCGTGGCACGGCGAAGCCCGGCGGGCGACGTCTGCCGGCGCCGCTGCCCCACGTGTGATTAATTACGAGAATAAAGTCGAGTGGCGCGCTGCGCTGCACGCGTGTTTACGTTCCCGAGATACCGGCACAATGGCGCCCTTCTTTCCAGTTCGGGGAACCCCCGGCCGAGACGGCGGGCGGGCGGCGCGCGCGGACGAGGCACAGGGGGCGTGTTTGGAAATACGCGACGCGCCGCGACGCGACGCGCGGCCCCGGGGGGCAATTGGGGTCAATGCCGCCGCAGGGCGGCGCCACGGGGCTGGGGCACGGGGTCCGAGGGGGGTCAAGGGGGACGTCAGGGTCGGTGAAGGAAGGGGAACTGGGAGGGGCGGGCGGAAGATAAGAGGGCAGTCACTGCGAGCGGGTGGCTTGGGAAACGGGTGATTCAGTCTCGAGTGTGGGGAAGGATAGGGATTCAGAGAACGGTGATATGGTGAAGGTCAGGGTCAGAATTGAGATTTTCTTGATGTGCCATGCATGTAAGTATTTGCTGTTCTTATCTCTCTGTATTAGCAGTGTTAGGCACTTCGTTTTTGGGAGTAATTTGAATTTCCTTGCCCTTGCAAATTTTTCATGTACCCGTATTTTAGTTTTTAGATCATGTTCCTTCATTATGTCGTTGCTATTTTATAAATTCTCACATTATTATTGATATATATTTCAATATAAATATTCCTAGTAAATGTAATATCATGTCAAGAAATTTTAGGGGTCATGAAAAGGGGTCTTTGATCCCCCACCCCCTCACCCAAAAAAAGAGCGTTGGGAGACCCTGGTTTAGAGGAATTAATAGCATTTTTCTCCATTATTCCTTGTTCAATATTCGCCAACTTTTTTCAGAAAATGCTGATCATCTATTCCATTTTATGTGTTACTAAAATCATGGGATTTTCACATTTTGAGTTTTTCGAACGTTTTATTTGGTTTCATTTCCGATTTTTTGTGACCTTTTTACTTACACTCTTACTGCAAAACATCTAATGAAATAATTGCAAATCAAAGTAATGAGAATAACAATAATAACGGATCTTGAGGTGAATCTTTGTGGAGAGGCTCAAACGATAGGATCTTGGACGTAACCACAAGCAAGACGGGTGAATTCTGAAATGGGTTTGAAAGGGCAGTGTGGTGTTCTGAAAGGGTGGTTAAGGAAAGATTGATGGGCCGAGGCTGGGAGAGAACGAAATGGGAGAGTAAGCCAAACAGAGGGCCTCGTTCGCTGATCGATCGTTCGGACAACCGATTCGGTAAACGCGATAATCAGGATAATTGAAAGTGCTATTGCATGTTGGAGTGAAACTGAATACGGACCTGAGGGGTTGCTTTGCCAATGAACCAGAGAAGTTGATTACAAAATCAGAATGTTAAATGTGGGTATGAACTCATTTTGATATTACTACATGGCCAATACATCAATGCGTTATTACATTATTATTATTAATACACAGTACATTACAGGAAAACATAAATGTATATTAAGATAAATATTAGAACGGAAATCATGTTGGTTTGTATACAAACTTCTACAAGTGATACAAGCAGATCAATTGAGTAAATATATTCCATTCCATTATTGCAACAATAAGTATGATACCCGATAATAAATTGAATAGGGTTGAATGTAGAATTTAATGACGTATGCCGACGGATCCCTCATGAAGTTTCAAGTCTTCATTCTGTTAAATAATAAAAAAAATATTATTAATTTTATTTTTATTATAACTATATAATAAAATGTTCAAACAAATATATTCAAAATATAAACAAGAGAAACATTCAGAATCATTATTGCTAAATGTGTCTTTGGACAAACTAAATATACTCCTAATGTTATTGAAAAACAAAATTTCGAGACGTAACATTGTCAAGTCCACTCCTCATGTAATCAAGAGAGATTGTTGCTTTCAAAGAATAAATACATGCAATACAAATTTGATACAAAAAGCCATGGTCGTAATTTCTCAAGCTGACGAAGGCTTTCTTCAAAAATTCAAGTTAAAAACAATTTGACGATGAAGGAGGAGAATATTGAGACCTTTTTGAAACATATTTTTATACTACTCAAGATGTAGTAAGAAACATACATTTTTCAAATTATTTGTAGTATCTGGAGTATCTGGAGGCTGAGAAAAAATATCAGCATTCGAAGCCGATTCATTAAAGCGCATCGTAATACTGAAATATGTGAAGTATTAAATTCTAGACATACTTTTATGTACGTACTAACTGTCGGGGCACCGCCGAACCGTCTTAGCAAGAAATAAAGTGCAAAATTATTGATTGAATTACAGAAGCACACAGTTTTGACTCAAGTCAACATATCTATCCTTCTCTTTTCTCTTTAAGCACTTTCTTCAACTTCTGATTCTCTTTCTTCTCCTTTTCCTTTTTTCTTCAAGTTTTCCTTATCTTTATTCAACTTGTTCTTTTTATTTTCCTTCCCTTTACTTCGTCTTCTATTTCCGTTCCATTCTTCTATTTTAATTTTTCCTCTCCTCCTTCTTTTTCTTTCTCCTCCTTCTCCTGTTCCTTTTTCTTTTCTTCTCCTCCATGACCCAGCAAATGTTAATGTGGCATCACGATTGAAGCCGTCAAGGCGCGTGCGACGCAAAAACGTCAATCAGGATTGACTGCCATTCAGACTGGCCCTCCGAATTACATTATAAAGAAAAATATGAACATTTAAATACGAGAACAGTTATCAACATGATAATTTCTGCATGTAGATGAAGGAGACGGCTAACGCCAAACTTCACGCTCTCCTTTTCTCTGGGAGGTGGCATTGGTGAGCAGATGCCTTCCATAGGATTGATGATACTGAAGAAATGTTGAAGATTATGGATGATGTTCATACGGGAAGCTTGGATGATCTGGTTATTCAACCAAGACACAAACACATGATGAAAACTTCCATGCCTTATTCGGGACTCGAACACGCAGTCTCCGACTCCGCGGCCATGGAGTATGAACTTTTTAAGTACCAGATCAATCAAATCCATATCATGAAAATCTTCCCCTATCTGAAAAATCGGTCTTATAACCAAACATTGATAAAAATAAATGTATTCTTGAGCATAGAAGAAAGCGATATTTTAGTATATTATGATTACAATTTGCAACGAAGCCTCATCTTAACATCCAGATCCTCTTTATGGTCGTTTCTGGACCGCCCGCTGTTCCCACGCGCAGTTAAATGCGTCTGCGATGACTGCTGCGCAGGTGTTGACAAGATGCCAACTGCTTTTGTTCCCACGTCCAAGAACACACCACTCATCGCAGGGCGTAGGCAGGCGTGGTTCCGAAATAGCTCCAAAGCGCCTGGGAGCGCGCTTAAAACGAGGAGGGTGACAAACCGACCCATCTGCCTAATAGCGCCCGCGTATTTTTACATCACAACGCGGTGATTTATTTCCTTCGTTTGTTTCCAAGTAAAAAAGAGGACGAGTGTCGGAACTTGAGTAATTTAGCGTCGAGTGTTTGTCCATGTTGATGGTGAGGATCTGGTAATTATGGAATGTTGAAACATTTTAAGATGTTTTCCGGTATTCATATATAGCATGTTATTTAAGATTGGATATGTTTGTGAGTGATGTTAAAATTCCTATCTGACAGAAGATATTTTCATTCTTGGCGTTACACGATGTGTGAGGAGTTAATTTCCTAAATTCCTCTTGGTTTTAGATATTCTACAGAATTGTACAGAATTGTTTCTTTTGTGTGGTTGACGAATATCGTCTAGTATATCGTTTCACTAATTCAGTTTATAACAAATCATTTTCTTTGAATTAATCGTACTGCTCTCTAATGTCTTTCATATCAATTTCTAAAGTATTAGCTGAAGAAATCTAGCATTTCTCAGGCAAATATTTATTACTACCTTGTAAGCGACAGCTGGAGTACTTATTTTTCTGTAAATGAAATTTAAAACAAACGCTCCACATAATCACTGAAAAATGAACTTATTCGCTCGGAAATTACTACAATACATCAATTCTGAATTTTTACTCAACACACAAAAGTAAAATAATGTTCATGCCTTATTTATGGATTCATTTAAGCATTCAGCGTTTGCTTTTGAATATTCACAGTACTGTACTGATGCGTTTTCGTCATTCTGTTTGATTTCTTATTTGGTGTCTAGGTATCTTTTGACTTTGATTCATTTCCCAAAAGCCAACATATTTACTTAAGAAATGCATAAATCCATTTTCAAGCCATATTATTTCATTAGACACAAAATATCTTTCCCAACTTCAAAGGAAGAAATATTACTTCTGGTGGTGTTACAGAATGGCACATACTTTCTCGCATTAGTTGATTTTCTAATAGGCTAGCAATTCGGTATTGCTCCTTCTTCTTCCTAACTGCCGGGAGAAAGGGCTCAGGGCATCAACTGACGTCACTGCAGCACCTCTGACCGGCAGGACGTGGGATTCAAGTCACGACGGCGGCAGGATTTTCGACACTCGCAAATGAGCTACGTCGAATTCAGTTGCTGTCTGGAGGAGAATTCTAGCGGCCGGCTGCTCTCATCGGTAGTAATCAACCAATTAATCAAACTTCCCAGCTGCTACCTAAAATACATTTCTTCACATTGTTTCAATTTTCGAGCTCTTAAACATTGAATTGAAATACGCTTTAGGAATATTATACTAGACGAGAAAATCGTGGTCCTCTATGTACATTATCATTGATAAATTTGAAGCTGTTTATGAGAAACTCAAACGTTTTCTGTGAAAATGAGCTGAAAATTGGTTTTCGAGAAGCTTCATTAGAAATAATATTGTGTTCACAAATGCAATAATGTATTAAAGCGGCCATAATGTATATATTTACAACGAGAGTTATGTATAAAAAACATACAATTCTGTAAATTTGAAAAATCAAAAGAATGCATCAAAATGAGTTATTTTTCTTACGTCGCTTTTTAACTACAAAGTCATATAGAGTCCACTATGATTGTTTTTACTTTATTGTAACTGTAGGGAAACATAATGTAAGGAAGATCCTAAAGTTTCCAGAGTCTCCCCACTACTGTCCTTAGGTATGCGGTCAGCCATGTTGCTGATCTCAGCACTTCTCAAGCTGATGAAAGGAATTGAAGTCGAAACAATATAGCAAAAGATGACGTAGGCGTAAGCCAAAGAATATGTTTGCTTGTGGTTGCCAAAGGGTATCTTGTTTAAAACACTTTGACAAATGGGTCCCAAATACCACTTAAAAATTTTGAGTTTTGGTAGAGTTGCCAAGGTCTTGGGATAAAATTTGATCCAAAATCGACGGTCAATGCAAAATCGGAAAAATAAAAACCCAGATCTGCTAGATGTTTTCGAACTATCCGGGGTCTTTCATTTTTCCCAAACAAACAAGCATGCCCAAGGCGGGACTCGAACCTGCGACCTTTCGGAACGAAGAGCTGAGTTGGCACACGCCCCCCTCCCATCCAGGTTGGCGCAAAATGAATACTTTAATTTCATATGGTTTCATAATGATGAAGGCCTTGCATTTGATATGATTTCAAACTTCACCTATTAGAATATTTCCACATATTACAATCAAGAACAATGTCTGAAAGTTGTTGTTTTTATATCAAGATCACAAAATTAGCCTTTCCGACTGGAAAAGAGTGCTTTTCCTAGCTTTCCTTTTCTAAGCGTCCGAGTGGAAGCTTTAATTTCTTATGGTTTCATTGTGATTAAAGCGCAGCATTTGATGATTTCAAACTTTACTAATTAGAATATTTCTATATATTACAATCAATTACAATGTCTAATTTTTTTATATCAACACCACAAAATTAGTCTTTTCGACCGAAAAAGAGAGCTTCTCTAAGCAAAATCACTTTTTCTAAGAGCCCGAGTGGGAGCTATAATTTCTTATGGTTTCACAATGAGTTAAACATAGCATTTGATATTTCATACTTTACGAATTAGAATATTTATATACATTACAATAAAGAACAACGTCTGATATTTTTATATCAACGTCACAAAATTAGTCTTTTCGACCGGAAAAGAGATCTTTTCCAAGCAGAAGCACTTTTTTCTAAGAGATGGTCGGGCGCGAGGGCGACGGTAGCGCCGCGCGGCGGCGGAGGTAGGCAACCCTTCTGCCGCGGGCGCGCGTCGTGCGGAGCGTCTGCCGGTGCGGCGCCTGCGAGGCACAGTGCTCTGGATGGGGGGCGGCGGGAGGCAGGGGGGGGGGGGCCACTTGAGCGGGCGTGTGCGTGGCCCGCGTCCGCGCGCGCGCGCTCGTGCGTGCACGTGCGTATTCATGCGACATTTATTTCATTGTCGGCTATTCACTTGTGGCGCGTCCTTTGTCAACGTGTCCAGAAGCGGTTACGAAATCGCCGCCTTTTGTGTCGCACGCGAGCGCGCGCCGCCGCCTCCGCCGCCTCCGCCGCCGCCGTCGCCTGGCGTCTGCCCTCCTGCAGCACTTAATATTGCTCTGAGCATTTTACAAGGGCTGATATTGAACGCATTGTGTGCTGTTAGGTGGTGACCTTTTGATCTGGCGTTTGACATCGCTCTTCGTGTTTTCGGCTCACGAGAGGCCGTCGAGCTGCACTGTGGAGCGACGTTGCTTGGGCTGCGTGGGGCGTTGGTTGAATTCAAGCGGAAGGATCGTACATGCCTCCGGTTGGTCAAATTCTCTCTTGGTGGTGGGAATTAAATTTAATGGATCAAGGAAGTGATGGAGTTATAATGATGTTTGTAACGACACAGTATAAAGAATTGTCTTTCTCTTATTTCATATTTTTAACGGGCAACCAAGAGGGATGTGCTACTTTCCTTCACTAGACATTATGTAGAGAAGACTATGTATGTGATGGTTTAGATATTGTATAGATGTGATGCTTTATGTGAGCATTTCATGTCTCTTTCATAAGATGAATACATCGTCTTATGGAATATTTGAATGTACAACCCTACTGCAGTGATGATACAGCTGTAACCGACTGCGTAATTTGAGCCAGTAAAGAAAGACCAATTTATTTACTTAGCATTATCTTTTAATTTGATTTTAGTCACATATCAAGTCAGTTTTTAAGTAAATACTTTTAAATATAATTATTTGTTTACTGATACGTTATGGCTTGTTATTGCCCTTGATACGGAGTTCGATATACCTTTTATAATGTACCTGGATCGAGAGGATCGTGGATACGTGAGAAATAGGAAAACAGTTGAAAACATGATCCTACATGTTCTCTATTAGAGAGAATTATGGGAAGGAAAAGTGGAAAGACAAACCGAATCAAGTTGACATCTGGTTAATGCGTAAATAAGAAAATCTTAATCATTAAAAGTACGTAAAACATAAAATATTGTATGTAACCCCGGGCGATAACTGGTTGTAATGATCTGGAGCCCTCGGGCCTTTTGTCACCGCTCGACCTTAAGATCCCTTATAACGATCTTGGTACATAAATAACATTTTCCTTTGTTTGAAAAATACTGTCAAACTTACCATTGCATCAGCACCAAAAGATAAAACGTTATTTAAAATTCTGTTGTGTAGTATAATTAACTCACGAAAATTTCTTGTGACGAACAGCTGAGATCAGACCATTGATATACAACCCTTTCTCCAGAACCCCGATCTTCTCTCCTGGAGAGGGGAATCCCCGTATTAGAAGGCGCGAACCCGACGCTCATCCCCTCGCAGTCCCCTTCTTCGTGAGCGAAGCGTTTACGCGCGCAGTAATGTGGGGCGATTTGTTGGCTTCTTGCACAGATGCCCGCCCGCGCCCCCCTCCTC
>BOPP01000029.1:5598141-5640190 GCA_017312745.1 Gryllus bimaculatus
TATTCCTCGTTGTTTCAAGTAAAAAAGAGGACGAGTGTCGGAAACTCTGAGTAATTTAGCGTCGATCGTTGTCCATGTGATGGTGAGCATCTGAATTATGGAATGTTGAAACATTTTAAGATGTTTTCCATATTCATATATAGCATGTTATTTAAGATTGGATAGTTTGTGAGTGATGTTAAAATTCCTATCTGACAGAAGATAATTTTCATTCTTGCGCTTCACGATGTGTGAGGAGTTAATTTCCTAAATTTCCCTCTTGGTTTTAGATATTCTACAGAATATGTACAGAATTGTTTCTATTGTGTGGTTGACGAATATCGTCTAGTATATCGTTTCACTAATTCAGTTAGTAACAAAAATTTCATTTTCTTAATTATCGTACTGCTCTCTAATGTCTTCATAATCAATTGCCTAAAGTATTAGCTGAAGAAATCTGAGATTCTCAGGCAAATATTTAATTACTACCTGTAAGCGACAGCTGGAGTACTTAATTTTTCTGTAAATGAAATTTAACAAACGCTCCACATAATCACTGAAAATGAACTTATTCGCTCGGAAATACTACAATACATCAATTCTGAATTTTACTCAACAACAAAAGTAAAATAATGTTCATGCCTTATTTAGGATTCATTTGTAAGCATTCAGCGTTTTGCATTTTGAATATTCACATACTGTACTGATGCGTTTTCGTCATTCTGTTTGATTTCCTTATTTGTGCTAGTATCTTTGACTTTGATTCATTTCCCAAAGCCCAACATATTTATTAAGAAAATGCATTAAATCATTTTTAAGCCCATAATTATTTTCATTAGACACCAAAAATATCTTCCCAACTTCAAAGAAGAAAATAACTTCTGGTGGTGATTACCCAGAATGGCACAATACTTCTCCGCATTAGTTGATTTCTAAATAGGCTAGCAATCGGTATTTATTTGCTCCTTTCTTCTTCCTAACTGCCGGAGAAAGGGCTCAGGGCATTCAAAACTGACGTCCACTGCAGCACACCTTGACCGCCAGCCAGCGACGTGGGATTCAATCACGACGCGCAGGATTTTCGACACTCGCAATAGGCTACGTCGAATATCAGCTTGCATGTCTGGAGGAAGAATTCTAGCGGCGGCATGCTCTCATCGTATAGTAATCAACAATTAATCAAACTTCCAGGCCTGCTACCTAAAATACATGTCGTTCACATGTTTTCAATTTTCGAGCTCTTAAACATTGAATTGAAATACGCTTTAGAATATCGTATACTAGACGAGAAAATCTGGTTCCCTAGTACATTCATCATTGCATAATTTGAAAAGCTGTTATGAGAAACTCAAACGTTTTCTGTGAAATTGAGCGTGAGAAGATTGGTTTCGAGAGCTTTATTAGAGAATAATATTGTGTTCCACAAATGCAAATTATTGTATTAAAAGCGGCCATAATGTATATATTTACAACGAGAGTTATGATAAAAAACATACAATTCTGTAAATTGAAAAATCAAAGAATGCATCAAAAATGAGTATTTTTTCTTACGTCGCTTTTAACTAACAAATCAATATAGAGTTCACTATGATTGTTACTTTATGTAACTGTAGGGAACATAATTAAGGAAGATCCTTAAGTTTCCAGAGTCTCCCCACACTGTCCTTAGTATGCGGTCAGCCATGTTGATTCTCAGCACTTCTCAAGCTGAATGAAAGGACTTGAAGTCGAAACAATATAGCAAAAGTGACGTAGGCGTAAGCCAAAGAATATGTTTGATTGTGTTGCCAAAGGTTATCTTGTTTTAAACACTTTGACAAATGGTCCCAATCCACTTAAAATTTTGAGTTTTGTAGAGTTTGCCAAGGTCTTGGAATAAAATTTTATCCAAAATCGACGGTCATGCAAAATCGGAAAATAAAACCCAGATTGCTAGATGTTTTCGAACTATCCGGGTCTTTCATTTTTCCCAAACAAAACAAGCATCCCAAGGCGGACTTCGAAACCTGCGACTTTCGGAACGAAGAGACTATTTTGCACACGCCCCCCCTCCCATCCAGGTGGCGGCAAACATGAATACTTTAATTTCATATGTTCATAATGATGAAGCCTATGCATTTGATATGATTTCAACTCACCTATTAGAATATGCCACAATATACAATCAAGAAGACAATGTCTGAAAGTTGTTATTTTTAGATCAAGATCACAAAATTAGCCTTTCCGACTGGAAAAGAGTGCTTTTCCTAGCTTTCCTTTCTAAGCGTTCGAAGTGGAAGCCTTTAATTTCTTATTCTCATTTGATTAAAGCCAGCTTGATGATTTTCAAACTTTACTAATTTAGAATATTTTAATATTACATCATTACAATTCTAATTTTTTTATACAACACCACCAAATAGTCTTTCGACCCGAAAAAAGAGAGCTTCTCTAAGCAAATCCAACTTTTTCTAGACCCGAGTGGGAGCTATAATTTTATGGTTTCATAATTAGATTAAAACATAGCATTTGAATATTTCATACTTAGAATTAGAATATTTAATATACATTACCAATAAAAGAACAACGTCTGATATTTTTATAATCAACGTCACAAAATTATCTGTATCGACCGGAAAAGATCTTCTTCCAACAGAAGCACATTTTTCGAAGAGATGGCGGGCGCGCAGGGCGACGTAGCGCCGCGCGCGGCGAGGTACGGCAACCTTCTGCCCGCGGGCGCGCGTCGTTGCGAGCGTCTGCCGGTGCGGCGCCTGCGAGGGCACAGTGTCTGGTGGGGCGCGGGAGAAGGGGAGGGTGGGCCACTTGACGGGCTTGTGCGTGGCCCGCTGTCCGCCGCGCGCTGCTCGGTGGTGCACGTGCGTATTCTGCACATTTATGTTCAGTGTCGGCTATTCACTTGTGCGCGCGTCTTGTCAACGTGTCCGAAAGCGGTTACGAAATCGCCGCCTTTTGTGTCGCACGCGAAGCGCGCCGCGCCGGCCTCCGCCCCTCCGCGCCGCCCGCGCCTGGCGTCTGCCCTCCTGCAAGGCACGTCAAGATTCTCTGCAGCATTTTACAATGGCTGGATATTGACGCATTGTGTGCTGTTAGGTGGTGACCTTTGATCTGCGTATTGACATCGCTCTTCGTGATTTTTCGGCTCACGCAGAGGCCTCGAAGCTGCACTGTGAGCGACGTTGCTTGGGCTGCTGGGGGTTGGTTGAATTCAAGCGGAAGGATACGTACATGCCTCCGGGTTGGTCAAAATTCTCTCATTGGTGGTGAGGAATTAAATTTTAATGGATCAAGGGAAGTGGATGGAGTTATAATGATGTTTGTAAACTACACAGTATAAAGAATTGTTCTTTCTCTTATTTCATTATTTTTAACGGGCAACAAGAGGGATGTTGCTACTTTCCTTCCTAACAATTATTAGAGAAGACCTATGTATTGATGGTTTAAATTGATAGATGTGAACATTTATGTGAGCATTTCATGTCTCTTTCATAGATGAATACATCCTTAATGGAATTGAATGTACCAACCCCTTGCAGTGATATTACAGCTGTACCGACTGATATTTGAGCCAGTAAGAAAGACCAATTTATTTAAGTAGCATATCTTTTAATTTGATTTTTAGTCACATATCAAGTCAGTTTTTAAAGTAAATACTTTTAAATATAATTATTTGTGTACTATACGTTATGCTTGTTATTCTTGTACGGATTCGAATATACCTTTTATAACTGTACCTGGATCGAGAGGATCGTGATACGGAGAAAATGGAAAACAGTTGAAAAACATGATCCTACATGTTCTCTATTAGAGAGAATTCTGGAAGAAAAGTGGCAAAGACAACCGAAGCAAGTTGACATCTGTAATGCGTAAATAAGAAAATCTTTAATCATTAAAATACGATAAAAATAAAATATTGTATGTAACCCCGGGCAAAAACTGGTCTGTAATGATCTGGAGCCCTCGGGCCTTTTGTCACCGCTCGACCTTAGATCCCTTATAACGTCTTGGTACATAAATAACATTTTCTTGTTGAAAATACTGTTTTTTTCAAAAAATTACCATTGCATCAGCACCAAAAAGATAAAACGTATTTAAAATTCTGCTTGTGTAGTACTAAATTAACTCACGAAAATTTCTTGTGACGAACAGCTGAGATCAGACCACTGATATTACAACCCTTTCTCCAGAACCGATCTTCTTCTCCTGGAAGGGAATCCCGTATTAGAAGGCGCTAACCCACGCTCATCCCTCGCATCCCCTTCTTCTGAGCAAGCGTCTTACCGCGCGCTAGTAATGTGCGGGCGATTTTTGGACTTCTGCAACAGATGACCCGCCGCGCCCCCTCCTCCCCCCTCCGCCCCCAACCCGAGTCACTAGAGGCGGCGCCCCGCAGACTTCGCCCCTCGATGAGGGGGCAGACTAAGACGCGGGAGATTTGCATAGGAGCGCATCGGTTGAGGGGGGGGGACGAGACACCAACCGGCGGGAAAGGGTGAAAATGAGGAACTGGAGGAACAGAGCGGCTGACAAAGGCACTGATAAAGGGTTGCGGAGGTTGAATGAACGCGGGGAAGGAGAAGGGCATTAGGTGCGTCAGTAAAGACCGAGATGTAACTGTGAGGATTCGTAAGTGGATGATGTGGCCGGCCGTGATTGTTATGGTAACGGAGCTAGATGAGGGGCATGATTGTGGATGTGGAAAGGAGATGTGTGGGTAGAGCTTGCAAGTTGATTGGTGGAAGGGGAGAAGCGAGGAGTAGATGGTTATCGAGTAAAGCGTGACTGTGATAGAACACTAGAGCACGTGTTAATGGGAAATGGTGTGAACCATAAAAAATATAATTTATTTACTAATAATTTATCAAACGCATTTGTACACCGAACATGCTTAGAAACCGAGAAGAAGGTAAAGGAATGCAGAAGTTTGCGATGATACATATAGCCTAAATAGGACGTGAATCGAGGTAGAAGCATGGAAGGAAGAAGCCGAACATTCGCATATAAAGCTGAATAATAGAAGGATGTTGCAAATCAAGGAAATATAAAGCATCAACGAAAAGGATTAACGTTTACAGAATTTTACGTGTAAGAACCCTCGGTAAAATATAAACGACGTATTTATATTCATTTTTATATTTCTAAGTATTTTAGCTTATTAGAAAATAATGCAGAATATGATAAAAGATAATTTTAATTTTAAACGTTTTATTTTAGTTTTTCCAGAAAATTTTTAAACGCGGTTTATCAGTGTAGCAATTTATTCTGGTACTAAACAGGAAAATCAAATAAAACCGTTTGCATTCTAATTCAGATTTCAATTCACACTGGGTTATATCATCACCTAAATGATACAAAAATCGTGTTTCCATTCATACGCGAACAATTCACACATGAACGATTTAAAACACAGAACCACTCCGCCATCGAGGGTAGCGCCAACCCTTTGGCGACATTTCATCGCGTTGCTCCGTGCCATTGAGCGCGGGGGGCGGGTAGAGGGGGGGGGCGCGACCGCAGCGCGGCCATCTGACGCTGATGGAGACGCACGGCCGCCCGCCGAGGGGGGCACGGCGCCCCCGAATTCATTACGCGACTTAAATGCCCCGGCGCGACCCCCTCCCCAGGAGCAGCGGGGGTAATCTTCGGTTGAGAACGGACGCAAGGAGGGATGGAAGGGCTAGGGACAGTGCATGTCGTAGAGTGCTCATGGGATACCAAAAACACGCAAATCGTATTTTCTGATATTTCGCAGAAAATATTGTTAGAAACACATTTTTATTAAATATAACATGTGTAAATAATCAATAGCCATCTCTTTATTAAAGTTTATCAGTTATCTATAAGAACTCTATTTTCTTTCAATGTTCCTTGTCGTGCTAAAAGACGTACGTGTCAATATTTTGTCATTGAATTTTGTGTAGAAGTGAACCCTAATCAAAATAATATATAATCAAACTAAAAGGTTTCATTCGCTATTCTATTTTTCATCTGATCAAAGATTTCAAAAGGTATCTATTTTTCTAATTTGTTCATTAATATGTTCACGCTTGTAATGTATTCATTCATTCATTTTGTTACGGGCTTAGTTTCATATTTCTCCTTAATACCTCATATACAGTTTTTCTGTTTTCTTACAATGAATAAATCAAATTAACGGAACTAAAAAAGTGGGATGTGTGTTCGAACAATTGATCGACAATAATCGATTTAAAATAATGATTATTGGTGTTTCCGGGCGTGTCAACTACTTGGGTCATTAGCCCGTTAAGTGTGGGGCATGTTATATTTCGGGAGGTAGAGGAATTTCTCTTTCGCTGAATGGTGGGATTTGGCTCCTATTGTCGGTTTATGGGTTTTTTTCCTTCCAAAAATCTTTCCCAGAGGGGGACCGCCCCAGGAGGGGGGAGCTCTACGCTCGCGACAGGAGTCTCCCGACAGGAGTGATAGTGTAGTGCATGTAAGTGTAGATGTGTGTAAGAGAAGAGGATGAAAGTGGGATGAGACAAGAAAAAAATCGCACGATCCGTGGCCAGTTTGTTAAAGTACTGTTTTGGCCTTCGCCGGGTAGAAATCAGAGGAACCACGGAAAATTACCTATCAGAGCAGCAGGTCGCTAGAATTCACATTCAGAAAATAGATTAAATAGACTAGTTATGTAGCTGAGATCCAAAATCCTCCACCATCGGGACTCGAACTCTTCGATCTTCTAATCAGCGACCACAATGTTTCCACTAAGCCATCCCAACTTGTGCATGTTTTATAACATGGGACGTCACTGATGACACCGTAGGCTACGAATCCAACACCGGCGGCGAGGACGACGAGGGCGGAATCTTCGCGCCTAAGCCCTCATTTGTTTAGCGGTATCCCCTCCGACCCCTTCCACCCTTTCTTCTATCGCCTTCCCCCATCCCTTCCCCTTCTCTCGGCGCCGCGGGAGCGTCTCAAGCGCCTCCTTCGCACTACGTCTGCATTAGTGGGCGCGGCAATAGAATACTTTGCGGTGAATCTCCATTAGTGTTACTGTCGCCGTGGCGCACGGTCTCATCCATAGTCATGCGAACGCCGGATAAATGCGGAGAGAGCTGCGCTCTTTCCGCTCATACGGTTTTGCAGAACGAGGATGATGCAGAGCCCCATACCCTTTGCTTCCTTCCTAGGGGAACCAAACAAATGGGTGTATTGTGTCCTGAAATATATTACAGTAGTTGCTTTGTTGGTTCGCGGAGTACCAGTGGTAGTTAATGGATAAGGAATTAATTTTTACTGCGGCGTGAGGGTGAAAACGCTTCCTGGCGGGTTTGCTCTGTGGCCAATTAAAAAGTGGGCGGGGCGCATCGCGGCCAAAGCGTTTGCAAACGGCGTCTTCCGGAGAAGAGCCACAGACGGATGCCTTCCGCACTGCGCACCGGAGTGGGCTGGGCTCTCGCCTTGGCCTCTGATGCCCTTCGCCACGCACGTGGCTCGTTTTCTGTTCTTTGGAAGTTCACTTTCTCTCTCTCTCTCTCTCTCTCTCTCTCTCTCTCTCTCTCTCTCTCTCTCTCTCTGTCTCTCTCTGTCTCTCTCTCTGTCTCTCTCTCTCTGTCTCTGTCTCTCTGTCTCTCTCTCTCTGTCTCTGTCTCTCTATCTCGTCAATAGTAGTTAAGAAAGTATTATTGAAAATTAATCGCTTGATATTTGCATGTTCTACTTTCTGCTTCGTTGACGTATCAGGATCCTACCATAATATGCATTTACTTAATTTACTTCATCCTATTTTCGTCCTTAATTTACTTCATCCTATCGCCGTTTTGTTTGATCAATCTTTCGTTTATCGTGTGATGTGAAGGTGATTTATGCCTGTGTATCGTTTAACGTATACCATTTCATCCAATCCATCTCATCCCATCATTGATTAGTAGGTTGTAAATTCTCTTGATAATTAACTCATTTTCTCAGTTTCTTTTGCTGTCTCGTAAACGTACTGTAAAAGAAGTTACGTTAAGTAGCGGAAAATCAATGTCGAAACTTATTAGCTCATTTGTCTCGTTCGTTAGACATTGTTAATTCTAGACCATCTACTCGCCAGAGAACAGTACATCGTTACTGATTGACCGTCAATGAGTGTTAATTCCAATACTTGACGTTACGTCTATTGTTCAGTGTTTCCCATGCCAACCTTATTTCGTGTAAATCACTAATACTCTTGTCAGTCGGAGGGTTCCGAGTCCCCATTGATACATTTACCTACTAATTCATCCACTGCTACATCCATAAAGACAACAAAACTTTTGTGCAGCTGTCAATTGAAATTAGAACTCATATCCGTTCGATACGCGAGTATTGTTTCTCTTTGCCAATTTAAGCGTCATTTCTTTGTTTCTATTACCTTACGTCAAATTATCAATATTCTTACTGAGGACAATGAAAACTCATATCTGGAATGTGGTGGAGAAATAAAAAACAAAACAAAAACTAAAAAAAAATGACAAATTTCAACATCCCATTGTTACATATATCGGTAATTGTATGTACTCATATAGAAGTGGAGAAATGAAATCAATAAAATGTGAAGGTTCAAAGTTCGATTTGTGCAAGTTTTAGTGTTTAATCAATTCACAATTCCCGGTTTTGCTGATGTCCAGATGCAATTTCCCCCTACTTCTACGCTAAGTTGAATCTTTCTCAAGTGATCCATCTCAAAATCTCACCACTTCCCTCATGTGTATCTTCCTTTCACCTCCACCGCTCACTTCCTACCCCCCAGGCGGTTCCCCGACCGAGAACACCACCTCTTCTTCATCCACCGCGACACATACAGTAACGCACTTAGAGGCGAATAAAATATTCAGGCCGCGCCGGCCCCCGGGGCGGGCGCCGCGCGCCGGGGGGCCGACGGGGTTTATTCCCGCTAAAAAGCCGGCGAAGGCGCGGCGGGGCGGCGGGAGGAAGCGGCCGGCGGAAGCGAGCCCCAAGGCGGCAGCGGCACTTCCGGTTCGGCGCTCGGTGACAAATCGCGCGCCGCCGCCGCCGCCGCCGCCGCCGCTTTGTGCGTCTCGACGCCGTAAATACGGAGCTTTGTGTACCGCGGTCGCGCCACCGCCGCCCAGCGCCGCGCCGGGGTTCCTGATTTATTGCGCACGATTCACGGTGCGTAGGGAAAAAGAGGAAAGAGAACGACGAGCAAAATGGAGGATATACGGAAAGGGTAGTTAGAAATGGAAAGAGAGAGAGAGAGGGAGGAAGGGAGAGAGAGAGGGAGGGAGAAAGAGGGAGGGAGGGAGGGAGAGAGATAGAGGAAGGAGGGAGGGGGAGGGAGGGAGAGAAAGAGGGAGAGAAAGAGGGAGAGAAAGAGGGAGAGAGGGGGAGAGAGAGGGAGGAGGGAGGGAGAGCGAGAACAGATGCTAGAAGTGTTGTCCTCTTCACTTGTTTCCAGGTAATCTGGTCGCTACGGACATAAATGCAATTTTTAATAGAATGCACTCTCTGGGTTCCGAGTGGAGAAAATTTTCTGGCGCATGTTATCTAACAATGTATGCTCGGAGAAGGCTTTATGTTACAATTCGAGGTCGTATTTTAATATGAATGTCTTCAATCTTTATTTGCAGTTCATCAATGTGTTGTAGAAATTCGGTTCCATAGAATTTAACGTTGCATCTCCCGAATGTGTGTTTTTTGGTGGGGGAATTAGTAATTTAGGATTGTGAAGAATAATGATAGAATGAAAATGTACACAAGCAGTAAAGCAAATCAAGATATATTGCGTTGGTAACACAGAATTTTTATTACAGAAAAAGGGTTTTATGTATTTGAAGCAAAACAAATATAAAGTGGATTTTCGATACTGCACCTTGAGTATTTTAACAACAAATCCATACCAAAAAGGAATAAGATCTTTGCGAATTTAAAAAGGTATTATAATACGCAAGTGTATGAAATTTGACTAGTCGTGACGTTCCAAAAACATGATAAGGAAACAAAATTCCAATTGGATTATCTTGAGAGCGAGTGTAATATAACAATAAAGTTTTTTTTTATTTATAACAAAAAATTTACAATCTATTTTTTTTTACAAAATAATAAGTAAATATGATGTTGTAGAATTATTCTGACATTGATTGATTTCCAGTGAAGGTATCCCATCGGTACTCTTCATCTACTTCTTCATAATATAACAAAAAGCAAGTATTATTTTGGGTTACTGCAAGTGGGATAGTTTAGTAGCTGAGGGTAATGTTTCAGTTATTTGTTGAGAATCTATGTGGGAGTTGTAGGGGTGAGGTTCTGGTTAGTCGATGGATGTCTGCACTATTGTCTAGGATGTTGAGGGCTAAGTGGTTTGGATGGTTTTCAAGACGCTGGAGATAGTTTGAGCTGATAAATTCTATTCTTTCCAAGACAGTGGGCATTTTTAAGTCCTTGTGCAGTGCTGCATTTGTGATGAACCATGGTGCTGCCGCGATCATTCTTAAGGTCTTGGATTGAAATCTCTGGATGATCGAGAGATTATTCTTGCTTGCTGTGCCCCAGATTTGGATGCCGTAGGTCCATATTGGGATTATGATAGCTTTATATATCAACAGTTTATTTTCCAGTGATAGTTTTGAGTGGTATCCTAGTATCCAGTATAGTTTTCTTATTTGAAATTGAAGGTGCTTTTTTTTGGCTAAGATGTGATGCTTCCATGTTAGCCGTTTGTCTAGATGTATTCCCAAGTATTTTACACTTTCCACCTGTACTATTGGATTGTTGTTGATGTGGACAGTAGGGCATTTGTTTTTTCTCAGGGTAAAGGTTATATGGACTGATTTATTTTCGTTGATTTTTATTTTCCACTTTTTGGCCCAATCTTCAATCATTATGAGATATTCTTGTAAATGTCTTGATGCGACATTAGGGTCGTCATCCGAAGCTAGTATGGCCGTATCATCTGCAAAAGTGGCTATTTGAATGGTTGTTTTATCTGATTTTGGTATATCAGCAGTATAGAGCTGGTATAGGATAGGGCCGAGTACACTACCTTGTGGTACTCAGGCCTTGATTGGATGGAATTCAGATAATTCATTTTGATATTTGATTTGGAAGGTGCGGTGGGATAGAAAAGATCTGATAATGTTGAAGAGGGGATACGGTAGAAAATTCTTGACTTTAAATAAGAGTCCATCGTGCCAGACTTTGTCAAAAGCTTGGGCAATGTCTAGAAATGCGGCTGAACAGTATTTCTTTTCTTGGAAGCAATCTTCAATGTAGTTGGTGATTCTATTAACTTGTTCGACGGTAGAATGCTGTTGTCTATTTTATTTTAAGGCGAGATCAGAGCATGATCATGTGACTTACATTATTTATTCTAAAAATAATGGGTGGTGTTTGGAAATGCAAGTACAATTCTTAACGATAAACCAAATTCTGAACTTCCTGACTTGACAATTCTTCAACAATTTCTCCGACAATTTAGTGAGCGGTTTGTTTCAGTATGTATACTAAGAACGATTATGGGAAATGTGAAATAAAAATGTGAAGGAATATTAAAAAAACTGCAAAGTATGAAAATGCGTGAGGCTTGAATGCTTGATTGTGTGCAAGGAGAATGCATGTACATCGAACGAATACGTGAAATGAATAAAAAATCAAATAAGCAAAGATAAACCAAAGTGCCCGTGGAGAGGGGCGCATTTTTTATGGATCTTCCTATTCTGCAGCTCCATTTCTGTTTTCCTACATTTGTGATCGTATTTCTCCCCTGTTTTCTTTCCCGTTGCGCCATATGCGAGGGGTTGTTGTGGATGTTTCCACGGCTGCTGAACATTTTGAAAAGGGGTAATTTGTTTTTACATTCCGCCCGTGAGGAGAAGATTTACAACTTGAGTGGTGGGGCTTTTCAGAGCTACACGTAGCGATGTCTCGAAAGTGCATGTGTTTGCGAGCCAGATCTCCCCCCCCCCCTCCATTACTTTGGAACATGGAATGGTATTGAACTACTGGAACGCCAGAGGAGGTAGTAACTTAGATAATCATAGATATCAGACTTCCGAAATTAGCGAAAGTTTTGTATGCATAATCTTCTCGTTCTTGGTGTATTATCTTTTCCAGACGATTATGATTATTTACAACGTTCTAGTTTGGTAGGCGGACTCAAGAATAGTATTGTTCTTCTCGGATGCAAGTTTCAAAATTCAATTTGCGGCGAGGCTTTCAAATATGTTGTCCGTGTTGAACGTTTCCTGCAATGCAACATTTTTAATGTCCTTTGTAGGTCTTACTTTATCTCTACTTTTCTTGCTTGCTTGCAATAGCTGCTGCCCGACTAGCGAAAACATCCGGGTGCAATGAACGCTTCATTAATTATGACTCATACGATTTAACTTCCAGTTTGTATATTGCACGGGAGTGTCATTGGAAACGGCTTGTAGAAGTTTCGGTAGTGAACAAAATAGTAGAAAATCGTTGTTACCATATTTTTACTTTTTTTTTAAAAAAAAAAACGTGTTCTAATTTTCAACACTGAAAAATTTCTTTGAGTAGATCCTATGTAGGAGGTTTTTATGATTAAAATATTTTGTGTTTCTCTTGCTAATTTGGTTTGAACTACTAATCTAGTACTAGCATTTGAATGAGCAAGATACATTTCTCTAGTTCTATGATTTGTAGTATTTTGTTTTTGCAGAAGGTTTCACTGTGAGTTGAATTCGTTATTATTTACGTGTTATTCTCTCAAGGAGACTTCTTGTTATTACAAGAAATCTGTCGCTGTCACCTCAGAATTACTTACAAGTTGCATTTGCATTTTTGATATTTCTTTCTATTTGCGTATTCTAATGCCCAGGTATTGGAAACATGCATTACCCTCTTGACAAAGTCTGTATTGTTGGGCATTATTAAATATAGCACCACGCGGGCCTTCAACAGTATCAACTTTGTCTCTATATATATTTGTGTCTCACATTCGTCACCAGGGATCTACACAATCACGATTCTGGTGTGTGGTTGTTTGGAATGAAGTTTCTGATAGCTTCGAATGAAAGATGATTACATAATGGCTTGTGCAGTCACTCGGCATGAATATAGAATATGTACTGAGTAAATACATTATATTTAATTATAGAGTAATGCGGAACATACCAAGGTAGTACACAATTACAGGAACAGTCATATCTATCCACTACTTTTGACATACCTCGCATGAACGAATATATAATCTGAGGGAGTTAAAAGATTTAATTTTGGCGATATTTTCACGGCGAAAGAGCATTGACGAGGACGGAATTCCAGGGTCCATCTCCCCTTTGCAAGTTTGATGTCGTCTGTTAGGAAAGTATTAATTTGTCACAAACCATTTCAAGTCGTCCCGACTGTCAAGCCTACTTCTCTGTATCAGAATCCACATATCGGAATTATTAAAGGCCATATGTCTGCAAATTATTCATTTCATCGACAACAAAACAAATGAAAATGATAATTTCATAGTTAACCTCAGATTGCCCACATTAGGGAGAAAATATCTAACTCGCACCGTGTTTCCGCCACAAATCCGCACAAGTTTTCCTAAGCCGTCATTTTGCTAGATGCGAGAAATGTGCGAGATTGGAATATGTCGACTGGGCTCTTATATCAAATCTGTAGATTATTTTTAGATGTAAAATAGTTTCTAATACAAGGAAACGAATCTTTCTGGTCATCAGATTTTGATAACAACGTTCCCTGCAATCATTTATTCCGAATTTACCAACTTTTAATAAAGGAGTGAGGTAGGTTTTCCGGGGCTCAAGAAAACTTGCACGTATATAGTACGATTTATTTAGTCGTGCACTTGACGTAAATCAGCTGTTGCGGTTTCACCCAATCTGGAGCTTATGTATCGCCACAGTGACGTCACTATGGGGACGTTCAAGCAGCCGATTGGATAAAACCGTGAACAGCTGATGTACGTCAAGTGCGCGGTTAAATAAATCATCGCAATAATACGGGGAGCTGCATCGGGTGCAGCGCGCCGCTTAGTCAGGCTTTGTTACGCAACGTCCGCGGAGCTGCCGCGATACGCGCGGCTATCAGCCGGCAACGCCGCCCATCCCGCCCGCGGAGCGCTATCGCCCGCCTTGCGTAACGGGCGTACTCCTTCCCCCACCCCGGCGCGTATCGTACTACGCAGCTGGGCGCCGAGGCCCGGCTCACCGCTGGCCTCCTCCCTCCACGCCCCGCTCCGCACGCGCCGCTTTCTTCGGCCAGCCACTCCCCCACCGACGCCCCGGGCCTGCGAGAGTGGAGGGAAACGACTATCGATTCTTTTTTTTTTACTTTTTATTTTTGCAAAGTTGAAAGATAAACTTCACTAGCAATACTTATTTATTCACTCGAGCTTAACGGGAACAAAAAATTACGTAATTGGATCGATAAACATTACCAAAATTTTTCATTTGATTAACATAATTGTTTAGAAGGACTTTGTAAGAACTAAAATGAATGTGGGTAGGTTGGGAGAAGAATTTAAAGAGGGGAGAAGGGGGAGGAGAAAAAGGAGTGAGACACACTATCAAGTGCCTGAAGTCTCTTGTTAAGATTATAGTATGTGATATATTGGTATGAAGTTCAATGAAAGATGATTACTTAATGATTTATGCAGCCACCCAACATGAAAATAGAATATATACTGTGACACTAAGTGAATATATTATCTTCTATTATGAAGTAATTTGAGTGAGGACCAGACCAAAGTAATCTCATCAACAATCCTTTCTAAGTAAAATAATAACAATAAAATATTAGTAATAAATAATAAGGAAGTGAAGGTAATGATTATAATGACAATTGGAAAAGCAATAAAGATTACAAATACATAAAATTTATGAAAGGTATGGCTAACAGCAATTCGAAAAACAAATGTCATAAATGTACTACGTAAAAACACTCAAAGAAATTGTCATATAAAGAGATAAGTTCCTATCTTTTCCAGCAATTGTGAATCTCTCAGAACACTTACAAAGGGGGTTAAGGACTTTTCGAAACTAGAGAGGAGCGAGGCTTTCTTTAAATTCCCCTCTCCCCATACGACCTGTCGGAGAGCAGAGGAACTGCTCTGTCGTTTGGTGCTGATTTGTAGTCCCCAAGCTAATCAGGTGGTTGAGGGCTCATTTGAAAGCAGTGCCAAATTCATTTCTCCACAAAATATCTGTTTTGGTGGGGTTTTACTCTAGATAAGATATAAAACGCATTGGTGCCATTTATTCTTTTCGAAATCTATTTCAACAACTCGAAGAAGCAGTTGCCGTCGGTTATACTTTTTGGGTCAATGCATCTTGAATATACTCCCAGGATGCCACAAGCTCCTCGCCTCTGCCACTCTCCTCTCTATCACATTGTACAGCCAGCTTTATTTCCCACTACTAGCAGCACGTCTCTATCACATTAAATAAATAAAATGTGTTGTCAGGTACCAAAATATATTTAATTTTAAGGTCTTTTCGATCGCGTAGCAATCATCATCAGAGCTTAAGATTAATTTCTGATATATTTTAATTCCTGGCAGCACCTTTTATTTATTTAATTATTAGAAGATATTTACCTCACCAGCGATCTTATTTATAGCGTCAGTGTGTCATCCGGGAGAGAGGGGGAGAGAGAGAGAGAGAGAGAGAGAAAGGGAGAGAGAAAGAGAGAGAAAGAAAGATAGAAATAGAAAGAAAGAGATAGAAAGAGAAAGAGAGAAAGATTGTTTATCGTCCGCGTGCCTAATATCGTCTACTCGTGTTTCCAAGATGTCATGCGCATACGCTCAATGTATGGTATCTTATGTGAAACATATAGTTCTGACGTATAGCTGCGCTAAAATTGCACACGCCAGAACAATAAGTTTCACATATGGAACTATATTTGGAGCGCATGGCACCTTGGAAACACGATTAAGCGATGTCAGACACGGGGACGATAATTGGTACACTCATCCTCTCTACCATAATCACTACCACTGTTAACATCAACAGCGCCGCCGCCGTCTCCTACAACCACAAACTAAACCACCACCTACACCACCACTCACAACTCCACAACCACGACAAAAACCACGACCACCCCCACCACAAACACCTTGTCCGCCACCATCCCCTGCGTAATCGCCACCTGCTTTAATTACCGCAGGTAACGACGCAGAGTCGCAAAGGTCAGTGACGGACTAGGGCGCGGTCGTTGGGTGGGGCAGGGCGGAAGGGGCGGGGCGGCGACGCGTCGTGCACGACAAAGGTCGCCACACGCGCGTGGCCCTTCGGCTCCGGGCACGCTGCCCTTTGCAAAGAGCACGCGCGCGCCGCCCCGCGGGCGGGAACACGTGGGCGATCGCTCCGCGCCTTCGGGGTACAGCATAATCCCTGCTGGTCGGTTAACGATTGTTACACTTCTGAAGGAACTCCCATCTTAATCGGAAAGTTTGGTTTCTGGATCGTAATTTCCATAGTATGTACGTATGTATGTACTTGGCGCGACAGGCCGTGAATGGGCTCATGCCTACCGGCGACGTCCCTGCCTCGCGGCCAAGGGTTAAGGGGGTACGTGTGTTTGGAACGTAGACATCCCCAGGCCATTCCGGTCTTCTCAAGAGAATTTTCTCGTAGTCACACAGCAACAGATACTGGGGCATTGTAAGGAAAATACACACAATAGTTTTAGCTCGACCGGGACTCGAACCCGGGACTGCGTAGTGGAAAGCGAGCACGCTCTACTCTCATTGGTACATACGATTATGATCCAATTAATATTCGAGGAGAAATACCTATTGTCTTATCATGGACCCACAAAGACAAGTCCTTTTTAATCACGAAAACCAGTTTTAATTGATTGTGTCAACTTGTAATTACAAATAATTTTGATTTTTAATTACTAAGTGCATATGTAAAAAATCTCCGCTAATATATTTGTGACTTTTGTTAAATAAGAACATGAACAAACAAGTAATATTTGCTTTTTCTTTTTTTATTCAAAATAGAAGTGTAGAACATGCATCAAGTGATATTTCAAGACTTCTTAAACATTATATTTTTCTTTAATATCATTCAGAACTAAATTTTGCCTTTTTTCCTAATTTCATCATTTTGAGAGGGAGACCCAAACTGGGAAAGTGAAATAATAGTTAAAGTAAAGGTCACCTTTACTTAGCCTCTTATTTTCGATTATTATTCTTGTTTCATTTCAGTTCTTCACAATTCTTTTCACATGAAAACATCGGAAGAAAGAAGAGTTATTTTGCTGAGGAGAGAGCAACACAGAAGGCAAATTGAGATAAAAAGGTGTTACCTACAAAAGAAAGAATGCATGAGAAATGTGAACGCATCGTTCTAGTTACACGTCAGCATCAGTGGGCGAACGCCATTAATCGACTCGTAAATCGTCCACTACCTGCGCCGATAAATAATCGAGAGGGCTCTTTCGGGGGGCAATTCATTACCGGCGCTATTAATCGCGGCTCGGCGTGACACGGGAGCCGTTCGCCGCCCCCCGCCCCCTCCTCCTGACCGGCCTGAGACGCTCGCCTGCGCTCAGCCCCACCGCCCCCCGCTCCACGCCCAGAAAGCGAGGGCGTCTCCCGCTGGCCGCGTTGCTGGCGGACCAAGTCTCTCCTTCCACTCAGCCACACTCCAGACCCATCGCCTTCCTTCGCCCCCCGTCACTTTTCGCCGCCCTCCGCCGCCCTCCGCCGCCTCCGCCGCCCTCGCTCGCCTCCGCCGCCCTCCACCGCACTACACCGCACTACACCGCCCACCCACGCCCTCCCACGACTTCCGACGCCTACCCACGCCCTCCCACGCTTTGCGACGCCCTCTCACGCCCTCCCACGCCCTCGCCTTCCTCGTCCTGCCCTCTCACGCCCTCGCGCCGCTGTCCGACGCCCATACACGCCCATTACACGCCCTCCCACGCCATCCCACGCCTTCCCCGCCTTCTCACGCCTCCCACGCCCTCCCACGCCTTCGACGCCCTTCGACACCCTCCGACACCCTCACACACCCTCACACACCCTCCGACACCCTCCGACACCCTGCACACACCCTCACACACACACTGCCACGCCTGCGTCACCCTTCCTTTGCCCTCCCTCGCCCTCCCTCGTCCTGCCCTCCTCCGCTGCCCGACGCCCTCCGACGCCCTCCCACAACCCTCCACAACCCTTCCCACACACCTCCACACCTCCCACACCCTCCCACACCCTCCACGTCACTAATAATGTTACAAATCATATTAGAAAGTATGTTCTGTTGTAGCAGCCATAATATCTGTGTGGGTCATTATTTCTGTTTTCCTGTCCCCCGTCCCCTTCTACGCTTCCACAAAACGCCGTTCTATGCCTCTGCTCTCAACCACCCACGTTATTCCGCCTTCCTCTGTGCTGGACACCACTCTCTATACTGCGTTAGCTCGTCCTTCAAAAGAAATCTCTCCTTCCCCTCCGTCAACGAGCCTATTCGCTGATTGTCATTAGTTTCCAACATTTCCATCATAATTACAACCCCCAACATACCGAGAGGCGAATGCACGCGAAATCAACATTAGAGAAATCCAACCCAAACGGCTATTATCTCGCATTGACGCCTCCAAACCGACATTTTGGGCCCCTGCACTCCCCTCCCGCCGCCGCGCTGGCCTGTGCGCCCCGCCCCCAAGGCGCCACAGCGCGGGGGGCGCCGTTCCTCAGACCGCGGACAGCGCTCCCCGCGGGACGTCCGCTTAATTAGGGGGCCGTCGCCCCGGGCGACCTCCCGCGCCCCTGTCCCGCAAGACCATCGCCCCTGCGCCTTTGATATATTCGCTCACGAGCACGTAATTTCTCACACAAAAAATGTTAGTTGGATGCTTCCATTGTGAGAGTTCGCTCTCAACAGCAATCAAGATGTAAAGTGTGTGTCCTTAGATGTTGACTAGTGCTTCCTTTATAATTATCGGGGACCCCATTTAATTACAAAAATATTAATCTTACTCGTTTGAATGCCAAATGTTAGGCAATGCGTTGTAGAGGAATAGAACTGCTTGAGCCTGAATCTGACAATATAAATTTCCAATGGGTTTGAACAAGCTATGAAATATTTTTCCAACACGTGATCTTCTAGAGCGATCTCGAGTAAGGTATTTTTTGCTGGCGGGATATTCGTATTGTATCTTTAAAGGAATGTAAATGTTCTTCTAGGACAACAAATACCGTAGTGTTTATTAATAGAAAGCTCACAGCATTTGGTGATAGATTTCGCATATAGACTCTCTTTAATAATCCTATAAGTAGAATCTCGCTACGTGCACGTTAATGTCTACAAAATAAATCAAACTTTCAAAGGAATTTAAAAAATGAAAAGAGCGGAGAGCACCTTTGGAAGCATTTCTGCAAAAGCACGACAGATCGCCGTAGATCACTAAATAATGTTGAAGAAAATCGGCGAGGAACGTCGATACTACGTCCTCACGAAGTCCCCCAGTTGTGTCATCGCGCCTTGGGGGGCAAAGACGATGCAGTACGCAGGCTCGTGTTTATAAATAGGGCGAATCTTGTTTGTGGTGCCTCCGAATGCAATTTTGAACGCTTGCCGAGATGGGTCTGGAGAAAAAAAAGCGTGGCGTGCCAGCTGCGCCGCGGCGGGCGGCGCCGGCAAAAAGTGCGGACGCGCTCCTGGGCGGGACGGAGCGCAGTGGCCGGGGGGGGGGGATGGGATGGGGTAGTAAGGTGAGGTGAGGGGGCGAGGCGAGGCGAGGCCGAGGTGGAACACAAGGGGGCGGGGCAGGGTGAGGAGGGCAGGAAGTTGGCAAGGCGGGGCTGAGCGCGGCGAAGCGAGGAAGAGTGGGGCGGGGAAGGGAAAGGGGAGGTAGTAAAGGGGCGGGGCGGGGCGGGGCGGGGCGGGGCGAGGCGGGGCGGGCGGGGCGGGCGGAGCAAGGTGGGGCGGGGCGGGGCGGAGCAGGGCGGAACGAGCGGGCGGGCAAGGCAGAGCAGGGCGGAGAGGAGCGCAGCGATGCGGTCGGGGGCGGGGTGAGCGGGCGGAGTTGGGGCGCAGCGGAGTGCAGTGGGGTGGGTGGGGCGGCCGGGGCGAGGCGTCGTGGAGACACACGGGGCGGCGACGGAAGCGCCTGCGAGCTGAGGAGCTGGCGGGGCCGTGTGGAGCAGTGGGTCGAAGTGAGGGGCTTTGCTTTCGTATGTTTGACTCGAGATTAACAGGCTTGTTTCTGGCTTAATAATTTACTCCTTTCGTTTATTATTAGAAATTGTACGCAAGACTGATTCTCACTACCGTGAAATTATGAACTTTTTTTGAAATTCCCCTATTCTGTAGTATGGAGAGTGTGGGTGTTATTGACAGTACAGTTAGTGCATGTGGCGAGGAGATACGTCCAGTTTAGTACAAAAATATGTGAAAGTCTGTATGTGTGTATGTAAGTATGAACGGATTGATGGATGGAAGTGTGTTTCACGCGTGACTCAGATTAGAAGCTTTCGAACTCAAACCTGGCAAATATGTCAGATGCAAATTGCGTAAGTTCAAACATTTTTCGAACCTATCGTGTACATACACTAATGAAGTCAGTTATTTATTTTCCAATGCAATTTATTTCTCAATATTAGATCTTTAAATTACGTCACGTACAATTTAAAAAGTTACTGTGGAGCACTCAGCATCCTTTGAGAAATACTTGTAATAATATTCACTTTCCATAAGAGTACATCAACAGTAAATAATGGGCAAAGAGGATATGGAATTTTGTGGTGGAAGCGTGATGGTACTGTGCCATCTTCTCCCTCTTCCAAAAATGTCAGAAAGATATCCTTCGACCGGTTATATGTAGTAAGGAGGTGGGGAAACAAGTGCAGACAAAATGCTAAACTGCCAAGCAACTAAAGGGGGACCGCAAAGCAATCAAAGAGGTGATCAATGTCTCATTCTTGTACCAGACGAATCGAGTGGTGAACTTTTATTATTTTTTTAAAAAAATATTTTGGGAGAATTAAAAAAAATGTATTAGGTTTCGAGGTACTTCAAGATACGTTTCTGTCATTATAGAAGTCGCTTCTATTTGATTCATCAGTTTGACGATTATTAAACAAATTTGTAATTAAATAATTTTTTAAGTACGATTTCTATCAACACTTCTCTAATAACTTTCTAAGGCGTAGGATGGACAAGCCAAAAGTGGCTCCGTTGTCACTGCAGTGCTTCATACCCGGAGGTCTTAGATTTTGGGTTTTGACGGCATTTTCGACACTAGATAGTTAGCTAAATAGAATTCCAACGCTGTCTGGTGTATCAGTCTAGTGGCCGGCTGATCTGATCCGTAGTTTTCTGTGGTTTCTCCGATCAACACCAAGCAAATGCGTGAGCAGCACCCTAGCACATGGGAAAAGTACCTTGCGCCATCATCCATCCTCCTCCTTGTACTATCCTCACCCCTTACACACACACACACACACACACAAACACACACACACACATGCATGTGTACGACACTACCACACATGACGAGAGGCTAGTCACGAGCTTAGATCTTGTCCCGGCGGGGGCGGTGCCCCGCTGGTGAGAGATACCTGAATGGGGAAAATCCAGCAAACCAAAGTATATTTCGGAGTTGAATCTCATCATCCAGCGAGGGAAGAATGCCGACACATCACGTTATGAAAACATGCACTACACTTAAAAAGGACTAATTACAATAGCAGTCGATGTACCAAGAAACTCGAAATAATCATTCAATTAATCACGGACAAGCCAGTCAACTACATTACGTTTAAAATATTCATAGAACAAACAAAAGACTGTATCTAGAAAATAGCCGCTAGAGATGCCAGGCTAAAGTAGTACTGACATAAAACATTTTAGATAGAACCAGAGATCGTTCTTGAGAATTGACAATATTTAATTTTATTACAATGTGCGAATACACAGATGCAAATATGATTAAAGTAAATTAAAGAAACATGATTTAGTGATTTGATGTTTTTCAAACGAGATATACATATTAACGTTTATGTCGTCTTGTACCATAAACGTGTATTTGTTAAAGTAACGTAATGGCATGGTACATGGTACAGGCTTGGCTTTGTAACCTGGTTTTGGTTTGTTTGATTTGCTGATGTTTGCTTGATGAACTCCCAAATCAGGAACGAAACTTTGATTAATTGAAAAAAAATTAAATATTGGCAATTCGCAAGAACAGTCTTGTTATTTACGTAAAGTAATGGCAAAGAACATTGAAGATCATAATAGTTCTTTATGATACGTGTGGGGAAAGTAATATTTTATTTAGAGAGTACGAATGGTTGCAAGCAAAATAAAATCACTTTTACCACGTGTGCCATAGACACCCTTAATGACTTTCACTTTATTTTTATCCGAATATACAAATCACTTAATAACACAATAAATGATCCGGTCAAACGAAAGTACTCGTATATTGTGTTTTGGTGCATTCGCTTATTTTTCTGAAACGTTCAGCAGGATCTCATTGTTAGTAGTAGTGCTAAAAATTGAACATTTAGTACACTACGCATGCCCCGAAAGACCCGCTTTTACTAGCGGGTGTATAGAAAGTATTTTAGCCACCGATTTTTGCTAGTCGCGCCTTTGGGACCAGTGTGCGGAGGCGGCGGCGGCGGCGGCCCAGGCCTCCTGGAGCGCAGGGACCCTGGCGGCTTGGCGCGCCGCCCGAGGCAGCGGCGGTGGCGGCGGTGGCGGTGGTGGCGGCGGTTGTGGTAATGGTGGTGGTGGTGACGGGTCATCGGTGGTTGTGATCTCTTTGTCGGTCTCCGCGGTGGCAGCGACAGCTCTGGGAACGAGTGAAGACTCGGATGGAATGCGTCTGATGTGGCGGTGGGTGTTGGTGGAAAACGGGGAAGGCAGAGGGAGGAGGGGGCTTGCGTTTTGTTTTTTGTTTCGTTACTAGGAATTCGTTTCTTATTGGCGCGATGGAAATCAGTGATTGACTCTTCGGTTGTCTAATACAATGTAAATGTTCATTATTCAATGCAATGAGAAAGCAGGATTTTTGCTACGCAATACTCTCAGAAACAAAGAAATGTACAATTGCGCTGAACATGCAGATATTAAAATATTATAAATTTTATGTAATTGTGTAATCACATTTAAAAATTTACCATATGCAATTTTTTCTGACTTAGACATTTCATTTATGTACAATTGAAAAATGAATTATTATATTATTCCAAGATAAGTACATGCCAAGTTCGTATTGTCGCCCAGGAAGTATGATCGTGAAGCAAGCTGTTGTGTTATTTCCCAATCTGTGAGATTGAACAGCGTACTTCCAGTGAGAGATTAAGTATTACGTGATCTTAAGTCAAATGTTACCAGTTACATATTAAGTAACTCGATATGATTCTGAATGGGCACGCACTAGTCAAAAGTCAGATCAAGTCCAATGAAATCAAGCCATGTTGATGTATGCCTTTTAATTATGAATTATGTTAATGATTCTTTTGAGAATAATTTCATTTACATTAACACTACTTTTTCCTACACGTTCATATATCTGGAGTATAATACGTAGTATAGAGAAAGATATGTTTTATCACTGATAACTGACTGTCTTTTGATAAAAAAAAAATAGTTTTGTGGAACCCTGGTACTGTAAACGTTATGTTTCTTGATATTATATGTAGTAAATTACTTAATGTTATTTTATATCCTATTGTTTAAATTTTTAATTAGATTTTGACTCTTTTAATGGCGGAAAACTTGTGTAGTTAACATTAAAAATGAGACCCTGCCTTTATTGTAAGTGTATTTCACATGATTCTTACAAGAAATGAAAAGAAAAAAATTGGAGAAATATTTAAACATATTTTGAAAATGTCCCAGAGATTTAATGTAAATTACCACGAAATATCTAGAAATTATTTTCAAAATTACTGGACTTCACTTTGGGTCAGACCGATTGTAGAATATTCATTTCGAATGAAATTGTACGAATAGTGTTGGCGCTAGTGTTGTTCACAGACGCACTATATTGTTAATTATTGTAAATTATGGCACACTCGTTATAGAACGATTATCTAATTTATTTAACGGATGGGTAAAAATAAATAATCATCCACTGTAAAAACTTCTTATTTACGAAAACAATTTATTAAGACACATCACTTCATACACCTCACTCAACCGGAATTATTCAGGTGTATCCATACTACATACATGAATCTATATAGAATATACGCATTTTACTTTTCTTCGTAGCATGAACAATATCTATAAATATTGTTTCACGAATAATATTTTCGAACATGGGTGAACTGACTGACAGACAGTTTGGAAAAAACAAACATGTTTTCGGTATCAGCGGACCCCAAAGGTGTTTCTCCGTTATAATCTCAATATCGATTTTTTGTAGAATGACTTTCTCTTCAGTTTGTTTTAATTTTCTCGTGTACGAGTATAATGAGAAATAAATGTCATTATTAAGAAGAATAAACAAATGCTTGAAGTGGGATATCAGCTCCACTTACCGGCAGAACTACGAGCGAAGCTCTCAGATTCTTAAGCTCTTTCGGCTTCACGCACTATATTTACGCGGCAGTAATTATTTGTTAACACAAGAAACAAGCAAATCTACTGGAAGGCAACAGGCGCCTATTTAAGGAAATAACAGGTTCTCTGTGTTTACCCGTGCGGCACACGTTCCAACGGGCGCGTAACGTGTCAGGCTCAGCGGCACGTGTGCACACACGCCACGTGCCTTCAAGTGCCCGGAATTTGTGAGAATGCTGTCTGAAGCGTCGCGGAGCAAATATTGAATCCGGGGTTGGAGCTTGACGTGTCGTTTGGTTTCCTTTTATGATTTGTTGGCTCAGATCGATTTTATGTTTGGACTCTTCGAGCTATCTCGTTTTCTTGACCTATATGCACGTGAGGTTGATACTGAAGAATGTATTACATATTCATGAGTGAGTGAAACCTAGATATTGTACTCTTTATTGTACTTTTGTCGGTGTTCAATCATTACATTGTAAATAAACCCGTAATTACTTCGAATATTTTTGATTTCATGAATTTGGGGACTTTGTCTGATGGTTGTAACTCTGAGCGAATAACACCTAACAACAGTGAAAAGTAAAATAAAATGAAACTAATAGAAAGATGTGAACGATAGTATAATTTAAAATAATAATGTAGTTTTAAATATTAGTTATTTTATATTATGTACCACTAATTATTATAATTAATTAATTCTAGAAACGTGTGAATTCCAGTGAACTTTAAAAACAAAAAGTTTACAAATAGTGAATAGTTACTCATAGTGAATCATAATTAACCTTAACAAATTATGCAATCAATTCCTGTTTATAAAAATGTAGAGGATGTTTTGTCGTCGTCGTTGAGGGTGCCTTGTTCATTTTTAAACGGGAGTTGAAACGTGAGTTTGACTGAATTACTGACGATATTCATTTGACGAGAGGAGTGTGTAACTGCTATACATGTGACATCACTATACTTGTGATTCAAATTGTGATTCCCTTCTACGGAACATAACCATTAATTTAGTTTCATTTGCATCTTTTTAAGTTTTGATTGTAGCATTCTATTTACTAGTGATCAAATTCTTGCTCAGTTCAAAATTCTCTCTCAAAATTAATCACACTGAACCATATTTAATTTGAAATGAGTTTAAGTTTCAAGTAAAGATTATTCTTCTAATAATCTTATAATATTGAAATTTCTATACTGTTAACAGTCGCCAAGCGATCATTTTGTTTAGTTTGAGCTAGATAATATATGAGATGAGAGTTGCAATCATGAACTTCAATCAATGCTGTTGCATTTGTGCTGAAGAGTGCTCTGATAGTACACTCAGTCTGTGATCCGGAAAATATTTCTTAATATTCCAACCAGCTTTCAAGTAGTTAAACTGGGACGAAGAGGATGCACCGATCCCATCTCCGACAAATTTTTTATTTCTTCTGGTGACAGAACTCGCACAAGCGTTATGAATCGAAATGACACATACCGCCGGTTAGTTAGCATATGAATAGCTCCAGACAGCGCACCACTTCAACCGAAAACCGGAACGAACCGCGAAATGTTTATGAACCCGAATTTCAATCGCTTCAATTGGCCGCCTCGCGCAACCAATAAATATCACGTGACACGCACCGGCATAAATCTCCTCCTCGGGAAAAATTGCCGGAACGAGGACGCAGCTGTCGACGTGCGCGCAGGCGAGCGTCGTCTGTTTGTGCCGCGAGTTGCGCCCGCGCCGCCGCGAGGCGCGCTCACGTCGTGACAAACGACGCGCGCTGGGACGCGATTTCGGTGTCTTTGCGGGTGCTGTGGAAAAACAAGCGAACCGCGAGACGCGGGGTGGAAGAGAGGGGGAGGATGTGGAGTCGGAGAAAAGGGGGCACGGGCGGGAACAGTCGCGCGGCAATTCTTTTCAATTTTAAACCCCCCTCTAGCGAACGAGTGAGCGCCGCCGGAAGGAAAGGGGGAGGGAGGGGAAGGAGGCGAAAAGGGCCTCGCAAGACGAGGAGTTTTTGGAAGGGAAGGGCAATATGCGCCCGGGTTATAAGCCACATCTCGCGACCAGGGAGGCGCGCTCCCAACCACTTTACATTTTTATTAATTCCTTCTGCCCCACTGGGCACGAGGGCTGCGGGTAGATGGGGCGACGGGGCGCCAGAGGCAAGTGGGAGGAAGTTGAAATAGACGTGCCGAGAAGGCGACACATCAAAGTGGATGAGCGAAACGGATGGTTTATTGAATCACGATTTTCAATTCGACGGATGTTCCTGTCTAGAGAAAGACACTTTTAGAATTTTAAAATAGGAATAGTATGTAAAGATTCTCTATAGTCGAGCGATATGTGCTGTAAATGCAAGTTGAATTTACGAAACATACATTTAATCTTTAAGATTATTTAGTGACCAGTAGTAACGACAATCAGTCACTTTCAACTCCTGAAAAAGTATGTACTTTATTTTTACTGAACATGTTTTCTATTGTTATTTTGTTTGTAGTTGGCGCGTCGACCCTTGTACATATCATGGCTTTGCAGAGGCGTCCCGGTGGCGCGGTCATGGGCTAAGGGGGTACGTGTGGTTGGCACGAAGACACCCCGAGGCCAGAATACAATCTGGAAATTATTTTTCTGATCGTCACACAGCAACATATACTGGGAAATTGCAAGGAAAACGCACACTATAATCTTGCCGGACAGAAATCGAACCCGAGGTCGCGAAAGAGCGAGCACGCTGACTAAGCCGCCAGGCACAATCGTTATTAGATGTTAAAAATAAATGGATAAATTTAAGTGGCCAACTCGCGGTCAAGAAGAGGCAACGAGATCTAGAAAGAGACGCTGTTAGACAAGTAACCTAGCATGGACACGACTGCGGGAACATGCGTCTACTTTCACGGACTTATTTGGAGAATTTAAGTTTTAATTTGTAACATATGTGTTACTCAGTCAGCTCCCGGGGCTTCCATCAAAAAAGAATGTTCTAATGTCTTTCCTGAGAATTCGTCAGTCCATTTGCTGCTACTACTAAAGAAAGTGGCGAATTTGGAACGTACTAGAATGGTTCTGAATACCAAAGCCTTTAATTATGTCTTTCCTTTTTTATTTTCTTTAATTGGTCATGACGACTTCGTCAGATAAGCAGAACAATAATATATTAATAAGACAATGATCTTGTCTAAATATCACAAATGCTAACATATTAAGAATAATCTAGTAAATGAAATTCGATTTTTTTTAAATGTTGTAAATATTTCCCTCTTTTCCTGCCTTCTAAAGATAACGTTGGTGTACTATGAGAACGGCTGGTGAGTTATCTTCACAGACGCGACTAAACGTGTTTCGTGAATATTTAGTTCAAATCTCGTTTGTGTTTTCCCGTGACTACACACTAGACGAAATTTTGGAAAGTTTAAATTTAAGAGGCAAAGCGGAAAATATCAAACAATATCGTTCTGGGGAATTGAAGAAAGAAAAAATACTAAGTTCCTTATTCATTCTGATTCCTAATACACAAAGCGATCTTACTTGAAAATGTTAGAGGAAATCTTATATTTTAGACACTTAGCTAAATAATCTGCAACCTCACCTTTCTGTCCCTCATTTTATGTGATAATTTGAATTAACCAATAAATTGAAGTATTTCATTGATCATTTGAGGCAATCCATTAATCGTCAAATCTCAGCAGACCTGGAATTAAGCAGACTGAGAACTTCGTATTTTTTCTGCCTCATGAGTCAAAGTGAAAGGTGTTTTACTTGTAAAATAATGGAAGAACATTAAAATCTTCATCAGTCTAGGTTATACCAAGTTAATTTGCTTTGTTAATAATAACAAAAACTACTTATAACCATATCTGAATCGGTAATTGAATTCAAAATATAATAAGTCCATGATCCCTTGTCACGCTAATACTTCAGTACCTTTAAACACATCGCAATGATGTATTAAATATTTCATTAATCTGCCGCCTGCTCCCCGCTTCTGCGTGAACTACATTAATCCGACGCCTCTCGAAATATTCTCCCCGACGCTCGTCCCTGCGGCACGCCTCATTTGCATGACGTCGAAAACGCGCCGCCCTAACGCAGGCCACTCGTTAACGCCCCGGAGCCCGCGTGGTCGCACGCGTGTCCACCTACCCGCATTTCGATGGCCGGGGTTTACCTGCGCGGGTTACGATCCGGGCGGCCGTGCCAACGCTCTCGAAGCTTGTGTCGCGACTCACTCGCGCGGCCCTAAAGCGAAGCCGCCGCCGCCGCCGCCGCCGCCGGCACCTCCCGTCGCGTTTTAATGACGATGATGATGACTGCCATGATCGCGTTAAGTGCCCCATCGCCCGCGCGCTCGTCATTTACCCCCCTTAATTTACGCGCGCGATGATTGGTTTACGGTTCATCAGATGTAGCCGTTTGCGAGAATTTACATAAATTTTACGCGACCATCAACCGGAAACGCCGGGACGCCCCGCCACACTAAATTAATTCCCCACTTCCGGTGGTTATCGCGCGCGCTCAGCACGGGATCCTAGCCGCGCCCCCCTTGGGGGGCGGTGTCGCACCTCCCTCCCCCCTCCCCGCGTCAACCCCCCGAGTTGTAACGGCACGCTGCAGTCTTACATACGTCCTCGCCTTCCGAGATCGTAAAGGATTTAATACGCGTGTGTGTAATTTGCTTTGCTGGTTTCATTAATGGGAATTTTAGCATGCATGGCCTTTGTAATGTGCTGCGAAGGCGGCCGTAATAATTGTTTTATTGCGGCGCTCGCGGTGTCTTCTCGGTCTCGGGAGAGCGGCGTTGCCGTTTTGTCGGTGACAAAGCTGATCGTATTTTACGCTTCTTTGGAGATGTCTCGGTTCTCCAGTGAAGTGAAAACGAGTTTTGAAATCCTGCATCAGAGGACCTACCGCGGATCCTCTCCGCTGCGACGTGCTAATAAAAATAGAATTTTCTTTTTGAAGGTGTGTGGTCCCTAGTACCTTTTAAGTACGAGAGTGAACGTTGGCATGGAATTAGAAGGCTTTGAATAGCTATTGAAACTGTTAAAATCCAACGAATGTCTAATACTTTTCGGAGTATTTTATGAAGCAATACAATTATAGTCCCGATTTGTCTGTGAGATAGTTGAATAAACCACGAAATATACGTTTATTTGGTTCTTCTTAACTCTGCAAGAACAAATTATTGTTTCTTAACTATGGTTATGCGAACTGCAATAAGTTCATGTAAACAAGCCTTCATTATCTGATATTTAGATGAAAGACAAGGTAACCAAATGGTAGGCAATTGATACGTCAGTTCATTGATTATGTTTGAATACAATACAGTTTTACTTAACAATTTTAAACGAAGAAATGAATTAGAGTTTGTCAGAGGCGAAGTACACATAATGAGCCCACTTTACAAAAATAGTTTTTAATCATTTTATTCGATATCATATGGACGTCACGAGTAAATGACTTCCACTACATAAATTGTTGCACTTCTAATAAGGTTGTGAACGCAGTACAAATACTGAATTCTGGAACAAAATTAATCTTTTGTAATATTTAGTCACTGGAAAACAGAAAATTGAATATTAACACGTATGCTTCATCGTCATTATCAGCATCTTCATCAAGAACCTCATAGATTCATTTCAAAGAAATAAATTAAAAATAGATACGGTAAATGATTTTTTAATTACCATAAAAGAAGATAATTTGGGAAATGTTCGCAGATTTTTCCAATACAATTAGTAGATTTTACGTTTCTTATGAAAAGAAGGAACTAGGACACCTCAACATTTCTCCTCAACATTACTTACTATACGGATACACGGAAATCTAATTGAGAATCAAATTTCATGTCGTACAAAAAGGATGAATCATCGTCTCAGAGTCTTTTGAAGTGCGTCGTTTGTAATTGAGTGCTTTCTTTTCAGTTCCTGAATGAATAGTGAAAATTTAGATGGGCTAAAACAACCTTATCTGAACTGACCACAAGCATGTCATTTCCGAGAAGTTGATCGCTTAATCGCGCCTGCAAACCCAATGGATTATCTGCCTCGTTTGATGTTCCGCCCACAGTTTTTTAGCCTTTCGTAAACATAATCTTCATAATTGAGTGAATAGCTCCGCTGGCTCGGATTCGGGTGGCGATGCCTTAATAGAGTTCAGAGGGTCGTGTTGGGTCAGAATTGTCTAAAAAATATTATAAAAGAATTCGGTGAGACATTGTAAAACATTTTTTCAATAAATAAGCAAAGTTTTTCGTGCAACGAAATTTAATAGACAGGTAGAGACAAATGTTTCCCATATTATCTACAACTGAAAGAATAGATTTTAAAGCGTGTGTATTCACGTTAATTTCCATAATAATATTTTCTATAGTACAAAAACATTGTGGCTATTGTGTATGATCTATAAAATGTCATCGACACAAAACCAGTAATTTTCTTCTGCTGGATATTAAATTAACCCGACGGCGAAAATGTGATTTTTTTGGTAGGTCGCATCATCATCTAGGTCATTAACGGCCATTATTGGATAAACGATGTAAATTGGATGTAGATGTGAAGATGACACATGATATGATGATGATAGGTGGTGAAAGAAAGAACGCAAACACAACCATGTCCGAGACGTGGCTCGAAGCCGCGGCCTTCGGACTGAGATCGCTACGGCACTACTACCTTAACGATGAAGTCGTAGGCTTCTGCGGCCAGAGTCTTGTGGATGATCTGCGCCCAGATCACCTACCTTAACGATCTCAGCCATCGTGATGGAATATGTAGAATTATGTAGCAAATGTTATGCTAATTTGTACTTTTCCACTGAGATTTCAATTTTAACATGTCAATAACTGTAGTTCGACAGTGGTGAATAGAAATATGAAATCGATTTTGCCCATTATGTGTCATTTTTCACAACATAAGAAATGATAGAAACTCAGTTTTACATTTGATTCTACCACGCTTATATTATAAAAAATATAAGAAATTGACAAAAACAGTAATTACAAACAATTTTGAAAATTGTGATCATTTAATTTATTTAAGCTTTAATACACGTTTTTCATCTTCATTTGGAAAAAAAAACCTTTTAAATTTCTTCCTAAGAAACTTTTTGTTTTGCTTGTTTTTAGTGACTAGCAATATTCTGGCAACATTTTCCCATTCCACTTTTCCTTATGTTTTTCTTTATCCATCTTTTGCTGATTAGTTTCATTCTACACGTCTCTGCTATAGTCAAATTCTGAAAAAATAACATCCAATTGACAATGTAGGAAATGTAGGGTAATATTTCTTTTGCTGTCTGTACTTCTGAAGCTTATCGTTTTGAACGTGTTCATAATCTGCGTTCTTGAGCTTTTCTATGAATTTTTTTTATGAAAACCATTCCATGCTTTTTTTCAATATCTGTCACGTAATCTTGAAATACTTATGCTTTTCCAACTTTCATGCCTAAATATGCCATCTTTAATTTTACCATTTGATATTCCAATAATTTTTAGTATTTATTGTTAGAAGTTACCGTTCTTGTTTAAATATTTCACAAATGTTTTATTGCATCTAATTTAATGTGAGATAGCTTGGAACTAGTTTTTTAGTTCTCAAGACTAACTTAAAGAACATTTTTTGATCCTGGCACGAGATTCTCGCTTTGCTTTCAAAGCTTCCTAGTTCAGTAGGCATGATGTACATTTTATAAAAGTTGTTATATTTTGTCTTATTTTTCTAGCCAGTAAGTTCAGACATCAGACAAAACATGCCAAGCTTAGTTTTACGAACATTCTCATATGCACATTACTTGAAAATAATCATATCTAAATAATACTTCTGAAAAAATTAACTGACTGACTTCTTACTAACTAAGAATTACTCTATACTCGACAGGAATCGATGAACGAACAGTATTGTAGTGTGGTATTAAGCTGCCACAAATAATACTTTTGACATGAATAATATTATTTTTGACAATAATATTTGTTTTCTTCCGAGAAGAATAACACACAAATATTACATTATATTGCGCATAAAAAAAGTAATTTGTGAAAAACTGATAGGGGACAGGGAAAACTTTGCATTTCGAAATTAAAAAGATGAAATTTGCAGAGAAAATGTCAAGAGTAATTTGTAGAGTTTGTTATTTTGCAGAAAAAATAGAATTATGCATATGTTATACAATGCAAGCTGCATACGTCTCTGATGTTCAAGGTCTGGTCGTTAGATTTTGGGTTCCGGTGTAAAGCTATGTTCACTTTCAAACAATATTTTTTAAAGTGCGAAATAGTTGCAGCTACATCTAATACGTGCATGTCTTTATATGACATGATCAACAATATTCTAGATAGAGATGTTTGAGAATCATCGATTTCATGATAGTTTTCGGTGATGACTCACAACACATCGTTTTTCATATATTTTTACCTCCGTTTTATATTGCACCGAATGAAATTTATAGATTAATATATGTATAGATAAAGATCTAGAATTCTAATAATATTTTAATAAGTTGATTTCTATAACGAAATATTTCCCGCGAGTTAACTGAATAGATTGATAACCACTTGAATATGAATACATATGCCTATTTTATAAAATTACTGCTCTTGTAATATAAACTCAACCGCAATTCCTTCGAAAATAATTAATTAATTCAACCGTTAAAAACAAATAATTTTACTCATGTGTACACTTCCTATGTATTTTTACGAAGTAACCGATTTTTCGTACTATTTTCCTATAAATGTATTACAGATTCATTTATTATCCATGTTTAAATTTTTATGTTACTTGCATATGTAATTGTTTTAAAAATGTTATTTACTAAACAGTGTGATTTATTTACAAAAGCAAATTATAACGGGGTACATAGGCTATGTCCTCTTATAAAGAAGGCGATTGACAGGTATGAATATACGTTTTAAAAATTTTTGGGTCATAAACAACAAATGAGATCTTCTTAACTACTCCAATGTTGGACTGTAGTTAGCAAGGATTACGAGACTGAAGGAAAACAAATACGTTGCCCAATGATTACCCACTATTTCATGCAAGCGCGAATGGAAAATTTACGTTCAATCAGCGAACAAAACCTTCGCACACAGCACATCATCTGGTGAGCAACACGTTGCGACTTCCGCTGTGTGACATGTCGGTGACAGCGGCCTTTCTCATTCGCCGTTTTAACGTCAACAGCTGCATTTGGCAGCGGTCCCACGACACATCCTGCAAACGAGATAAAAACAACCCGCTGTTACCCGGAGATAACGCCATGGACCGACCGCACAGTAGCCGCCGGCCTAATAAAAAATTCGAGTTCGTTACCGCCCACAAGATGAAGTCGTTGCTCTATGCACACTTTCCGCTGATAGAATCAGAAAACGTTCATTACGTATGCTACGGAATCTCCCGCTACAGAGGGGGAGGGGGGTGGGCAAAAAATCGAGAGCTACAGATGAAGCGATGCCGCCAGGAACAGACCATCCTCCCGCGTTTTATCGCAGATTGCCGTAATTAACGCCCCCACGTGACGTCACCCGCCATACCTGACGCAACAATGATCGGCAACAATGTCCGTCTCGCCGCCAGGGTCGCTGTCGGCGCGACGTCGCGCTTTATGAGCCATCTAGCGGGCGTGCAATCAACTGCGGCGTGACGCGAGATGGGCCGTCTGAAATACGATATCGCCGCACATTTAACACGCTGGGGAGGCGCCCTGCCCCGCGCGGCGCGTGGGGGGGGGGGAGGGGGGGCGGGGGGCGCGGACGCGAATGTGTGTGAGTCGGCAGTAAAAAGGCGGTGGCGCTATCATTGACGGATAAGCGCGTCTCCGAGGGGTGGCAAAAGCGAAAGCCGCCGCGGCGCCGCTGGGGGTTATGAGCCTCTATATTTCGTTCTGTCGGTGAAGTGCCGAAAGGAATGGACGGGTTGAAATGGTTTTTAGGGGCCGATGCGGACAGAGTGCCTCTTGCCGCTCTGTAACTCGGTGCTGAATGATGGGTAGAGCAATTTCTTGCTTTTGTTATTGGATGTTAAAAGAAACAATATTTAAACCGCTACTCTGTTGTCTTACGCTTCAGGGTACAACTCAACTGTATTTTTTACAGCCCCTATCAAAACAGTTGTTTCGTTGATACGTTAATAATATATTAATTGTAAAACGAAATTATTAATCCTAAAGAAAATTTACAATTTATTTTATATTTGAATTAATCAATAAATGCAATTTACGTCTTTGTAATACAGTTGTCATAAAATGTGAAATGATTTTCCATGCAATAAGCAATTTTTCAATTTTGTAATTTAATTGACTCTAAATCAGTTTCGTGTTTGGTTAAGTATTTCACCTTCGAACTTTCAGAAAACTATTTTTAATATTTACACAATAAGAAAAGCATTCTTTAATATTTTGTTTGTTGTTTATTGAGAGTGTCAATTTAAAACATCTCACAGATACATTTATTCTATTAATTTGCATTTATTTTATTAATTTACACATTCGTCACTACGAAGCTCTGAAAACGAAATAAATATACTTTCGTGCAAAGGTTACTCGAGAAAAAGGTGGCAGGTTGATGCAAATTCAAAACAGCCGTTCTTTTGAAACATTTATTTCTAATATCTTTTTATTCGTACTCCAGTTTCATTATCCGTACACAACGAAGAAAATTGGGTTCCGGGACTTTATTTTTGGTTTGAGGAGAAAGCGTGTGATCAAGACAGTTTAAGAATACAAGACAGTGTAATAACTAATTCAATATCAGCGTGGTCAATGAAGATAAAGTAATAACATTCAAATACCGTACAATGTGTCTTTGGCATTAAGTAGCTCATTAGTGATTGATTAATTTAATTAGATTTTACATTCCACTACAAATTAAAGACATAATGGGTTTACTTGCTTGTTATCGGAAGTAAACAAGAAACCAATTAATGCGTTTAGACTGGCACTATATTTCAAGCCCTATTTGCAAAGTATAACACGTTTTACCTACAGTACCTCATACTCGTAAAAGCATTAGGCGCAAGAATAATCTTCTTATATAATTAAAATGGGACATGGCGAAGGATTAAAATCGTTGTTGAAACTCTCCTCTCATTTTGGCGACTTCTGGCAACAGAAGAAAAGCACGCGAGCAATATAATTGGGTAATTCCATTCCCGATAGAACCACTTGATATCTTGAAGATCAAGTTCATTTAGTTTAAACCTTTATGGTTGGCTTGCAAATTATGAGACTTTTCGCCGCAATATGTAGTGATTTGAATTATTATACAATTCAGAACTAAAGAACACGAGAACAGAATATGGGTATTAATAAGCGACGGATGAAGACTATGAAGAGAACAGGTTTAGTGTAAGCAGTTATAATGCGAGCAGGTATGATAAAAGCAAGGAACTATGATGAGAGAAGGATTAGTGTCACCAGCTGAAACAATATAAAATTTTGTTTAAAAGAATTGGAGCGTTTATCCAAGGGGTTCTAAGTATGTGCATCGTCTGCATTATGTATTAAAACGTACCTTATCATGAAATGTTCATTTTCTAGATTACCTCAACATTTACAAGATGTGAATAATAGGCTCTCGATAATGAATGATGTAGCGTCGGGAGAAGTATAATTTTTAAATATTATAAAAATTAATAAAATTTTGGGTCTCACAGTTTCCTGAATAAAAATTGACCATCGAGACAAAATATTCCGTTCATTAATACATCCTCGTAACAAACCACTAAGTATGGGGTGGGGTGCCTATTACCACAATAATCAAAAACGACTTATCTGAACAGTAAGCAATCGTTTACTTGCATGTATTTCTATCATTCTTCAATAAAAAATATAATAAGAAAAATAAAAATAAAAAAACACACTCACACACAAAAATGTAACATTGAGATAATAATGACGAATCCGAGTTATATAAGTCGCAAAGTAACGGAATTCAGAGGCTTTGTTTCCCCGTTTGCACGAAAAGCAACGCACCTGAAAAAAAAAAAGAACACCGAAACCTGCATTCCTGACGCGAATTGAATATTACCCACATGCGCTTTTGCACTTCCGCCAGAGCGCGGCTGCTGCAAACGCCAAAGCGACCAATAGCCGCGCGGTCTGGGCACACAATTCGTTTGATGTCGCCGCCGCCTGCCGCTTTGTTTGTGTTTTTATGGAGATTACGTGGCGGCGAGATAGGCTCTGGAGGCCGGCGCGGCACGGGGTGGCGCGGCGCGGCGCGGCGGGCCCTGGCGGAAGTACACGCGCCCGCCACCCGGATGTCGATGCGTCAACGCCGTGATAGCAGGCGGCCTTGATTCCGCCGGGAAATTCGATTTAATTGGCAGCGTTCCGCGAAAGGCGATGCCCTGAGCCTGAGGTTGCGCGGGGAGATGTTGCGTAATGCGTGACTGCGCATTTTCATAACATGCATCAAAATAAGTGTTTAGGAAAATTACTAAAGCCCCATGGTTCATTAGTAACCAACAATTATACAGAGAGCTTAAAATCGAATACCTCCACGACTAAATTTTAAAAACATCTATAAGCTTCTACGAAACTGGATCCATCGCAATTGCCACCAAAACATACCAACTAGGTCAGATATACGTACCCAAGCAGAATAACTTCAAGATACACGAAAGGTGTTTTCGAGCCACTCTGAAACCCAATTAAACATACACTACAACTTTTACAACCCTACAACACCTTTCATCAAATTTTAATCTAAGTGTCTCTTGAAATGAACATCACCAAATGAAAGTGCATTGGTATAGCCATGGGGATGGTTATCCCTAAAGTGAAATACTTATGTATCAACTTTGAAAGGCAGCAATAACTAGCAAGTAGCTATTTTTTTAAGTGCATCAATAAGGAATAATGCTATTTTTTAAAATAGAAGTGAAACAGTTTGTTGAAACTGTAGAAATATATTCCATTGTTGGAAAGTTTTCTTCTGATATATTGGAAAGTATAGACAAGGGGATATGATTTGTGACCCTCTTCATTTCTCATGGCTCTTTTGTCCAGTGGCGGTTTTTTTTACTCTACGAAGGATGGTTGAGTGATCATGGGGGGAGGCAAATTATTAAGACGAATTAATGGCATATGTTGATATGGGTTAGGTGTATGCGTAACAAATCAACACTCTACCACCATATGGTGAAAACCTCATGATTTCCTTGGAACTCGAACCCGTAGACTGCAGATTGAGTACGTAGGCATTGCTCCAAACTGTACCACAACCCATGCCGGCTTTAAATGAAGTATGTGAGATTGTTTTCAAAGTTCGTTATATTAACGAGTGACCTTTTACAATGCATTTTCCCTTTCGTTTTTATTTTTTTCGCCTTTGTAGTTTTCAATTGCAAATATTACATGAACGTCGTGATAATGATATTGCTGTACATAAAAATATTTATAAAAAGCACATTCATTTGCAAATTGTGCATTAGGTCACTCTCGTTTCGAGTATTCAGGGGCAGTAGTTTTCATGGGATTAACATAATTCCCCATAAAGGCCTCTCTTTGTCCCTTAGTTAACTCGGTGCAGCATATGTCGACAATTTTCATTTTTCTTTGATCTCTAATTTTATTACCATTAGTAAAAAAGATCCAGTTATTATGGCGATTTTCATTTCAAAAGTAATTGATGATGCAAATAGATCATACAGATCATGATCTCTGACAGAACACATTTTATAATTTTATTGGCTTCAAACACGATTTCTATTTTTCGAGTATTTATTTTCTGATCGCGAAAGAGTTGCAAAATGTAGAGAAAAAATCCTATCCATCATTGTATTGTTCATGAATTACTAATTGGTTATCCAATACTCACTGCAATTTATTATTTTTAAACTGTTTTTTTGACGCCTCAAAGTCAGCAGCAATATTGGTTACCCTGCACGCAGTATAAGCGTCAAGATCGGCGTAATGTAACCGAAAAATATATTATGATGTAAACGTATCTTTTGAGCATTTTTTCTTTCAGATCTAAAGCAACCAGAATTTTCCACAAGAAATAATGTACGAGTATATTTCACATGAAGAATGCATTCGGAAGTAGAAAGCTGAGAAATGACAAAATAGTCGAACGAGACCAATAATTTTGGACATAAGAGAAAATGTCCATGGTTTTAATTCAGAATCCACTCATTTTTCTGTGGGGATGTCACGCTTCTGGTCTCGACGTGTTATCTCGCAGCAGTGGTTTTATTTCTACCTTTTGCTCTTCAACATCCTTTTCTGGGAGGAGTTCGGCTTCTAACTTGTGATTCTAATTCTTTACATCAATTATTGGTGTATGCTTGTTAAGTGATTTTAAGTCAAATTTTTACGGTGGATTCATTAACGCCACGTCGCTATTCGAGGCTCATTGGAACTGGCGGATGCAATGGTCGTTTTGCAGTGGTGCACAAGTGAACGTTCTTCTATTGTTGGTTCAGCAATACTATCCATACCGATGATTTGATGTCGTACAATTTTTAGGTTGAATCCATTAATTATGACTGGGACTCTAATGTTCTCTTATTTTTTCTGAGTAATGTGTTGAAGTCCACGTACTTCATCAGTCGACTCTAAACGTGGCTACATCATTGGCCTGCACTTCACCATTCTCTACGCGATTATCGATCGGTTCCTCTTCTTTCATTCGTAAATCAAGCCCGTAACAAGCACTGTACTTGCAATCTGCCATAATTGCAGTAAAAATTATAATTAATTTTTACTACTTGACGATAATCTTTGTTAATTTAATATTTAAATTAATTAAAAGAAAAGTCTAATACCTGAAATATTGAAAGAAGATGAATGCAGACTAACAACAGGCATCTCTAAATATAGCCACGTCATTGTCATCAAGTCAAATCACTATGTAGCGATTCGCTGTTCCCCCACCGCACACTCGCCACTTTTTTCGTAAAGATGTTTCCTAACCATTTACTGGCGTCGAACGTGGAGTCATCATCCGGTAATCTAGTCAGTCATCATCAGTCATAGTCGGTCATTGACTTTTATCCCCTGGCCATGAGCTCGGCACCGTTAGATCCCCGGACTTCCCATACGGTTACCCATCCAAGATCCTGTGGTTTCTCGAGTTGTTTAACCTCCGCAATTTCACGGAGCATGGTTAAGTAATTCGCCTTCTGACGCCAGCCAACTTCTAGAAAAGTTTAGCTCGTATTTGAAAACATTAAAATTGCTGTTGACTAATTACGATACTTGCATCAAATTAATTTAGATAGACAATTTTAATAGAAACATAATCTGAGATATTCACAATAGAAGATGAGAGAACCTCTGTGCATACCATGTCCCTATTCTTGCAGCCACGTCAGTGTTATTCCGCTACCATCTTCACACCTTCAGCGATTAGCGGCTGACGCCCGCCCGGCTGCCCGTCCGTCCGTCCGTCCGTCCGTCCGTCCGTCCGTCCGTCCGATCGTCCGATCGTCCGATCGTCCGATCGCCCACCCGACCGCCAAGGAACAACGCCGTCCGCGGCGATCCGTGCGCCGTAAATCCCACCCTCGCCACCAAGCGTTACGTGACCTGACACGGAGTCAACATTAACCGTTTATTCATGGCTTCAATAAGCGTCCGTTGGGGCAACGTGGCGGCGGCAGCGGAGCCGTTACGTCGGCACGTGCGCGCCCAATCTCGCGCGCCGCGCCGCGAAGCGCCGCGACGGCCACCGCCGCTGGCCACGGCGCCGGCGGGCATCGAAGCGGCGCCCCGCCGCCACGCCGCACTGGGGCCAAACGCCCGGAAAGGCGGTCACAACTACTTTGTCATGGTTCGATCAGAGGAGGCTCGCAGGGGCGGATCTGGGGACCTACTATTTTAAATTTATTTAAAATTAATTACTAACGACGCATTTAAAATAATTACTTTAAATATGTATCATCACATCCAAAGTAGTATTCCTTTCATGATTGCATTCACATAGTTTTTAAATATTATTTCAATCACATTTACATGGTGTCTCCAAAATATTTATTTCGATAATAACTATTTTGACTGTATGTCATTAAAAAAACAATTCTTAAAACGTCAATGTTTCGGCTTTTGTTACGCCTTCCTCTGGGATATGTCACAAACAAAATACGGTTTGTTGTATCCCATAAATATCTTACACTGAACTGAAACTCCCCGCTCCCCCTGCGTAAAATACTCTTTGTATCTACTACTGGTGGATCGAGGACTGAAAATGTGGTGAAGTGTTATCCACGGTACGAATCTTACACTACGGACGTTTAGCGAAAGACTAGTGATGTGAAAAACGTATGCCTAAAGTGACATATTTCCATTCAAGACAATTTTTTTTTTCAGGAAGGGGAAATATTCACATTTAGCCTTGTAGTTCAAGATTGCAAATGGCATCAACGGTGTTCGGATGCCATTTATAATTCTAGTGGAGCAATTTTTAACACAATATTTGGCAACAGGTAGTAGAAGCGCTTAAAAATACAATTATACGTAAAACTAGAAAACAAACGAAAATATACACTTAACATTTGACAAAAATCTCGTCAATTATTTTGACATGTTTCATTCAGTGAAGGTTCACAGCCTGAAATTATGGTAATATGGTATAGATGTTACAAATCTTACACTAAGAACTTTAGAAAAATACTAGTTATAAATTTTTTACGCTTACTTTTGGTGACATATCCTCGAGAAACACAATTTTTCAGGAGGGGAAAGTATTTATATTGAACCTTATATTCTATTTTTAACATATTTTATTGAGAAATTAATACAGTAATATAAATTATCCTTCTTGTTCCAACTTATACAGAAGCAAATTATTATTATTATTATTATTATTATTATTATTTTCGTCTCACAAATGTTTCAAAATGCGAATGGATTTTACGATAGTACGAAGGACCTGTTGGTGGGAATCACGAACATTTACTGGAGATATTCTGTACAGTCATTAATATTATCTGACACCATTCCGCTATGGGCTGTAATGCAATCAATTGTGCAGTAAGTGTAGAACAGAGCTAAGACATCTTTACTCCTAATAACAGTACAAATATACTACGGACCTTTAGAAATATACTATGAAGTTATGATAGCTGATGCCTAAATGTCATTTCTGACGCTTCACTTTCAAACACAATGAATGGGGGTGACTACAAAAACAAGCGTGACTACGTTGTCAAAAATTATTAAAGTAAAATGGAGGGATTGTAGTCAGAGGTTTTAAAAGTAGTAGTAATGCGGAGGCTTCTGCATTGTATTTTGCCACATGCACATGGTTGTAGTAAGCATGTGATCCACTGCCATACATCGTTCTTGTCTCCCCTGGGAGGCACTTCACCTGACAAGTCGTCACTGGCTTTATTTGCGGTGTGATTTACAAAATTATATTGCAAATACACAAAAGAAATATACTTAATGCTTGATAAGCGGACCATCACAGCTTTCTGAATCTAGAACAACACTTTCACCTACCATTACTGTTCTACACTTTGTACGAGTGAATCGCTAGTGCTTTTCATTTCCAAATCTAACACGCATTAAGGCGTACGAAGATATTTTTAAATACAACTTGTATATTGTGGCGTCGTTAACACGAGGGCCAGAACCGTTAGGTTGGTGAAAGTACGCTGCGGGGGAG
>BOPP01000029.1:5642418-5669573 GCA_017312745.1 Gryllus bimaculatus
GCCGCTGCCGCCGCTGCCACCGCCGCTGCCGCCGCCGCCGCCGCCGCCGCCGGCGAAGCCATTGTCACCATCGTCGCCACTGCCGCCCGCTGCCCGCCACCTACTACTATAGCTACCGCTGGTAATTTCCCTCACCGCCGCACCTCAACCTTGCCAACCCGCCACTGCCACCGCCACCATCCTTGTGACTTCTGCCGCCTCAGATTCCATCGCCACCACTACCATCCCATCTACCGCCATCGCCGCCTCCACCATCACCGCCTCCACCGCTGCTACTGCAGTTGCTGCCGCCGCCCTACTGGCTCTCAGAAGTTAGTTACTGGAACGCGCGTTTCTCGCCATGTGTGATCCGAAGCCAACGACCGCGCTCCCGAAATGCACGGCAATTCCGGCCAACCGGAGATCAAGGGCGGGTGAGAGCGACTGAAAAGCAATGCCAGTGTGTCTCTCTCTTCGCTTTACACGCGCAGCCCCCAAAGAGACGTAACTGTGGAGTGATTATTTGGAAATACTTTTTAAGTTATGGGCGTTATGAACTGATTCATTCGGTATATCAGAGAAAAGTTATGAAAGGGTTCGAACGGGCATATTTTTAAGGTAGAATCGTATTAAAAAATAACATGAATCGTGATCATCTTTCTACAACACTGCTGAACATTGACAATCACCGATCCTGTTCAATGGTTCGTGAAGTTAAAGTGTAACTTAGGAACATGTCTGCAACCCTTAAATTTTATCACGGTATCGTGAGCAACGATTGCCTTGTCACATGTTGTACTGACACATTTCGTCACTATATTGCTCCGTCTAATGTCACTATTGCTAACGCCGCTATCGCTGTTGATACAAGCGCATCCACCTTACAATTTTCGTTTGTGCATCCGCCGTAATGCCCTCAATGCGTTATCAACTGTTTTCGAGTTCTTGTTTGCTGCCTAAGCTTTCCTAGCGCTAGTCTTCTTCATCTTCGCCAATGGATTCACTTGTTCTGTGAACCCACTCCGTAAAAAAATTGAAAAAAATTACAACAAATAGCTTCTGAAGCTAACGATCAAAATTATTTTTGTTTGTCTGAAAAAAAAACAAACTATTCTGCTTGCGAGACCGCCAAGTCTAGATGATGTGCTAGGGCATTACATTCGTTTAACTCAAGTGTATGATTTATAAAACTATTACTTTTTCTAAAGCCTCGATTTAAAATAATAATTAATTTATCCAACTATCCTGGATTATAGATTTTATCAAGTAATTATATTGTAAAACTGGAGGAAGATGTCAATTTTGATGAAATAAAAGTTGAGAAAAACGAAAGAGAGAGAGAGACAGACAGACAGAACAAAACAGAGAGTTGCAGAGTGACAAAGCGATCAGAGAGGGACAGAAACTGAGAGAGTGACAGACTGTGTGTCAGAGAAAAAGAACTGAAAAATTGTGAATAAGAGAAGAAGGCTTAGAGAGAGACATAGACATGTCGAGAGAGGGAGACTGAGAGAGAGAGAGAGAGAAGGAGAGGCTGACGAAGGGAAAGAGAGACACAGCGAGACAATCAGAGAGTGAGAGAGGAAGAGAGAGGGAGATAAGAGAGAGATAGAGGGTGAGACAAAGGAGACAGAGAGAAGGAGAGACAGAGGAGAGAGGAGGAGAGGCAGAGGAGAGAGAGAGAAGAAGAGAGAGAAGGAGAGACAGGAGAGAGAGAGGGAGAGACGGAGGAGAGAGAGAGAGGGAGAGACAGTGAATTTACAGCCAAATAAACAATGTAAATACGTTGAAGGGAATGAAAAATAAGAAAAAAAGAAGATATAAGAACGAAATAAGAGTGAGAGGAAAGACGGCAACCTAAAGAGAGCGAAAGAAGGCAATCAACAAGCGTACAGGCAAAAGTGAAAACCATCTTCCGTTGAAGGATTACGCCAATTGCCGCAGATGGAGACACTATCTGGTCGCCCCAGAGACTCAAGGCCACCGCCTTCTCCGCCACTTGGGAGTCGAGCCCCGCGCGCACGTCCCGCCCCGCCCCCTCCGGGGTCGCGTTCTCCGGAAGCTGCGGGCGCGCAGGCGCGAGCAAGCTGCGACACGCACCAACACGCACGCCACGCCACGCACAGCTCTCACGCGCCTCGCATGGCCCGCACCACCGCCACCACGCAGTGGGTCAGAAGGCGCAATGGGGCGGCGAGAGTGTGATTGCTGACGTATTCCATTCGTAACTTTCATAGAACATACAATGCGATGAAAAGCTTCATACGCACTCATACTGCCATCTACAACCTCAGTGAACGTTTGCTCCGAATTTCTAGTTGAAATATTTCAACAAAATGTATCATCATAACTATTTCTACGAGTAATAACTCAACATTAGAAATACGTTTATTGTTTTTAAATGTCAAGCTTCCTAAAATTCATCAGTTAATATTATTAATACTCCAATGTTATTTGCAACAATTGAAATCTTTTAATACATGAAATCAAAGGTTTAAAAACTATTTTTTTCTTTCATAAAATATTTTAAATCAATCATATTGAATAGATTGATGCCACATTTGAAGGACACGGATGTATATTCCGCCATGGAGCATGCGGCTCGTAAATTTTCAGAGGACCCGTTTCAAACGTGTGATCTTTTTTTTTAGAGAGATGCAAATGGTAAAAGCGAACGATAGGAGATGCAGGGAGTTGGTAATAGTTATTTACGATATTAATGTCCTAATACATCCGATACGAGATAGGAAAATTTGCCAAACGAGTCCGTTAGAACGAGTTTGGTAACCAATTGAGTATTGTAATCAGATGTTACGACACGAATATCGTACGTTTTATCCACTTTGTAAAAATTCGTTAGATTTAAAATTAAAATTTTCATTTAGTATTCACATTTTTTCCCTTTAAGTGGCGACACTGTTCTTACCAAGGAGAACAATTGAAACGGGCATGGTGTACACATTTCGACAACATAAGCGAATACAGTTGAGATTCAGAAATAGAAATAGCAGCAAAAGCTGCAATAGATTCTTTGTTACCATACAAATCAAAGAAGGAATGAGCGTGAGTACTCAGTTTTTAAGAATTGGTGTGAAAACAAAAACGCTCATTGCATATCAGAAAAAGTTTTAATGGCTTTCTTTTATGCCATTAAGCACTAGTGTGGTAATGAAGTTCATTACCACACTAGAGCGATAAAGTACTTCATTACGAAACTGATTATAATAGTATAATGTTTCACATTACCTAACCAAAGTGGATATAAAAATGAACCTACTTGCCACAGTGTTGTAGTAATTATTTTTGTATTATTCACTTCAAACTATAAATAAATCTAAATAATAATAATAATAATAATAATAATAATAATAATAATAATAATAATAATAATTTTCATAAAGGTATATGTTAATACTTGGAAATGTGAACGGGAGAGAAGGCTCAGGGCATTAACTGATGCAACTGCAGTTCCTCGGACCGAGAGGTCCTAGGTTCCAGTCCAGACGGTGGCTAGATTCTCCGCACACACCGAGAGACCCGTCAGGAGCTCTGAGCTTGTCCCGGCTGGGGCACGCCCCGCTGGTGGGTGATACCTGGCTGGGGAAAATCCCGCTAGCAGACGCTATGTCCGGATTTCGTCATACTGTGGGGGAAAGATCATCACCACTTCCCGAGCAATTAACATGCATTACACTATCGGGACTAATGTGTCTGGTAGTTGACGTACCCGAAATCACTTCAAATAATCAATTGAAAATGTGTAATAATGTTTATTCGATATTTCGTTCAATTTTAATTAATTTTCTGTAACTCAAGAAGTGGGATGAAGGGGGTGGTTCGAAATTGGACTTTTGCCTCCGCGAGGGGGTGAATGTGTTCGAAGTCACCATAAGAAAAGCTGAGTATACTTTAGTTTTTAGAACGTTGTATTGAGGGCTCCAAACCTCTTTGATAAGTTCTTAAGAAACGTCGCGTCGTGTGCCCACTGTGCGCTGTCGCTGCCACTTGGCGTACGTCGCACGTCGCAGCCCGCTCCGCCCCGCGGCGACGGCTATCACGCGGCCTCCTTGATTGGCAGTCGCTCGAGTGATAGCGTGCGGCTATTATCCCTGCTCCACCCCTCCCTGCCCCTCTCGTCCCCGCCCCAACCGATCCGCCCCCGCCGAAACGCGTCCTCTCTGTGCTACATCCCCTTCCCTGCCCGCCCCGCCCCGCGCCCCGCGCCCCGCACTCCCACGCCGCCCCGCCCCCGCGCTGCCCCCGCCCGCGCGCCTCCGCCCCGCGCTGGCCGCGCGCGCCAAGCTCCTCTCGCGCGCGTGCGACGCCCCGCGCCTGCCACGTGCCTTCCCCCTTCGCCAGCACTCCAACGCCCCTGCCCCACCTGCCCCATACTGCCCCATCCCTCCCCCGCCTTCTCGTCTCGCTCATGCCCCAGCCCTCCCCTCATCCCGCTCCTCTCCGCCCCGCCGCCCCACCAGACGCGCCGCCCATCCACACTGCGCCCGCCCCAAACCACGCGCGCCCCACCTCACGCGCCCCGCTCGGTCCTCGGCCCAGCCCCGACCCAGCGCCGGCCAAGCCCGCCTGCCTCGCGCATATCCCATCCTATCCGCCTCGCGCCCTCCCCGCTTCGCCTCGCTTGGTGCCGCCCCCGCCTGCTCCGCCCCGCCCTGCCAAATGCTCGTCTCTCTGTCCCGCCCATGTCCGTGCCCCGCCATGCCCTATCGCGCCGTGCCCGCCCCTTCCCGTCAGCTGTTTCTCTCCACGCCCGCCCCGCCCCACCCTGTCTCACCCTACCATGCCTCTCAGCGCCGCGCCGTACTGCGTAGTACGACATTGCGCTCCCGCGCGCCCGCAACCCGCACGCGCGCTCCCGCGGGAAGCTGCGTCGCCGGCGGAGGATGGGCGTAGTTCCGGGAACGGTCGCTGCCGGGTATTGGCGCGTTTGGCAGTTTCCGCCGGGATGTGGTAATTGGTTGCAACGCTATCGCCGATGGCTGTCAAACCCCTTGTTGTGATCTTGCTAGGCGTTGCCTATCTCGACATCCGGCGCTTTAATGAAATGGTATTAAGATTTTATCGTAGTGATCGTTCAAAGCGTGAATTTAATCCCTTTCCTGTTTGTTTTGCTATTTTTTAATGGATGTTCCACTGCTAGTACCAGCGGTATTACGAGCATAAATTATTCAGATGATACTAACTTCGAAGTATAGGACTTTAACTACGTAGTAATGTCTTTGTGGGGTTATTACCTTCAGTATTGTCACAGGTCGTAACACATTAGACTCTGCTAACAATCCAAAGGTGTAGTTGGAGCGATTAGCACTGTCATCGTCATTGAATAGGCTATACTTGTTGAATGAAATTACATTGAATTTACGTACGAGAAAGTTAAGTTTTATAATTTATTCCCATTCATTTCATCATTAATTAAATACTCATTGCTTAAAACGTTCGAAACTTGTTAAAATATTGATGTAAATTCAAGATCAAAGTTTGTTCCATCGTTTGTGACTTGACGACAGGAATATTTACATTAAAGTACTAAAGCATTTTCATGACTGCAATAAGAATTTTAATGATGAGATGAAACGAATAAAGAACAAAAGGATCGTATTGTTCAAATGTTCATATGTTTGAGCAATAAAGCATGCGCAACCCACACATTACTACAAGAATTGTAACAGTAATAACTCCGTTTTTCATCATTCCCTTTTAAGTGATTCGTGTAATGTCATTTTTATTTAAAAAAAGGAGAGTCACTGAACGAATATAAACATAAAAATTTTGATTTATTTACCAATTCCTCCTTTATATAATTTCGTAACAAAAAGCGTCTACCCCTCAGGTGAACTTACATTCCATGTAACCCCTCCCTTCTTTACTTCCTCAAACAAACCGAAACAACTCTTTGGCCGAAAGTATTTAGAAATTATTTAAATGTAAAACGTTTACTATAAAAAGGACATTATATAGTTTCAAACTAATGTTATTAACCAATGAAATGTTTAAACTATAACAAGAATTGGTTTCCCATTCGTAAACCAGGATAATCTTCTTTTAAAAAAAAGTCTGCCGAAAAAGTTAATAAATGTAAAATAATTATAATATTAATAATAAAAACGTTAATAAATGCATAAAAATAAAAAAAATGATACACAAATTACCTAAAAAATAAATTAAAACGTTATGGTTATTTCTCTCTTCAACAAGCATTTGAGTACTTATATTTTCACGTGAGTGCGGTGCTCACTACCGATCTGCGGTGTAACGAGAGTAATGTCACTTAAAACTTGGAAAAGAAATGGCCAGATTTTGAAGCAAATTCGTAGGAAGGCAAGAAAAAAGTATAACTTTCTAGAATAAATTGAATTCATGCTGTGGGTATGGTATAATGATGAGAGAACGTTTTCTTATGCCAGTGTGTAGACAGAAATGCAGTGTAAAAATGAATTTACGTAAATGTTCAACAGATTGATGTATGACGAAAGGTTACGAACACCACCACCCCCACCTTCGGCGATAAAACATGCACTATACTTACAGAACTAATGACCTTAGCAGTTTACGCGCCCGGAGTTACTAATCAATCAGTAAACAGATACATTTATTATGTCATTTATCATCGCTTTATGTACATACATCATTTGATTGTGAGAAATTTGGGGAGTAGTTAGGAAGAGCACCAAGTTTCCCCGAACATTACTCCTCAAATAATTTAGTTATCACACATTTTTTATACGTATCGCTTATTTTTAAATTATACACCTTCTACACACTGATACAACTAAACCATTTGTTAAACCAACAACAAACCCTCTTCCACGTGGGCGTTTCTTCATACTTTATATAATTAGGATATCAGAATTATTATCATAGGAAAATGAATGCCAGCTTATGATACCTTACTAAACCGATACCTTAGAAAAATCATACAAGCGCCTTGGTTTATACCCAATTCCCAGATTCATGGGGATCTACGTATGAATCTAATCAAAGATCACCTCTCCACAATTTGGAAATTGTTTTTTACTACACTCAACATTTCTCACTTAACAAATAAATTTAACCTAGGGCGTAATGCTCTGCACCTTGCCGCATCAAATCCAAATTCTCAAAAGATAAGTTTCGCACCCCGTAGGTACATGATAAAACCAAATCAAACATGTATCCTAATATTAAAGCACGCAAATGTTAAATAAGCACTAAACCAAGACGTTACGACAAGATGGTCGAAACGTCGGCAACACAGCCTTCGACGCGGCGTCACCCGGACAGCCAAGATCACGCACATGACTCTGGCCGCGGAAGCCTACGACTTCATTTAATGTAGTGAAAACTGCGAGCTCTCTTATTCGGCCTTCGACGCAACTATTGAGTGGCAGCGTATGCGGCCTACGGGAGCCGCATGTCCTCAGGGGTGGCGATCTGGCGCGTAATTAATCAGTCAATCACGTTGATAGGCCGAGGCGCGACCGCGTCCCGGGGGAGCGTCCTCCGCGCACTTCCCCACGCAATGAGCGATTTTATGTCGCTGATCGGGCCCTTTAGATTTATGGCCGCTTTACTACCCCTGCGGAATAATACTGGCAACCGGTTAGTATAGCCGTCTACGTCACTTGCTGTGAGATTTGCCTTGATATATGGCGCTGTCGAATATTCTGGTTTGCTCAAGCGGTAGTGCAAAAAATGCTACAAAGTGTTAAGATTCAAAATTTAACTTCGATTTCTATTTAACATTGTTTTATTAAAATGAATATTTTATTATTCTGTATGAAAGGGATGTGATCATTTACACATTTTAGTGGAACAATAACGTGAAATGTACACTGTCGTTCTTTATAAATGACAACTCAAACAACTTGATAAATTATGATTAATAGGAGCGAGAGTTAAACAACCCTTTATTGCTGAATAAACACTTGTTTTTTGACACAAAATGTACAACTTATTTGGATTTTGATTACACTTATTTCTCTTCAGATCGAAAAAACAAGTATTGTTGATAAATTCCACATAATGCAGTAAGCACAGTGCAGCAGTAGTAGAGCACATATGTTTTATTCGTTTTTAAATTGCGGTATTTGCCTTACAATTCCTTTTAATATGATAAATAACAAACATGGATCTTGCTGGAAATTATGGTATTATTTGCTCGTTTTTCTAAGGAAGTTCTCCCTGGAGGGACAGCTGGCATAAATCTCTCCTCTATGTTTTTTCACCTCAAGTTTCAATCATCTCATCTGCAGCCCTCACATTCTTCTCTCCCATTCCCCTTCCTTGCAACTTCGTCTCTTCGATCCTGTCACATCTCTTCTCATCTTACCACAACGTTTCTCATCCTGCCACATCGCTTCTCATCCTGCCACATCCTACTGAGCCCGCCCATCCTACTCATCTCACCACATCCTACTCATTCCGCCACATCGCTTCTCATCCCTCCACATCCTACTGATCCCGCCCATCCTACTCATTTCACCACATCCTACTCATCCCGCCACATCCTACTCATCCCGCCACATCCTATACACCCAGCCACATGATACTCATCCTATTCATTCAGTCACATTTCTTCTCATTTCGCCACAATTCTTCTCTCCCACCATACACTACCTAATTTGGACCCATCTCTCCTTATCCTTCATCACACAGCTTCGTCTCTCTTTATCCCACCTCATGCGGCTGCATTCCTTCTCCCTCGGCCTCGACCGGCCGCATCCCCCTCATCGCGCCTCATCATGCTCCATTCCGTCCATCCCCGCCCTTTCCTCCTCCCCCCAACCCACCACGCCATTCTCGTAGAACCCCGTCCCGCCAGGCCCTCTTCCATCCCGCCCAGCCTGTCCAATTCCGCTCCACCGTGCCCCGACCTACCCCGTCCCGCTCGGCCGCCGTGCCATCGCCGTTCCGCCCGCTCTGACCCGCGTCCCGCCCGCGATGTGCGCCGTCGTCAGCAGGCGTCGAGCAGCGCGGCGTTGTTTACGAAGCGTCACGTGATCCGTCATCCGGGCCGTCGGGGACGATTAGCTGGACGCAACATTAATCACGACCGCTGCCTCCGCCCCGCCCCTCCCCCCTCGCACCCGCGCTCCCCCGGCGCTGGCGTTTTCCTTCCATAACCTTCCTTGTCTCTGACACTATCATCAACTGGGCTTTCTCCCCCTGAATGCCACTCTTCTTTCATTACGACCTTCCTTTCTTTCTTTCTTTCTTTCGAACGACCTTATTCGCTTCGTTTTCCCTATTTTTGTCCAATTTTTCAATACTAACTACCGTGTTCTACTTTTTCATTTTCCTTTGGATATTCTCAAATGTTCCTCTGATTCACTCCTCTCACATTGCTTCGCAAATATTCTACACTTTCTGCCTTTTTTGGAAATCCCATGTTTTTTCCCTTAATAATTTCACAAAGATTGTTTCAGTTTCATTTCTTGTTTTCTTTGAGCTTCCCATTTATTTTCCTTATTCACGACCCTTATTACCACATTGCGATTCCTCTCACGATTAGAAAAACTCCAGGATAGTTTCTTTGGCTGTTTCCTACCATCGTTTCTTCGCCATGCTGCAATGTTTGGTAGCACCTCCGCTCCGTCAACTTAATATACCCTTTCCGCTCACGCGGTTTACACCTTCCAGTCAACCACCACAACGCCTTTGTCTTTCTGTCTCTCTCTGTCTCTCTCTGTCTCTGTCTCTCTCTGTTTCTCTCTGTCTCTCTCTGTCTCTCTATCTCTCTCTGTCTCTCTCTGTCTCTCTCTGTCTCTCTATCTCTCTCTGTCTCTGGCTTTCTCTGTCGCTCTTTCTGTCTCTCTGTCACTCTCTTTGTCACTCTCTGTCTCTGTCTCTCTCTGTCTCTCTCTGTCTCTGTCTCTCTCTGTATCTCTGTCTCTCTGTCTCTCTCTCTGTCTCTCTCTGTCTCTCTCTCTCTCTGCATTTCTCTGTCTCTCTGTGTCTCCCAGTCACTGTCTGTCTGACTCTTACTCCCTCTCTCTCTCTTACTCTCTCTCTTACTCTCTCTTTCTCTCTTACTCTCTCTTTCTCTCTTACTCTCTCTTTCTCTCTTACTCTCTTTCTTACTCTCTTACTCTCTCTTACTCCCTCTCTCTCTTACTCTCTCTCCCTCTCTCTCCCTCTCTCTCTCTCCGCCGCCTGGGGCAGAAGGAATTTCAATTTAGCCTGGGAGCAAACAACTCCGTCCGGGCGCGCGGATGGACCTCGACGCGCCGCCCGATCTTCTCTCTCTCTTTTTTTTTTTTTTTTTGCTAGGATTAATTACGTAATTCCTTGTCGAGACAGGTTCGGGGGCGCAGCGGCTGTGTGACACGGCGAGGCCCGCACGGATCACTCCCCTGCCCCGCCCCGCCCCTTTCCTTTCCTTTCCCGGTCCATCCCTTGCAGCCACGAAACACGAGTCATCCCGCCCTCCCGGCGCGGCGCCTGTGTCAATAAGGAACCCCGAGTTGCCGATCTTCGCGTGACGGCTCTGTTGGCTTCAAGAGAGATGGGCTGCGCAGCCGAACAGACGATGTGTAAACTCTGTGTTGCGAGGGCTCAGGGCGTGGTAAGATGCGGTTTTGCTAGTGGATTCTAAGAGAGGCGACTCTGTAAAATTTCGGTCTGTTTTTTTTTCTTGTAATTGCCTTGTAATAAAATTCTGCTCTGGATTAAATTAGCAGATGAACAGGCTGACACACTTATACATAGGTGCTTTAGAGCGCAATGCAGAAGCGGACCATCCTTACTGGGCGCACAAAATTAAACGGCTACTTTACCACTCAGGGTTGGGAGACGTCTCTCCGGATTAGGTGGGGGAGATAAGGGAACCCGTGAGATAGAAAGGCTGATTTCCGATAGGACTTGCGGATATTAAAAGGCAAGAGGTCTGGGGCAGCAACGGCTGAAAACGTTCGCTGGTAGCTCAAATCCATGCGAGTCCATTATGGGGTTCGAAAGTTACATACATACTCTCGGAAAGGACGCCAAGAGGGATTACGCTTGGTTCAGGATTGGCGGGTGGATGCCAGCGTAGACTAAAGGACGCAATGGTAATGGCATCTGTGTGCTTCGGGTATAGGGAATACTGGATCCACATCCTGTTAATTTGCTGTGCAACCGAAACATGAGAAAAAAATGGATGGGAATGGGAAATTACTACTTCCTAAACAGGAACGTAACGCTCGCCCAAAACATTTTAGGTTGACAAAAATCTAAATTTATGAAAGAATTAGAACATTTTTAGCGAAAGGGCCGGACCATTAGGGAAACTGAAATTTAGGGAGTGGGAAACAAGCACTGGGTTAGCTTGAGCGGAGCCTAGAATGGAGAGAAATAAATAAGTCAATAAGCTACAATAAGTACGTAATTTTATGTTAAGTTAGTAAACAGTCAGTAAAACAGAAATAAGTCATAAGTCGTAGTTAATTGGTAAATAACTGGTCAATACAATAAATAAAATAAAACTAGCATAGTAATAAGCACATTAGGGGTGAAGGGAAGGGGATCCGAAATGTAAGGGCAGAGGCGGTGCGGGACGATCTTCTGTGGCGCCGTTTGATTTCAGGTGCTGAGAGGCCAAGCACTCTTGAACGAGACGGCGGCCCGCGCCAAAAAAAAATAGCTAAAATAAACGTCGCGATAGATTAGAATGTACTTCGGCTACTTGACGGCAGGTTTTTCCCCCTTCAGGGGTTTTTTCCTGAGTCGTACCTTGTGGTCTCTTTTTCGCGGCTTTGATGCGATGGAGAGACCATTTGGGGTGAATACCAGAATTCGAAAGATTAGAACGCTTAAAGGATGTAGGTATTGTAATGGCTTAAAGGCTTCGCGCCTAGCCACATAGGATCAAATAATCTAATTCGTTTGTAATAATTACCTATTAAATAAAAAATAAATAAATTCTACTCTTTCAAAAAGTTCTTAGTAATCATGACGGGACTGATGTACAAATTACCTGCCTGCTGGCGGTAACCACGTAATTCAGATCTCACCGTAGTCGCCTCATAATAGTTGTAAACCATTATGTTTGCTACTGTCAAAGGCTGTTTATGTGCCGCCGTTTAGTTCATTGACATCGGAAGACAGTGTTCTCGTGCTCGTGCAGAAGGTGTAATGAGACATTCATTCCATTAATAAACTTACTTAATGAGAAAAAAATATTCATTCAACATTTCTTAGGACCGATGATTCTAGAGCATATACTATATATTTGAATATGTTAACTTACAGAAATATTAAATCATATCGCTTTCAAATTCAGAATAAAAGAGAATATTCACTCATAAAAGTTAAAAACACCCTTCACGATATTGTTTTTAAACTGAATTTAACAATAAAACATTTAATTAATTTCACAATTTTCAAATACGCTATCTATGTTTTTCTTCACCCTTCAAATAATAATAATAATCCTTCATTTAGATCCAATTCCGTACATACACTTCTGGACATCGACTCTACCAAATATTCTAGTCTATTTACTTTATCGTAATACTGTCCTCAATCAAATATTCCGCCAATATGACTCTATTTCTTGCATCAAAATTCTCTACCGAGTTACGGTAATCTGACTGAAGTGCTCTATTACATTTTATTGTCCTCACTCAAGAATGTATATTTTCTTTCTGGTTGTTGGTTTCGTAGACAAGTCTCCATGGCATCAAAATATTGCTAGCCTGTAATTTTAGTGCAGTAAGTCGTGTCATGTATTGTCTTGACATGAAATATGGATGAAATATAACATCTAATTTCGACGATTACAGTATTGCTGGTTGAGTCAATACGTAATACCAGTGGGTATATCTTATAATCGCCCCCAATTCAAGTGTCAACATGTACAAAATTGAGCATCGTCTTCCATTTCTTCAAGTGCGAGCTTTCAATTTTACTTTCACTGCCGACTACGTACTTATGAAGTAAAAATAAAGTATAGTAATGCTGCAGCAGAAATCAGCGATTTGTCGACACATAATTTCCGTCCTGACACGGCCTTCATATAACACGTAAATAATGATAGTTTCCTTGTAATTTTGAGTGATATATTGGTAATTATAAAAACCAGATTTACTCAAAAAGAGCGCCAAATTCTTCATTTAAAGTTATTGTACGGATAGTGCTAAATTTACTGACGAAAACGCCCTTATGATGAATTCTTACGATTTATCAAAAAATACACAAATGTAATATTTACTATCTCGTCTTGCTTCGTAAAAAGATAAATTATTGTATTGTTTCCGACCGAAAAAAACTTTCATTGCTCGGTTCTGGCAATAAAAAAGTGAGTAAATCTTGTTCCTAAATGTAATAAATTATTCTTTAACACACACGAGAGTCGCAATCAATGTTTTGTAGGTCTTTAGAACTGAAAAGTCGTTTGACGGCAAGATGCCTGTTTATGTCAGTCCGTCTCTCCGTTGATTAAAAAAATCAATTAAAGGATGTCTTACAACGTCTCAAAGGTTATCCGTAAAAAATGTGCTCGAAATTCCGCAGTTTCAGAAACGCTCAAAAACCATTTTCGCGAAAACGGCTCCAAATTTTTCTTCAAATTGTTTTACTCTTCTGTAATATTTTAAAAGTTAGTTTCATTTCTACCATTGGGATACCGCAAAAATTGTCGAAATTGTTTAAAAATGTAGTTCGGGCGGCGATAGATGTGTCATTCAGTAGAACCACTAGTTTTTTTTATATTTTTCCTAGAATGCAATAAAGGACACATAAAAATGGCTCACATCTCAGTTTCGTCGCACTCTCAATTTTCGAAACATGCAAAAGTGGGAAATAACTGAGAAAGTATTTGCTGTTATGCACCATTAGCTTCCTTAATGAAATCTGTACTCAAATATATATCTTTGAAAAAGGTACAATATTTTGAAAAAATGAATCGTGTTCCCGTAATTTTAGAATAATAATTTATAACTTTATTTCAAATACAACTCCAACTGTATTTTTAATTTTTTCTCGATAGAGCAAATGGCGCTTTAAAAAAATAGACATAGCTTTCATTTGCGGCGAACTCCCTCTGTTTTCAAAAATTGCAAACACAAAAACAACATTGTAAACCTTCAAATTGATAAAAATAATATTGTAAACCTACAATATTGATGATATAAATTTTGTAGTGAAATCTGCCCTTTAAAACTTGATATTAAAATAACGTAATTGAATACCTCTGAAATTTTGAAAATTGCAAATGTAAATGTTCAACACTCTTGTGTCGGGTAGGTCAATTTTTACTTTGAGTCTGATTGCCTTGTTTAGCACGTTGTAGTCAGAATCTACGCTTTGTGGGTCCTTGATACCGAAAAGTCTATTAACGGCAAAACGCGAGTCGTCAATAAAGTCCGTCTGTCCACAAAGCTAGCTCTAATTATTGACACTAATGCCCGAATGCTGAGGCTGAATTTCATCCTATTGGAAACAGTGTTCTCATGGAATTGGTTGTCATAAAACAGAAAAATGTAATATTTGATACTTCTTGGGATTATGTATTATGAGACTCCGATCACATTTTTATTACGTTTTTCAGGTATAAGGTCTGTATTGAAGTAGTTTTATTTCCAGTAAATTGATGTTATATTCAAAGGTGTTGTAAAATTCTACATTTAGCAAAAATTTCGAGTACATCATGAGACTAAACAAACATTTGTAATAATTATAATTACGTTTATTTCATTTTACAATAATTTTACGTTTCAACAAACATCCTTGCATAGTACTATGAAATACTCCAGACTGGAGTAACTACGTAATAATATGTATGTAAGCATCCTTAGAGAAAATGTACGGTGTCCTAATTTTCAAAAGTATTTCGAAATGAAAATAGCGGCATTAAAAGAACGTCGATAAATGGATTTTGGAACACCTATGCCCATGTGTCTTGATATCACTATCACCTTATCTCCGGACGTTCTCTCTTTCTCATAGTATCTCAGTTCTGTCTTTTCTCTTTTTCACCCTCTAGGTAGGACCTGTCAACCGCCATGATTGATTTTTTCTCTAGACCCCTCGGAACAGAAGCACGGTTTCCTTGACACCCAACCCAGCAGGTAGCTGTCTGACAATCAAATAATAATCAACTTCTCTTCAAGCAAGCAGTCTTCTGGGCATTGTCAGTTTGTTTAACACAAGCTATGGAACTATGATTATATCGTTTACACAATCTGTTGATTTTTGAAAGCTCGTATTTCAGGATTAGTGTCTACACAATGATTCGAAGGTAGAAAACATCTTTCAGATTTTGTTCTTTGAGACTCGTTATTTATACATGTCTTAGGGAGCTTTGAAACGACACTAAGACAATGGGTATGGCAGGGTTAGTAAATTTCTGTCGAGCCTTTTGATGTTTATTTTTTTCTTTTTTAATTCAAAGCAGAGTCTTTTTTATATTTGCGGCCAGTTCGATTTCACATTGTACCAAACGTATTCTTTAAATGTGATCAAAATATTTATTAATTATGTTTTGCTTATCAAAACCTTTAATTCTATTTCCTTTCCCCACTTTATATATATATATATATATATTAATATATAAATATATAATATATATATATATATAACCAAACGTTCGAAAGGAATTTTTCGATATGGCGGAAAAATTTCGAAGTAAAATGACCTGGTTCTTATGTGATATATGTCACGTCAATATTAGTTTAATGCATATTCTACCTTAAATTTCACAATCATCTTACTTTTTTAATAAATGCTCTATGTAGTGAAGTTTCAAATTGCAGTTTAACGATATTACTCATGCCTAAGCGTGGACGACAAATCTCGAGAAGTGTACGCCACACACATCTTCCGCTTATCGAGGCTGCAAAGCCTCCGAGTACGTCGCGCCTACTACGCACTTCCGCCTTGTTTTTAAGAACCTTACGCAGCGAACACAAACAAAACACACTTCTCTGGACATTTGCCGGACCTTATTATATGCGGTTTTCTCAGCAAAGATAGGGGCGACCGCGATAAGTATTTGCAACCGCGAAGGGGCTACATTTTCCACTTGGGCGTTTCCTTCCCGGATGCTGTGACGGCAGCGGTGCTCTGTGGGGGGGAACCGTAATGTGAGTGGTCAAAGTTAGTTGGTTTTTTATTTTTTTTTATTTTTTTAAATTTTTTAATTTTTTAAATTTTTTTAAAAATTTTAAATATTTTTCAAAATTTTTTAAACTTTTTTTTAAATTTTTTAATATTTTTTAAAATTTCAATGTTTTTAAAAATTTTTAATTTTTTTTTAATTTTTAGGTCGCTTTGTAACTTCTAAGTCATATAGCGAGCAATATGATTGTTTTATTGTCTTTGGTAATTCTAGATGGAACACATAAGACAACACACACAAACATATATGCCTGAGACGGGATTCGAACCCGCGACTCTTCGAGTCGAGGCAACTACGACCCTTCTGTCCCAGCAACCTTGGAGATTCAGCCCGGCAAAGTTACAGGTTTGTTATCCAGAACAAGAATACAAAATACTTTGATAGTGCCCAAGCGTTTTCTCAAGAAATATCTGGACCGTGATATAATTAACAAGACGTGTTAATGAAAAGCTTAATTTGTGGTTGTTACAATTATCTTTCAAAATAATATAATGTTTATTAAACTAACAAATTATTTAATGTAATAGAAAATGAAAGGGTATACGTATTTAAATGTGTCTTGGTTTGAATATGTAAGAAATAAAATATGCGAAATATTGTATTTCTTGAAATTTAAAATGCTATTGTAGAAAGAATACTACCACTTTCAGGTTTTTTGTTTTGACCTAAATTGGCATTAATGAATATTCACATCTCTAAAAAGTAAAGTAATTCGAAAAGGTTGCTACATCTTAATGCGTAATTTTCAGGAAGTTTGTTTTAGAACAGGAATGCACGAAACTCATAGAAAATATGAACAAATCCAATGACCACTCTCAATATTTTTCAGAAATTTATATTTCTTTAAATAGTGGCTAGATTAAAAATATTTTTTCATCAAGTATTTTTCATTATATTTCAAGGTCTCTCTTTATTATATATTGCGAGTCCTGGTGTTGCAAGTTCTTTTGAAAACGTGATTTCAAGAAATATGAATAATATTTTCTTAGTTAAAATTCCAGGTTTGAAAATACGTTTCTAGAGCAAGGGTAAAGCATGCTGAATTAATTTTTTCAGCTGCCCCAATATTCTTTTTTTTTCAATTTCTATTTCCTATAAAATATTAGTATTATTTTATAATTTCAGCTTCTATAATTTGCCCATTAGTAGCAAACCTAATACATGCTGACATGTGGTTGTAACGTTCAGTTACACAACTTTGGTTAATTTCGCTGGAGAACAAAATACGCATTTGTTATTCCAGATATTTTTTTCTAAAATCCTTGGTTGCATCTACTGTAAGAAACATTCTAGACGACAGAAAAACCGCGAAGGTGCCATCAACAGCAGTTGAAGTGGGGATTCCTTATCTCCAGCCAGTGAGAATTGTCCAAGTATCCAGAATAATCGTGTAACTAACACGTCTTATTATCCCATTGGTTCCTTAATCCACCATCTGTTTACAATTATTCAACTCGTGTGGTAAATATTTTCTGAGGAAATGATGTAATATGAGAATGGTCTCGTTCTACGCATAAGACGGAAAGCTAAAATTAATATTGACATCTTGTAATGTAAAGCAAAAATAATTAACAAGTAGATATTCATTCCAAAACACATATCACTAATAACGATTCTTTTCTAGTTTAAAAAAAATAAAATCAATAATGTATCGCCGAAAGCATGCACTCAGAAAATCTAAATAATAATTTCATTTCATCATCGGTGAGAGCCTTTTTATTTATCAATAAGAAACAATGCAAACATTTATATGTAGGCATCTACATTGATTTAGTGTCTTCCTCCAAAACCCTGTTTTGCTCCGTCACTCGATGACTTGCATTTACTGACCAAGTACAATTCCACATCTCACTCACCAGTCGACTAGTCATAGAGCATTTACCGCAGGACGACGCTGATACAACCTTACATTTCAGATAAGGGAAAGCAAAGCCACGATACCGAACAGCCAGTTACATTACGAAACTAAGCAGACAATGGAAATACACCCCCCCCCCGTTAGCCGGCGATTAGCATTGATAGAATGGTCCCACCCGCATTAGGAAAAGGTCCGACTGGCCGGTCGCGGGGCGGAATATTGCCAATCACGTGCAAAGTGCGTGCTCTCTTTCCAATTAGGCTCTCGCGCCAGTGTCCGGCGTCGCGTTTGCCCCCCCCTCTCTCGCCCCGCCCCTCCCCGCTTGACCCCGCTTTTCCCCGCTTCGTGCGGCGGTGTTCCGTAAACAGCTAAGCCGAGTAACGCAGGCCTAATGGAATCGCGCGAGCGCGCCGCCTCACTTTACGACAGGAGGCGATGGCTCGGGTGCGGACAGGGGGCCGTGGGGATTGTTAGAGGCGGACCCGGTGGCGCGTTGGATATGGCACCGGGAGGGGGAACTATCTGCGCTCGGTAACATGTAAATGGATCTGCACTATGAGGACACGGTGGAGACAATGCGTCTAGGAATGGCGCTGGGGGCAAATAGATGGGAACGGTGTTGAGTGTGGAGGTGGAAGGGAATAGATAGGAAGGTAAGTGTGTTGGTAACAGAGCGGGAAGAACTGAAAGAGAGGATGTTGACGATGACAATTCCATCTTACTTTGACTTGTGTAACGAGAGGAAGTGGTGGCCATCGACGCTATTGAAACAGCGAATGACTTAAATGATGTTTTCCTGTGAAACATCAACACTGTCTGACTTATTCATCGTATATATTTGGTCATGAAGAGCATGCTGTGAAGTAATAGGAACAAGTAGATTTCTTCATCCAGTCTCGTGGTTTGAACTAAGACACCAAGAGATTGTGCTCATTTTCTACAATTATACGTAGCTAATAACATTCGCAATTTGAGTAAGGTCTGATAAATAGTATCACTGCACTTGCAAATGATGTCTCTTCTGTGAAGATTTTAAATAGTATTTGTGAAATTTCTGAAATTACATAAACATTTAGTGAGACAAAATAAGCTACAATAATATTTACAAGGAGAGGTTAGCGATTATTGTGTATTCATGTCTATCATTGAATATTCTGCCAAACGGCAGTTAAAACTCCCCGGATGAAACTACCGAATAAGACGAAATTTGTATTGTTTTAAAAGAGATGATAGTAATAAACTTCATCATGAATAAATGTAACTTCATTATATGTGCACGTGTTGTAGAGTTTAATGAGAAATATAGTTATTAAAATTATCGTTCTCCATGTCGCGGCAGGAGTATATTCCAAGGAAATGATTAGGGATAAGATCCCAAATCTATAGCGATTTGCGTTTGAAAAAATATATTGTTGCATGGGGGCGAAGATTTTGTTAACAATTCTTACCAAAACCTCTCATTCCTTTCTGTATTCAGAAGTCAACATGATATGGTTTAGGGTAAGAATCCCAGAACTAAGAAAAGGTGCACACTTCTCTCCGTTGCACGTCACACACAATTCTTAATTGTTTTTGACGTGAAATAAATGTTAAATAAATAAAAGATATATTAATTATTTTTAGAACATAAATAAATAAAAACTCTGTAGGAGCACACAAATATTGTTTACGGAATTATTCAGTTTAAGGTAGGGAGCGCAGAGATAAGTCGACATAAATAATATACTTTTCAAGAACATTTACTAAAATAATATGAACGTTGTAATTTTCATTTTGAAAGATAATTTATATGAAAACTGTCGTAGATTCTAAACCCCGACAGAGAAAGAGAACAGTTTTTGGAAGGAGAGGGGATTATCGTTTTCTGCGGTTGGTGCTTTTGTTCAAGAACAAGTTGATCGTCGCTGGTCCATTATAATTATTAAAATACTCCTGGGAACGTTTGGCAACTGATTATAATGTGATTACAATTAAAAGTTCACCCTAATTCCCAGGTGAATTCTTAGACATTTACTTTACAACTCTCAGCAAAGGAGATATAGTTATTGGTTATGGATGTATGAAACACGGGTTAAATGCAAACAGTGTTCAACATCTTTACCTTTACCTTCCTCACGATGACACTTTTAGCTTCTATGTCAATCGCAGGGCGTAAGGCATAAGTGTGTATACGTATGTGTTGCCAAATGAAAAGCAAAACCCAAAAGACAAAAATTATATATTCAATCATATCTTCCAGATGATTCTTTGATTCACTTGACTGGTAAGGCCAAATGTAATGTGTGTCACCCTTAATTGCCTATACCCCGTTGAGGGAAACAGTTTATAGTTGTAGTATTGGTAGGGTTAGTAGTAGCGGGTGTGTGAGGAGGAGATGGAGTAGGAGAATCTGGAATTGGGGTACGAGGTAAAACCAATAGGGAAGTATAAGTGGGGGAAAAAACGAAATGACGTTTGAGAACAAATCATGCTAAGGTCCATTAGAAGTAGCAAAGTGGCAATCTCAATGATCTGGTTAAATAAATATTTTTAAAATCCATTAGAAGTTTTTTGAGAAATCGTACAATAAATCACGGGGATTCATCCGCCCCTCTAAATTTAACAGTCATATTATTTTTAATTATTTCAAACACACCTCTATGAAAATACATCAAAACAAAAACATTCACAGGAACGTTGCAGTTCCGTTCCCGAACAATTTAGTTGTTTGTGATCGGACACCGCCGCGGAGAGGTGATTAGAGAAGAATAAAGAGGTCAAAGCAGGCGAAGACGGAGAGGCAGGAGAAGGACCGAGCAGCGGGTGCAGCGAGCGAGAGAAGCAATGAACGGGACTTCCCGGATAGCCAGAGGTACAGCGGGGCCGCGATGGCCGCTGGCTCCGACTGCCACACGCTGCCCGGTGGGCGCGGGACGGCCGTAACCGGGCAGCGGGGGCGCGCGCTTTGTGTGGAGCGCGTGCTGCTCGCAGCGACACGGCCGACGGCGGCTCGTAAACGCTGATCACGCCCGTGACGTCATGGTGCGCTGGACCCTCATTTCCACTACCCCCTCCCCCGCCCGCCCGCTCCGCCCACCCCCGAGGCCGAGCTCATCTCGTCACCCCTTCGCGGAGCTCACTTACCCCACGCCGGTCACTCCGCTTGCTAATCTCGGATTCTTCGGGGCGAGAATGCGCAGACCGCTGCCTTTAGACATTTGCGTGCTCCTTGCCCGCTGAAAAATGCCGATTTCAGACTCTGTTTTGCTGTAAATACCTATACTCCATCGTTTCAAATATTATAATTCATTTTCACAAAATAATAATCCGAACATTTTTCAGTTTTGGCCTCCAAAATTTCGTCTCTTTCCCACCACAGTTAGCGTTTCAATATTATAAATTCATTGCAATAAAATAATTCATAAATCACTACGTTACTAGAACACAGCCTCCCGTAAACCCTTGTGGAAACTAAAAATAAAATTTGCGTCAGAATCTTTCCTGTTAAACATATAAAATATCAAACTCTTGATCTATTTTGAAACGAAAAACACGGAAATGCATTTATTTGTAAACAGCAATAACAACATAATTAAAACAAAGTATTTCATTCGAGAAAGAAGTAGTTTTCTGAAGGTTTTTATACACTTATCCATAGTGTAATATTCGTTATACAGAAGTTTTTCTGTGAACGCAGTTATGATATACTATTTTTAATAACAATAAGGAATTATTCGAAACCAAAATTAGGAAAACTTGCTTAGCTGCAGTTCCTCGTGCTTTCAGACCACTGTAGTGCATATATCCATTGTATTAAAAAATATAAAATAAGTTTCACCTGCAAAGTGGCAATCCCATTGATCGGGTTAAATAAATATTTTTAAAATCCATTAGAAGGTTTTTGAGAAATCTTCAAACGAAACACGGGGCGTTGTCCGCCTCACTAAATTTAACAGTAGTATTATTTTTAATTATTTCAAGCACACCTCTATTAAAATATACCAAAACAAAAAGATTCACTGGAACGATTCAATTCCGTTCCAGCACAATTTAATTGTTTTTGATCGGATACCGCCCTTAGTATGATGCAAGTTTTCTTCTTCCTCGCTTGAATAAGAAATGACCGCCTAAGAAGCGAGTTGCTCGTACGTTAGGCAATTAGCAACTATACTCGAGCAACCCCACCGCCGAGCGCCTGCCAGCGCCTGTCGCGTGCGCGGGTGCTCCATTCCGATTCCGGCGCGCGTAAGCCTCGCGCGCATTCTGTCCAGCACTCCCCTGCTGCCCCTTGCACCCCCCGCTCTCCCGGCGGCCAGTTAAGACCTCTCCCGTGGCCATCCCCGGCGCCGTGAGCGGCCTACGCGGGTGCCTAAGTGTTCTTTACAGCGGTGTCCGGCTCACCCCTTCCATCACCACTCTTGCCTTGCCCGCTATGTGAAGATCCGCCCCGCCCCGCACACCCCTACTCCATCTGCCTCCTCAGCTCCGCCCCGCTCCGCCCCGCTCCGCCCCGCTCCGCCCCGCTCCGCCCCGCTCCGCCCCGCTCCGCATCTCTCCAACCATACCTGCCTCCCCGCCCAAGTATTCCTTCTCACCATCCCTGCTACGCCTCACCCCTCCCATGCCTAGCCTCTCCTCCACCCTGCCACACCCGTCTCCAGCCTGCTCACCCATCGCGCCTTGTCTTGCATTTCCCCCCCTTCTGACCGCTCGCCACGCACCCCCAGCCTCCTCGCCCTTTACGCCCGCCCCTTTCCGTCCGCGCCGGCTAAGCAGCCGGCCGATAGTAGCCCGTGTCCACTGCCAGATTTCATTAGCAGATGCGCCCCGCGGGATGCAAATGCTCCTTTATCTCGGGATTACGCCTCGGGGAGCGGCTCGTCAGACACGGCTGTCTTCGCTTGGAGGCGGGGGAGGGTGGGGAATGGCGATGGGCAGTGAAGGCGGTGCGAAAGCGCGTCGAGGGCGGAAACAAACGCCTGGCGGTGAAATTAAAGAACGAACTGCAATACGCGCCTTTAAATCGTACAGTGTAAATGAAGATGTTCTTCAAATGACGTTGTGTTAGTGTGGAAGATGGGTACATAGAGACTGAGCTCCAAGTACGTTCTATATTTCTGAGAATGAGCGGATCATTAGTATCGAATCCACTACAACCGTCTAATTGAAAAGAAAAATGGAGTAAGCTGTGATCCTTGATCAGATGAGCTGTCTTTGTCATCTCTGCAGGTAGTCGATTCTTTGACATCTTTTATATCTCTATTGTAGAATATGAAATTACAACTAAGTCCTTCGGCATGTGGTATGTCGCGTTCAGTTCTTCTCCCAAGTCGATGATTTTATCTTCAAAGAGGCTGTAAATAACTTAAACCGTTCACCAGAAAATTTAATACAAATTCATTGAATAACTTGTGAAGTGTCAAGACACTTTTTTCGTCAAAAATAGCAGGTGTAAAAATAGTTTGTTAGTGTCTAGTTTATTTTTCATCTTGATATTAGTGAGTTCTTTTCCACTGTATTACTCCATTTCTTCCCTTCTTACGTGTTTCACTTACAGAATCATTACACGAAATGTTTTATACCTTCCGCGGAACTTATCTCCCCAGCGGGTGCTGAAGAACGTGATAAAATAACATGCTCAAAATTGAAAATAGCAGCAATGAAAAAGGCCTACAAGCCTCATATTTTGGATACGTAAATGAACATGTGATGAGAAATGCCATTTACTGTTACCAAGAAAGAGGCGGGAGCAGCGCATATGAAGAAACGCTTGGGGACCGCCGCGTTAGAGGTTGTAGGGTGGTAGCATCACGACAGCAAGCATTTTTTGCCCCTCGTATCCACCTCGGTGCTTAAGAAGAGAGAATAACCCTGCCCACTTACGAGATCCCCCTCCGTGCTAATGAAGAACTATAAAAATGTTAGCCTTCTTTTAGCTTCAAGTGTGTAACACCTCGTTAAATTCACACTCTGTTGGGAAGATAATCGCGTTCTGTTAGTCTGTGTTTTAAAATATAGTTGTATTAGCATTCAAAATTGTATTTATTTTTAACACATTTATTGAGATATCAGAAATAAATGTACGAACGTATAAAAGCATTAAGCAAACATAAATTCATCGATTAATTTTCTTCAAGGAAGATGCGAACATTCATCAAATGTCAAAGACGGTCAAAACGAAGATATCTTCTAAACTTCGTGTTTTGAGTGATGGTCTTAGAAATTAATAAACTTAGAAGCAAATTGAAAATCCATGTTTCGTAACGTTGGTAATTTGTAACGTTTGTGAAGGAAGTTTGGTAAGGTTTGTACAATGTCGCCGACCAACTCGAGAGTGTAATGCGATAGCCGTCAGAACTGCCTGAACAAAACTCGTGCAGAATTCTCCACGAGTTCACGAGATCTCGGACGTCCCGCGGTGAGATAATAGCCCCAACCTACCGCGTTCTGCTCGATCTCTTAGTCTTGAAATGAATGTCTGCTCAACGGGGGCCCGTCTCGTACAGCCGTGTTGCGTCTTGTACACGTGAGTTGGTAGCCGCGAGAGAAGACGAGAACGAATCTCCACAACCGGTTACGAGCTTCAGACATGCGGTTGAATCGCGTCTCGGAAATCGATGTCTCGCGCTATTCGAACAGCCACGCTCGCATGCGGGTGTTGCGTTGCTCATTTGTCTTGAAGACGTGATCGTGCGCGGTGACGCCGACACTGACAATCTTGGGATACATAAATAATTCAGATGTGGGGCTTCTAGATAAACTGTGGATGGCTGGCGATTTTTTTCTTCATTAATCCACACTATGCATTCGTAAGAGACCAAGATGCTACTTTGGAAATGGGAGACTAATAACATCTAAGAGTTACACTCAAGGAAGCTTGCTGATTTTTTTTCTTCACATTCCTTCTGACTCCTTGCCATTATCCCATTATGCCTTTCTTTCCGTTTTGAACTACAGCTGTCACTCACCGTCGTACAACTTTCACCCGGCTTACCGCTGTTGACCTCATCCTGCACGAAAAAAATCATCGTTATTACCTTCTTTACTACGTCCATCATCAACATCACAATCGCCACTTTCAGAAATTACACTCTAAATCCATCTATTACATCATTACAATTGCAATGACTCGTGTCACACCAAACACCAGGTACAGCTTCTTTGGTACACCCATGTCGCTTTCACCATCGAAGCCATCATGCACAACTGCATCACTTTCATACAGTGGGGTCGCTTGTACATACTCTCTACATAGTAGAGAGAAAGTTATGTAATGCTGCGCGAAAAAACGGCTAATTTTTAACAGAAAATCTCTTATTGCAGGGCTCTGGTAGCGAAAAAATGGATAAATCAAGTTGCGAAATTTAGAAAAGCATCCTCCATCCTCTAACATTTGCTGTATTCAGAATCCATATTTCCTAGGTCGTTGATATCAAAAAATCGAATGACGGCAAAACGTCTGTCTGTTCTTCCGTCTGTCTATTTATCTGTCTGTCTGTTCTTTCGCCCGTCCTGTGAATAGCGCTAGCAACCATTCTGTCGATATTCTTAAAAATTCGATCGACCTGGCTTATGTCGCGGCCTCATGAATTTCAAACTGAAGTTTCAATTTTTGAGTGGTACTTTACATGAAGCCCCTGGGACATTTTCCAAATTTTCAAAAATATGACTCTATCGTTTTTGATTAATTTTTTTGTCGGATTTAATGAAGAACGTTTTAAAGAATTGTGCAGGTCTCATGGTCGTTAAAAAACCTTGATTTTTCGAAAGTTGTACAAGTTGAAACTTTTCTCGGAGTCTTCCTACAAGTTAAATATTAAAGAGAGAGATTTTGCCCTTTGAAATCTGTTCCTTAAAGATAGATTTTGAATTAAGGCCATGTACAATTTTTCGAAAATTTGAAAACGTTTCGCGTAATTTTGCGTGAAAATACGAGGGAGAAAATACGTGCTGTTTAAGAACCATTAGTTTGAGAAGACCAAGGATTCAACACACGGAGCATGACAAGAAAAAATATGTTTTAGCGTTGTACACATGTAGCATGATTATTTACAGAGGTGGTTAGTAAAACTGGCGTAAAAGTGCGCTGTTTGGAGCTTTCGAAATACTGTTTCGTTTGTATTTTTGATGTATTCTTCACTTGTTTTCAAAGAATTTCATAAAGCGCAGAACTGCCTTTGGTGCTGGAAAGGGTGAGGTCAAGGACCTCTATAAATAATACACTTTTTAATGATAATGGCCATTTACATATAAACTATTCACACAAATGCCTACAAGTGTGAGATTTAATACGAAAAATATAAATGTTTCCAGAATAGAATAAGAAAAGGGCAGGCTCCCATGCAACTCTTAACTTCTAATACGCTGCAACTCACGTTGCATTTTACAACACACAATGCTTGGTAGACTCTTAAAATATGTTTTCATATCCCTGGAAGAACAAAGTTTATGTTTCTTACTTCATAACCTTCATTTTGGGAGGACATCTTTTTTGATGTTCTGCATACACGGGTTGTTACAACACGATGCTTCCCGGACTTATTATAGATTTCATCAGATAAACGGGTTTCGTGTCTCGCCAGGAACACAAATAATGTTTATGGAGAAAAACGCGTTTCTGAAGGGTTCCTCTTTGGGGTCTGAAGGGTTTCTCTCATGTTTTTGGAGGATCCCTCAGTCGTATGACGGATGGTCAGAAGCGTTGCAAATTTTGTTCCAGTATGGAGCTATTTTCACTTTTTAAATCTTAATCACATGCAATACTATGTGTGGAATGTTCGCACGGGTCGAACAAGTCCGGTATATTCCTCTTTTATTTCATTCGCCGTAGCCACTGCAAACACTGGCGACGCCATACTTCCCCTATACCATTGATTTGCCCTCTCTCTTCACAATCACCTACCACATTTCCACCTTGCTCATCCCCACCTCGATTATCCATCCCCAACCTAACCACATCCCCTTCTCCACTCCCCATCCCCTACCACATCCTCATCTCCACTGCCCATCTCCTACCACATCCCCTCCTCCATTGCCCATCCCCTGCCACAGCCCCACCTCCACCCGAGCAAGCGGCGCGTACGGTCGCGTCAGCGCGCGCCTGAGTAATGGCGGACGCGCATTAGCGCGCGCCGGTGAAGCCCCGCAGGGCTGCCATCCGTGACGGCGAGAACTTCCCCAAGGAAACCTGAACGGCGCGATCGCGATCTATCACCCGCCGGAAGCGCCGCCCGCCATTGTCCACGC
>BOPP01000029.1:5678066-5768421 GCA_017312745.1 Gryllus bimaculatus
TCCCTCCCCTCCTCCCACCCGCCGCGGCCTGAGTAAATACGCGCCCCCGCAGCGTCTTCGGGCGGCGCCTGTCAACTGTCCGGGCGCCCGGTCCCGGGGCGGACAGGGGAAAGATTTTGAAAAATTGACATTCTTTCTTCGACTCCGGGGAAAGAGGGTGGAAAAAAATCCCCGAGAAGGGACAAAGGACACGGCGACAGGTCGTCTAGACAATTTTCTGAAAATCTCTCAGTTGCTCCCGAACCCCGTCGCACTAATTCTGGAAAAAACTGTCCCGGGTGGGGTCGTTTTAGGGGAAAGCTAAGGAGTGGTAGCATCCTCCTTTAGCTTTGTCGGTATAAAATAGGGAGGTTGGATGAATGTTCAAAGTGTGCTTGCAATATCTTGGTGACAATTTGACAGAACGCATTCTGCTCACTCCTAATTATGAAGATGGCATGAGACACTGAAATTTTACACGAACACTGAAGCATTTCTGTCTTCAAATGTAAACGTGAAAGACGTGGACTTTATCACGCCTTTATTAAATAAAGCATGGCCCTGAGTGGTTAATCAATGGAAAAGGCAAAATTATTGATAAAAACAAATAATTAAAAATATCTTACAAAATATATCTACTTTCGGTTTATTGAACAAAATAGGACATAATCTGGATAGAGTAATACAATGTCGACACCTCTTTCCTGCCATTTTAATATGGTACTCATCTTTTCTTGATTTTACATCTGTTCACGTTAAATTATAAACTATTTTTTATTATCATCATTTTATTATATATTATTTTATTATCATCACGGGTTAAATAAACACTCCAAATGCCATATGATCAGGATTGTTTGAACGTACTACCTCTTACATAGATATCTCAGTCTCTATCCTCTTTGATACACTAATCATCAGACTAATTTATCATATATTCTCCCTATATTTTCCAATGTTACAAAACCATTATTCTTGGTCATAGTGGCCTTACAGTTTCCAGATTCGAAGAGCATGCCATTGTGAATATGATTCTGAAGTTGACTAGTTGATCTACTTATTTATTTAGATCGTAGAGATTTCTGGATGGAAGATATTGATAAATGTCCTGCTCACCTCCTGGATGACAGCTAACATTCAATATTCTCTCCTAAAATAAACCTGAAAAGCACTTAATTCATCTTAGTTCTTCAGAGGTTTAATTATTTGGTAGGAAAATACATCCGAATAAAGTATCATATAACTAAGGTTTCACAGTAATCGGAAAGGATTGTTTTTCAGGAGATTTATTGACTCCAAAAACGTTCAAGAATCACAATTAAGTATATAAAGGCATTGTGCAAACAGAAAATGAAAATTTACACACAAAAATGCACAGCCACACTTTAACTGTTTTGTGCAAGGAAGATGGAATATGATAGTAAAATGTGTCGTATGATGGATCCCCAACTTTCAATATTAAAAATGGATTACTGATGATTTGTATAGCATGAACAAATATTTATAGTAGACCCAACTATCTGATTATATCCGCATCAAAGCACTCAGGGAACCTAGGGGTATTCATCCTTTTTACTTTTAACAAAATCCACACGCACGTCGCCAGATCCTTACTGCCATCGCATCCATCTCCACAAACCCTCACCGTTTCCCCTTCTCTTGTTTCGGCCAGTATCCAGCCGCCTCCAGGGACCTTCCCGGAGGCCGGCGGACTAGGCGCATTTGTTTCGTCGCAGCCCAATGCCGGGATGTTTAACGAAACGGAACTATCTGCGATCGGGCGTATTTCTCCGTCCAATCGACTTACAAAAGAAAAATCCGCGCGCATTTGTGGGCGTCCGGCGCCGAGCGGTGAGCGGCGTCCCCGGAGGCGCCTGGGGGTGATAAGATGGCGTCCCAAAGGAAGACCCCTCACCCCACGGCCATCCGCTTGCGACTGGTCTTTTATCTCTCTGTTTGCGTTTCTTCTTTGCTTCTCGAGTAGAAGCAACACAGAGGAAATGTTGTAAGAGTGCAAAAGTTCCATATCGAGATTGTCACGAAAAAGTAACTGAGTAGCGTGATGTCAAAATAATTTTTTTTCTTTGAAATATTGTCCATCTGAGAGTTAACACAGAGCATCGGTTTTAGACAGAGACGTCTGTACGTACCTCATGGCCTATCGGTGGCATATAATAATCATTCGAGTATATTTTATAGCTTGTCTTATTTATTTGCTTCTTATTATGGGGACAGCAGAAAAGTAAACCTAAAAAAATTCCATCTCGAAATTTTCACGAAAATAATTGCGTGCTCTGGTGACGATTTTGTAAGAATTTCCTGATATTTAACACAGTTTAAGACCGTTTTCCGTGTACGTGTCTCAAAAATTAGACTCGCACATACCGTCCTGTTATCACATAAATTATAAGATTCTGGTTTTTTTAAATACAAGATTGCTTTTTTTATTGTCTGGAAGTCCTGATAGAAAGACAGCTTAGAATGACTGCAAAAATTCTCATTCTAGATTTTCACAAACACTCGATTGGAATACCATAGAAGAGAAAATGGAAAGAATTGATATCTTGAAAATTCGTGTTCGGTCAACTGTCCTCATTATAACCTCCTGCCATTATGACCTCATCTCCTTTTGACCATTGCTTGCGAGTGTTTCACTTTTTCTGTTTGAGCTTTTACTTCAAGAAGTCTAGACAATGCCTTATAGAATGCTACTAATTAAAGTTAATTGCGTAAATATTATATTAATAGTTAGTTTTGTGCAAGAATTAAAAATAATCTAAATTATTATTAACTATTAATAATTATGAATACAAGTTTTTGTGGTCTTTTCATTGAGTACTTTCCGCACATAATAGACACTAACAAGTGGGGCTACTAAATTTCAAAGTACTTGCAAAATATAAAGTTAAGCAACAATCAGAATATGAAGTTCGCATTAACTGGAAAGAAGCCGATTCTAAATCAGCTTTGACATCCGGAAGTCACTTACAGAAATGAGAATGTAGAACACAGTCATGAACGTTAAATATGACTATGTCGAAAATGTCAAAACAACACATCAATAATAAACTCTTCGATTAGAGAGAAATTAATACGTCGACCCCTCGTAAACCCTGTGTTCTTCGTACAATGTCGGATTAATGAACGTCCTTGAGCTCCCGTGATAAAAACCCCACGCGTGGGCACAGTAGGTGAGGCCGCTTGTCTAACCCGGAGGCGGAGGCGGGTGGGGCAATTTCCTGTGTGCGGAGGAGTGCGGCGGGGCGGCGCGGACGCAGCGCCGAGCGCGCGGCACTTATCAGCGGCTCATTAGCGACGCGAGCGCCTCCCGCAATCTCCCGAGGCCCAGCGCTCCGGTGACGCAATTATTCGCGAGTTAGCTGGAAGCTCGAAGGGGGGGAGGGGCCGCAGACCGGAAGGGCCGCTCCGATACCCGGACGTCTGCGTCGGCGAGGCCGTTGCGCGCTCCCGCCGTTCCCCGCGGCCATCACGCAGCGTTGCGCTGCCCGAGCTCCTTCTCACCGATCCCCTTTCACCTCCCCGCCACTGTCCTCGCCGCGCTCCACGTCGCGATACTCGCAGCTCCGGCCTCGCTTCCCTGCCATGCGACCCGCCACGTACCCCGTCACGCTCCACGCCACTATTCGCTTCCACACTCCCCGCCGCGATCCATGCCACGCTCCACGTCACGCTCAACGCTACGCTCGATGCCATGCTCTACGCTAAACTCTCCTTCACGTTCGATGTGATGCTCCACTCCACGCTCGACATTAAACGCCACCTCCCACGCCAAAGTCCACGCCGCGAGAAACGCCACGCTCCGCGCCCTGCTCCACCCTGCTAATCACGCCGTGATCCACGCACTGCTCCACGCTACGCTCCCCATCATGCTCCACACCACGCTCCACGCGACACTCTACGCCAAGCTAGACATTACGCTCCATGCCACGCCTCATGCCACGCTCCACGCTAAGCACCACACCACGTGAATCTCCCCGTCACGCTCTCGTCAGCTAATTATGATCAATGTCCTCGTCTCCTTTCACTCTGGGCAATAACGTTTGCCACTGCAGGTCTCTCACTAGCAGGACGTAGCGTTCGTATCCCGACGCTGATGGATGAACGACACTTAGCTACGCAGCTAGGAGAAATTCAATTATTCAATTGATTGATTGGTGTTTCCGGGCACGACTACTGGAATGGTTATTATTCCCGTGCTTCTATCGCGGGAGGCTGCGGTGCGCATCTTCCACTGCGGGATGGCGAGATCCTTCGCCGACCTATGCGTCAGTTTACGAAGTTTTCCCCAACCAGGAATCTTCCCCAGCGGGGCATCACCCCAGCCGGGACAAGCTCTAAGCTCCGAACTAAAATGGTAGTGCATGTAATTGTGTGAAAGTAAGAGGGGCGGATTTAGGAAAAGGAAGGAAAGATCGCGAGCGGTCCGTGGCCTGTTTGTTAGGGTATAACTGGCGCAACTTTTCTTGAACGATGACCTTACTTCCCCCTCTCTAGCACAATAAACAGATGAAGGAAAAAGTTCGCAGCGAGCACTGATGACAACATTCCAAACACATCTTCATTGGCGCAGAATAGAAACATTTTCTTTTGAAGACAAGAACTTCTATCGGTTATTTTCTCCAAAAATCTAAAGAAATGTCCGAAGCAGGTGCTGATCTATCACAGATACTTCGAACTCCTGATAAAGTTAGAACTCAAATTATTGAGAACGTTACGAAGGCGTGACTGATTCTCATTAGATATTCATTCGCATTACTTCATAAAATCTAGCGGCCGATTTCGTAACTAATACCCCCACTCCACCCACATTTCTTCAATCTATCGTCCAAGAAAAGTTGCATTAGTAATACTTCTCCCTCATTCGCCTGGTGTCGATGGCAGGAAACACGGAAAACTATCGATCAGAGCAGCCGGCCTCTCCTCCAGAAAGCGGCAAAATAGCTATCTAGGACTCAAACCATTTTACCTCCCTATTTAAGTCACTGACATCAGTCGATGCCCTAGGCGACCTAAACCGGTTTGGTTTGGAGGAGAATTCTAGCGGCCGATTGCTTTGTTCGGTATATTTCGTGTTTTCACACATCAATAGCTGAATGCCGGAACAGTACAGCAAGCGGGCCACGTCATGCGATCTTTCCTTTCTTATCCTTGTGTCGTTCTCTCCCTTCACAGAACACACACACACACACACACACACACACACACTAACAACACTTACTTTCCCTCTACTGCCATATACATCGAGAGCTTAGAATTTGCCCGGGTGGGGTCGCCAAGCGAGAAACCTATAGGGGGAAACACCGCAAACAGAATTGCAGGTCGACACCAAATTTCACGTTCCCTTGGAGAGAAATTCCTCCGCCTCCTGTGATATAATATATACTACACCTACGGGACTACGACCTAGCAGTTGACGCTCTCGGGAACGCAATATAATCAAACATCGTGTCTCTTCTATTCTACATTTCCTTTCAAATCATTTTTTCTTACTTTCCCTTCTTATCTCTCCGATCTTCCACTTCGATCGACTAAGTTTTGCTCCGATCCGCTTCTTGACCTGCTTTGTCCCATTCTGATCAGCTCCATTACAAAACGGCCCAGTCTTTCATTTCCTGTCTCGTCCGTTTCGTCCATCCCATCCAACGTCGCTATTCTTGCGTTTCTCTAGTCTGTTCCGGGTATCTCATAACCTGATCCAAATGTTCCACCAACTGAATTATTTTGCTCCACTTTTACCAAATATTCGTCCCTATGTTTCCTCGCTATCCTCAACTTACTCGCTCCGCTCTATTCTTTTGCCTGTTCTACCCACACTGTTCTTGTATTCGACCAGCCCTCACCTCACTCCCAAACCAAGTCCAAACAAAGACTAACTCAACCCTGACCGAATCTCTAGTTCTTAAATTCCGCCGACCTTTCCTTTCAAAATTGCTTCATTCACACCGTCTCGCACTTTATTACCCTGCTTTATATTTACAGCTCATCATTTCATATTGTCTTTTTAAGCTCATTTCTTCGGTTCAATTTTATTCCTCCGCTTTGTCTTTCTTAGATGTGAAACTCTGTGACATTTAGTCAAATCCACACAGCTTGATCGCGTTTCTTGTGGTTTCTTCGCCAATAGACATTCCCTGAATCCCTTTTCATCCCATCCCATCCCATTCATTCCATCCCTTCTCATTCCAATCCATTTCATCCCATTCCATCCTAGCCTTTGTCATCCCATTCAGTCCCATTCCATTCCATTCCATGCCATTCTATCCCATACCATCTCATCCCATGCCACCCAATTTCATCTTAATCCACCCCATCTCAACCCATCCCATTTCATCCCTTCGCATCATATCTCATCTCATTTATCCTAATCTATCCCAGCCCCTCGCATCCCATCCCATCCAATCACTGTGGAAAAAGGAGCTGTAACTCCGAACAATGTTAGCGTATAAGCAAAAAAGGGAAATACTTCAAATATGCTTAATTAAATTAATTATGTGTGCAGTTATATAGCATTAGTCCCCGTTTATACATCAAATTGAATACTAGCTTGATTTTTCATGCTAGCTAGCGTTTTTCATTAACTGCCTGTATACATAGTACAGGAGTCTGCATCATTTCATAGAGACACGGTCCATTCATATTTACCTCTACCTAGAATATTTCTGTCCAACCTGTTCCTTCTCCAACTCGGTACGTATTTGCCTTCATTGGATCTCACTTACTGTGATCACCTGTTACCAATTATTACATTTGATTTCAATAATGTCTCCCATCGCATACATGCTTATATTCCAGAGCACTTGCACTTAGTCGTATTTTCTTTTATTTTTTTCTGGACATTAGTATTATTTCCCTTTCATAAGAATAACTTAATTGCGCTTTTGTGTAACTTGTCTCGAGATATTTATTATATTACTTAATTTTCTTGTTGCCTTCCCCTCACTTATGTTTCTTGTTAAATCATGACAAACATTTACACTTCGAATCTCGGTTGTACAAGGAGTGGGGGGTACCTTGTTAAAACTCCTTATTACATGAGCGCGTTTTCGTATACTGAAAAGACTGTGCCACGGAAGATGTAAGGACTTGCATGAACGCCCTTGCATGAAATGTGTACAAGAATGAAACGTTTATAACATAGTATAAACAACCTAATAAAAGCGTCACATGCTGTCAAATCTAAAAAAAACATGGCAAAGAACGTGATAACGGGTGAGATTAAATTACTTCAGCTACAGTTCCACGCGAAAAATACGACGATGCAGAGATCTCCATTCTGCTGGTCACTCCTGACAACGCCACCACCCTCATCTGAATCGCATTGCCCTCCATAGGCAGATCAGAGGAGCAAGGTAACCACCCGTATCCTCACCGTGACCTGCCTCTCTCCTTACTCCGCCCCGCGTTTCATTCCGAGCCTGCGCTGCTCCGTCTCCCCGCCCGGCCCCGCCCCGCCCTCGCCCCGCCACGCCACGCCCCGCTTCACCCCGGCTCAACACCCAATAACACAACAACACACACGCCCCGCCCCGCCACGCCCCGCCCCGCCCCGCCCCGCCCACGCCGCTTCCACCCCGCTCCGCCCCTCCCCACCACGCCCCGCCACGGCTCCCGCCCCGCCCCCCCCACCACACCCCGCCACGCACCCGGCCCACCGCCCCGCCACGCCCCTGCCACGCCCCGTTCCGGCTCCGCCTCACCGCGACCCCATCGCGTTCCGCCCGTTCCGCCCGCCCCGCCCCGCTCCTGCCCTTCCACTCCGCGCAGCGTCCTGGTCAAATATCGCCGTAAAAAACAATTCGCCGTATCCGCACTGGTGGCTGGTGCCGTTTCGCGTCGCGCGGGCGAGGCGGGGCCGTTGCGGGCGGGGCAGGCGGGCTGCGGGCGGGGCGCGGGCGGGGCGGTGCGGGGCGGGGGCGAGGCGGGGCGGGCGGGGCGGGGCGAGGGCGGGCCGGCCGCCACTTCCGGGCGCTTGATGGGGAAGCGTCGGCCCCCCGAATAGCCGCGAGCCTCCGGATATTGCGTTCGCTAACCCAAGCGGGCTCGCTAGACTGAACGTCTCTGTCGGTCCAGACGGCGCGGCGCGCACCCGTGCCCCTCCCCTTCCCCCTTCCCCTTCCACCCTATTCACCCCCACCCTTCGACCCGACGCCCTTGTCGCGCCGCGCGGGCACGCCGTGCCGCGCTCGCATGCCGACGCGCGCTGTGGGGTTCCGAGCGAGAGTGTAGAGCTGCGGCAGCGCGGAATTGTGGGTTTTGTGGCAATTAATTAGCGATGTTATCGGAGTTTATCTGATGTGCTTCGCTCTATAGAAATCAAGTTAATTCATTTCATTGACGCTATTTGATGTACGTGACATTGCTTGCCCTTTACAATGAAAATTTTATTAATTGTAACTTGTGCTATAAATCAGTCTGCAGTGTTTGCTTCAGTTACAGCATAAGTCTATCAACAACAACTAAATCAAATTATTACTTCCTTTGGTAAAAACATGCAGAATGCAAGCGTCAAATACGTTTATTTAAGATCATATTTCGAATCAGTTATTTCATCCTACAAATAAGTCCTTACTTGAAAATCAAATTCATTAATTTCATTTTCTAATAATTATAATGTGAGGCATACATTCTTCGATTAAGAATAAAGCATCTATTAATTCTTAAAATTAAGAAGCCCAACGTATGCAAAGAGGAATATTGCGCTATTATCATTACAGTATCATTGATTGCAATATTGTCATTGCATTATGATCTTTGCACTATTATCATTTGCTGGCGTAGGAGGTGATCATCAGCATGTTATAAACTAACTACTCAGTTATTTAGTGCGAAGGTTCGATTGACTGCTTATTAGTGATTCGGACGCGTCAACTACTAGTTCATTTGCCCCGTACGGGTAGTGCATGTTTTTTGCTCGTGAGGAGGCGGTGGACTTCCCCCGCTGTATGGCGAGATCCGCCGCCGATCTACTGTCGGCTAGCGGGGTTTGCCTCAACCAGGTATCTCCCACCTAACCACCCCCACTCCCAGGTAACCGCCGCAGCCGGGAAAAGCTCTAAGCTCCCAACCAGCCTCCCAGTACGTGTTGTGGTGTAGTGCATGTAATTGTATGTGTAAGGACCAGGAAAGGAAAGGAAATGGTCCGTGTCCCCTTTGTTAGGATTCTGCTCCGGCATTCGCCTGGTGTTGATCGAAAAAACTGGAGGTTCGAGTGTAGACAATAGTGCCTTTAGGGGTGACTGTCTAGGAGAGTCCCGTTCCCACTCGGCAGACTCAACTCCGTAGCCACAAACGCCTATTCCTCTCCCAAGCCGGAAATGTGTATCTTGCGCGCGCGCGCGCGCGCGCGCGTGTGTGTGTGTGTGTAGACTGATTGGGCAAAATCGGAGTTGGTGGGCAACTTTTAAAGTGAATAGTGTGGGAGACCACAAAAATTATCTTCTGTAGACTAAATTTACTTTCCCGTGTACAGAAACTTTTGAGCGTATGGCGGCTCTGCGTCAGGAGCCTCTTGATACTCGCCCGACCGAATGGAGGTAGAACCTGCCGAGTGTGGCGTCACCACTTCTACATGTACCCTCCTGTGAGTTACTTACTGATTCCCGGCTCGTCAACTGTACCGTATGACATTAGCTCCGTAAGTGAAATGCGTATTATCTCGAGAGATGGTGAGGTTCCTCTCGCCCAATCGTCTCATCCTAAACTATAAGTCCTCTTGATGAGAATTCCCTCCTCTAAATATCTCCTGCAGTAGTGCACCTGCCTCCAGGGACCAGCTCTAAGTGCCCGACAGGTCTCCAAACATTTGTGGTAGGGGAATCCGTGTATGTGTGAGTGTGTGTAAGGGACAAGGATATGAAAGGAAATATAGCTCCTGGTTCATGGCCTGTTGGTTGGGGTTCTGCTCTGACCTTCCCATTGAGGGAAGAAACCTCGGAAAACTACCGACCAGAACCGCCTGCCGCAAGAATTCTCCTCTAGAAAGCGTCTTAACCCGAACTAGCAGTCTAGCAAGTGTCGATGACAGCCGCCGTTGGTGATAGCAGTGGCAATAGGGGGCGGTGGTTATAAGAGAAGTGGAGGAGGCGGTTCTGGTGGGGGCGGTGGTGGCGATGACAGCAGTAATGGCGGTGGCGGTATTGCTGCAGTAGATGGTATCATGGCGGTGAGCAGGATGGAGAAGATGGAGGTGGAGGTAGCGGTGACGAGCGTTGGTGGTGATGAAGGTGGCAGAGGCAGAGGTGGCGGCGGCGACGACGGTGGAAGTGGTGACTACCACGACGGAAGCAGATGCGGAAGCGGTAGTGGCGACGGTCGGTTCATTGCAATGACGATCCACACACGGCGCCTACGGCGCGTCAGCCACAAAAATAGCTGGGCCAAATTTTGCTATTGATTCTGGTGAGGAGAACCATATTTCAGTGTGTGACAACCATTTCTTTTTTTCCAGTGATTATTCCAGGCTCGTCAACTGCTACGGTCATTAGTCCTACTAGTATAGTGGATGTTTTATTCCAGGAACTGACGGTGTTCGTTCCCCACTGCAAGGTGAGATGGGGTACAGACCTACCCGTCAGCATTTGTGGGGAAGTTCTCCGCCCAGGTATCGCCACCCAACGGCGTACCACCCAATCAGGACAAGCTCTAAGCCACCGCCGGGATTCGAGTCCAAGGACCTCCAGGTCAGAAGCCCTGCAGTGCCATCACTTGATATGCTGACCTACATCCATTCTGGCTTGTACGTCCTAAAGCATAAAAGATATAAGCTGCTTCTGAGCTAACGCAGGGGGGTAGGCGAGTCTGTGGGGCGGGGCGTGAGCGAGTGTGAGGAGAGGATCACTGACGCGTCTTCTTCATTGTGTTCATGCGTCTTCTTGATGCTCAACTTTTACTCATCTTTCAACTACTTGTAGTTAAAATGACGGGAAGGGATTCTGGAACACAAGAAAACGTGCGAAGATAATCTCTTCCCCCTACGTCACATACAGTTTTTACTGTTTTTTGATTAAATAAATCTAAATCATTAGTTCCGACGTAGTGGCCCCGGGCTCTTCGTGCTCGTGTTATATGTTAGGTAGAGGGAAAGAAAATCCCCGTTGCCACCCCGTTCGGTGTGGGATTGAACAATGCGGAGGGGGCTTCATTTCCATCTCCTGAGACACGAGGGACGGGGGAAAACCCCGCGCATTCCGCAGCGAAACCCCGAAATAACCGCCCCCGCTGACTGATGGCTTCGAGGCCACGGAGAGGAGTCTGCGAGAAGAATTGCCGGCATGTGTACCTTGCGCCGCGGGAACTGCTACTTAGCGCCTCTAGCGAATACAATGACAAATTAAAGCCGGTCGTTGCCGACCTTTCTGTCACCATTTCACGTCACCGGGCTCGAAAGATACCTTTGTTTGCTTGTTATGGTTGTCAAGGAACGCCTAATTCACGTTCTAGTTCGTATGTACGTGTTGCTCTGGAAGACGATGGTGAACATTTCAATGCATTAATGAAAACTGATGATGATCGTTAGGTAGTTGATCATTTTTTGCTATTCCAATCTTTGATGCTCGATAATTTAAAAGTACAATTATTTTAACAGAAATAGAATACTCATTTTAATTCCAATTCTTCATGAGCTTCTGTTCGGTTTCGGCTCTGATCGAACTCTTGAGTATTAAAAGCGCCAAATTATAAAATGATTTAAATAATAATAAAAATAAGGTTTGTAAAAAGTGTGAGAAGCTAAGATTTGTCTGAGAAAACAATCGTATGTTCAGAAGCGATGAAAACAAAACAAAAATGACAGGAATTTAGCCTACTAGTGTAAAAATCAAATGGCACGTGAAATAAAATTTAACAAATTAGAAACTATAAAGTCGAATAGTCAGTGAAAATTTCACCAGAGGAGCACCATCCCAGCCGGGCAAGCTCTAAACTTTCTACTAGTCTCTCGACAAATGCGTTGGCGTAAGTATGTGTGTATGTGTAAGTAAGGGGTAAGATAGGACAAGAAAGGCAAAGGATGGATCGCACGCGACCGTCGCACATTTGTAAGGGTACCGCACTGGCTTTCGCCTTTTGTTGATCCAACCACTGAACCACGGGAGAGAACCTCCGGAGAGAAACCACGAAAAATTACCGATCAGAGCAGACCACCGCTAGAATTATTCTCGCGACGGCGGCTGAATTCGAAAATCCTGCCACTGTCGGGATTCGAATCCCAGGACTTCCCGGTCAGAGGCACTGCAGTTATATCAGTTGATACCCTGAGCCACCATTGCCGATAGAAAAAGGAAAGGAACAATTTAAACGTCCGTTTAGACTTATTTGGTGAAGCGCCAAAACGAGAATCATTTCAGCAACACCGCCACCAACACTACCGCTGTCATCGCCGCCATCGTCACCGCCAGAGCCGCCACCTCTACCACTCCCACAACCACCGCCACCGCCACTGCTATTACCACCATCTACCACCACCACCTCTACCTGCTTCATCTTTACCATCACCCGCACCGACATCTCCAACTCCACAGTAACCGCCACTGCTACTACCGCTGCCATCGCCGCCGCCACCACCACCGCCTCCACTACTACAGCCCACACCTCCAACATCACCACTGCCATCTGCGCCACTAATGCCACTACCTCTACGTTCGGTGACGCCACCACTATCACCGCCACCACTACCATCTCCTCCTCCTCAAACGCAACCACCACCACCTCCTCAATCATCACCAACGCTACTAGCACCAACGCTACCACCACCAACACTACCACCACCATCTCCACCACCATCTCCACCACCATCTCCACCACCATCTCCACCACCATCTCCACCACCACCACTAACCATTGCTATCCCCTCCGCCTCCTCGGCCACCGCAGTCGCCGCTCCCGCCCACGCCGCCGCCCGCGGGTCCCCTCTCGTTCTGCAGCGACTGCGATAAGCCCTGTCGCGTGGGCGAACGTTGGCCAGACGCGCTTTAAAACCAAACACGTGTCTCGGAACGAGGCTCCTTCGCGGCGGCCGCGTCGCCCCGCGTCGCCCCCGACGCACCGCAGCGCTCGCCATAAATTCTACACGACGCGTTTTGTCCACTTTCGGACTCCTACAAACGACGCGACGTGGCCCCCAACGGCCGCCACTCCGCCCACGGTCACCAACGCCTGTGTGTGTATGTGTGTGTGTGTGTGTGTGTGGTGTGTGTGTGTGTGTGTGTGGTGTGTGTGTGTGTGTGTGTGCGCGCGCGCGCGCGCACGTGTGCGAGTGCGCGTCTTTGTGAGGTAGTGCGTCTTTTCCGGCGCAGTTTGCTGAGTTTGGGTCTACTTAAGTGGAAGATAAGATGGCCGAGCGAGACATTGCAGATGTCGAATGGAGTTTACTCACATTGGCGAGGGAACAGCCAGTGACCCCAGCATTGGATAGACTCTTAGGGAATCACTTTTATCCGCTTGTATCAATTAACATTTTAATGTGCATTAAATATATATTTCTCCATTTTTAGTCTCTGTTGTAGTTGCAATTAAAGGAATTATTTGTACAACCTAGATTTAATTCGTGAAAACATTGATTATTTTTCTGTTGTTTTTTTTTCTTCCTTAAAAACTGGTTTTCACCAGCTGGTATCTTGACTCCTTTGCAATTGCCATTTGCCTAGTCACAGATCTGACAAGAGTAATTATGTTTTATTTCAATTTTAGTTTTTCCTGAAATAATCTGTGTCGGGTGTATTTATTTAGGTGCGTAAGAGGACAAGTAAGAAACAAGTATCAATTAAACATCATCAAATAATCATCAATTATAATCTGTCAATTAATGAAAAGAACTTTAGGGAGATTAAGCAATTGTGTAATGCAAATTTCTTGTTTCCTTCTGGAAATATTTTGTGATTAAATGTTACATACCATTATTTACATAAACGTTTCTAGAGAGTAATTCACGTTAATAGTGTGTGTATATATATATATATATATATATATATATATATATATATATATATATATAATTTGACAAGAGAATGTTTGTGAAAGAATGTATTGTTTTATTTATTGCACTTCTGCACTTTTCGAAAAAATCAGTCAATACGAAGAGCATCCAAGAGTGCCTAAGTATTCACATCGTGGAACAAAATAATTCTCACTGAATTATTTACCTTACGTAATTGTACCTCTTCACGAGATCTCCATGACGTAATATTTGTTTTCACAATATATACTTTTCGGTTCTTATTTAGGTCGTCAATTTCAGTTCCATCGTGTGGAGGAAAAAATACAAAACGTATGTAAAAACAAACCGAGGTGAATGTTAGTCATATCCCGTTTAACAACATACTCACTAAAATCGCAGCACCAAAACTCGCAAAACCACGTTTTTGGAAATTCCTTTGAATGTTCTGGCCATATCCGAAAACAAATGATCATTTCACCACCAGGAGACCGAGACGCGAGGAATGACACTTCATTTGTTCTCTGAATGACACTTCATTTGTTTGGATTGGAGGACGGGAAGTGGTTCAACCGTTAGTTACGGATCCGCACACATACACACACAATCATACACACATACTCGCAGCTACTCAATTACTTTATGTGGATGTTCATGATTATGATCCGGAGCATGCATTCTATTCTACTAGATCTACTAGATAGTACAAGGATGTTTCGTAGATAAAATTTCAATCAGGGCAGTCTTGGAATCTGCCAAAAATTCCATTTAGCCACAATTCTCAACAGCATTTAGATCAATAGACAAACTTAAAGTCTGGATAACTTTGTTACTAGCGGCGTCGAATTAAAATACAACCCTTCGCCTTGCAACCCTCCATTTCCGCCCTGATAGCTCAAGATGGAAAAGCGGCTTCCTCACAAAGCCACTAGGGGGTGGGCTACCCTGATGCCTTCCGGTAAACAGAGGGCGCGAAGAATGCAAGATCCAAATCGTGTTTTTAATTACGCTGCTCCGCAGGGACCCCAGATGGCTGCGAACAGCAATTAAGAAGGCGGAAAATAAAGAAGATTTTACGGCGACAAGACGGGACAGCACCCCGGTTGATAGCGTTGGTAACGAGATTCTGACCGGTACGCAGTCCCCGATCTGTTTTTTACGCTTCTGTTTGCCGAGATGGTATTCTGCACCACGGGAACCCACCAAATTGCGCTTTTTTACGAGAAATAGTTCTTGTTTAAATACGTTTATATAGTTATGATGGTGGGTATAATCTTACTTTGCGGTGAATTTCTTGTCTGAAAACGCTCTTGTCCAAAAAATTTACATTTATATTCGTGACACTGCGGTGAGGTACGCTTTAATTATGATTTTAAGAGGCACATTCACCCAAGCAGGAAGTTAATAAAAGAGAAATCTGAAGATTTTTAAATGTACTTTCTTACATTTCTTTTCAAGTTTGACTCATCTGTAGTATTTTTTTCCCTCTTTGTTATGAAGATGACATTGTTCTATAATTCTATGCATAATGTTTTAATAAACGTGAAAAATAAACTGTTTTATTTTATAAATTGATTACTCTCAGTATTAGTTTTATTGCTTGTATCCTCAGAGAGATTCGAATTTGCTTAACATTGATATCCGATAAAGTTTGTGAAGCGAGGAATAGATGAATATACAGGATGCAATTATGAGCCAAATGTGGCAAACAGACATACAGTATTCACTTTCAGTTACAATAATATTTAATAACAATATTAACTCTGTTAACGAGCTTCCTGTAATGCACGAAATACGTAAGTATGTATCATGTGCGTTCTTCCAAATTGGGGGAAAAATAAGCTTACATATAGTTGAAAATCAACGTTAAAAGTACTTAACATAATACAGCTATGTAATGTAATATTACATAATATAGCAAACAGGGTCGTACATACCTTGCAGCTTCCGAGCCAAAAAGGCCATGCAGCTGCTTGTTTTCGGCCCGGAAGCTGCAAAGTATATACGACCCAGTTTGTTTACTCATCTGGCATGCAATGTCTTAATTTTGTGTGTAATATTTGTGTTAACTTATTCCTAATTGTTTATAATTCATGAATTAATATATTTTTATTTCGAAAATTCTAATTTTAGCTGTGAGGATGATCGCTACGCGGTCGAAACGATCATTAGCAAAATAAATAGTTGATACCATACATCTTTTACTTACCATACTTCAATATTACGAGGTATCTACCTCACCAGCGATCTAATTAATAAGATTATGCTTATTAAGTACCGGGTTTTGTATTTGCTCTCAACATATTCTTCAATATTTGAAGGTAAAAAATTCTGAAATAATCTGTTTTCTTCTTATTTCGTTTAGTGAGTGAGTCATCACATCATGTGATTCAGATTTACATATTAAATCAAAATATCAATTAGTGAAGAGATGTCAATTTTCATTACTGCATGAGCATGCTTTAATATCTGGTAGAGAAAATTGAAAAGGCCCAACGAAAGAAATGCGCAGCGATATTGAGTTGCCCTCGGATGACTTTGCAACATGTGTGTACGAGGATGCAGTGTCCGTGGCTCACCTATAACATGCTGTGTGCGTGAATATTCAAGCAGGCGCAGATGTTTCAGCTCCGTATTGTATGTATGCAAATGAGTTAGTGCGCTCTGCAATTCCCCTCCGGTGGACGCGGAATCGTGTCCCGGATTGTCGCACGGACCTCCCGGACATTGGAACGGGGTATGGAGTTCGAACCCTGGGGCACACCCGAGGACAGCAGGTGGCGCCGCGAGGACAGCAGGGGTGCGGAGACGAGACAAGGGGCAGCGCTAGTCGGAACAGTTTGGGAGGACGAGTTCGGAAACATGGCGTAGTACAATGAGCGTGTGTAAGATAGTTATATTTCTTCACACAGAAATAAATTTGGTGAGATAAAATAATTATATTTACTGTTACCACCTAGAATGCTTGTACTAGAAAGTAATTGCTGATGTAATCCCTCAAGAGTGAAACATAATTCCTACATAAAAGAAGAATTTGTCTGAACACTGAATTTCGATCGCGTTATTCATACTTTTGGGATAAAATAGGTATAATAGTTCTTTATATTTATCTGCTAAATTCAGTTACTACTCAAACAAATATAAAACAAGTTTTTAACAATATTATACTCAAAGAATTTCATCTAACACATACCTAATTTTACATATATTCTATTTATCTTACATAAAGGAAAAGGGATTTTTAGAAAAAAGAATTTTTTGTAACAATAAAGCAAAACGGGGTAGCTTTTTGTTACAAAAAATAACTTTTTCTAATCATCAAACTGATCCCCACCCATATACAAGATTTACAAAGGCTACTTTTTTAAACATTTTGTTCCAGTTTTTTTATAAATAACTAAAGAAAATCAATACATTTACCTTCAAAGACGTCACAAGTATCCCAACATATGCCTCTGTGACTGATATATAATATTCTAGAGTTTTCACAAATTCAGCGTATTATTGTACACAACACTTGTGTCAAAATGACCAATATTTGATGGAGACTTCTCGTTGCAACGACCAGTCACGGCGCAGCTCCTGCCTTTTGTCTCTGCAATCCCTCACCCGCAGGCCGGGCAAACTGCGCTCCGTAGGTTTTATTGGAAACAGCACGTATATCGATAAAGTCTTCCACATGACCTCTAAAACGCCACTTTTAAATGTCATCATTTGTTCGTTTTCTGAATACATCTGCGTACGTGTAGACGTCTCTCAATCTCACTCAGCGTGGCTGGTCTTTCCCAGCGGCCAAACTGACGGTGATTAGCAGCTTTCTCGACGTTCCCCGTTTTCGCTTATTTGTGTGTGTGTGTGTGTGTGTGTGTGTGTGTGTGTGTGTGTGTGTGTGTGTGAGTGCGAGAGAAAGAGAGAGAGACAGAGATAGAAGACAGCGGCAGAGGGAATGGAGGAAAGGAGAAATGTTATACACATGTTTTATAAATATTATATCATTAAAATCGGTTCAAATGAAAATAAAAATAAATTTATCTTCATTACACGTATTTCTGCTGGCTAATTTTCTTCCTAATAGTTCCAGAACTCAAAGGATAGTGATGACTGTGACCGGGAGGGCCTAGGATTCGAAATCCGGCTACGAGATAGTGTCGTTGATATATAGGTCGATTTCAGTCGGGTCTGGTAAAGAATTTTAGCTGCCGTCTGCTCTGATCGATAGTTTTCCATATTACCATCAATACCACATGAATGAAAAAAGCGGTCCAGGACCGCTCGCGATTTTTCCTTCCTCTTATGTTCCTTGTGCTATCCCTCCCCTTTCTCACACACATTTACTCTTACATGCACAACACTATGAATATGTGGGGAAAGAATGGCTGGCTGGGGCAGTGTCCGGCTAGGGGGAAATACCGAGCGCGTGAAATCCCCAGCAACCTGTCGTATATGTCGGCGCTAGTATCTCAGCGGGTTAGGAACACAGCCATATCCCGGCATTAAAACTTCATTATGCTTAAGGGACTAATGACGGTAGCAGTTGACGTGCCCGAATAGTAGAAGAAGAAGGAGAAGAAAAAGAAGAAAAGTGCAAAGATGGAGAAGATGATTTGAAGAATAATAGATTTTTTTGTAATATCGTTTAATTGCAGTAGAATATTGGATGTAGTATAACTAGATAGCGAAGTGTAGAAGTTGACATGGATTAATTCAACCTTTTAGTTAAAAAATACAAATATTTGACAAATTTTTAACTTTTCTCTGCAGAATTATGTGAGGTTTTGTTGCTTTATTGCGTGAAATGTATTAACACTTAATACATTCTTCACAAGAAAAGTGTAAATAAACAAATGATAAAATTATTAGATGTTGATTTAGTGAAAATGGATGCAGATGATTCTGAAGACTCATCATATGGAAGCCACAACTTCAGTGATTCTGTTTTTTCTATTCGTTTAAAAATATTATGTTCGCTTAAAAAATATTATTTCTTTATATATATATATATATATATATATATATATATATATATATATATTCTCTGTTAACTAATCTAACATTGATGTATATAAATATAGTCTATTTGCTATTTCATTAAAGAATTGCCGTTTAATTTTATATTTAATGTTAAAATGTTTAATGTTGCAATAAAAGTTAGTTATGTTGCAATAAATAATGCAATTTGTTGATTGTACTCATTTTGTAATATTAATGTAATATACAACATGGCGCGCGGCAATAGTGTAACGGTTAGCGTATCGGACTATTCCCAAGTTGGCGGGATTTTTAAGGGCGAAAAAATCCATCGTACGCCTTTCTTCGGAGGGAAGTAAAGCCGGCTGTCCCATGTTAGTAGATTTCCTTGCATCTAAAAGATCCTCAAGCCTAAATGACGCCTGTGAGCTAAATTGAAACCGCCTGTTTCTCGCCCAAGAAATACCTCCTTTCTCTGCTAGTTGGTGAAAGGAGCGTTGCGAAATTTGCGTGGTCAGACGGAAAAGCAGGCCTCATGGCCTGAGTCTCACCACGTAAAATGAGGCATTAATTCAATTCAATTCAATTCAAGATGATTTCATTCAGTTTCACTCATTATCTTAGCAATTAGAATTTCTGTTCCATAGATCCTCAAAATTACACACTGCGCGGCGTGGCGGGGCGGGGCGGGGCGCTGCGCGCGGGGGCGGCCCGGGGTCAGCGGAGGGCGGCCGGGGCGGGAGGCAGCCTGTGCCGCCACGAGTACCGCTCCCGACAGCGCCGCGCCTGTCGCTACACGTGTTCGGGGGTGGGGGGGGGAGGGGGCAGGGCGACCGCGCGCGACAGATATTGCGTTACGGTGCATGAATAAAACATCGCTCCCGCATTTTTACCCCGGTCACTCCCAAATAAACACACGCCGCCGAGTTCTCGAGCGGGTTAAAAACAGAATGAAAACGCATTACCGCGGCCGTTGTGGGAGTGGGGAGGTTGATCTGTCGGATTTTCCGTTTGTGGTTCCGGCGTTTACAGCTCCTCCGCAAATATACTGCTGGTTGACTCGTGGTTTTAAAAATTGTTACGATAATTGAGCTAAGGGAAAAAGGTGTACTGGAAGAATTGGGTTTGCTTGTCGCCGAGACCTCTCAGAAGCTCCGTGCTTCGCACGTGTAATATATTGTACAATATATACAATTGTAAAATATTGTGCAATATACAAATATTGTACAAATATTGTACAAATATTGTACTTCAGAAAACTTTTAAAGGAAACATATTTCTCGCGTTGTGATACAGCAAGTTGACATATTGAGTCATGGAATAATGAAAAATTATAATTTTTTGGGTAACTATGTGAAGGAGGTGAAAATATTTCAGAACCTTTTGAATTGGTCTTGGTGAGACTAAATACAATGGTGAAATAGCAATTTGGAAGATACCATAAAACGAAAAAATTAAATATAATGTAGTGTTAATTTCGGTGTCCGCCGTGAGGCGCTAAAATCGATTTCCTTTCTTATTTTTTCTCCTAAAGATTATTATTAATCCCGACATCATTGAATGAGCGCACAGGGAAATGTCATGAAAGAAATCGCGCAAAAAATTATTTACTCCCCTACAAAATATATTATTTTACCCTTCAAATGTTATATTCAGTGATTCCTATTTTGACGTGATACTTCTAACGCGGAACGGTACACACCCTTAAAAAAATATTTTCTCGGGAAAATGTAAAATTATCCATTTTTGCACAGTGATTTTTCCGTCAGATGTGCCTGATTGTTCTTAACTCATCCCAATATTCACTGAAATGCCCTTTCACAAGACATGATTCTTTGCGATATTTCGCCTTTCAAATTTTGCTTCTGTAGGTGGTCCATTTTTAAGTATTATCAACTTCGCTATCCCTTGTTTCTCTGTGGCTTTAATAGAAAATTAAGATCATTATTCGTTTTTAATTTATTCTAAATTTATTTGAAGTTATTATGTTTTCCATTATTTGATGCTTTTTTCACACATAGTTTCAAACATTGTAATGATCATATACTGATTTTTTTCAAATTACAGCAATACGGCTCAATTCAAAATATCTAGAAAAATCAAAATAATTGTCTTGTTCGTCAATTTTCATTTTTTCAATTAAAGATAACTAGGTAACATTCTTAATCCTTTATTACTGACTTACTGTTAAACTACTAAAAATTTATATAACTGACTATTGCAACTTAAATTCTGTTATAAAAACTGTATCCTTTTTTTATTATTATTATTATTATTATTATTATTATTATTATTATTACTATTGTGATTCTTCTGACATCTCTTTGTTCACCTCTTCTTTAGAAATGAACCAATGCCAAAAATTGAGTTGTCTTCTCCGAGCAGATAATTTTTTAATACAGAATATGATCAAATCGATTTGTTCATTTATTGTACTTTGATGATTCCACAGTTTCAAAATTTTTAGTTGTGTATCTGAATTGATATGTATTACAAACTTTTTTCAAATGTCTCTTCATCAATGTTATGATATTGATCTTACTGCGAAAATAATAAATAGTTCCAAACCACATGAACTACAACATTATAGACTATTTTTGTACATTAAATGATGTGTCTCAGGTCAAGATTATCCTGTTATCTATTTCCGGAGCATCACCAACGATGACCCAACCTAATCCAAGAGACCGGGTCTGTATTTAACGCACTTTTTTGTTCTCCAGCTCCCTGGTCCTATTTCTACTTCAAGCCCACCATCGAAGAAACTCCTTGCGACAGATATGGACAGCAACATCGGGCAGAGGCGCCCGGGACGTAAATTTTAGAGGCAGCGAGTTAGAGCACATAAAACTAAATTGGGAGGCTTCTGCACAGCCCAAGTCAAGCTGCGGGGGAGGGGCGGAAAACAAGGCAGACCCACTCTCCCCCTCGGGGCGAGCCAGGAGGTGCGGACAGCGCTAAGGAGGAGAGTGGGGCCGAGGGGGAAACACGGGGCAACGAGGAGGAGAGTGGGAAGAGGTGAAGCTGTTTTTAAAACGGTGGGTGAGGAATACGCGGGCCCAGTCGCGGGGAACGCAGCTTTTAAGTGTGCTCGTTTCAATTTCTTTGCCAGCAGTCAGTAGGGACCGAAAAGAAACCTTGGTGATTCATGCTTGCGCGAAGATTCAACCTGATAAGTTGACCCTCACTCAGAAAAATAATTCTTTGTAGCGAAAAGAGTTTCGTGAGCTGCGTAAAGGCAGTTGCAGAAAAACGGTTCAAATAAGTACTGCGTGGTCAATGTGGACGTTTGTTACGTAACTGCCAACACAATTCACTTAATCAGGAATCAGCTCATGCTAATATTCTGCTTTTTCATCAAAAACCTTTAATGAAACTATCCTATTTTGAGGGTTTTAGATTCTTTTTTAGTTCAAACTCTACATTTATGCAGAATATTTAATGAAAATTGAGTATTTATGACTAGGTTATAGATAGATGTTGTCAGTTGCAAAATAATTTTTATGCTCTCATTATGTCATAGAAATTTTGAAGGGACAATAAAACATTAATTTACATAACTGATACAAAATAATGACATTACTCACGAGTCATATTCTTAATAGGATATGAGCAATTCCAAATTCATATTGCCTTTATTCGATATATAAACAGCTCATGTCGATATCGTTTTTTAAAAGGAGGATTTACAGTAGTTCTCTTCGTAATACCGAGACGAAGTATATGTTCTAAATTGGGATTCGAGCCTAGAACCATCCAAATGTTGGTCGCCACAATACTTCTCAGCCACTTTTGTCGGCGTAATAAAATTAAAGCTCTGTAAGTTAAAACAAATAGAAACAAAATACAAATAATTAGGATCAGTGCCTGAAAACAATATCCAAAGCTCCATGAGTTGTCACTTCCCATCAGATCCACGAAGAATTAAACTTACAATATATTGAGGGAATGCAAAATACGAGGGTTTTGTACCGGATTTTTGTATTTATGTAATGTAAAACAAAAACATTAATGCCATATAACAGGTGAAATATGAGGAATTACTTAAATGAATTAAAATCAGTCATCGAGGATACTGGGCATCAGATAATGAACATACTATATTGATTAAATAAATTTTGGACAAGTTAGAATTGTTTTTCAAAAACAAAGCATATTAAAACCGTGGGACATTGTTGATATAAGACAAGAGAGGCCTAGATGCATAGTTGCGGGGGCGACAAGAGCGGATCGATTCGAAGAATAACAATCAAACAAGTGAACTTTTTAACACAGATAGTAGGTGAAAATAAACACTTTGGGGGAAGATTTGGATTTGGTAGCATAAGGATCTATGGCCGGGCATTATGTAAAAACATTTTTTAGTTTGAGAGAAAAAATGGACATGTGGTCCACGATTATCAGAGAATAGGGGAATTATCGAGCAAAACTAATTAGCGAGAAAAGAATAATATTCGTGAAAAATTTAGATTGCGAATTTTAGTAAAACGTATAAAGTGAATTCAGAGTGGTAATATGTAGGGATACAGTATGGAAATATGAAAATAGACGCTGATCTAGTCACATCGTCATGATTGCCGAAATATCTTCGCAAAGCAAAAATTAGACAATAATTGCAAAAAAAGACGGTAAACAAAATAGCACGGCTAATACATGTTTAATTATAAGGTATGAAATTAAGTTAGAAAAATAATTATCATTTTTCCAAATAGATATATGATGGCCATCAAAAATATGTAACATTAAGGAAAATACAAGGAGATATTGTCAAATATTAAAAACCAAAATAATATTAAAATAGAGATAAATTCTGCAGTCGACACTTCATGTCGCTGATAATTTCATAACAAATTACAAGGTGTTTGATTTTGATTAGGATTAGTTAAAGGAATAATAAACCGAGTATTTCTTAACAAATTTAAATTATCGCCATTCGATACTCGTATGAGCTGTGTTTTCTAGCCCACGAGAAGAGACGAAAACACCCTAAGATAATGTAAGTATGTTAACGCCCAGAACCTTTGTTACACATTAGAGCTAGACACTCCATTAAATTAAATAATAAATTATAGGGGTAATAATAAGGGAACGTAGGGAAAAATATAAATGGGATTATATTTGTATTACAGAAAAGACGACTTATCACAGTTGATTATATTAGGGAGCTGAATATTGAACTGTCTCAATGGCATTCCCAACGCTGGGCAAAATGTAGTTGATTTTATTAGAGCGAAAATATGAATTATTACAATACAGAACAATATATATCACATGACCAAACACTTTTTTCCAACATGACACAAATTCCTTCCCTTTCAACTTTCAGGTTCGTCAAAATCCCACCCACAATAAAAAAAACAAAAACAAAAATAAATATTTCTTCAACACATTCCTAAAATAAAATGAAATTGAGCCTGACAAGGAATCTCAACCCACTCATTTGAAAGTAATAAGTATAAATAATCTTTCAACATACGATATTCAGGACGCACATACTCAGGCGACCTCTTCTGTCAATCTCCTCCATCAATACGGCAACAAAGTAACATAAGCCAGCAGTGATCCGCATGTTATGAAGCAGCTATATCTCTTACAGCGTTTCATGAGCGCGAGAAACTCAACCTGTAACTATGAATGACATCGGTGACGAAAGGAACACGGAATTAGTCCACAAGAGCCAGCACGGCAAGCGGCCTAATATCTCAACTCAACGCATGACGATTTAAACATTAACAGAAGCTTTACAGTTGGTTCAGTAATACGTCAATACTACCGGGCTAACCTATTGTCACACCACTCGATTTCCATACTCTGAATGCAGGGTCATATCACGATCGATGTACAGAGAATTTGCAGTTGACGAAGTGAGTTCGCGATATTATTTCTCGGAATAATCTCGTTTGTCCTGCCTCTCAATCTCCTATTGCTCCGTCATTCACAACATCGTAGCCGTTACAAAAATGATTTATATGTAAATTAATATTTTAAATGAGTTTACTAGAGCTCTCAAATTTTATATTGTTTCATCGCATACTTATTTTAAAAAACATAAGGGCATCTAAGAGTACGCAACCTCTAAGTATTTGCAAACTAAATGTCCAACAGTTGACTAAATTGCTTCGTTCGACACATAGTAATTTTGTTCTGTGTAACATTTTAGCAGGATTTACAGAGAGATATGGTACGTCTAGAAAGAGGAGAATGAAAGAATTAGTTTTTGGCTTGGTGAATTTGCGCCCAAGTCGATCTAGTTCAGGATTTCTACAATCAGTCATTCAAATGAAGGTTATCAGTACATCCCGATGAAGAGGAGAATCTCCACGCAAGTCAATCAAGTAGAGGAATTCCGCAGAAGTCGAATAGGTGAAGAATCTCTGTGTAAGTCGATCGATGGAGAACCTTCGTAAAAGTCGATCAAGAGGAGGATCTTAATGGAAATCGCTAAAACAGAGGATATGTGTGTAAATCCATAAAGTGGAGTATTTGTGCACAAGTCGAACGATTTGAAGTTCGCAGATCACGTCGATCAAGCTATGATCTCTGTACAAATCGATAAAATGGGTAATTTGAAGCAAATCTGTCTAACGAAGGATCTCTTGCATGTCGATCACCGGGTTAATTTTAAAACTAGTGAGTAATAACGGAACTGTTGCCAATATCTTCTGTTTTAATGGGGAAGACATGGTCTGCGTTTACATCGAAGGCTGTATATTCACTCATGGTCAATTTTAAGTTAATATTTTTGGAGACTTATCTTTTATATCCTCTCAGTGAACAAAGATTGTAGGTCACGTAAGAGGGATCATGCTTTCCCCCAGAAAGCAAATTTTGACGGTCGGTAAGTAACTTCAAGTTAACGAACTTTCAAGATTGGTTTTCCCCTAGTTAGCAATTCTGATTATATAACCTCTAAGCTCTAAGCCATCGATATGTTCATATGCAAAACAGGCCAAGGACATACATTTTTTTCCGTATTTGGTACAAAATATTCAAAATTAGTTTCTATAAATACTTCACACTACTTAATTCAATTCTCAACTTTTTGTAAAATTTTCTGTTATGATCTCTAGTTCTCCTTCTGTCTTTTCTTACATGCCTTCACGTACTTTTAATTACGAGCTGTTTAGAATGATGGACGCATAATATAATTTTGTTATTCACTTGAAGCTTCATGATATATATTTCTCAACCAGTTACATCTCAGAATTTTCTCTTTAGGAAATGAAAAGATATGAGACATTGCAGTAGTTTCTTTTCCAGACACTAATATACAACATTCATCACAAAAAATAGTTGTCAATTAATACTATACATTTATCGACGAAACTTATATTTCTACTTTTATTTGAACTATCAATTAGGTAAGAAGCATTTCGAAGAGCTTTGATAGAACTCAAGTCCATTTATCTACGTAGAAAACGTTGACAAATGTTTCCAACTCGGCCAACGTCTGTCGTCGGGAGCTGACACAAGACGCGGCAGATGGGTGGGGAGAGTCTGTTCGTCTGAGACGGCAGTTCTTTGTCCAGAAGAACTGTGCGCGAGTCCACGAACAAACAACGTTATTAAAATAAGTCAATTTCTTTGATTTTCTCGGACTGCGAGACTTAACTCAATCTTCTTTGCGGGGGCGCTGACTGTCCATCCATCATGCAAGTAGCGTCGCGGCGTGGGAGCCGGCACGAGGGGGACAGAGGGGGGCGCCGCCGCCTGCAGAGGCAGCCACAGCTACAGGGGCGGCGAGGCCAGGGAGGGCGGCGAGGGCGGCGAGGGCGGCGAGGGCGGCGAGGGCGGCGAGGGCGGCGAGGGCGCCAGCCCAGCTGAGGCAAGCTCTAAGCACCCGACAAGTAAGTTAGTGTAGTGCATGTGAGTGTAAGTGTGTAAGTAAGTGGTGAGGAAAGGATAACGAAGAGGAAGGAATGATCGTTTGCGGTTCGTGGCCCGATTGTAGTTTTATCAACCTTTAATAATTTTGTTTCAGGCTTATTTTTCAACAATTCTCTCGAAACCTTACAAAATCTCGTACTCTACTGTCAAATAGTGTCAAGTTCTCGCTCCCTACTTCTAATTAAAGACTTGCTGACGAAATTTGCACTCTGGGCTCGCTCATTCAAATTGTTACACTCGATAATTATTGTACTTATTTAAATATCGTTTAGAAAAAAAAACAATGAATTATTTCTTTGAGTTTAAAATATGATCCTTCATTCCTTTCTCTATACTATCATAACATGTTGATATTGTTTTTCGTGTATTTGATGTTCCAAGTCCTGAATCGGTTTTTCTAGCTTGTATGATACTTGGTTTTGTAAGTATTGTCATAAACTCAGGCAATCCTTCTTTCTTCTAAACACCTGTAAAGCATAAATATAGTAGTAAATATTATTTTAAAAGGCATTCATTATTTGCTCGTGTCCTTCCTATTGTAGATCCAAGAGCAATGGTGCTAGCGAATAGCTTTAACTGTTTTAAATGATTAATCAGTTTCAACTGGATTTCTATTTTGGAAGAGATACGGTCTCGGTATCGTGTCGGAAATTGTGACCGGGATACCAGTTTGTTTCAAAATCTCCGGAAGACGAACTGACGACAGCCCTTAGTGTACCGCCTTCTCTACCTTGTTCATCATTATGCAGAAACAGTGTTTTTCATTACATTTTTACTTTCTCATATACGCACGTATATAATATACGCACTATACGAAAAAATATTATAATCTCTTGAACTGACTGGAATCTGGTGTAATTGAAGAACTGCATCCTTACACTCAGAACAATGGTACAAGCACCTTGACGGGGCCAAGGGCAAATGTGTAAATGTACAGTGCCGAGAAAGACCTACGGGGAGCGAATGTTGTTTCACCATAGTGTAGAAAATGAAATAATTTCTTTATTTTAGAATTCCGAAACTATCTGTTTCATACGGAATTAAAGTCGATGCCAAACAGTAATGGATACAGTGTTTAATCACAATTGATTTTTTTTGATGATTTTTCATAACTGATCTATTCAGTAATCAAAATGCGTATATATGTGATGGTAGACTTGGTGCCTATTTTTCATTGAAATTATATTAGCGCAGACTTGGAGTTGGATTTCTTCTGAAACTTCGTTTTCATCGAATTACACTCGTATGTACGCATAGCACTGATAGTTGATATGCTTATTTGCCTATAAAAATACACATTAACCTAAAAAATAAGAAGATGGAAAGTGATGATAATGCTCTGAGTCGCTTTAAGGATTATGATTAATATTTCATTCACATAAATATTTTGTCATACTTTTATTTGACTTCTCGTATTTAAAAAAAAACAATGGTCCAACCTCCAAAATTTCCCATTGTTGACAATATGACAATACAGTTTCACTTTTTGAAGACACTCGCGCGGCATGCTTACATTCCGAAAGCCTGTAGCGCAAATATCTCATTACTCATGGAATAATCCGCCTGATTACTCTTCTCGTTTCCTTTTTCAACAGAACAAAAGCCGCTCTCTGTGCAAGCGCGTTTCTTGCAAAGGGCTTCTACGCTCCGTAGAAATTCATAACCCCATTAAGCGGGTCTCAGAACGCGCGCCGTCGCGGGTGACCGGAAGAGAGATCCGGGCCCAAATGCCGCCGCCATCTTTAAGCTCTGCTTTCGCGTAGCGCGAGGGGGGCTTAATGGGGCACGGCGGAGCGTCTTCCTCTTGCAGGAAGTCCGTCTTAAAATTTTACGGCACGTGGAAAATTGTCGTGGCTGACGGCATATTGTCGTTGTATCCTTCCGCGGACCACTGACGCCGCGACGATGCTCTGACTCAGAGAACAACTGACGGCGGAAAATCGCAAGAGTTTTGTACAGTGAGAGGTTACGAAATGTCTCGAGAAAAATAAATGCAACGTGTATAATCTGTGTTGGTTGGATGATGTTGAAATGATGTTTACTTATCAGTATTAAGATTGAAATTATTCCATCCGAAACTATTTTTACTAATAGCTGTCTAAAAAATTGTTTTTGCTCTCCCAAAGGAAATCAACGAGCTCTTCTATATACGATAGGTCGTGATCTACAAATTGTGATATATTTTTTTCCTATTACATTTTTAATGTTTCGCTCTTCTTGGTACTCGCTCTTCATAGTACAGGAGGTGCAGAATCTCGAAATATATGAAAAAAGTTGAACAATTTAATATTCATGCAACATTCTCTTTTAGGTCTTTGTTTGTTCATAAACTTTGAGATTTGACAACAGTGTAATATTTAATTAATTGAACATATTTAAGAATAAACATTGAAAATGACGCAGTCACTGAGTTCATGACATCGGCGGGCGGCAATGGGAATATTTGTCTTCTCCGTTAAAGGGGTAATTGCCGGGTACCCGTCATTTCAGAAACATCTTCAAAATATTCCTTTCTCACGTATTTTGTATTTTTGAATAATGAAATACGACATAACATTTTTGTGAACGTCTTATCTTTTCACTGTCTGAGTGTTATATAACAAATAAGTATAATTGTTATAATGTATCACCCAGAAACTGTCTATTGTAAAAAAACAAACAAATTAGAATACAACTACATGAAATTCTTGAAAATACTGGGGGACCTGTTGCCCCTGACAGAGGTTATACTCATTTTGTGTTATTTTCTTAATTATTTAGTTAAAAGCTCCTCGGGTGGCTCATGGACAGCGTACTAGCTTTTCATGAAGGGGGCCGGTTTCGATGCCTGGCCGGAACAAAAATGAAGCTGTAGCTCTCTAATACAAATAGTCTCAGTTTCTAAAGCTACGTGATGAAGAAAGCTCTTGCAGACCAAGCTTGATACGGTGATGGGAGTACGTTATGCTCGCTACATCTCCCCCTTACCCTCAGGTGAGGGAAAAAAATAAAAACAGTGCCAAATAAAAACTGCCCAGACCTGAGAACACCGCTAGTAGGGAAACTCGAATTAATCTGATCCCAGAATGCCAAATACATACATACATGCATACATTTTGTTAGTTCAGTTACTTAAGCTTTCAAGTTCATAGCCCCCTCCACGAAATAATGTTTCATTGTAATTGAGGGGCTACGTGCCTGTACGCTTCAGTAAATAAAGTAACTAAATAACAGAAATAAAATGATTTCTTGCAATTGCATATCTCGTGATTTCCCGGTATGGCCTCGAGGAAGCGCCACCACGTTTTACGAAGGTGCTGCAATCTAGAGGCAAATGTTACAACTGCATGCGAAGCCCTTCAGCGGTACCTCCACGGTGCGTACATATTGAGGCAGGCCTCCAAAATAAATAACTTGCATTTGTGCATTATCGAATCATGTAAGTGATTATGTTGAGTTCCATTAAATTATAACATTTGTGAAAGTAAATGAACCTGGAGAATAAAGTGCGCTGCATATTTTCGAAAATGGGAAATAATATTTAGACAAAAAGAAAGGAAACGCTGTAGTTGAACTACACCGCTATCGGAAGCTGATAGTTTTTATAATTCGAGAAACAAAATTAAAGTGTTTCTCCTACGGTTCACTGCGATGGCATTCAAATAACGAAATCTACCCCAACCCCCGCATTTCTTCCCGGAACTCACGCTTGTATATTCGCTCGCGGTGTCGTCAAAACACGCCCGAAACATCGCGTCTTATCGCCCCGACAACCCAACGATTTTCGGGGACGGCGGAGCGAGCAACGGCGGCGCAGCATCCCGCGATGCTCATCTGTGCTATCTCCATGGCAACCCGTGTCCAGCCCCGCCGGAGCCGGCCAATCGCGAGGCGCAGCCCGCTACAGCTCCGCGGATCCATGGCGAGACCCCGCTGAACCCCGCGCCCGCTGCCCGCCGCCCGCCGCCGACGTGCCGCCGCCGCCGCTGCTGCATATGGGTCCCCGCTGATGCTAGCCTGACCTCCTGTGACCCGCCGCAACCTGGCGATCCGACCTCTAACCGTGGCTGACACGAGGAAGTTGACCAGCGAGCTATCTTCCGACGTGGAGTCGACCCTTAGCAGGTGAGTCGACGCGAAGGGCGGTCCGGTCCGGGCCGGACCGGGCCGGGCCGGTCCCGGGGCCGCTTGCCGCCGGGTCGCAGCGCGCTGCTAGTAGCCCCGTAGTTGCGTGACGATCCCCTCCCCCTCCCTTCGCTTGCCACTATACTCGTCGCCCCACACGTTACGCTAACAGGCGGGGGAAGGGAGAAGCCAGGTTTACAACAAAACCACAGAAACAATTCGCAACATCCCCTTTTGAGTTAATTGGGTCAGTGTGATGCGTGAGCGTTGCACCCTCATTGGGAAATCCCGTTTGCCTACGTTTAATTCGGTTTATTGAAGAATTGATGTAGTAACCATATGCACATACAATGTTTTGATGTACCTTGCCGAAATTTATCGCTTTGTTGTTATTAGTGTAAGATAGACACGAATAAGTTAAATATTCTGTTAGAAATGTCATGGCAAATGCATTGTGGACAAGTTCATGTCCCACATATTATTCTTCCTATTGTCTGCTATCATAAAAGATCGAGGATTCTACTGACGTATTCACAGAGTCAAACTAACATTTCATGAAATTTTGGCTAGTTTTACATTCTGAAGATTTAATAGTTCGCGAAACCTGACCATCTATGTGCATCATTGAGATGCATTTATTGATTTACGTATTTGTAACTTATGCCTGTAAACACATTGATGGACAACTGTATGCAAGTACTATAGACATGTATGTTGTGACCTGAATAGTTGATTAAATGAAAATAGTTTCAACATAATGGTCTCTCCTTTCACCTTTAAATGAGGCGTGTTGTCATAATAACGATTACTCTTGCTGTCTTTCAGTGAAATACTTTCCACTAGAGACACGCGACTGAAAGTGCGAATGTACCTGAGCCCCTGATATTTGAAATCACATAAAAATTTGGTTACAAATTAATAGATGCATTATCAAATCACGTGGTACACTTGATCATACCTATGTATATGTGCTACTTGTCACCTTGTGTCCAGTGTTTTGTAATTAACACTCGGCATCTATAAATCTAGCCTTGTTTATAGAAAGATGAAAAAGAACGCTGCATTATAGAATTCAACTTCGCGGTAGTTGCTTGACGGGTTGCATATGATGTAGGCGCTGTGTAGCCACATGCATGTGAGGAATGTTTACATGGTAGCTTTTAAAGTTTATTATCATTGTTCACTTGTGAGGATTGGTCCAAATTTACAGCGTTACCTACTTGAAATTCCTGGAATTATGAATTATGGGAAACCGCTGATACCTGAGTGGCAAGTAAGAAACTGATTCTACTAGATATTTACATCTGTCAAATGTTATGTTACAGTATTTAAATTGTGGCATTTGATGTACATGTTGTGTAATATATTCAAATATGCTATAAATGTGATGAAGTGCTTAAAGTTATTCGAGAAAATGCATGGTTCCTTTTCTCAATTTTGCCGTATATAAGGTTATGTACCCCTTGATAATCACACAGATAATTATTTCAAATATTTGATTTTGATGTAAGGTACCAAACGAGTGTTGTATTCAACAGGTGTGATGTCGGGAATTCTGCAACAAACAACTCACTGGATTTCATCAATCCAACTACAGAGAAAAACATGAATTGGTAAATACATTTTTGTGTAATTACATATTTGATGGTAATATTGTAAAGTTGCTTCATTGGAATAATCTCATGTCAAAAGAATTATACATATTTTTATTGATGGCATGTATATGAATCTAAAACCTGTACTTATTTTGTGTTTCAGGTATGCTCGTATTGTCGCTCATCATCCATATGTAGTTCTTATAGCAGTAGCTGTATTTGCTGGAACATGTTTGGTCATTCCTCTCACCACCAAAACCCTTCCAAATTTCACAGACCCTCAATTGGTGAGTAAAATATTATGCCTGGTATTATTCTCAGTGACTTCAATGCACTAATTGCTTTGCAATTATGTAGGGATTCGAAGCACGAGGCACAGCCCTGGCTCAAAGGCTTACATCGTGGGAGAATCTCATTAGATCCACAGGACTACATGGACAACTCACTGTTAATCCAAAGGAATTGAAATATGAAAATGACATATCTAATATTATATCTTCCTTTAATACAAAATTCAAGGTAATAATATAACATTTTTGAATAATCTTATTTATTGTAGTATCAATAAAATTAAGGCTTTTACTCTTCCTCCAGCGCATCAATGGAACAGCTGTTGCGGACAGGATGACAGCAGATGATGAAGATATTGATGAAGATGTTTTTCCTCATATCTCACCATCTACCACTCGTCCTAACAATATACCAGAAGTATTGAAAGTCACCACTAACTGGAAATATTCAGACAATACACCTGGGGTAATTTTTTTGATCTTTGAAAGTTCTATCTGAACTGTGATGTTTATGTAGAAACTTAGTTACAAATTTCCTACACTTGCACAGAACATTTTAGTAGGTATAATTGTAGAAGAGAATGTCATAAATAATTATACTTAAACTCAGGTTTCTCTTATTTCCCAGTTCCTCCTGATTTTCCTGACATTTTCAATCAGTAAAATTTATTTAAGTCTGCTAACAATTGCTTTCTTTCCATGATAATTGCAGCGGACAGTGAGACCTGTGCAACTTTTACAGGGGGAGCGTCGTGTGCAAGCAGATGATAGCATAAGTGTCTTGGAACAACAGTTGGGCATTGATGCTAGGTTTTCTGTAGGCGATGAACATCTGTGGACACACAATCACACCCATATTTCCCATGATGGATTTTTTTGCAATGCTCCAAGTAAGCAGAGCATGTTAAATGCTATTTTAAAATATTTGTGTTTTTATTTTAATAATAATATTGTATGTTGATTATTATCAATATATTAATAACATGTTTACTCATTGTTGTTTCATAATTATTTGTTAATGATAATTTTTTCTAACTGTTTATGACAAGTAAATATACATAGTTTACAGTAATTCTTAAATAAAACAACATCATATATAAATTATTTGAACAAGCTTACAATTCTTCACAATTGAGAAAATTTAGCTTCCAATTCCTTGGATCAATTTTCTGACATCTGTGTTGTTGAAGAGGTTCCGTTCCAAGTGATATAAACATTTTTCATTGTTCTTAGTCTTCCATAATAGTTTTGGGTCAGGAGTTCAAGTAAACAGAACATGGTGCTGATCATTGATTTACATGTGAAGCTTGAAGAACTTCCCTTTCAAATACTTAAAAAACTTCATTATTAAAATTAACTTTTACTATATTGTGAGGTATTTTAATCCATTAATATTGGCATTCAATATACACAGTTTCAATTTCTTATGACGTTTTTTACACTCTTTTCTAGCCTTCTAAATTATTCTAAAAATCTTATTCATTAAAGTGTGAAGAAGAAATTAATCAGTATGTCAGTAAATGATAGAAAATCAAACTATGATCTTTGTTATTATCGGAAGAAAACAAAAGTTCAAAGTTGGTGTTAAATATTCCGTCTCTGTTAGGAAAAGTATATGCATTGAAAATTTTTTGTATTGCATGTTGTTTTCTGTTGAATTATTTCTGACTTCAATTAGATATGGACATTTCAGGTACTAGTTGTAACTGTGTCATAATTGGTCCACAAAATTTGTGATAGTACACCTATGAATATTTATTGTTCTTTGAACTGGCATTATACTTTGTTTTCTACTGGTTTTCTTTGCTGAGAATCAAAAGGTTATTCATAGAAAAAACTTTTTGTAGTGATTTGTGTGGTGTGCATATGTTTTGCTGGTTAGTGTCTCTACTCTCACATGCCATTTATGTTGCAGGTATGGATTATGCACGTGTTGTATTCAGTGGAATTGAAAATGGTGACCTCTTTACTTGGGAAGCAATGCTTAGTATGTGTCGACTTCAAATTTTGTTATCTCAAGGACCCCAGTATCACCATTTGTGTGAGACATCATCTCATAACACATGTTGTCAGCCATGGTCACTCCCTAATTACATTACTTTACTTCAAAATAGAACGTCCTGTCTCAACATTACCGTGGGTACTTTTTTATATCGGCTCTATTCAAAGACAATTTAAAATATACTGATATACATATCTCCCTTGAAACAGAAAGAAGATTTAAATGCTACCTTATTACTCTTGATGGAGTGTGCACCATACTTCCATAATTTGAAACTTACTCCTGGGAGTCAAGAAGCACCTTCTCATTGCATTCGACATGATGCTGTGTATAATATAATGTATTATTTGGTTGACACTGGATTTCTTCCTCCAAATGTAAGGATTTCCTCAAAACATAAGTTATTCCATGGTGGTAATATTTCTTTAAACAATTTTTCTCTCAGATCTTCCCTTTTTTCTTTCTTGGTTTCTTTTGCCCTACAATTCACTTCATTTTAAAGCAATGAAAGGTTATGTTTTAAATTGAATTTGTATTGAATATCCCTTAAATATGAGGAAAGTAAGCAATAATTTAGTTGTAAGCAAAAGAGCCCAATAGAATTTTTGTATCTTATTTTTTGATAAAACATCATTATTTAAAACTGGAACAAAATTTGGATCGTGGCACAAAAACATTGTAAATCAGATGTCAAATAATCAGATAACATGCATTATTATAACATGAACACCAATAATTTTGGTCTTTTGGAATTTGTGTTAATGAGGATTTACTGTATTATTCATAAGAAAAATGCTGTACAATTTATTGATAAGTCTCCTATTTTTTATATTTTTAGGTTACAAAAGTAATTAATCTGTAAAAGTCACATTTAGAAAATAATAAAAATGAGAAAATATGATGTAAGATTATTTTTTAAAGCTAAATTAAGGAAATTTAAGGTGTGTAAGGAAATTTTGTAAGTGAAGGAAATTTAGCATTCAATTGTTCATTTTGCATAATTATTTGACAAGAGGTTCCCAAAACTGTTCATAGCTTTGGATTCCCATACCATTTACATCCTGTTTTGGGTGTTATTGAAAATTTAGGTTTTCTCAAGGTTTCATACTCATAATAATACAAATAGTTGGTATTGTTGTTGACTTTTTCTCTGAATTTCAAAATATTTTCTGTTTCAGGATAGCAGAAATGCTACAATTCTTAGTACAATGCTTATTTTGCCATTAGCATGTTCATTTCAATCGCTGGATTATTATACTTTTCTTCAAGATAAAAAATTAGAAGATGGTAATGTGAGAGTAGTGGCTATGGAATTTGGTACGTACAGAAATATGCTAGAATTTATTTAGATATAGAAGATTACATTTATTTCTTTTTATTTGTATGTAACTTTCTGTAATAATTACATTCTTCTCTGTATCAGGTCTGAAAAATAAACTTTTTGATGAGAGTCTCATACGAGACACTTGGATGATTGCTGCTGGAGGCTTATTTGTGTTAATTTGTATGTGGATGTACACTAGCTCCATTTTTATTACTGCAATGACAGTCATAGCCATTGCTTTTTCCTTAGGAATCTCATACTTCATGTATACATTGGTGTTTGAATTGCGCTTTTTCCCATTTATGAACTTACTGGCTTCAATAGTTGCTGTGGGTACGTTGTTTATTCAAATTATTGTATTAGAATTTTTGTAGATTTGTTATAAATAGGCTTGTAATGATCACATTTTTTCTGATTTAGGTATTGGGGCAGATGATGCTTTCATTTTTTGCAAAGTATGGCAATGTGCGAAAGGAGAAAAAAATAATGGCACTCTAGTGAAATTAGTACATGACACATTGAAACATGCTGTTGTGTCTATGCTTGTGAGTTCAGTCACAACAGCTGCAGCCTTTTATGCTGGATATGTGAGTAATATTACAGCCATCCGATGTTTCAGGTACATACTTTGCTTCTTAACAGTTTTTGGTGTGGGAATATTAACAGTTGATGTTAAGTGACAATTTCATTAACATTATGATTTTTATTTGGAACTTAATAAAATTAGATCTCATGCTGTGTCTGTTGTAAATTATTCTTGACATACAATTTAACATATGTTATCTGTCATTTTTCTTATCTGATTATTTCTTAATTAAAAGTAATATTTTAATGTTCTAAAATTGTGTGAACAGAAAAATGTGTACAAGAAAATTACCATAATCCTTGTTAGGAATGTTCAGCATCTTATAGTTCAAATTTCAAAATTCAACTCTTGTAATTTTACCATTGTTTGTGCTACTTCATTGTAAATATTTTCTAAAAATGTTAAACAAATGATCGAAAATTTAATATAAAATTAATGTTGAGAATAACATTTTTAACTTCTTGTTGAATGTTGAATTACCTGAACCTATACTAAGAAACTAAAATAGGCCCCAAAAGAACCTGTATTAAAATGTAATATAACAGTTTCTCATACTTTTTACACATACTACATTCATTCAGCATGTTTCTCTTACGAAACCACTCAATGAAATTTCGGAAAGAAGTTGTAGTAACATTAGCTAGTTGTATTAATTTTCACAAAGGGATGTCTGCCACTAAATACATTTCACAATCTTTTTCTTCTTCTCCACTTCAAGGTCTGCCTGTATCTCTTCTACCCTGCATCTGTACATAAACACGTGCTTTGGAATGTGTGTGTGTTACATTCTTACAACATGTTGTAGTCAAGTGTCTGTAAGATAGTTCTTTGTCATTGATTGCTTGAACATATAAGTCTGATCTTATTTCCTCATTTCTGATTCTATGTAGTCTGGTACAGATCCCAGAAATTTCATTTGGCAGATTGTGACTCCTGTTCATTTCTCTCTCACAGTCCAGCATTCACTTCCAAATAATAGAGGAAGGACGGTCTTTACTCTATATATTGTCATTAAAATTTCTCTATGTGTTTTATCTTTAAGAGTTCATCTCTTGCATCTGCATATTTTCTGTAACTTTTGGATTTTTTTTCTACGTTAACCTCTGTTACAAAGGTTAATTCTTATCCCGACTATTTAAGATTATCAACTTGTTCCAGTGATGTATTTTCTAAGATTATTTTTGTGCATATTGGATGTTTTCCCATAACTGTTATTGTTTTAGTCTTTGGTTTTGCAATATTTAAATTATATCCTTTGCAAGTTAGATATAATTGATAAACAGCCCTCTGTTAATCATCTTTGTTTTCATATAGTAGGATCTGCTCTTCAGCAAATAGAAGTGTATTCAAGTATATTTCGTTTCTGAGCTTAATTTCTAGACTGATTTTAGTCACCCTCTCTTGGACATCATCATATTAAACAATGCTGAGAAAAGACTGCATCCTTCACAAACTCCTTGATTTGTTTTTGTTTCTTTAAAATATCTTCCTTCTAGATCGAAAACAAAAGAGCTATTCTTATATAGATATTTAATGTCCATTATTAAGTGGTGTGGATAGTCTGTTTTTTTCATAATTTCCCATACGGTTTTCTGTTATCAACAAAAGCCAAATAGGTCTCATGATTAAATGTCCTACATTTTCTATAACCTGCTGAATGGTAAAAACATTATCTGTACAGGAGCGTCTTTTCCTAAAATGTTTTTGTTTATCTATTATTAAAATATCAGAGATACTAACAAGCCTTTTATTTAAAATTTCTGCATATATTTATTGCATGTTAGTAATAAGCTAATGCCTCGGTTGTTTTCAAAGGTACTTCTTTTTCCTTGTTTACAATTATCAATTTGCATAAGTATCTTGTTTGAACTAAATTAGGAGAAACCATAAGCAGTCACCTTCATACCATGATAAGAGATGTTCTTTTCTTGTTCGCACTCATTTATAGAGTGAGCATCTTCTCATATTCTTGAGTTAAAAACAAATATGTTAATTCATCAAGGTTACTGCTTTTCAAGATAGTTCGTAACATGATTTTCCTGTTGCATATCAGATATAATTGAGATACAGGAAAATTATATTAGCTACAATGAACCACTTATACAAAAACAAATGTTACAAAATTAAAAATTGAATTTATTAATATAAATGTGAATAAAGATAAACATTTTCTAGCAAAATATGCAGAATAATTAGCAATTTGCAGAAACATTATGCTTGTTAAGAAAATAGGCCAAATGTGCAAAATAAACATCACAAAATCATATTTAAATAATTTGAAATTTGGTGCTTCACAAACCAAGTAAACATTCTTTCTGGCTACAGGCGAGAAAAATATGCATTTGCATTGAAATCTAATCCCTAATGGCTACAATAATTCTGAGCTGTATATTTTGTTTGTATTCTAATTACTATCAGAAATGCCTTTTTTGTGACCTTTTTCTATGATAAAAGAAAATCGATTATGAACAAAAAATTAAAAATATTTATTTCCAGTTCAAATTTAAAATTTTATGAAATTTGGGGACATATCAATAATTCTGATAATGACACACTTCCACTTTTGTATCTTTATTTTCAGTAGTACTAAAGCAAATAATTTCTTGTTAAAATAATGAAGAATTTAATTGATTAAACATTTTATTGGAGATAATACTGATTGATAATTTTTTATTCAATGAACTGAACAATAGACGATGTACAAATAGTGTACAGAAAATATTGTCTAGTGGAATGAAGATCATGAGTGATGTGCACATGCAACCTAGATGCCTGTTATCTCACCCTTTAATTGAGTGTGCATCATTAAGCTGTTTAAGTATATAATAAAATTTTACATCAATGGCGATATACTAAAACATCTGTTTCAGCTAATTTCTTGTGATGTGTTTAATGAGCAAATGGTTACTTCAAAAGTGGGTATTATGTTTGGTTGTTAAATTTAATGAAATTGTTAATCCAACCCAGTCATAAAACAACATTCATAAAAAATCTGTGTTTTAAAAAAGTATTTTAAACCTTGAAAGCCTGTAATAATATTATAAAATATTGCATGAAATACTTCCAGCTAAAAACATTTCACAAAATCACATAGTATATGATTTGAGCCTCATTCTGACAGATAATACCTTGTCATGGAAACCAATCTTTATAATTTTTCACCCACAACAAAAGGACACACAAGCATATTACACATAGACAACATGCACAACCATGCCCAAGGCAGATTCGAACCCTATTATATGAGTTCTGTATATTGTTGTTTAATTGAAGGTTATAAGTCCACTGTTTCCATTCCATCCTCTTTATTTAGGTTTTTGTTTTGTTCTAATACATTTGTTCCTTCAGTGTTTTTGCAGGCACTGCCACATTGGCTAACTTCTTACTTATGGTAACATGGCTACCAGCAAGTGTGGTCGTTTCGGAACGATGGTGTTGTCCTCCAGTGGTGCCACTACAGTGGGACAGTAAGTTACGACCAGCAAGAGCTGCTGCAGGACAGGCTCGTGCTGCTCTAGATCGCTTGCTGGTGTGGGCAGTCCTGAGGCTGCGTTATCTTTGGCTCCTCCTGCTTGGGGGAGCAGCTGTAGCAGCTGTTGTGGTTGTGTTTTATCACCCACGGTTAAAGCTTCCAGATTCTCGAGATTTTCAGCTATTTGATAACCATCATCCATTTGAACAGTATGATTTGGTGTATAAAGATAAGTTCATGTTTGAACATTTGAGTCAGAAGGTAAGTGAAATGGCTAAAGAGCCATGATTTTAAAATTTTCATGAATATCTTTGGTAATAATGTTTTTTTTTTTGGTTTGATTTTTTTAGAATGATTTGAACATGAAGCTTCCTTTGCGCTTCGTGTGGGGTATAGTGCCACAAGATAATGGTGACTATATGGATCCTTCTTCTCGAGGAACATTGCAGTTTGACAGAACATTTGACATGGCTGATCCTGAATCGCAAACCTGGCTTTACCAATTCTGTAGGAATTTGCGAGCTCAGCCCTTCTACCAATCAACTCGTGGCCCTCTCTTGCCAAACTGCTTTATAGAAAGTTTTATTAGCTGGATGCATCGACGATGTAAAGATCCAAGTGGTGAAAATAACAGAGCTCCTTGTTGTGAAACATCTCTTTTTCCTTATAGAAAGAAGGTTTTTGAAAATTGCATTGTTGACAGTATTGCTAGTCTCTACGAAACCCCTCATGAAATTGCTTTACCAGGAGTTGCAGGTCCTAAGTTTTCAAGAAATTTGAAGAAACCTCGAATTAAGGCTGTTGTTGTGGAGTATGACAGTAACCATTCATACTCTATGTCCTTTACGGAAATGAATGCATTTTACCAAAAGGTGGAAAAATGGATGGAAAGCCAACTTGCAACAGCTCCTCCTGGAATGAGAAATGGTTGGTTTGTCAGCGAACTGGATTTTTATGACCTACAGCTAACCCTTTCTGAAGATACATTACTGGCAATTGGTGTAGCAATGGGCATCGCTTTAGTTGTTCTTCTTCTTGTGACTTTAAATGTTCTTATAAGTTTATATGCTGTTCTTACCATTACGTGCATTATCTTTGTTACAGTAGCAATTCTTGTATTGTTGGGGTGGAAACTAAATGTTTTAGAATCAATCGCAGTGTCTGTAGCTATAGGACTAGCTGTAGATTTCAGCCTTCATTATGGAGTGCATTATCGGATCTGCCCCGAGGGAGGTGATAGGGAAACTGCTGTCACATATGCAGTTTCTAGAATGGGTGGTCCTACAGCCATGGCAGCTTTAACAACTGCTGCTGCAGGAGCGTTTATGCTCCCATCATCTGTTCTTGCCTACATCCAGATTGGAATCTTTTTGGTGGTAGTGATGCTAGTGAGTTGGGTATATTCAACATTCTTTCTGGGATCTCTTTTGCGTGTGGGAGGCCCCCAACATGGCTTTGGCCAGTTTTCGTATCCCAGTTGTGATTGTGGAGAAGGTTCTGCCTCTGGGAGTGGTGTTGGGACACGAGGCCGAGAACGAATGGTGGGAGATGTAGCTGCATATGCAAATGTGCTCTCAGAGTCAACTTTGTCAACTTCAAGCACAATGTGTGCATTGCATCCAAGTGCAAATGAGAGCCATGAGCTAGAAGCGCTCACGTCACGTAGTCGACACAAGAGCTTACGGCGCACTGGTAGTTTGTCTGCTGCTCTTCCTTCAGCCGTAGGTACAGCCAACCGTGCAGCAGTCACACGGAAGGTATCACTGCCTGTGGAACAGTCTCCTTCTGCAGCTAGTGCAACTACTATAGTGTTAACTGATGACCTAGAAACAGACTGTGCTCGCCATAGAGATGATTTTCTTTTGAAGCATTAACCCTTTTCAGTGGTTCTCAGCTCTGAGTTTTGTCATGTTCTGATAGGGTGATGCTGAAAGTCAATGTTTGAATTAGAGTGACTGCATTTCATATTGTGTTGAAAACACTGCAAGGTTCCACTTAAAGAAAGAGTTTTGAGTTATTGTAGCAACTTGTGAATTGCTTTTATAAAGAAAAATTGAAATTGATTGATGTTGTTATGCTTCCAATTTGTCTCTTTCTTTCCTTTTTGTGTGATTTGCAGTCACATTTTGCCATGAATGATACGAAAGATAAAGTAACATTTGTGCAATTTCAGTTATTTGCTGATTAGGAGAATCACTGTTAATATTGTTCTTTCAAATGTTGGCCTTGATGTCTTTTACTATAGAATGCATCAGACATGGTTGTGGAATTTTATTGCAATAGCATATCTTGTAGACTGGAAAGTAGTTAAAATACATTTGTGATTTGCTCTGGAATTGGCTGAAAGGGGATTTTATTAGATTGAGGAGTCACTTGTGAAGGTTTCTGTCTCTGTTGCTGGAGGCATTTTATTTGTTGATGACAATCTAGGTAGGTCATAAGGCACTGTCGTAGCAATTGTAGTAGTTGTGAATTGCTTGGTGCTCTACCAATACACATTTCTACACTGTTTGTCTGATGACTCACAAGGAAAGTAATGATACATTGGAAATTGTCTACATATTGTAGTCTTTCTAAACTGTATTTCGTGAATTGTTGTCTTTTGCAAAGAAGACTGTTGAAAACATGTGTTAATGTTTGAAAAATTAACAGTGCATCTCAAAAATAATGTTTAATATGGCCAATATGTCACATTAATGGCATTACTTGTGCTATTCTCAAAGAAGAGATGTATTGCTGAGAACCACTGTCTTATCTTGCATTCCAAATTTATGGCCTATGGCTGTAGTCATCCTCATAAGAGATTGTCAGTTTCTTGTGAAAATCATACATCGTAGATTGCAACGTTTTTGAAAATGATTCATAATCTGATCTCTTCTGATTAAAAAAAATTGTAGCAGAAGAGGATTTGTTATTTTTAAATGAAACAGTATTAATTAGATGCACAATACATTACAATTATTATTATATATATATGTACTGCTGTTGTGAATTGGAATGTGATATTTTTGTATGTTGATTTGAAGGTGATAATTAGTTATACTACTATGAAGTTCGTGATTAAATTAAAAATGCTAATAAAGTAATCTTTACGTGAGTGGTCAATATATTACGTTGTTGACGGACATTAAATTAAAAGTTGCTAATGCAAAATCAAAAAAGTGGCCATAATATTGTTGCTTTTTATAGTAATATATGGTTTTATATGTACAATTTACAGGAGAGTACTCTGTAATCTTGATTGTTACAAAGACATCTTCATTAATAGTTTATCTCTAATGTTATATTTCTCAGTTCTAGCTTTCTTGTCGAATAGCAACCTTAGAACAGATTTTCATTTTTCGTTTGTTTGGAACAATTTTAGAATGAGGTGAAAAGGTAAAGCTGGAACTGGGTAATTAAATGTGCTTAATTTGGTACATAACTTATAATTAGTTAGTTAAAATACTTTGAATATTTTTAATAGAAATCTTGGATGACTATTAAACATAGTACATATGAAAACTAACATACGATATAATCAACTGAGATATCATTACTTTATAAAAATATTTAAAATGTTTATTGTGAGATTTATAAATATATACATTGTTTTAAAATTACAATCTGACAAGAGAATGATATGATAATTCAGATTGTTTTTATTCTTTTATATTTAAGGTAAATCAAATATCTTCCACACCAGGCTCTTTATCAGAGATGTGAAATGACTGGTCTTAGAATAAAAATATGATTTCTAATATCTGGTCATACAGTGTACTTATTGTATTGTATTCAGTCATTTCAACAAAAGATATTGAGCATAAAAGTTTGGAAGAACCATGCTGTACAGCATGTGTCACTCATATGTATAGTGGACTGGTCAATCTCTCTCTTTGTATGTCTCTATGAGGCTTGTTTGATGAAAATAACCTGTGATAATGTTTCCATGCGCCATGATATTGTCTGTTAATTGTAGTTGATTCTAATCTGCTAGTGTAGTGTAGCATTCTTGTACTGATGGCTTGTTGCTCCCATGTCTACTTTATAAGACATATACCTATCAATGTTATGTTAGGGGTATGCAGGTGTTTAAAGTCACATTACGAAACTATCTGATGGTGCATGACTCTTTCTGGGATGTGTTCTAAAACTTCTTTTTCCAATCTAGAAATTGAACTGTAGTTTGAATTATAGCTGTAGACTCATTAGTTTCTACGAAGAAATTTTGGAGTTAAAAGGATATTGTTGGAAAAATGAGGCAGTATTTTATGGCTACATTTCAAGATTTCTTGTTCAGAAATCAGAACATATTGGAATATATTTTAAATATGGAAGCATACATAGCCTTATGTTTACTTTTGTAATGACTAGTTGGCTAATGTGTAACTGTAAATCAGTATTTATCTTCCTAAGCATCTTGACTGTTTGAAAAGCACAAAATGAAGTTAATGTTCAACACTCATTTTCATTATCAATATTTTGAGTTCATGCTAGTTGTATTGTCATGAACTAAAATGTGTTCATTGACTATTCTTGATACAGAATGTAGTCTTCCTCTTTCACTGTTCTACCTTAGTTTTATCCTTGAAATATGGGATCATAAAGTATTAATAATGTATATTGGTATATCTGGCACGATGGTACTTCTATTTTGTGTCAGTGTATAGTGAATAATGGAATTCATCCACTTTGCTTGCAAATAGTGTATAATAAAATATGGTAAGTGCCAAAGATGTACTTCAGTATTTTACGGTTCTAAAGTATTTCATGTTTTAACCAGTGTACATAAAATATATTCATATATAACCTGGAAAGTATATTGTGTATTATTTTGTGACAAAATAATCAGTATTGTTATTCTATTTCCTGGGCACTTGCGTACCCCTAATAAGTGTGATTGAAATAAATAGGTGTATTTGTATGTGAAATTGACGTGTGTTGCAAGCTCATTCATGATGGTTGTTGTTGGGCATGGTATGTTAAGCCTGAACGCCCATACTTGTCTCTTTCAGTATAAGCTCAAGTATTCATTGAGTTCCTGAGCAACAGAACTTAAAATATTTGAAACCAGTGAATGTAGAGGGGATCGGAGGTATTACTAGCATGTGTTAGTGTAAAAATGTTAGTTCATAACATGAATCTTATGCTGTCATGGGCATACATAAAATAACTTAAGTTTTCATATACATGTACAGAAATAAGTAATTAATTTGTATTGACTGAATCACATTAAGTGTATTTACCTATTTGATGTTCCTCATGCTGGTATGAATCTGGTCCCAAAATTCATTGTTGTATGTTACAAGGTTACCTGTTGCAATTATAATGTTGATAGTGTGGTGTTAACTTCAATGCTCTTTCAGAATCAGAATCAGAATGTGCACTTCTGTGGCAGTAGCATTGTTGCAGTGAAGTTGTTGGATACTTTGAAAAGAAAGATGGCCTACAGAACATTTGTATTATTTTTGGTCCAGTGTATGGGCCATGCTCAAGATGATAAAAGACTTTCTACTTGTATTTAGTGTCCTGTGTGGACCATGGTGGGCTGGCACCAAATCTGAGGTCGCCTTGTGTGTGACCTTAGGTTTTTGCCTCTAATTCTGTAGCCTGTGTGTCTCTTCAACTATTTGTAGTCTTTGTATGTGTCAGATTCGATATATTGAAATACAAATACTTCATCATCTATAGTATCTTTTTAAATACCTACAATTAGATCAGCATAGGCTTGAACTACTGTTCATAAATGATCCCACTTTGATTTGTATCAATTCCTGTAATGAAAATGGTTTTGTTGTGTTAATGTTCTGTTGTGTTCCGTTAATGTTGAAGTTTTGTTGTGTTGTAAATTCTAAATACTCTATTTGTGGGGGGTCCCAAGTTTCAAGGTAAAAATATTAGAATGATAGTATCCTTACAATCACATTTGCTTAAAAAAGGGTTCAGAAGCAGTTTTTTGAAACCACAAAATTCTGTTTTTGACCTGTAAACTTTGCTAGTGGATTAGTGCTGTATAGGGTGAGCATCCCCCTCCAATTAGTCTTGCAATCATTGAATAAAATTAAATAAATATTTTATTACTATATAAAAAATTACACATATATTTTACTTCTTTTCTTCCAAAATATTATTGATTTGAATGTGGGGACTGGGGTAATCTGACCCCACTTGCACATACACTCATGAATCCATTGATGGTGCTGGGGTAAAAATTGATAAAAAAAGTTGCAACTATTTATCTTCACAATAAAAATAATTGTAATTTCCATATCCAGAGTACCTGAGAATATAATTTTCTCAGTAGTATTTTTTAGGAGATACTACATGCAATAGAGTGGGCTGCATTGTTACTTACACTTGAATCTGTGGTTATTCGTATAAATATAATTTGAATAACCGATATCACACAATTTTAAGTCGCAACTTCTCCATCAGGGTAAATGAATATGAAGTAAGTGGTGGATTAGAAAGCAGGGGCTGTGGGAGAACTGAAAAATAAAAAAAATATTACTTTTCTCCACAAATTTCATATGTATTAATCTGTGTTTTGGCCCCAGTCGGCAGTGTTGACATCATACAAATCTGCGTTTTGGCTTCAGATATGGAAGGCTATCAGTCATAGGTCCTTGTGATTTTAAAATGTCCACATCAATTCCAGTACATAAGTGGCTTTTAATAAGAGTACTCCACAAATGAAATTTTTTTTTTTAAGTTGCAGAATATGCCAAATATTGACGGAACTTGAGCTTTTAGTGTATGCCACTTCCTAAGGAAGATGTCTTTCAGCTTATGGCTGACTAGTAGAGAGAAGTATTAAGAAACATTCGATAGAAAAAGCAAGACTAATTTTGAGACTTACGATCCTAAATCGAATACCAACAGCATTTACCAAATTTCATTTGAAGAAAAACACTCTATCTTCAATAATGTAGTTGTGCGAGGTGATCCTAAAAAAATCGCTATATTTGAAAATTTCATTCATTGAATTTACGGGCATTGTTATAAGAGGTTTTTTTTTTCTTTCTATTCTTCAAAGAAATTTAAACAAAAGTTTTCAGTAACTAAATAATACGGCATTAACGCCATTTTGGCCTTTGTTTATTAGTGGTTCTAGGCGCGACAACTGTCAGCAGTGTTGGTCCCGTAAGTGGAGTGCATATTTTTTTGATATCTGAGAAGATATACAAAGGATCATGACGTTGTGATTCCAATCGGAATCAAAAGGTTACGACCTTTTGAATAGCTATTATAAACATTACGGCAAATGTTTAGGGAAATAAACAAACTATGACCGTCGTAGGTGGCTCAGGGGATGAATTGCTGTCACTACGATGCCTCTTGACTGGGAGGTCTTAGGGTTCGAGTTTTTCCGACGGTGGCAGGATTTTCAACACTATGCATAGCTGGGTAGAATTCAGCCGCTAACTGGAGAAGAATTCTAGCGGTCGGGTGATCTAAATGGTAGTTTCTCATGGGGAAAACGTGCATTTTTATTTTCTGATGAACATAACCCTAACGGACCAGGGACTGCACGCGATCTTTCATTCCTCTTCCTTGTCCTATCCTAAGGCCTTACTTACAAACGTTTACTGCACAGCATGCACTGCACTATCACACATGGGGAACCATTCGGGTGCTTCGAGCTTGTCCTGTCTGGGGCGGTGTCGCGTGGTGGGAGATACCTGGTTGAGGGAAAAACCCGCTAGCCGCTGGGTAGGTCGGCGCCTGATCCCGCCATCCAACTAGGGGGAAGATCACCGCCACCTTTCGCAATAAAAACATGCACTCCGCTTACGGGACTAATACTCTTGGCAGTTGACGCGCCCAGAACACTAATAAAGGATGCCAAAATGGAGTTAATGAAGTGTCTTTCAGTGACTGGAAACTTTTTGTGTAAATTTCTTTTAAGAATAGAATAAACTGCACTTCTAATGTCCATAAATGCAATTAATTGAATTTTTAAATATAGCAATTAGTTTGGACCCCCTCGCATAACTACTTTATTAAAAATAGAGCGTTTTCTTCAAATAAAATTTGTTGAACTAGTTCTTTATGGTCTGTAAAGTTCAAAAAAATATGTCCTTCATCGTGTTATTTAGTATGGCCAACGAGCGCGTTTCTAGATTTTGCATCAGCAATTCAAGGAGAGAATTCTGCCCTAGTTCATTGAAGGCTGGTTGCTTTACTCAACGCTTCTCTTGGCCACAGGTTGTTGTAGACCAGACCTGGCTCCTCATTGTTCCAAGTCTGATCTCTGAGCATTCGCACCAGATGTGGAAATCTTGCTTAAATACGGTGAACTGGAGCCAGGAACCAAGCTGAGATTCGTTCTAGATATTTAATTGAAAATACGATTAGGCACTCTCCCGTTTTAAATAAATGCAAACGAATAATATTATTTGCATTTCTTTGTTGCAGGTGCATATTTTTGGCCCCCCTTTTAAACAGCTCCTAAACCCACGAGCCGCTAATATTCATGCTGCTCGACGCCATTTGCAATTGAAGAGTTGCATCAGTTTGTGTGTCGTGAAACATAATTTCTCTGCTGACATTGAATTAAAGGTATTTAATTATGTCGAAAACAGTATCTGACGTTCATGGGATAGGGGTTAAAAGATGAACTGAACTGTTCAGAAGAAAGTTAAGACACAAATTAACATTTGGATTTTGTGATCAAGGGGAATTGGAGGAAACACATATCGAGAAGGGATTATTAACCCAAAGTTGTTGACATCATTTGTTTCACATAGAAATACAGAAATTCATTGGGTACTACGTAGAAGGTCGGCGTCAGTTGTTTTCCAAAAATGATCTCTCGGTGCACGAGTGTGCTTGTGACGACCTCGCTTCTTTGCGAGCTTACGCCCTTCTCCGCACTATTTCCGGAGATGGAGTAACGGAAAAGCGGACTGAGCACGCGATTAGAAACCCTTGATCATATTTTAGTCTATAAATATGTAAAATAGTGACATAAATTCGTAGGTCCTGGGTTCTAGTCTCTACGGTAGAACAAGGTAGATAGCTAGGTCGAGTTCAGGCGAGGAGAACTCTAGCGTCTGGCTGCTCTGATCGGTAGTTTTCCGTGGTTTCTCCGATAAATACCAGACGAATGCCGTAGCAATACCCCTAACAAACGGGTCACGGACCGCGCGCGATCTTTCCTCTTCGTTGTATCCTCATCCCTTATACACATACTTACACGTACATGTTCTGCACTACCACACATGCCGGGGGACCGGTCAGGAACTTAGAGGTTGTCCCGTTGGGCAGTGCTCCGCTGGTGGGAGGTTCCTGATTGGAGAAAACCCCGCTAGCCGACGATAGGTAGACGCAAGATCTCAGTATTTAGCGGAGAAAGATTAATGCCTCTCCCTAGGAGAAAACACTCACTATACTTACGATACTAATGACCTTAGCCGTTGACGCGCCCGGAATCACTAATCAATAGATTAGAATATTGTTATAAATGGTTAATATTTCAAAGATAATAGTTTACTTTCATTTCTAAGCAACATTTATCTAACGATGTCTCTGCAGAGGCCTTGATATTTTGTATGATAAAGTCTGCAGTACATTACAAACGAGGATCGTTGAAAACCGCTGTTATTCATTTGGTGCAAAAAAAATATAGCACTGAAAATTTTCATCTAAGTCTTCACTCCCACATGAATCTCTTTTGAAGTCGTAGGTATAATTTTTAATGAATTGTCATCTGTAGATCACGACCTCACATTGTTGGCACAACTGAAGACTGCTGAGAATAGTCTAGCTATTTTGAGAAAGGAAACATATTCGAAGTGTGTTTTTGTTGGCCAAAATATCTCTCCAAGAAGTGAACGAACGATTTTTTTACGCGAGGCATTTTCACTGTCTGGTGAACAACTCCGCCTCCCCCCTCCCCCAATCGTGCAACATAGTTCTTATCATAGACAATCGACCTATGACTGCGATATCTCATTGGTCTTCACTCGACACGCGTACACAAACCACGCTGAGCCTGAACACATTTATTCTCTACGCCCACTACCCGCAGCCCCGCACCCTACGAAAGTAGGATTGTGGCAGGAGCTCTTCCAAGTAGTTTCCGGGTATTCTTATTTCTCCTACATTCCACAATACCCATACACCAACGTCGTCTTCTCGCTTATATTGCTCTGAGCTAGCACTGCCGCTGCCTTTACAGTGACTCTGTCAGGGTTATCCTAGAGTTCGAGTCCCGATTGTGGCGGATTTTCGATACTAGCTATTCATATCAGCCGCTGTCTGGAAGAGAATTCTAGTGGTCGGCTGCTCTCAGGGGTAATTTTACGTGACTTCTCCGATCAATGCCAGGCGAATGCTGAAGCAGTACCAAAGACCACGGACCGCGCGCGTTCTTTAGTGCCCCTTCCGTGACCTATTTTCACCCCTTACTTACACACACTTTCTCTCACATTCACTATACTATCTAACATGTCGGGAGACCAGTCGGGAGCTTTGAGCTTGTCCCTCTAGAGTTGTGGGGAAATACCTGGAGAGGGAAAACCGCAAGCCTATGTGAGGGTAGGTCGGCGCCGGTATTCACCATCCAGTTCGGAACACTACTATATTCCGGGATAAATATTTGCATCTGGACCATTCCCCATAGCAGTGGAAGGGTCCGGAAACAATCAATCAACTGTCTTTTCTTCTATTAGATTAGGGTTGTCCAAATGGCGGCCCGCGGTGCCATTTTTTGTGGCCCGCGAAAGGTTATTGGTCAAACGGGGAAGTCCTTGCATTCATGTCGGACGAGAACATTATGCGCATTGCGCACGCGCTCTGATGGAATCAACACACTCAGTGTAAAAGTAGGTTAAGTTTAGATTTAAGGATTTTTCCTTGTAAATTAAGAATTTCAAATTCATCCCGATGTGATTCACTGCGTTATGCATGGTATGACCTGGTACCACGTATGGTTGGTTTCATCCACGTCTCCTCCATTTCAGAGCAGCCAACCAAACTGCCAAGATCAACAATACGTGAAGTCCGGTAAGTGGGTCGCCCAAAAAATGAAAATATGGCCCGCGAACATATTACAGGTTTTCGTTGTGACCCTTCAGGCCTTTCAAGTTGGACACCCCTGTATTCAGATGAAATGTTTCTAATGCCATTTTGCTGAGAAATTGTTCGTTACGGCACACCAGTTCCTTGACGAATCCTTTTCGTATAACGTCCAGACGGCTGTGCTGAAAGTGAGTCGAATATTTCTAAATTTGGTCAAAGAAAAAAATCTAAATATTTCGCGTACCAACGACGAAACAAATTGTGTTTTAACGGCATTGGGGTGCATGTTATGGCAGTTTTGTATCGACCTCAGCACTGTGATTGTGTTCGCAAGTAGGGATGCGACATCGATATCAATGTTTTTATAGAAATATCGATATTTTAAACATCGGTGTATTTACACCGATGTTTTTTAATATTGCTGTTTTGTTTTTGAATGAATAATTCCTATGATCACAATAATGTAGAATTTAAAATATGAAATACTAATAACTGATAACACTGTAGTTCATGTGTTGGAATCAAAGAAACGCTGGATGTACGACCTTCATCGACTAATCTCTCTCGCCCGAGATGACCTTCATGCCAATGTACTTCCTCTTTTTTCATATTCATTTCGCACATGTGGGCAACAAATACGCTGTGGTCGGTAGGGCCCGCCCTTTCTTCTCGTAACGGCGAATTGATAAAAACGAACACTCAAATGAAATTTAAATGCTCACTAATTCAATGTTAGAGGTTACTATAGCAGTCTAAAAACATCGATGGGTTTTAGTCGAACATTATATTTGCTTACATCGATGTTTTGTTATCGATGTCGCATCTCTATTCCCAATGCGGTCATCAGAATTGAGAAGCGAGAGAATATTTAGTTCTCAAGTTATCGTTATCTCCTCTATTCTATCGTTATGATTTTGATATTAGATTTTGAACTCAGGTACAAGTACTTGCACTTTAATTGATCCTTAAACAAACCAGAGTATGGAACCATGAAAAAAGACATTTCGAAATAGGCCTTAATTGTTTGGACTGAATATAGCATAGTGATGTAAATAGGCACCCTATTTAAAAGTACTTCTACCTAAACATCATTGCAAGTATAATAATAAATTTTATTAAATGTTTTCGTTAAATAAAAATCCATTAGAAAAAATTAAAATAAGTTATAAGCCTCCCCTACCGTACCTTAACACATTAGAATATATTTCAAAAAGGGAAAATCGTCACTGCAGCGACGTGACAAAAACATGACATTAAAAAAATAGTTAACTGAATTATTTAAGTTGCGCAATTCACACGCATTTACTGTTCCACGCTTGTTAATATAATTGGTTAATTTTGTCATTAATTCCAGAGCCTGTTCATACAAATTGCTCTGGAATGATCTAGAGTCCTGCCTGACGACAGTTGTTGCAAGATACTGTTCTCGCCCAATGAGTAGTTTTCCAGGACTAGTAAAAATTAAGACAATATAAAACTAAAAATTGAACATTTGTTTTATTATTATGTTATTTAATTTACCCCCTTTGGGAGTTACAATTTAGGATTCACGCCTTTATGATATTAGCACTTACAATTTAAAAGATAAAACATCATGCTATATAGTTTACACACATTCTCTATTTACATATTTTTACTTCTATTCCCATATTTTTAATCCTAGTATTTTATATATTTGCGTTCTTCTCTCACATTCGTTGTAATGTATTACTTGTATTACATATTTTATCTTCTTTACACTTGATTTAATACATTAGTTTACTGTATTAATATAACACATATTACAGAGATGCGGATTTTCAAGGAGGGAAGAGTGTGGGAAAGGTGGAATGTTCAGGATAAGGTAAGGTGGATTTTAGAGTGCAAAGGGAAAGGATAAATATGGTAGAGAGATACAGGAAACTGCATAGTATGTAGCCTGTTATTGAAAGTGTATGTAATTTATGTATATAAAGCGAATCAAACTACTGTGTATTTGCAAAATTGTAAAATAGAATTTTCTAATTCTAATTCTGTATGCATTACTTCCCCAATCCCCATTTCCCCGATAATATTTGTTCTTTCACTCTCTCTGTCTCTCTCTCTCACGCTCCCTCTCTCTTTCACTCTCTCTCTCCCTCTCTCACTCACACTCGCTCACTCACTCTCTCACTCACTCACTCTCACTCTCTCACTCACTCTCTCTCACTTAGTCTCTCTCTCACTCTCTCATTCGCACTCACTCTCCCTCACTCTCTCATTCACACTCACTCTCCCTCACTCTCCCTCACTCTCCCTCACTCTCCCTCACTCTCCCTCACTCTCTCACTCGCACTCACTCTCCCTCACTCTCTCACTCGCACTCACTCACTCACTCACTCTCACTCACCCACTCGCTCTCACTTACTCTCACTTACTCATTCACATTCACTCTCTCACTTTATCTCTTTCCTAAAATATACTTCCTCATCCTCTATCTTTTCTCATAATTTGCTACCGTCTTCTTTCCTTCCGTCAACTCTCATCCATTTCACAGTTGAATTATTGGTAAACCAAAACGTTTTACTAGGAAAATTATAACTTTAAGAATAAAACATTAACTGACCGTTTAAAGAACTTATATTTCCATTATTTTCTCCCTGCACGCAGCATAATATTGCCATGCGAGAATGCAGCTGGAACCTTCAGGACCATGAACTTTGTTGTAAAAATACCTTCTTTTTATTTTTACTTTGTGTGTGTGTGTGTTGCTTTCCAGCAGGCCGAATCCTCTTGGGCTGCTGCCCTAAAGGCCACGTCTTAATCCGGTCCTGCCGCCCGTCCCCTCCCTCTCCAGTGTGCACGCTCGGAGTCACCTTTCTTCTTGTGCGAGAGGAAAGGAGGGGGCGATTGCGTATTCGCCGGCGGGCGGCGGGCGGACGCACGGGCGTTCGCTCGCTCGCTCGAGATCAGAACGAAGGCGGCGGCGGCTGCTGCGGGAGCTCCGATCTTCTTGGCTGCATCTCCACCCGCACGTGAGTAGAAGCTTCTGCTCGGCGCGCTCCTGCGCAGCGCACACGATCAAACGCGTCTGTTCAAAAGTGATGGTACGTGTGTGAACGGTGATTGTGATCAAGGGAAGCTTGTCCATTGAACATTGATTAGTTACTCATTGCGACGGCTGGTTTGGGTATCCGTGGTTTTTGGTACCCATTGCGATGGTCGTGTTTGCTTACCTACTGACAATTGTGTTGATAGCGTAGGTCGAAGGATTGATAGTGGCATGTAGCATTGACGAATTGACATAAACATACAATAGTTTTTACAAAAAAATATTAATTATTGGGAATAAATTGAAATAATTATTAAAAGAAATTGGATTTAAAATTTGATTTTCGGGAAACATAAACCTAAGTTCCTAGCTTCCAACATTCTACCTCAAATATTTTTAATATTATACTAACAGAATGTGGGATAACACGAAAAGTTGGAGCCTTCCCACATGTTAAACAATGTGACACACTTATTTCTGTCTACTTGACAGCTAAGAACTGTCAGGGGAGAGGGGGTTCCATTGTCCAATGTAAGACTTCAAATTGTGCATAAGTCACTGCAGAGGTGCTTATACTTATGAAGAAAGAAAGAAAATGTTGCAGCGCGAAGCAACTGAAAGTTGATTGCCGTTCCTTATTTGGTTATGCATCACGTGTATGTGGTTCTGTGTCGTCTACTTTTGTGTCCTTATTGCGATTTGTTTTTTACTCCTGCTGCTATTGTTGTGATCTGATTCGAGAACAACCACACGACCACCTGTCTGCCGCCGGTGTAAGGAGCAACATCGTTCTACCTCACCCCCAGCTGTCAAGTAGACACGTATTATTCGGACAATACATAGCACCACCAAAGCTAACTTCACTATATACATATAGCTATTGTGGTGAGTTATCGTTGGCATTTCCAATGAAATAATTATATGCGTCGTCATTGCCAACAATATTATTTATTAAAATTTTTTTAATAAATAATATTGTTGGCCATGACGACGCATATAATTATCTCACTATATACGTCATTTGACGCATCGCTATGCATTTCCGGCGACAAGGCTCGGCCTTCGGCTGACGCGATTTACATACAACAGTCTTTAGTCTGTGCAACTCATAATTTACAAAGCATTTTCATGCCAAAATATCAGGAGTGCTCGAAGAAAACAGATCTGGGACAGTAGATCCGGTGACCCCTTATTTAAATCACAAATTCTGCCCCTCAAAATACATAAACAGATTTCATTTCTCCATGCAACCGAAATATTTTATAACAACTAATTTGAATTAAAAGTAAATACTTGTAAAAAAACTAAATAAATACTTTTTTAAGAAAATCTCTTTTGGGCCCTCAAGTAACTCGAAGCCAGGGGCAAGTTGCCTCAACTGCCCCCTCCCCCTCGTTCTGTTCTGAGAGTCCCGGCAAACTACGGTCACACACGACGCGTTTAACTCCGGTAATAACCTAACTATAAACAGTATTATGTGTACAGTGTATTATGTATACAGTGCGATAGCCAACATTATCACGAAGTTCGAAATGATTCATTCGTCGTTCATGTAGCTTTATTCACACCGTCTGAATAAAGCGCAAATCAACCTACTGACATAAGCCATATTTTGTTCTTTGTCCAACATAGACTGTATACGAGTGAACTGCGAATGTATGTAGCTAATTTCGCAATGTTGTGCATTGAATATTCAAAAGAAACAAGTTACAGGGCGATGAAGAAAAATTGATTTACCTGAATTTCTTTGATACAAACTTCATGTATGGGTTTAGAATTGGGAAACTCATTTCATTATATTGATGTTTCACCTAGTACAGTTCTCCATTCTAATGTATTACTTTCAGATTTTTCGTCTCTTGCGTTGTACAAGTATTAGTCTTTACCGCTCTTGTGTAATGTGTATCTTAAGAGGAACAAGCGGCCTTCAGAGTCACTCGGATAAAAAGAAAATAATTCTCACTAACGTAAGAGTGTTTAGGGAAGTTGCAAGATCCACTGTCGGATGACTGTGGATGACCACTGTGATGCAACCCTCTCGTACCGTGATGCAATGCATGTTAACTTATTGAAAACATATTACCGAGTAGGCTTTCGTGTATACAAATGAGGTCAGTTTGTACACAGGAGGAGATTCGAAAGCTGTTATGCTGTAAACCACTGGAATATTGGAAATATGCAATGAAATGGGTAATTGTGAATGAAATAGAGTACCTATTGAATTCTCATTCACAGTAGTCACTAGAACAACTAAACCGTTGTTGGTGATGTCTGTGTGCAACATGATGATATAAACGTCCGCGTAATGTGACTATTCCATATGCACCGTGTATTTCGCGGACATAATATATCAAACAAATAAATGAATTATGTCTTTTTTAATTCATTAATAAATTACAACGAGGAATCTTGAAATTTAATCTGCGCTTTGAGACTAACACGAGATGCTCATAGATACAACGTAAGTAGCTGTTAGTACTTTCTAGCTGATGTTTGTAAATCGATCAGTTAATCTCGCTCACAACGTCGTGTATTTGGAATCATATTTACGTTAAAAATCTTCAAATGACATAAATTCTCAGAACAACTCGGAAGAGATTTACGAAGTAAAGTAAGAATATCAAAATAAAATTAATAATAATAATAATAATAAATATAACAACATTTCACCGGACAGAACTGCACCGGCTACTACGGTGAAACTATCCTACATCCTGCTGCATTTCGCTTGACTGCACAGCCCCACGTGTCAACGCAATTCACAACACTTCACTGATTTGTATAATTTATTTAAACTGAATTAATTTTGACTAATTATTAAGACTGGAAAGTTTCTTCATCTGTTTAGTAAAGTTTGATTGTTCTTGTCATTTGACCAGACGTATTCAAAGATTAAATTTCAATATTTTCCTTCAGCACACGTATTCTCCCATGGCAAGATGAAATAGTTGTCCTTGTAACAAAACGGATGTTACAAATGAAGTGAAATTATAAAAATAATATAAGAAGATATTGATCGTACAGACTACAACAAAAAAAACAAACTATTTTCATCAATAATTGTAAACGTTTTTGATTTAGATTCAAAATTACACATTTCTCTTTAAAAACACGTAAAGCTAAATTGAGGATTACTCCAGATATAAATACGCTCAATGCCCAAGAAGGCTGATACGTGTTGCGCAAAAGACTCAACAAATTTGGAGGGAGGTGGCTCACAACTCCTCACGAACTCCTACCGGGAGCCCATTCATTCACAAGCTTCTTTTATGCCTAGTCTACTTCGCCCTCAAAGCGTCCGTGCTCCCTTTTAGTAGTAAGCCAACAATACGAAGACGCGGGTTACGTGTTTTGAACGCGATCCCTTAGATCTGAGAAGATTTACTTCTTCCTGACAGGAAGCGCGGTTAAAGCGCGCAGCGGCGTGACCCTCGTTCCTCGTGAATGCGTCTTCGCAGGACTTGAAAATCACAATGGGTTTGGAACAAACAAAACGGTTCAGATGGCTGCGCATACTACAGCGAGTATTATAAGTCCCTGTAGTTCTCCTTTAAACGACGTTTGTTTGTTGTCATAGTAGTTCGGTCACCTTAATGTTTATGAGAAGACAAATTAAATTAAGGAACTTTTCTCGAAATTCTAATAAAAATTATTGATTATTTCATGATTCCGGGTGCGTCAACTGTTATTTTCAATAGTCTCGTAAGTGTAGTGAATGTGTTATCGCGGGAAATGGTGTTCTTCTCTCCTGGATAGCGAGATTTGGCGCCGACCTACACGTCGGCATGCCATGTTTTCCCCATCCAGGTATCCCCATCGAGTTAACGCCACCCTGGGCCATGCTCTGTCCTCCGACATCGTGTGGTAATGTAATGCATGTGATTGTGTGTAAGTAAGGGGTGAGGATAGGACAAGGAAAAGGAAGGAAAGATTACGCGCCGTACGTGGCCCATTTGTTAAGGAACTCCTTCAGAATCCCTCTGGTATTGATCGGAAAAAACATGGAAAAGTATCGATCAGAGCAGCCGGCCGCTTGAATTCTCCTCCACAGAGCAGCTGAATTCGACCTAGCTATCTAGCTAGCGTCGAAGACCCTGCACCGATTGGGCTCGAACCCTAGAACCTCCTGGTCTGATGCACTACAGTGATGTCCTGAGCCACCTCAGCGGTTTAAAAATTTAATATTGGTTCAATTTAAATATTATAATTTTAGGATTTAAATTTAATGACTTTGTTCATTACGTTTCGTTTGGTGAGAATGAGAATGATAAATTGTTTTTCGTGTATTTTAATCCGAAAGAAAATGTGTATCAACAAGTCTGAAGTCTAATACTTATCCGACTCAGTGAGGTGAATTTCCAGAGAAGCAAACTTGTAATGGTTTCATAGAAATGTATATTGGCGTCTAGTAAACGATACTGATTCAACTTGTACGATATATAGGTTAAATATTGTTTGGCAGATACTGCCTTTCGGAATTTACAATTCAAATTTCGTTATAACGGTCGGTATAATTTTGAAAGTAGTATCATCATTACAATATCTAATGAAGTGAATTAATAGACAAGATACCTGCTATTTTTCTATACTTATCCGCCTATTATCAATCCGTAATCATCAATCCATTATTCTTCCCATAATTATCCGCCTGCCATTAAATTGCAATTTTTATCAGTTTTTTCTCCGAAGAAGTAATTTTATAGTCTCTGAAATAATAATAATATTATTTCGGTGCATTTTACTCCTCGTTCTTGTATTTTTTATATTGAGTGCAAATCAATTTTTTTAATTATTTAGGAATGTCTTTTAATAATATTATAAATCCATATCTTGTGTCCCCACCTTCTCCTATGTATTTTGGAATCCACACATAATTGTTTAAAAACAACCTCTAATGTGCCTCATCTAACCGGACCACTGTGCCACCTGTGGAGAAGTTCAAAGGGGTTTGGAAGCCTCGCAAGTTTTCCAGCTCACGTAATCTGCTCCCTCGACTTCAACCTTACTCCGACTCCCTCTGTCACTTTTTACGGAACTCCCTTGCTGCTCGCTACATTGTGTTATTACAAACTAGAAGATAGGATTCTACGTGAAGGTGTTGGCTTTCTGTTAGTTGGGTGTAAAATCAAGAACGCAATATTTGGCTAGCGTTGTCTGTTGGTGCAACGTCTTTAAGTTGGAAAAGATGAACGTGTGGCAGAGCGTCGTGCGCTGTTGGACATCGAGTGTCTCAGTCTGCTGCGCAATGCGAGGGGTGAGTACTCACCAACGTAAACGTGTGTCGGTTGTGTATGTTTTTAAAGTAATTTGATAAGGAGGGCATCCCACTGCTCATTTTTTCTTCGGAAACTTTGGATCCACGAAGTCATTATAAGGACAAGTAGGCTAAACATGATCAATTTTTCTTCTTTATTAATTATCATAAAGAGTAGAACAAGATGCAGTATGTGTTCGTCATTTTCGTGTAATAAACGTTCAGATATAAAAACAATAAAATAGGAATCAGTTACCTAAAACTTGAATAACATTCAATAAGTATTTTGATGAAGTGTATTGGTGTAATAAAAGAAAAACATGGGAATAAACTTACTTAATTCTATTAAATTTCTTTCATTATATATTAACTGCTCAAAATAATCAAAACGTACATATTTTAGTTCTTTTATACCTCAAAGCAATATTCGAGTGTGGTACACGTGTACCCCACTTGGTATTCAGAGGGCTAAATTTTATGTAAAGGCGTCCAATAAACCACGTGTACCACAGTACGTGTGATTAGTAGGTAACTTCGGTAAAGATATTTCAATTGTTGCTTTGTACCTGTGTCAGTGGGTCTCGAGTAGGTCTCAAGGTAAACTAAATTTCCTAATCAAAATAACACAATAATACAATAATAAGAACGAGTACCGTAATTTCTTGAACGAGTACCGTGAACCAAAGATCAAGAAGGCACAAGTTGACAATGTTTATTAAAAATCAAACAAAAAGAGAGAAAACATGACAGTAAATAAATATCAAGTTTGCCCCTGCACAATTATTTCTGTTTTGTACATCACAACGAATGAACTGCGTTTTTTTTAAATGCATATTGGAAAAAAGTTGTTCAGATAAATATTTTGGCTTATATTAGCATATTTAATTGTTAAACTATTTCAAATATTACCTGAAAGTGCTCTATAAAATATTTTTTTACGTTAAAATCAAGTATACTCAGTCCAGTCACATTAATGTTACTCCCCGTCAAAATCCCGAATAACCCCATTTTGCAGCGTTGACCGCTGCAAAACGAGCAAGTAGAGAGACAATTAGGTGTCGGCTTAAGATAAACCGAACATCAGCATTGCACCATGACTGTTTACACGTCTGAAAGATCAGTTTTCTAAACGTGCCGGTGAGTGACCCAGGTTTTGAACCGGTTGGCGTAATTGACCGGTTGGACATGGTTGGGATAGTGGCACTTTCTTCCAAGTTTTTTTCTTTACAAGTTCTCTCATGTGTCGGACTGTTTACAGTCTTGCAAATACCAAAATATTTACAACAGTTATATTAAGAAACGAGGTTTATTCTTCAAGCATATTTACTCCTCTATTATGTTAATTCGTCTAACAAATAGTCTTCTATTATAAGACCACTTTAAATAGGCGTGTTGTAAAAATTGTTACGAGTAATTTTAGTAATGAATAAAATGAAAATCCAGGGCGTTAAAAAACTATTGAAGATGTTTTCTACGGTTTTCGAAGCAATCATTCATATCTTCAGAGACATCGAAAGGGAAAAGAAGAGAGATGCAACCCAAGACATTTTCACAAGTTTACGAAAGAAAGATAAGTCCTTTGAATGAGTAGAAAGTAAATATTTTTATCATGTTTTGTTCTTTAACTCAATATACGAACTTGTATTAGGTACAAGAAATACGAATTTGTATGATGTTGAGACACACAACCAGTACCGAAACTATTTGATAAAATGCAAATTTAGGTTTAGAATTGCATGTTTTCCATTTATGTTACGGTTTTCTTTTATATTAAATAGTACTAACTATTTTTTTTGTTATACAAATACTTTTCAGCTTGTAATTACAAATCTTGTCGAATACACGGAGCAACTGTCGGAGTTTTTTATTCACAACATGATTTTCAGTTATTTTAGTTCTTAAGTTATGTATTATTTGAAATATTCTTTTCACCATTAACATTTAAGAACGATTTGCATATCTAAATACTTTTCTTTCGGGCAAAACTGTTCTCTGTACTAGTTAGTAGGGCGCCTCTCGCGTACCCCCTTTGCTCCAAGAGCAGCCGCTCAGCAAGGAAATGGATACGAGGAAACGTGATACTCACGTAAGGCGGCTCATGACCAGACCTTGAAATCTCGGTTTAGTTCAATTGTACCTTGAAATACTGAGAGAAGCTTTATGTCATTCCCTTGGAAATGAATGTTATTAATAAAATATTCCAATACTTTTTGGTAATAATATCTTTAGAATCGCGACGTTGTTTGCGATTTTTTGCGAATGGCCTCTGGGTCTAATATAGTCTATTTATAGAGCTCAATGGATTAAATGTATTTCAAATTTTGAGTTTCGTCATATATTATAGGGTTGTGAGGCTAGACATGAAATAACAGTTCATGAAAAGTGAGATCCTTGGTGGTGAGTCACCTTCATTGCACCACAGATGTGAAACTGAAGATTCGCGGTGATTCATCGACTTACGTCAAAATAATGAACTAGTATATCGTCAATATAAAGATATATTAGAGGTTATCTGAAGATTAGCTAGAAAAAACTGAAAATTAATTTCCAGCAAAAATATGCGTGAATATATTATGTGAAGCGTATTCTTATAGTAATATACCATCGTGAATGAACAATATAACTAATCCCTTATTTACAATAGCGAGAATCAATAATCTATTTAATGTTTTAATTTCATCATTAACGTCAATCTCAGTAAGGAATCAATCACAAGAGATTAACTGTAAAATATTATCTATTTTTGTAACAGTAAGTATCACACAATTAGAATTGACAAAACAATGTATAAGATGCATAACGTCGAGTGTACTTATTTTTAAAGTACAAGTGGTATTTTAGAACATTATTCGCAAGTGAAATTAAATAGGAAGAAATCTTAATGTTTACGACACTAGAATTAATTATTGAAATAATCATATCTGCTTCTGCTTCTACTTTCAACCATGTAGTACTAAATATAAGTGCACGAATATCGCAAAAAACAACAAAAAAGATAAACAAATGTAATAACATTGCATTGCATTTTAATGTATCTTGTAGATAGAGACACATGCAAATCTTAAATCTCAAAGATAGAAATCTCATGAGAAAAATCGCTGTAATAAAGATAACTTGCATTCATTTTAAAGAAAAATAAGTGAAATTAAAATAACAAATTGGCAGTTGATTAGAACAATTGTTATTTTTTCGTCTTTTTTGTTGTTTATAAATGAATTCAGTACATACAATTCACGCCTTGCAACTTCTGAGGAAACATACAAAGCATTCGTGATGTTTCCAAATTGTCAGAGACGTGGTCCTTACCCGAAAAACTCCCCCACCCCGTGCTTTACAGAAATCAGCGCGTCACTGTTTGCTGTTGTGTCTGAGAGAGCAGGACGCAAGAGCGTACGAGTAACATTCCCGCTTGTGGTCGGGCGGCCGTGGCAGGCGGTCGCCGGCGACAAGTGGAGAAGGGGGAAAGAAGAGGGACGGGGCACTTTCACTCTCGCTGCCTCTGCTGACCCACTTGTTCATTGCGTCAGCGGAGCCTGCCAGGCTCCACCGGCCCGGAGACACAGCCACTGCCTCTGCCACTCTCAATAGGCCACCGCCACCGGCCCCGCCCTCGCCTTCGGTATCGCCATCGCCACCTCCACCACTCTCACCACCGCCACTGCTACCACCTCTGCCATCGCTAACACCTCTGCCACTGCCACCGCCACCGCCACCACTCTCACTACTGCCACTGCTACCACCTTTGCCATCGCTACCACATCTGCCAACGCCACCGCCACCGCTACCACCTCCGCCATCACCAACGTCTCCGCCCTCATCCTCGCTACCAACACCGCTCCTGCCACCGCCCTCTCCTCCGCCACCGCCCCCGTTCCCACCATCACCTCCGCCACAGCCAACGCCCTCGTCACCTCCACCACCACCACCGCCACCATCTCCACACTCACCGCCTTCATCACCATTCCCCTCCACCAATCATCTGCATCACCAACTCCTTCACCATCGTGTCCGTCTCTGCCACCGTCGCAACCCTCCCCCTTCGCCTTGATGTGTACTTCTAACTCTGCCTCTAAATGACCAAATTGACTGGACGAATGCTGAGTTGCACAGAGACGCATGCGTCGGCAAGTGTAGTGGCGCAAGCAGCGCGTTTCCTTGTGGCGTATCTAGGTCTTAGAAAAGATGCAGACCGCGTCGGGTCTCATCGACATTGTTTTTAAAGATACATGTTGCGAATAGTTGGAGACACGTTTTGCTAAAATTATTTAATGATGATGAAGGTAATAATTTCTAGACTTTTCAACTTATCGGTCTATATTTTTCAAACAGGTGAAGCACAGGTCACTATTTGTAACCGGTGACACATGGGGGGGCATTTGCAAAGAGTAAAATCATGGGCGAGAGAAGTAGTTTTTGTGATGCCAAGGCTAATATGGTAAACCTTAACATGCATATAAGCAAAGTTTAATATCGTGTGTTCAAACCGCGCGAAAAGGGGTAAACTGATTCGTGGATTAAGTGGACAATTTCTGTTAGTAATAGAAATTCCAAGGTACTTCTCGAGATTAATTAAAAACACTAAAAATCCAGAAACTTTTCAAGCGTTTTTTGCAAATATCGAATTACAGCGGGATGAAATAATTTAAAAATAATGCCAGAATGTTTCTTTTATACATTAACGTGTCGTAAATAATTAAGTTGAAATTATTTACGATGTATTATGCATAATAACGATCTTTCCTAAAATTATTCTTATCAAAATTGAAAATTCAATACTACATATTAGCACTTAATGAATACAAGCGTGAGTACATGTATAATTCGTTTTTTAAATCCCACATTTGTTGTCTAATGGGATGTCTATGGGACCAATACTTCTGCCTGCCAAAATCCATGTGTCGCCAGTACCCGATTTAGCTGAAACGGAAGCTGTGGCACAACTTGAGGCCATCTCGTGGCCATCTCGTTACTAGACTTGAATTTCCGTTTGTAGAACTCCGTGTGAAACCAGCGTCGAGTTCACGAGTTCATGGACTGAATGAAACCACGAGACATTTTTAATGTTAAAATTAGTATTCCAATAAATAAACAAATAAGTTTAAATTTGTTTGTTTGAATGTGTTAAATTATCGTTTTAATTATTAATGTAGTGTAAATTATTGAATTCTATAGTTTTAGGTTAGAAATTCGTGGCTCTTACTTTTTACACGTTGCGTGAATATGGAATGGCTGGCGGCTTAGTGGTCAGGTTTTCACTTTTGGAAACCAGTTTCCAATCCTGGTCAATCCGCGAGAAAATAACGATGTACGAATATGGAGGTTTCTCTTCCGTAATTATCATAATTCATTCATTCTTTTACTCATCTATTATTTTCTTCAGAATGGATTTTCAATCTCAGTCAACCGAGTTAGATGGAATTATAGGGTTAATATGCAGAATTTCATCAAAATGCCAGATTTTGTTGAATCTGTGAAAAAGAAATTCAAAAATTGATCATATGTAAATATAAAATAATATAAAATGCAGTTTCAGATATCTAGTTTCTTTCCGTAGGATATTCTCTGTATAAAATTAAGAGAAATAACCAAGAGGACATTATAAAATTTATGAACGTACTTTAAGTTCTTTTGAAGCGTAGGGTTACTCGGCATCTTTAAATCATGAAGATATATTGATAGAGATTATTGATACAGATACATATTTTTGAAAAGACTTCATCCTCTCCTATTTCTATTGGCACCATAGTTCACAGACGGACCTGGACCTGCTTCACGACGTCGTTCCATATTCGTCTACCCCCCCTCTTTCCTACTGTAGATCAGTACTCCTCGCTTCTCAAATCTCCCCCTAATCAGCCAGCGGAGGGTTTGTCTATCGCTCCAAAAATCTTCCTCTGAAATTCATCTCGATGTCGAATGTTATACAGTGGTTGATCTAGATAATCAATTTGCGATATGAGGGGTCATAGACTAGTAATTTCATTTTATTTATTTATTATACAGGTTGTTTTGTTTTTATTTTTTCTGCATATGCTAATATAGTCGGCTGAGATAAGAGCCGCACAGCCTCCGTACTTGTCTGATTACTTCCTGACGTTTGCTCCTATCATTGCTGAGGGTAGGTACAATCAGAAAGATTCATTTAATTATATTATAGTAGCGTCCTAAAAATGACTTCTAGACACTTAAGAAGTAAGCAGTAGATTTTTGAGGCTACGAAGTACTATTTTTGTTAACTAGAGAATTTTGTTTATAGGCTATTACTAGAATATACAGTTAAGACTCGTGCGTCCTCAGTAACTATTCTGTGGAGAGACCATCTAATTCAGATTTCGTGTGTATTTAAATAGAAGGCGTTTTATATTAAGTAAAATATATAGTCGTATTTCTGGCTTCCAGACAGCAGAGCTGATGATAATAAGTTTTAAAAATCTGCTCATGTAATAAATAAAAATTTTGAGAATAAAAAATCAAATTTTTGGAATTCCAAAAATTCGTCGCAGATAAACCAATATTATTGTTTATAATATGCCTTTTGCTTTTGAAAAATGCTGTAGATTTTTTGACAAGTTTATTTTGGAGAGTGGAGTGCGTCCTGTTTCCCAAATTCTCTCTGGATTCTCCGGAGAGATATACATATAGTCATATATTTCACATAACTCATGCAAATCTTTTCTTCTGATCATTTACAGAACAGAACCATGGGGCTGATGTCCGGCAAGTGCTCTAGCACTGCGCGTCTGGACGGGAAGACGGCGGTGGTGACTGGCTGCAACACCGGCATCGGCCTGTGCACCGTCGAGGACTTCGTCCGGCGAGGTGAGAGGGTGAGAGGAATTTTTGGAGGGTGGAATTTCAAGACCGCATGCGTGTCATTTACTTTGCACTTTTTAAGACAGGTAATTTGCCGACATAGGTAGCTAAGGGCGAATTGAATTGAATTGAATTGAATTGAATTAATGCCTTATTTTACGTGGTGAGACTCAGGCCATGAGGCCTGCTCTTCCGCCTCACCACGTAAATTTCGCTACGCCCCTTTCACTAACTGGCAGAGAAATGAGTTATTTCTTGGGCGAGAAAAATGCTATTTGAATTTAGCTCAGAGGCGTCATTTGGGCTTGAGGATCTTTTGCATGCAAGTAAATCTACTAACATGCGACAGCCGGCTTTACTTCCCCTCCGAAGGAAGACGTACGGAAGGACTTTTAAGGGCGAAGTAGCTAAGAACGTCTACTGCACTTCGGTCCGAAGGGTCGCAGGCTCGAGTTCCGTGGCTCGAGTCCCGTCATGGGCATGGTTGTTTGTCCCTGGTCTCTCATGTGTTGTGGCGGAGGGCCTCGAGTTCTGCTGACTCCAGATCAGAGAACCCCGCAAGTGTGTTGATGTCTAGTGCGTCCCATCGGGACCAATGCATGACCGATTGTTGGCTGGATAAAACCCCTTAAAAACAACAACAGTTGTTAGAGAAAATAATTTAAATTCCAGAAGTGAAAGAAGGGACCATTGGAGGGTTCGTTCAATGAATCATAGGAAATAGGACGAAAACACGTGATAGAGTTGAGGAGCAAAGATGCAGAAGAAATACTGAATCCCATTGAGAGTGGTAAGGGAGAAGAGTGACGTCTGGGAGTTCTCATATCTTATCCCGAAAACAAATTTATTTAAATAAAGCCATATAGTATACTTTTTAAATAGTATTAAATCATTTAAATGAGAAAAACAAAAAACACTAAGCTATTTCGTAAAACTCAATCGTTCAATGCAAATAATATTGAATATCCGCAAATAGGATATTAGTTTATACAATATTTTCGCATTTTGTGCTTGAAATTATACATGCGAGGTTCGTTATATAAGACATGTAAGTTAAGTTTCATTATTTCTTCTGAACTATCAGAACTGTGGTTAGTGCAGGAAATACGTTGCCAATTCAGTTCGACACAGAACGAGATATCATCACCGTATCACATTTGTGGCTACATGATCGGCGACCTCTAGTACGCTAGAGGAAGTGCTCCAAGATAGATGAATATATTTGTTGAACAGCCGGGATATGTGAAAACTGCAGTTCTGCAAGGCAGAAATGCTCGTCAGTGTCTTGCGGATCTACAGTTTATATGAGGAGCATTGGGTGATGGTTCAAGCGGCAAATGAAACTGCTTTTCCGCGCGGCACGTCGGATATCGCCAATCCGAAGGGCTGGCGGTGCCTAAGTACAATTTAACGCGATATATCCCGCGTAATATCAAGTAACACCAAGATTGCGATCGAAGTATGCAATCGCGCGTCGTCGCCGCCGGTTGTAGCAACGACCTTCGTTTCCGCTGGGAAACTGAGTGGCGTAAGGTCATTAGTAAGGAGCCCATTCCGGTCCGCTACCTTCACTTCAGGGAAGACTTCTTCGATTGTGACCTCTATCCGATGGTATTTTTTTCAAGCTGCCTAGAATTGGAATTTGTGGCATAAAGACGATATATTCTTGTGCAGGAGGAAATTAAATTCCTGAACGTTGTATTTCCTACTTTCAGTATAGCCGAGGTTCAGGTTCTCTGTAATCGAATCTTCTTATGTTTATTTGTAATTTAAGTGAAACGGGGCCAGTGACTTAACCGAGGGTTCACGTATCCGAATTCCCTATAACTGATATTCACTTTAATCACTATAACCGGAGTCGTCTGCACTTGTGATGTAAAAACAGTGCTGCGCTTTTCATTTTTAATATAAACTCATGTAGCAATTTTTGTAAAACGATTTTGTCGGTCATGTCGCTTTAAACATGTAAAATCCAAGTACTGATGAGCAGATCTTGCAACATAGCAGATCGCATATACGTTTCAAGTCGACACAATACCGACAAACTTCGTTCATTTCTGCAATGTTACGTTTTTGGAATTATTCTCTCACCCCAAATTCCGAATTGGTAATTTAACCATTTGGAAGTTTTCGTGTAGATATAGATACCCACCTCTCCCACATTATCAGCCTAGAATCAGGAAGCTTTCTGAACACTCTAGCGCGAAGACCACTGTAAGAGCAGCCCTGCTCTGTCAAGTTCTCAGAGCGATCTTTCTCATTTGGTGACACCATGCAGTTGTTCAATTTAAACTCACGTGTTTGTATATCCCACAGTATATCGTCATGCTTGCTTGTTTTCGACCACGAAAAGACATCTATTTTACTGGAACTCGCAATCGGCCTTCGAATTTGATGTTAGGCAATACGTGACGCATGATCCTATTAATACCACTAATTGCGTGGTGCTGACGGACGAGTTGTAATGACAACATTGTCTTTTAATGGCATTCAGTTTCGTAATAAAGGGTCTGAGAAAGGAGCAATTATAAGTCAAATACTGAAATTTACTCATAATTATTGTAGCAGGAGCCACATTACATAATTTTCTACTTAGCTTGTAATATGGATGCGACTATTCGGACGTAAAATGTTGCAATCCATATATTCAAAATGCAAGTAAATTTCAAGCAAAGGGTGTATAATTTGTTTTTGTTTTTATTAATCTATTTATTTATTTATTTCTAAAATAAATTATGAAACTACGTAATTTTAAAAAAGATTTCAAATGGTTTACGTTGCTGTTTGGTAGGGTTGCATTTTCCACGAATCGAAAATAGACTTAGTAGGACGAGGTAGGGCAGGGAAGTGTGAGGAGGGACCGAGTAAAACTGAATGGGTCGGACAGGATAAAATGAGATTGGGCGAGTTCGGGAAGGGATGGGACGGGAAGGCGGGTCGGGGCAGACTAGGGCAGGTCAGGCCAGGTCAGGCCAGACCAGACGAAGGTGAGGGATAAGGAACTTTGTTGTAGGGCGGAGAGGGATAAGGAACTTTGAAAAATGTACTAGGTAGGTAGTTAGAATAACTACAATAAGAAAATAAATAATTGGTTGACTCTGCACATAACTTTTTTGCCACAAATACAGCAGTGAGTATTTTTTTTGAAAGAATTGTGTTCTTTAAAATTTTAGACAGCAGAAGTTTTATAATTTATTTATTCCATATCAAGTAAAAGTTTAACACATTTGAGTGTCCTCAAACGACATTTCAGGAGTTTCTACATTATCATCACCAGGTCTATTGCTATACAATAATTGTTATTTATGACCCGAGTGATATTTTAGACACCCACTACTAAAAATGGCTCTTATAGGGCATGCGTAGTGAGCTAAACGTTCAATTTTTACTTTCTCCCACGGAGTAGAAAGAAGGTTAAGTAATGCTGCCCGAAAAAATGACGTATTTGTGGCAGAAAAACTCTTATTGCAGGGCCCTAGAAACGAAAAACTGGATAAATCCAGGTGCTAAATTTAGAAGAAACTCCTCTATCTCGGGATATAGCCAGAATCCATGTTATGTGGGTCCATGGTAGCGAAAAATCGATTGATGGCAAAAAGGGGGTTCTTTACATGAACCCCCTGGGAACATTTGTCTAATTCAGTCGCTATCTGGAGGAGAATTCTAGCGGCCGGCTGCTTTGGTCGGTAGTTTTCCGTGCTTTCTCCGATCAACACCAGGCGAATGCCGGAGCACAACCCCAACAAATGCTACGGACCGCGAGCGATCTCACCTTTCTCTTCCTTGTTTAGTCCTCACCCCTTACACACACACACACACACACACACACACACACACACACACACACACACACACACACACACTAACACGCATAACACTACCACACATGCCGAGAGACCGGTCGGGAGCTTAGAGCTTGTCCCGGCTGGAGCAGTGCCCCGTTGGTGGGAGATACCTGCTAGGTGAAAACCCCGCTAGCCGACGATAGGTCGGGGCCGAATCTCGCCATCCAGCAGGGGAAAAGATCACCGCCACCTCCCGAGGAAAATATTGCACTACACTTACGGGACTAATGACCCTGGTAGCTGACGTGCCCGAAATCACTAAACAATAAATCAATCAATCAACATTTTGCAAATTATCAAACGAATGGCTTCATCGTTTTTGGTTAACGTTTGTTGTTAGATAGTGTAAAGGGCGATTAAGAGAATGGTCGCAAGCTTATGCTCCTCAAAAACCCTGATTTTTCGAAAATCGCAAAAGTTCAAATCTTTTTCGCAGATTTCCTATAACTGAGATTTTAAAGATACATATTTTTCCGTTAATGAAATCTGTTCCTTAAAAATAGATTTGAAATAAGGTCATGTACAAATTTTCGAAAATTCGAGTACTTTTCGCGTAAATTTGTTTGGAAATTCGGGGGTGAAAGTCCCACTAGTTTCGGCGTAAAAGCTGTAAGGACGCCGGCGTGTTGGCAGGTGCGCGCGTGATCATGGCGTGCCGCAACCTGGAGAAGGCGGAGCGCGCGGCCGAGTGCGTGCGCGTGCGCACGGTGGGCGCGGACGGCGCAGGCGCAGTGCGGGTGGTGCAGCTCGACCTCTCGTCCCTGGCGTCGGTGCGCGCGTGCGCCAAGCTGCTGCTCGACTCCGAGCCTCGCATTCACCTGCTCATCAACAACGCAGGTGGGTCCAGTCAAGGTTGCGCTGCCGAGGCCACGAGCACTAACAACGTGAACTAACTGTGGAAATAATAGCGTTATGAGATTCTATCGGTACGCTCGTTGTAGCGGATCGTTTTTTTTTTTACTTGTTGTGAGATAGTGCTTTCCCGAACGCGATGCCAACCTAACGGAAACATGTCTGTGACGTTGGAGACTACAGAAATGGGGAAGTATAAGTAAAAAATGTAATCTAGAAAAGATAAAGTAAGAGTCCAAACGTTCTTTTGGGCAAAATTACATTTGTGGAAGAAGTTACAATTGCGAACACATCATGGATGGATACATCGATCAAGAATGAGCCAGGCAATCCCCCATTGATTCCAATCTCCTTGCAGGAGAGCGTCGAAGTTCAGATGTGTAGCGGCCAGCTGCGGGTCCATCGATCCACTGTACGTGGAATAGCCGAAGTAAAAAAAAAATGGTGTAGAATTATGTCAAACGTGATGTTTTCGCGCATTTTCCCTTCAAATCGCAAGAAATGATTTGCGCAAAGGGCTTGTTTGTGTTTGCACTTATCGAGCTCCTCCGAGGCAAAATAGATCGTATAAATTTATTCGCCCTACAATTAGGCATAACGCGGTGACAGTTCTATCAGAAACAGAAAATTATCTTTAACTTTAAACTAAATACTGGTGAACAATAATAATACTAGTATATAGAAATAAGTAATAATAAATATCGGATATAATAGTCAACGTTTAGCTAAATTAGCGATTGTCTGTTTTATATATAAGTTCCAATACTGTTCTACTAAATGAAAATTATCCTCCTGTTTGTTTTGTTTTTTTGCTCAAGTTTTATGAGTGCGATCGCCTCCCCCGAGATAATTTGCTTTTTGCAGCCTACGCTGAATTGTGTTCTGAACACTGTGTGATTGCCTCTCGTTGCGCTTGCAGGCATCATGGCGTGTCCCGAGATGCGGACGGAAGACGGCTTCGAGATGCAATTCGGCACCAACCACCTGGGCCACTTCCTCCTCACGTGCTTGCTGCTGCCGCGCATCCGCGCGTCGGCGCCAGCGCGCATCGTTACCGTCTCCTCCGTTGTGCACTCCAGTAAGACATTTAATTACTTTTTAATTTCAGTTTATCGGTCACACGCGTCTTTAACACCTGTTGACACGCAACTCTACGGGATTTTTAAGTTCACTTGTACCTACCTGTATGTTAAGAAATTAAACATCCTTAGCAAAAGTAAATAAACAACATTCTATTCATTTAATAAGTTAAATTAGAGATGTTGTCTGGTATCGAAAAATATACTTTGTTTTCGGCCCGGAATCTGCAAGCTCTGAGGATGATCGCTTTGCGATCGAAATGATCATGATACAAATATATTTCTTGATACCAGACAACATATTTAATTTACCGGAATTAAGTATTAGAAGGTATCTACCTCACCGGCGATCTAATTAATAACTACTAACTACCAAGTCAACTTTTTTATTAAAAAACAAACAAATTCGGTTTAAACAAATCATAAAAAGTGTAACTCATATTAGTTTTGTGGCTTATTATTGTTAATTGTATTATGAATAGTACAATAATTATAAAAATGTATATTAGGTAAATTAACATAATTTTCCTGGCATTCCACCAAATGAAACTCTTCTTCGGCACTTGTGATTCTGTACATTTTTTTGAGCTCCAGAATACCTAGCCCCAGCCTTATACTATTCAATGCTGAATAATGGATTACGATAGGAACGAGTGTCTTTATCGAAATTTGATAATTACAATAATTTTTTCTCCTTCAATAGAAACCATATGCATCGGCCAATGAACCACAGCTTTTGGTTCTTATTCCTTATCGTGTTTTAAGCATTCGACTTACTGCCGCGAGAAAACGGAGAACGATTGTTTTGATGGTACTGTTGAATGTATGAATTTTATTTTACAACTTCGTAAATACAACCGTTGATTAACAGTATATATTTACATAATATACACAGTACATACTAAGAAAATAATAGATCGCTACATACTAAGCCCTTTACTGTATTTATCAAACACAGTGATCTTTTTACCTTTGTTCTCTAATAGCCACGTCACTTTATCATTAATATTCCACCTTGCCCACATATGTCCTTCCTCAAAAAACAGACATCTCTCTAAAATATGTTTCTAATCTTCCTCTTTCATTTCACTTGCCCTACAATTTTCCTCTCAAATTTCAGCCAATATTCACTCGCTGTCATTTCATTACCTAATCTATACCTTGCTATCCTACGTCTGTCGCTTTTCTTACATTGATCGTTTGAATAGCTGGGAATATCATCCATCAGAATAATTTGAAACTATTTATTAAAATTTGAATTTCTTATTTTTTCGTAATCTTCCTGCAATAACTGATATTTATCTCCTCTTAACCTTGACACCTCCTCCAACAAATAACCTTTATTATTCCAAAAATATTCCCTTTCCCAATCAGATTAGTCAGTCTCTATGTTTTAACCTATTTTCCAACAAACTTGCTTTAATAATTCATTTCCCATCCCTCCTCTTTCCTTTTCCTTAAACTAACATGCCATTTTGCCCATCTCTATTCTCATCATTTGTCTCTTTGGCTCACATCGTGCCATGTAACCAGGTGTGCAATAGTATGTTCCTAGGATCCTTCTTAAAAATCATTCATGTATTGCTTCTAGTGCCCTCCTTTCCTTCCACCCCCAAATTTCCGATCCACTGTTGAAGAAATGATTAAATTCTCCACAACCTCCCAAAAGAGCTCAAGACAACATGCGCAGTCAGAGAAGCGTCAAAGAAAACATGTGTCATTTCAGCATTTGATCAATGGATCAAGGTAAACTGCTCGCAAAAGAGATGGGTGTTGCGAAGAAATGTGTTCATATTTAATACGCGTTCGGGAGTCTTCCGACCATTTGAACCTGTCCCGCATCCGTTCTTCCACCTAAACTGAAATTAGCGTTTCTCTTATCGCGCCTGGGATATGATTATCATTTTCGCCGCAAGATGTCGCTCTGTACTCGTTATGTCCAGGATGTCTAACCGGTTGACCGTGGATCTTGTTTGGCAGGAATATTACCGGCGGTCGCTTTTATTTTGCCGGGCAACTGCCAAGAGTCTTTTTCAGGCCTCAAGTATGACACGTCACGATATTCAGCATTTTCACCTTTCCACTGCCCCTAGCGGGGTTTGAAAACGTAAACTTGGGTTCTGGAAGCTCCCAAACAAGTGGAGTCAGTGTGCGCTCTACTCACGGTCTGATGCTCTAATACACTGAGCCGAAGAATCGCTTGAATTTCTCTGGAGAGCCAGCAAGTGTTTTCTTACCCACAACGTATTATTTCGCATATCGTCCTTTAGTGGTCACGTTATTTACAATCGTTCAGCAATCCTGTTGTTTTTGAGGTCAGCGATCAAGCACACTTTTCTATGCTATTTATAAAACAATTTAAAATAAAATATACGTGTTAAAAATCATGTATTTATTAGTTTAAAATATCTGTTTAGAATATCCATAAATTATTAAGTTAATGTCATCATTATAGAGATTATCGTTTTCATGATTATTATTATTTTAAAATAATTTTAAGTTATATTGTATTAATATTACTTAATGGAAGTTTGTTAATGGAAGTGTTCTGTCTTGAGGTTGCATAACAGTTCCTGCAGAAATTATAAATATCTATCTTAATTACCTGATTTATTTCTACATTTTGTTTGGTGGCTATAATTTTGTTAAAAAGGAGAATTTTCATCGATTTTAGAAAATAAGACAATTCAACTACCTTACATTCACTTACTGAATTCAGTGGGTCATTCGTTTGACAGAACCTCAATTGGTTTCTACCTGTAATTATGAGAATATTATGAAAGAATCAGGGAGAATGATTATTTCTGTACGAGTACATTTTTATGTATCTATATATTTTCGCAAGTTTTGACTTACAAATTGTATTGTGTCAAAAGCTGAAGTGCTTTATTTGCTCAGTCAAAAATTTTAAATATCATGACAAGATGAATAATAATTTCATAAGTATTAAAGAATAGGTTTACAAATTTAAGTTTTTGTGCATATTTTTACTTTAATGTACGAGTAATGATAATGATAACATTTGAATGTATTTTTATTCTGCATGAATCATAGTATTGAAATTATGTATTGATTATTTAATGTAATAATTGAATCTCTTTACAATGTTTTAATGCCATTTTACTGCAGGTTTCCTGTCAATTTTCATATGATTTTAGAAAACTTTGATGTCTTAAAAATGCAGATCTTCCGCGTGATATTATGATCATTTTGAATATAAACACGAAATTATTAGAAGTTGAAATATTTAATTAATTATATGGCAAGAAGTTCCACTTTTAACCAGCAAAACTCACACTCAACTTGATTGCAGCTGGCGATATTGATTTTGAAAACCTGAACTGGGAAAAAGGTTACAATCCTACTCTGGCATATGGACGCAGTAAATTAGCAAACGTATTATTTGCCAAAGAGTTGGGAAAGCGTTTGGAAGGTATGTTAATTTTAATATTTCTTACAAAATAAATCGTAGATATTTTAAAAATAAATAGATATAAATAAATTCACAATTCGTATAATCTTTCGGTGTTTGGGCTATATTCGGTATATTTGTGAAAGAATATGTTGCCTATAGAAATGATTATTTTCTTCATTGCTAATCTTCAAAATATTTTGGTATATTCAACTTGATTAGGAAAAAAATTGTAGAAGATACGTTTCCCAAGACATTTGAAATTATTCTCAAACACGAAATTATATTTATCATCAAACTATAGTTTCATTCAACTATAATTGCCAATCATCGGCGTATAATTTGCATTTGTGATGAACTAAAAATCGGAAGATCTCATGAATTTTGTTTATTTTAGAATATTACTTTTAATCACATTAAATTTTACTTCTTAAAAACTACTTCTAAAATTCCATTTACGTTGTTCTTATTCCATAGGATCTGGTGTTACTTCGTACAGTTTGCATCCTGGAGTGGTAAACACTGAATTGAGTCGTCATTTTGACACTGCCTATTTCAAAGGTGGTCAATGGATATTTGACAACATTGGGAAACTTTTTCTTAAAACCCCAGAGCAAGGTGCTCAAACAACTATCTACTGTGCAGTATCCGAAGAAGCAGAAAAGGAAACTGGTTTATATTATAGGTAAGGACAGATTCATATATTTGTCACGTTTTCTGAGCATGGGTAGAGTAGTCAGTGGGCACAACTGTAATTAAAGAGTATAACTATATAATGTGAGAATATAATAACAAATTAAAGTCTTTAATGGAAAAGGGGTCTTATAGGCGAAATAATTTTCTCAGAAAATCGCCGACTATTCTTTGATTAAAATCAATAATTATTCATAACAAGAATCTATTCATAATTTATTGAGCAGAGTACGCCGGATACATATCAACTCTCAAATTATTATTCGGCATAATCACGTACAAACAATATGAATTTCAAAGCATTTTTAGAGCGGGTTTGACACATTTTGACCTTTTCTAAAACTACCTCAATTGCATTCTTACGAATACTTGAGAAAAACATAATATTTTATTTTTGGATTTTAATTTTTCGAATTTTGTGTTGTATTTAGAAATGCTTACATTTGATTAATATTATGTTGCAATTCAATAATTAATGTGTTTGTCATTCAGCGACTGCCGGGTTGTACAACCCAGACCACAAGCATGTGATATGCAAGTTTCTGAACGTCTTTGGAATGAAAGCGCGAGACTGGTAGGTCTTGGAGACTGGGATCCCTTCACTGCCAAGGAGACTCCTGATCATCTTTTCAGTTCCTGCAGCAAAGTGTCCTCGTAATTTTTCTCCAGGCATGGCGATTCAATTTCGGACGAAATAATTACTATTCAAAATATTTGATTGACCTCCTGGATTTGTATATATTGAAGGTTGTTGTATCCAGTATAGCAATCTATCTGTGATATGAATGTTTTAAAAAGTAGGTGCATCCAATTTTGGTAATACTTGAAGAATATCGTTTGTGATCAGTGATGTGTTATTACTTATCTCGTTAAGTTGATGTTGATAAAACTTTTTAGTTAAGTTTAATTGTAGCTAGTATGTCATTTCTATTAGAAAAGTTAATTTTATTGTTATTTTAATACTACACTTCTTCAGTATACATAAATAGTTTCATCTGCATTCCTTCAAGGTACTGGATTTCTCTTTAAAATATTGAATCTCAAACACACTGTATTTGAATGAAATGGAATCCATTTATTCATAAAAATCTGGCTTTTAAATAAATAAATTTTTATTTATAGTTTTTCAACAATAAACTATAATTGTAAAGTAATACATTGTACTCCCTATGTGATAAAGAATTCTACATGTAGTTTGTATTTGTACATGTATGTATGTTACATGTTCATCAGTTGGGGGCTGATGGGTTGCGAATTACGATGGGCGGTATGTATGTCCGAACTATCACATACATTATTTTACTTCTTCAAAATATTTCTTGAAGCTAGGAAAACTATAGAATGTAGTGTACAAGCGTTTGCCACGCATCGAGATTGACTTTTATGTTGATAATTGAAAATACAATTATGCTCACTCAGAAGTAAGATAACTTTTAAAAAAATATTTCCTGCAGACAAAACAGTAATTTATGAAATCAGATGAAAGGGTCGGTATTCTTAGTAGAGTTAATACGCACATACTTTGTTAATAGCCGAACAAAACCCTAGTAGCAGCACGCTGCCCCCACACAACTCCCAGTACCCCCAGCGTTCCTCAGCCATCCATTCTCTGGCATGCACCAGCAACGGACGGACACGCTATAGTGCTCGATGCAATCGATTTCAAAAAATAATATTTCTCTATAACGAGCAACACCAAAATAAATTTGTCCAAAAAATTCCACTGGTGGTAAGCTCAATTAAACGAGTAGAGGATGTATTTTCAATACTTTCTGCAACTTTTCCCGAGTTCTTCCCCCGGTGGATAATGAAATCCCGAGTTCTTCCCCCGGCGGCCCCGACCTACTCATCGGCTTACCGTGTTTTCCCAACCAGGTACTTCCCACCAGCGGAGCACCGCTCCAGACAGGTAGAGCTTTAGGCTCCCGACTAATCTGTCAACATGTATAGTAGTGTAGTGCATGTATGTTTGTAACGGCTGAGGAAAAGACAAAGAGGAAGGAAAGATCGCGCGTCGCGTGCGGTCCGTCGCTGGTTTGTCAGTGAAATACTGGCATTGGGCGTGTTTTGGTGGAGAAACCTTGGAAAACTGCCGATCGCAGCCGCCGGCCGATAGAATTCTCCTCCAAACAGCGGTTTAATTCGAACTAACTATCGAAAAGTCCCCCTTTTTCGGAAATCAAAACCTACGACCTCCTGGTCAGAGGTATTACAATGACAACAGGTGATATCCTGAGCTATCCCAGCCGGTGGTGGAAAGTCAATTTCGTTTAGGGCCCTAAAATAATTTTGAAAGGGATCTTTTGTAACTGTTTTTTTAGGGATTATTCATTTGGATATCATGTGTGGATAATATGCGGCAAATTAATTGTTTTCAATACATTGAGTAAAATTAGACTAAAAAAATTCCTTCTGTGGAGGGGCACAGCCTCCCTGGCCCCTTACACCCATTACAGGTATGCACTCTTTCCTTCCTAGCCTAGCCATGACCCTGACATCTGGAAGCGTACTATATACCTTACATCTCTTCACAAGAAACGCGCATTTTCAAAGAACAAGCGAAAGCATTCAGTAAAAAAACGAATTGTCGTTTAACTCATTACTCTCTGGAAATGAAACATTTCGCGAAATGTTTGTAACTTCATTTCATATGTGTTTGATCTCCATCTTCATTTATAATGAATATAGAATACGAATCCATTAATATGTGATGACTCACTTATTTATTGTCATTATTTTGTATTACAAATTTAACACTTTACAAGAAACTCCTCACTCCAACTTCTTTTAAAACTCAGTTTCTTCTGGCAAGTTAGGTGTATCCAAAATCATTTTAAAATAAAATATTTCTTAACATACAAGATGTAAGCCCAAGATATTTGGTTATTTATTCAAAAATACTTTTGTAATTACCCTGGCATGTGTTTTGTGTGTCACCTGGCATAATAACTCAGCTGTCTAAAATATGACGTAGCCAACATGAACATCGCAACATCTGAAAATTAATATTGATTTCCTTATTTTCAATTATTTGAGTTAATTTAATGACGCATGAAAAGCAATTAATGTTGCCACGTGACTAAAATTGCTCATTTGGATGAAAAGTACGTTGTGTGAATGGAATATGTGTTCATTTATGTGGGAGCTACATTATTTTCATTTCACAATTCTGATAGTGAACAACTAGAAGACATTATGAAGGTAAATACAGGAAATATGGGGCTTATAAAAACGGTAAGTGGAAATTACTGAACTAGGGTTTTTTGTAATTACTTGTTAATTTCAACTAAAATTAAATTACTTTGCACATTGCGTTTATAATATATTCGTACGTCCTGATACACCTCCCAAGCGACATTGCTCTGATATCCAGTCAATCCCAATACTACCGGAGCATTTCTGGATCGCAAATAATGGAACATATACCAAAGAGTGATCATCCTATTGATTGGCCCTAAGGGTATGAAACATTTGTTTTCCTTTTCTACGTTTTCTACGAATGGTCTCAACGAGCTTCCCCCTCAGGAATAGGCGTTACCATTTGTACTCCCATATTGCTGTGGACAATGCAATATGAAATAATTTTATTCGAGTAAAAGTATGCTTTTATTTTGCATATTGAGTCTATTGTCAGACTTTGCCGGTTAACGATGTTCCTCATCCTTGGGACTGGTTTAATTCCCACACTTGGAAGGACAGAGAGACATGTAGAGAACATGGAGTATTCGCTTCATCGTGTCTAGCAATCTCCGTCTACATAAGCTTTTCTTCGTCACACAGCCACAGAAATTGAAACGATTTTAAAGAAAAGCTACAACTCAATTATGCCCCTTCCTGTACCCGGCACCAAGGGAAGCTAATACGCTGCCCACCTTAGAGCTTCGAATAAAATTTCAAATACTTACAATATTTCTCGTAATGCAATACAATTAGCCACGAAAGAACAATACAAAAATGGTCGGCCGTTCCCTAAAAATCTAAAAACGTACCAGTGTCGACCAGTGTAGTCGAAAAAAATACCTAAGTAACAGCCATGAGCCCAATACCAAAATCGTTATCAGTACGAGTAGCTACTATCGGTCGCGCCGAGTAAGGCCATACCAGTCTCGGTCGGACCTCGGTATTTGTGCTGTTTCGTCCGTCCAGTGAAGTGTAAATTGCAACTACGCAATTGAAAGTGCGACTTAACCTGTGCTCTGAAATTATTCTAAACTAAAGAGTGCTGTTCGTCCATCAACTTTTCGTTACTCTCATTCATGAGAAACGAAAACAATGCCATCACACGGGAGTTAATCAGTGCGGCCTTAACCACATTAAAGCACCACCATCACCAGCCATCAATATGGAATTTTACGCGGCAGGTCATTCCAACAGTTTCCAAACGGGTGCGAACACACTCCCCCTACAACGTCACCAATGGACACTAGCCCATCGGCTTCATCAGGTATCCCACCAACCATCAACTAAGCGGCTGCCGGGACTCTATCGGGTAAAAGATCGATAGAGACCTGCGATGAAGGTGACAGCAAACGCGCGGCAACGCAAGGTAACTCCCATCATGATAGTAACTCAAACCTTCAGAAACAGTACAACGTAAAAATTTCCAATATATTTAGCTTTCTCAACAAACAAGTGCTTGAAAAAACACCCGAACCAAAGAAAATCCCACCAATTTTTATTACCGCCACAAGCAATCTCGCTGAACTTACTTGTGAAATTAAAAATGGAATGTCTAATAACCTTAAAACAGAATTCAACACCAACAAAATGAAAATTCTATTGCGGTCGACACAAGATTTGTGGTGATAAAAAAATTCACAAAATAGACGAAATTGAATCAGTTCTCCAAATCAATAACGTGTGCAACTCAATAGTTAAACCAAAAAAAGAAGGGAAACAAAATATGAAATTCAATACTTGAGATGCTTAAATTTCGGTCATACCCTTAATCACTATAATTAAATTTTGTGCGCATTTTGTGCTAAAGACCATTTGACTGCGCAATGCCCCACCAAATCAATAACAATCTAAAATGTAAACTCTGTAATGGAGCACATAAGGGAGACCTCCGATCTAATTAATGCTCTTACTACGAGTATCAAAAAATAATATATAAAGGCAGAATATTACGTCTCAGAGAATTATACAAAATCCTCTACCAATGCCATCACCTTCATTAAATCTCACAAATTTTCCTTCACTCCCGCAAGCAACAAAAATGCAAAATTTCACTCAAATAAACCCAACAACCAAACCCAGCCACCCCACTATCATATTACTGATAAACACTATCACAAACTAAACATTTAATTCATCCAACAACAATCCCTTTACGAACAACACGAACAAATTCACTCCAACTCTACAGAATATAATTCACTCAGTCACTAATTATGTATCAAGTATCATATACTCAATAATTCCAACAATAATACAAAGCATACAGAACTCAATAACCTCGTACTTAAGTAACAATTATGACCAACCTTCCCCTTAAAAACTTTCATTCTCAATTCAGTATCACTCAAACAGTATCTCAAACAAAAAAACGAACCAATACATTTCATCCAACAAAAGTAAGTTGATATAGCTTGCATAACAGAAACTCACTTCAATAGTTCAATTAACTTTTCAATACCAGGTTTGAAAACTTATAGATCAGACAGAAAAAGTGATTAAGGACGAGTCCTAATCTTAATGAAACAAAACACCCCACACTATCAGTTCATCCCACCACCCACCCCTGGCCTCGAAACAATAAGAATCAAAATACCGTTAAATAACAACACTGATCCCAACATAATAACAGCATACAAACCTCCCAAAATTAAAACAAGCAATAACAATATATCTACAGTATTACAATTACCCATCCCAACAATCATCACAGGAGACCTCAATGCTAAGCACCACTAATGGGGATGCCGAGTCACCAACTCTGCAGGCAACTTCTTACCTAAATTACAATCTGAAATACTATAATACTATATCTCAAATATAATAACTAACCTCGGATCACACATTAAAAGTCTCTTAAACAAAATTGAATCTTGGGCAAACATCTGGAAAATTCAACTTAATCCTGACAAAACAAGAGCAAAAATCTTCTCACTCAGAAAGTTTTCCTCCCCCCTCCGTTAGTAAAAAACAGCTCCACCATCATCTGGACCCCACCATCACAATCCATAAAATATTTATGACTTCACCTGGACACAAAAATATCCTGGAAAACCTATACAGATATCAAAATTAAACAAGCATGAAATACATTATTCCAACTCCGGCCACTAATCAACAAACACAAATCCCTATCATACACAAACTCTACAACAATTTACAAATCTGTAATAAGGCCACTAATGTGGACAAACGCGGCCCCCACAAATGTCATATTAATTACAAATTCCCCCTGGTTCATAAGTAATAAACAACTCCATTCCGAAGTAAACACCAATACAATAACAAACCAAATAGCCTACATATCACATAATTTCTACCAAAACCTAACAGACATACCAGTAGCATTCCATTTCAAACTACCGAAAAACCCAACCTACACCGAATAAAAAATAGATTCCCTTTTGAAGCCATTCTCAAATACTAAAAACACGTCCGTGAAGTAATTATACTAAACCATGAATTCCATCTAGAACAAATAAATATGTTTAAATAAATAATACCAAAATTAATGTCCAAACCAGCGCACAAACAGCTCATGAGGGAGTTACTCTCCCCCCATTCCTTGTATAACGTCCTCCTCAAGGGAAGGTCTCTCCTCGCCTTGCTCCACGTCATTTGACCCTCCTTCCGCCGCCGCCTTCCGTTCTCCACCGCTGCCTCTCTTCTCCCAAGGGAAGGGTTATCTGCCTCGCCTGGCTGGCAGCTGCCTCAGGTACAACACAATTTGTCGTAAGGCAGTGAGTCTTAAGCTTCTGACGGAGATTTTCATATTTTTAGAGATGGATGGATGGAGGAATAGATAGATGGATATATTGAATGGAGAGATTGAATGGGTAAATTGGATGGATATATTCGATGGATAGATTGGATGGATAGATTGAATGGATAGATTGGGTGGGCAGATTGGATGGATAGATTGGTTTGATATATTCGACGGATAGATTGAATGGATATTTTAGAAAATGTCATGACCATGCGTAATGGACAACTCGCCTCACAGGTTCGGTCATTTTGAATCGATTTGTACGCATCTGAAGAGAACGAGCAAATTAATTTCACAGTAGAAACGGAGACCATACAGTAAATAAACACTGCTTGATGGTCCTTTCTCATTTCTTCCAGTTCTCAGTGGACCGCATCCTTCCCGAGGGTGCTCGTGAAGGGCAAGAAATGAACGGTGGACGTGGACAGGGCCCCATCCGCCGCCCGCGCCCATGCCCATGCCCGCGCCTGCCACGCAGCCTGCAGGGCCTGGCGCTGCTGGTGGGCGCGACGCGCTACTTCGGGCTCACACCCTTCCAGCTGGAGGCGCCGCCGATGCGCCTGGTCACCACACCCAGGTGAGCACGCGCCTGAGGCGAGTCGTGAAATGAGACGCAGGTGCGTGACGTGACGCAGGGTGACTCAAGGTGAGTTTCTGATAACCACTGCGTAACTGCGGACCTGCGACTCGTTTTGCGACTAGCCTGGGCGAACGCTCGCTTGTCTCGAAGATTCACACGAGAGATCGGTTTTCGGAGTCAACTGTTTACATGGATACGATTTTGAAGACGCATATGTAACGTTCCTTCCAACTGACAACCCACTTGATATCGAAATTATACCGGCTAAAATTATACCGGCTAATATGTGTGGGAGGCCACGGATCGGGATATTTCCTTGTTTTTTCTTGTACTTACCTCGCCGCTTACGTATACACTCTTGCACTAGGCTATCACACATGCCGCGAGACCAGTCGAAAGCTTAAAGCTTACCGTGACATGAGCGGCGTCCCTCTGCTGGACGATACCTGGTTGGGGAATGTTTTTCCAGCTTAATTGTACCGGTTATCTCCATCCACCTTGCGAAGAGAATCACCACCTCTCGAGATAAACGCGTGCATTACACTTACGGGAATAATGACCTTGGCAGTTGACGCGCTGGGAAACACTAATCAATCAATATATACAAGCATTTAATATAATGTTAACTTAGGCATAGCAATCGGGTAACTTGCATCGATACGTCACTCATCCATCACTGCGTTCCCTTGTGAGCCACCAATCGGCGCAAATGATTCGATGCGTCTCGTCTCCTGCAGAGAACTAACCATTTTTTCGGATCAATTCAAAAAGTTTCAGATCATTAACAGATTCTATGAAAAAAAAAGATTTTTTAGACGGGGTTTTTAAGCAACAAAAATTCATTTGGGGATTCTTAAGGCACTTTTAAGAGGTGATCAATGACTTATTCTAGGCATCTCGACTTGATAATTTGGCAGTGCCGTGGCTTTCTATTCGATATATTGAAAAAATTCAGTAAGAACATGGGTTTCTATGGTTTCAAAGCACCTACATGGGTGAAATACTGTACATTTCAACACAGCTTTTCTGTGATAGCAAAAATGGTTACGAATTGGTTTATTAGATTAATGATAATGAAAGATAATTTTATATTTGAGTATTAAAATATGAAAAATTATTGATACTATTGTATTTAACTTTTTATGCCTTAATATGGACAAGCCAGGCAACTGCATAACTATTTAAGTTGTTTGTATTATTATTATTATTATTATTATTATTATTATTATTATTATTATATTATTATTATTATTATTATATTATTATTATTATTATTATTATTATTATTATTATTATTATTATTATTAATGTTATTCTTGTTGTTCTTGTGAACTTACGTAGCGCAAACAAATATTTTTAAATATGAAAATACCTGACGAAGGGGTCAGGCTAAGCTAATAGGTAGACAAGTTTATTGATCACACCTCAGAATAACAAATGTGAATGTAAAACAGAAGTTAAGAAAATAATATCCAACTGTCCGTTCTTACAGTATCATCCCTTCAAATTAAGTATGATGGTAAAGAAAATGACTTCAAAAAATAAGTAAATCTGCTTGTTTTCTCAATTCTTGCAAAACCTCACCTGTAGTCGCCGACGCCTAGCGAGTAGGCAACTTGCAAAACGCCTGTGTTTGGTACCTTGCAGCTGCCCCCTCTGCAGGCGCTACGCAGCTATAAGTGTGTAGGGTTTTTCTCCCCCTCCCCAATTTTAGCACTGAATTTTGATATTCCGTGAAGACCTAATTTTGATGATTTTGATAAAATAATTTATGAGATCTTGAGAATATATCGAAAGTTTAATATACCACGCAGACTCTTGAAAAGTTATTCTCTTTAAGGAAAACTATATTGTGATGGTTTATTATGACCTTTGTAACCATCACAAAAGGTTACTAGAAATACAATGGGAATGATACATTTGGTAATATAATTACGTAAAAAGGAAAAACGACGATCGATATGGACGCGAGCAACGATATATAACTAAAAGGAGCCTGCGAGCACGTGACCTGCGTTATTACTTGAAGAATAAAGTGTATAAATTTAATGGGACACATGAGTCATTTATGTGCTTAGGAATATTCAATAATAACTATAAAATAGAAGATTATTAAAGAAAAACAATATAATATGCTCACTGACTGACAGCCAATGGGAATAAGCTGTGTGCACGACAAATGAACATAGACTGCAGAAGCTATCAATTCGAGGCGATATTGATGAACTTTCGGTCAGGAAGAGACAGTTGAAAGGCAGGGCCTGTGATTTGCAGGTAGAGAACGTGCTCGGCTATCTTGAGAGACGGACGCGGCACGGTAGCGCAGTTAGATTTGAAAATAATTTAATCTTTGAGTTGTCGAATTAGTGATAAAGAGTAGCTGAAGGTGAAAAGAAGCACGCGAACAATGATCTCATACAGGGAATTAACTTTTACGGGAGGTAATCGCGAAACGTCGAACTTAAATTAAAACATCGAACTCGAATGAAGCAAACAAGATGGCGGAGAACTTATGGAATCGGAACGGAGTCTGACAGCTGTTTCACCAGACAAGTGTGCAGTGGTCAACCAAAGAAAGCGTATAGACATTAAATAGCTAATGTATGAAGACGAAGTTGTATGCAATTTAAATTTAATAATTATATTAATTCTTCTTAAATTTAAATTGCATACAACTTCGTCTTCAGAGAATCAGAGATAGCATGGCCATGCGTAAAGTAATAGATATTGGACGAACACTAAACTTGCGTAAATGTGTTGTAAATACTAAATAAAAGTTATTATTATATTTTATTGTCATAGTTATTTCTTGTGTCTGATTCGTAGCGTCAATCGTGGCGTGGATCTGCGAAAATGGATACAATTTGTAATTGTAAAGTAAAATAATAATATTTTGGAAATATTAATAGGTTTTTGTTCAAGTAAGTCAAATTTGATAAGAATCTTACGTAAATTTCACAACTTAAAATCCCGTATGGGCAAGTCTGCCGACATCCGTATTGTAAATTTTCTTAGATCAATGAGTGATTTTCACTCTGAAACTGAAAGGGAGCAATGTTAAATTGTTAGATAGTAATAAACTACTGATATAGCGGGGACCGATGAAGAAAGTAGCTTTATTATTAAAAAAAGTAATTTTAAAACTGTGAGAGCCCGGGGGTAGTATAATTTTTTAAAGGTTGAATCGTTTCAAAAACGAGGATTATTTGCCAGACCGCATGGCCGAGATCATTAAGGCAGTTGTGCCGTACCAATCTCGGACCGAAGGATCGCAGATTCGAGTCCCGCCTTGGGCATGGTTGTATTTGTGTTCGTCCTTTCACCGCCTATAATCACCACATCATGTCATCTTCACAGTTGCCATACCGTTAAATGCAATAGAGGTCGCTAATGACCTAGATGTTGATACGAATTGATGAATAATCTGTTACTATCTTTTTCGTAACAGAGTTAATGTTCCCTCTCACACGCGCCTCACACAGAAACTACAAACTTGCAAACTGCGCAAAGAGTAAACTCCGCCGATGCCATCGAGTTTTGACAGAGGCCCTATGATTTCAAGGGCAGAACAGGAGCGAGTTCCGCCTTCCGAGACTGCGAAAACAAGCGCACGAGGACGACCGACAATAGAATGCCTAATGCCCGGCTCTACTTGCAGGTGCAAGCTGCTGTGTGCCGCAGCGATCGCCGCCCAACTGACTCTCTTCCTCTCCGCGTTCAACTACGACCCGAATCTGCCAACGGAGGTGATGACCGGGTCAGTCCCGATCCCCATCCTGCTCACAGGGGTGATGTACTCGGCCGTTCTCGCGGTGCTCCTCTACAGAGTAGCCACGCCCGCCAACAGAGCGCACCTCCGTCGCTGGAACCAGTTGCTACGGCGCTTGCATTCCTTAGATGAAGCACTGTTTGGTTTGAACTACAGAGGGCCTCGAATTACGCGACGAGCGTACGTTGGATGTGCAATATTTATGGCGTTTGCGATTTCGACAACGGAAGTTATCAGTGGGTGGCTTATTTGGCATGCACCTCTTGTGTACAATATTTTAGAAATTTCGTCGTTTGTTTTTGCCATTCTGTATACCTACTTCTTCTGCGCTCTAGTGTTGAAAGTAAAACACTACTTTGAAAAGAACAATGAAAGGGCTTGGTCCGTAGTTCGGAAACTCTCGAAAAACGACAGTGAATGTTTCGGTTCGTTGGCCACATCCCTTAGTGAAAGTGAAATTCAACCTCCGTTTATGTTCATGATCCCGCATCCAAAATACGTACACGCACACGCCATGAACGACAACCAAGTAGGCGGTTTGGTGCGTTCGATCGCGAACATCCGTGCCAACCACTCGTGCGCATGGGAGACGGCGACGCTCGTCAACGACATCTTCCAAACGCTGCTGCTCCTGCTGCTGGCGTACGTGCTGACGCTGACGGTGTCGTTCCTGTACTACGCGGTGCTGTGGCAGCGCCTGGCGCTGACGCCGCCGCAGGCGCTGTACATGGCGCAGGGGGCGGCCGCGGGGGCGGGGGCGGCGGCGGCGGTGGCGTGGGCGTCGGGGGCGGCGGTGGCGGAGGGCGCGGAGCGCGCGGACGCCGCGGCGGCCGCCCTGCTGCTGGCCGCCAGGGGATTCCCCGCGGCGGAGCGCGAGGCGCAGCTGCTGCTGGCGCAGCGGCGCGCGCAGCGGGCGCGCTTTACCGCCGGCGGCCTCTTCCCGCTCGACCTGCGCTTCTTCGTCAGCTGGTTCGGCACCGTCGCCGCCTACCTCGTGGTCGTGGTGCAGTTCACGCCGCCCCTGGCCGCGGCAGGGGAATCCCCGCCGATTGCCAACTGCTCCGCCGCGCGGAAAGAGTAGTTCATACCCCCCACCCACCACCCCCGTTTCCACGCCACGCTTTCTTTACACATGTTGTTGCTAAAACACCTAAAATGAAATGAAATAAAATAAAGTAGATACAGTAACCCCCCAGTACCTAAAACGTTACTAAGTTGCACTTTCACCAAAACCTTAGCATTCAGTCCACGGACACATTAGAAGCTTCTTCTAATAAGTATTGCCTTTGCCAGAGTACACATTGTACATCTACTTTACAGAAAGATACTTTTAGAATTGTTAAGTTGCTTTTTGTGCTTTAGATTTTTTGTTTTATTCACTCGAGTTTCTTAAACTTGTAGAGGTTTTCAGTCTTAAAGAAAATCAATATTTCGTTTGTTACTGTGCTTATTTTTATATCCCTCTTTCCACTATTCCTATTCTTCGTATTGGATTAAAAACTCAATGTTTTCTCAAATCTGGTAGTATTTCTTTATAAAAATATTTAGGTAACAAGTTTTACAAGTCATCTTTGCTCTGCTAACTTGAATATTGGATGAACCTTGGCAGAAATTTAAATCATGACACGAACGTTATTTGAGTAATTGTTTATTTTTCACAAAATTGCACGTTTTAGGTAATCCTGCCTGAAAATTGCACATTTTGGATTTTTCTGGTCGAATTTGCAAGATTCATACTTTTATTACATAAAATATTATGTGTGTTTTATCTACTTGTTTTAATTTTTTAAAGGTTTTATTTAAGGAAAAGTGTTTATGACAATACCCGGCAGTGCATTTGGGTGGTCTGTGAAACCCGAAGACTGTTTAATACGTACCAATTCTGCATTTTGTTGCCCTACGAACTGAGCGTCTATTCCTTTCATGATGCCTATTCTCTAATTAAAATTTCTGAGTTATTGCTGCAGGGGTAGGTCCGCGAAGCTAGATTGCACCCTCTCAGCAAACGCTATATTTGGCGCCTATCTTTCCAATCAGATCACGTATCCGTTTTGTCTGTCTTCGCTGATCTTAGCCAACACGAGACAGCATGCGCGAGTCTCATTTGACGTATGTCCGGGCGCGAAGCTTAGCTGCTTGCAAAAACCATCAAATTTCTCGGGAAAGACGTGCCCCGTCCTCAACTGCACATCGCCCGAACCGCTGATGTGGTTCCTCATTGAGAAAACGTCGCACATCTATATGCCAGTGCGGAAGAGCACCATCTTGTTGAAGTATTGAATTTTCTGAATCTCCATTATGTTGTTGCAACAATCACAAATTTCATATTCCAAAAAGCAATATGCTTTCTTATCCATACACATTTTCGAAAGTGGCTTATTGTTTCTATGTGGTGAATCACATGATAATTATATAACGTAAGCTTGGAGAGTTTTAGATCTATCTCTCTATATGTTGTGTAATAATTTCGGAAATATAATTTTTTTAAATCCTATGAATAATTAGTAATAACCCCGAACTTTCATAAATAAAATGTTTTATTACATAAGGTTACGGAATCCCTCCAAAAATGTGCTGGGGGCACGCCCCCCTTCATGCGCACGCCTATGTAGTACAAAGTAATTAGAAGTTCACATTAATGTAGATACACGTAAAAAGGTAAGTCAATAAGTATCTGCAATCAATGTTTATAATTATTCACAACAATACAAAATTTGCAATTAGTTTATTTTCAACATAGGCACTATGCTTTTCAATATACCTGGACCATCAGCTTTCCAGAACCCACTGAACAAAGGATTGAGTTCCGAGCCATGCGGTGGTTCACCTGTCGCTGGGAGGCAAATATTCATCTTAAAGCATCTCTACTTACACTTGTGTAAGTATTCAATATATATATATATATATATATATATATATATATATATATATATATATATAAAA
>BOPP01000029.1:5769066-5909470 GCA_017312745.1 Gryllus bimaculatus
ATTAACTTCGATGTCTCAAAACGTTGGTGAAACGCACAGGGATCAAGTCGGCCTTGACTCCGCGGATCTGGATCACGAAACTCGGATCAACTACGAATTTGATCCTGGTTGGTGAAACCGGCCCATAGTTACTCACAACGGCTGACATTACAATGTATGAGCGAACACATCGAATATGCTACGCAGGAATTCTATGGTGAACATTTGTTGCACCTAGTAAATATTGTTTGAAGCAAGTACCATTAAAATGATATTATAATCGATAAAATCAGCGAAACACGCATTAACAATTACGTAAAAAGGTAAAAAATGGCTTAGTCGAAATCAACGAAAAATGCAAAAAAAGTGACATAAAAATGGGTCATTTCAATAGTAAATTATGTCATAACATTTAGTAGTTTTGCCATAACATAAAATAAATGTATATACTAAACAGCATTCTAAAGTTTGCTCTCTTGTTCTAAAGTTTAAAAAAGATAACATTTCATTAAAATCCACCTCCTACTTATATATGTAGAGAAAATTTAAAGAAAGAAATTGAAGCGGGTTTGGGGGGAAAATCGTACATTTCAATCGCGAATATCGCAAAAAATACTCGTTTTACAAAAAAAAAGTACATTATATTTTTTAAAGAGCTAATTTTGGAGTGCAGACTTTGAGACAATCATCTCTATCTCCAATTTTAAAGTTTTAAAAATTATTTTTCCAATTTCCGAAAAATCAGGGATGTCAACGAAAATTAGGCCTGCATTGTTCTCTTAAACGTCCTTTGCACTATTCAATGCCAAAATTTAATCAAAACATTTGGAGCCGTTATTTGAAACGTACTTGTTTCATTTAAATTACATCTTGTAATACTAAATAGACATAAATCTGATAGGCATAAATCGTAATGTATTTTCCAGATCTAACCTTAAAAAACCTACCGAACATTTCTACAAAAGGTCAAAAAGACCATAATTAACTTGTAATATTGTAAAGAGTAAAAAAATTAAATATATTATTATTCAATATAACACTTGTTTCATTCATTACCAAATAAAAATGTGCAAGGGAGCTTGGAAAGTTTTTCTTTTGACAGATGGGGGCGTGGTAAAAGAATGTTCGGGAACCCCTGCACTAGAGTACACCGAAATTAAGAATATCACATTTAGTAAATGTTTATGTATTCAAAAGTACCGCCTAGCTTAGGGGAATTTCCGTACGTCATTTCTCCCACTCCCATAGTAGGACAAACTTTGAGCATCCAAGCCTACAAAAGCAGGCTAAACCACGGATGTGGTAGAAAATCACATACTTCCTCACCCACGCACAGCACTTCTATAGAGAAGAGAGCCAAAGAGAGCAAGAGACAAATGATGTACGGTCGGGAAGTGTGCATCTGTCTGTTTTAACTATTACCGTATAAAATTTATTTTATTGTTTTCCGGTTAATAAATGTGTGTGTTTTAGAGTGTGAAATTGGATATTTGACTTCAAGATTTAGTTCGTATTGTGGTGCTATTGAAGACCTCCGCATCAAGTTTCATTTCTCTTCTCTACCTAACCTCAACGATGAGTGAAGAAGTGCAGAATAGACTTCAGCAGGAGGTGGAGAAATTCAGAAGTGTCCAGAAAGGTATATATTATTTTACATTGAATAAAATTCGGCCGTAAATACTAATGTTTATAAGAATTTCTTTGTTTGCATCGTAGATTATCAGAAAGCTCTTCAACAGCGTCAGCAACTTGATGCCCAGTTGAATGAAAATACTGCCGTGAAACAGGTATCAAATTTCACTACTTTTTTCCGCATAGGCGTGGAAATTGGAAACTTGTAGTTTTTTATTGATTTCAGGAACTTGATTTATTGAAGAGTGATGCTGATGTTTATAAGCTAATTGGCCCAGTACTTATTAAACAAGATCTTGAAGAAGCAAAGCAAAATGTTGCCAAGAGGATGGACTTTATTAGAAATGAACTGTAAGCTAAACCCTTTAGATAGAAATCACAGCCGCTTCATGTAATCTGATGTGTTTTCACAGGTTAATTACAACACACCTTGAATGTTTGTTTTTTCTCTCCTTTTTAATGATGGAACATGAAAACTTAATTAATGTTTAACTTTTGTTTTTCATTATAAAAAGTTGAAATAATGTTTGGTAGTTACTGAATGTACAGTGACATGAGATAGAATACAAAGACCTCAGGGAAGGAAATTGAAACATATCCACGCACCTTGCCTAATGGGCCCTTATACTCACATAATCTGACTGGAAGTTGGGCTATAATTCGTGTGATAATACTACTTATGCTTCTGTTACATAAGTAGTTACAAGAATGCTGAAATACTTTTTTTTTTGGTAAAAGAATATACAACAAAATGTGGAGCCTTGTGATTGACTAATTTTTGGAATTTCATTTTGTAATAGCTGTTAATGTCAGCTGTGTTAATGTAATATACTTCCTATTACACAGTTTTCTGTTTCTCTCCAATCGTTTGTGGTTGTAATGAACAATATTGAAAAATCTTCAAAAATTGAAATAATTTTCAAACGTGTCATACATCTCAAGTATTAATGCTGGAGATTTCAATCTCTCTGAAATTTATCTCTCAGTTGTTGATCATTAAATAATGTCATGTCCTTTTTTCCAAATATGAGTGCTTGTTGAGTAATAACTTGGGACTGGACTTTTATGCAGTATATGTCTAAATATGCATTAGAAATTTAAGCAATAAGCAAACATTTGCAGTAAAATCATAAAATAACAAAAACTGTACCCTTAAAATGAGTGAAATTATTTAAAAACATTATCTAAGGATTCGAAATACCTACTGACATAAATAGAAATTACTTTTAGATTAAAATAAGTCGTGAGATGTGGTTGTAGTTTGGAAGTATGTGATGGAACACTTGGGCATTTCTAATGAGAACTTCATTTTGTGATAGCAAACAAACTAATTGGTAGCTGGAGGCAAAATGAGAAAGAGAAATGATTGAGAGTCGTTGATAAGTAGCAACTGATTCTACAAAATTGATGTTTGAAGAATATGATTTGAGCGGATTCCTCTTTCAACTAAACAGGAATTAGGGCTGTGATTAAGTGTCGTTCATTTACGTTATCGTTACTCAATTATACGCATAAGTTTCTTTGTGACACAAAGTATAGTATTCAAGAGGGATAAAAGAGAAAGAAATTAAGAGAAGTCATAATATGAATGACTTAATATTCACTACTAACAGATTTTTCAGGTACAGAGGAAACAAACCAAATAAAGTTTATAAATCATCCTTGAAATTCAGACTTTTAATCTTTAGTGATCATAATATATGTATCATAATCTAGCATAACACTGAAATATGCAATTTTCTTAGTAGCTCAAACATGCAAAATAAAACTTCCAAATGAGCTCCTAGGAATTCCCCATTCGGAAAACTGAACTCCAGACTTGTGTGACTAAGCAAGAGAAATATGAAATTGGGAAAAAATTAAGTTTCTAGTAATAACAGTAAGAGGAAGAAAAAGTTTGGTATGTCCTGCATTCCCCCTAGTTGTACTAAATTATCTTAAAGTGGACCAGGAATGATACATCATATTTATTTAATTTCAAGTAAAATACTTCAATTTTTGTTCAAAGTTTTCATAGTTAGTCCTGTTTGTCTATACTGTCATACATATCATTATTTTTTTCTTTATATTGAATAATTGTTAGTTCAAAAATTTTGTTAATACTATTATTATGCTATGATTAGTTATTACACACTTTTTATATTCAAAATGTTTTAATAATTAATCATCAATAGTATATAGTATGTTAATAAAACAATGGTGTATGGGAACACAAATGAAACTTCTATTTCAAATGAAAGCTTAATCCTTGGAATATCTATCATCAGAATTATGCAGTACAATAAGTGTTTCTCCTAGATGATCTAGCCAATGCAATCCACCTGCACCTTTAATTGCAGTAAGCTGCTGCCAGCATGCGTTTTCTTCTACTTGTGTACTTAAACTTTGAAGGAGAAGCAGACTCTTCAGCATGCTTGGAATATTAATTCGCATCATGTATGAATCAAGATAGAAATTCCTAATTTAAAATGCTCACTGTTACATACTTAAATCCTGTGTAATTTAGTTCTTCAGTTTTTCTGTCATTAAAGAACATTCAATCACTACAGTTCTTGTAATGAAGATATTTTACATTACAAGAAAATAGTTCAGCTATAAAATTGACAACATTTGTTTCTTTGAGTTCTGTTTTCACTACCATCTTAGAATAAAATTAATGTAAAATATATACAGACTTAAAGAGAAAAGACAATACTACAAGATTTTATCAACTTCAAACTGATGTGTACCTTAGTTTTTTGTTTTACAACTTTTGAATAACATCTGTATTGCCCAGGACACGGTAGTTAACAAAGTAGCGTATCCATCAGGTGGTGGCTTATCCGTGGATCAGGAGTTAATGCGATAAGAAGTGACATATTTATCTCTCTCTGTATAAGTCCTACATACTTCTCATAGTTGAATTTGGTTCCATGATTTGGAACTCGCACCTGATTAAAGATACAAACCTGTTGGAAAGCACACAAGGAAGAGCCAGGTGGATACCCATAGATCTTAAAACGTGACCTATGATGAACAACTGTTGAGACATGGATTTCCACCTTGCGACCATAAGACAATATGATTGAAACTTTTAATATTTTACATGGGCCTTACAACACTGACCTTGATAACATTTTTTGTCACTCTGAAAATTTGCAACTACGAGGCCATAATATGAAACTTATGAAGTTTAGGCATAGTCGAATACAAAACAAAAATTGTCAGAGCAACAGAGATGTTGATACTTGGAATATTCTACCCAAGAACATAGTAATGGCACTTGGTGCCTGCTTCTTCCAAAGATCTTATGGTCATCTCTTCAACACAGCAGGCCATGACAAGACAGTCTTCAATTGAAGAGGGTCTTGACCATGGACTTTAATGACCTTTGAACTCTTTTTCCAAATTTGTGATAAAATATTTCTGTGATATGGAAATGTGATAAGTTAAATAATTATATTAGCACTGAATCAGACTATATCAAATATATACTGTTGTCTGTACAGTACTTTAAATCAATAAACAATAGAACAATTTGAAAATTGTCAAATTTTTTTAAAGTACTAATGATAATACTACGATACTAAGTGATCTATTCAGAAGGATATGCTTATCATCCTTCAAGTTGCTCAGTTCTGGTTATTTTAACCTATTTTTCATAGACTTTCATTTGTTTTTCTTCTCAACAAATTTTGTGAGAATTCTTTCTGCAAATTATTCTTGCTTTTATTTTTCTATGATGTCTATGTTTGTTGTTATCATTATGTTCTCATCTGTGTATTGTCATCTTGTAAGGCTTAACTGTGAATTGTTTGTAAGATGATTGTTTAAGAAGGAATTGCCCAACAGTAGATTAAAAGTAAGTTCTTTAAATGAAAGTTCCTTAATAAATATTAACAGTAATAAGAGCTATAAATGATTCTATTATAACTAGGGCTTGAATTTATGTGCAATTGCATATTTCATCTGGTTATTTGGAGAAATCCAGACTTCTGATTTGTAACTGAATTGGAGACCCAAGATTTTTGTTTCAAATTTATATTGTGCATATTCGCAGTAAACTGTATAAAATAGTGTATTTTAGGATTATTCTGAATTACTTTGCTTATCTTTCAATTAACAATGCATTGAACTGCTTAGTTTGGGGTTGGTATTATTTCCTATTATAACTCATTTTTCTGTTATAGAGAACAAAAGTAAGATCATGACTTCTTTATTATTTTCTCTTCTTTTATTCCCTTGATTACTGTTTAGAGTGTTTAAAAATGGTGATTATACACAAATAATGGAGATATTCACAAAATTGGGTAAAACTATGAAGCCTTAAATATCTAATCTTGCAAATATCTAATTTTATAAAATCTATTAGTCACTTCTTCTCTGACTGTCCTCACTTTTGACACTGTCTTTTTTGTCATTTGCCATTTTATCACTTGCATATATATTACTGTTGTTGTTGTCCAGCCCAAAATGTGTAGTAAAATGTAAATTCAGTACTAACAGATGATTTCTCTTCCAATAGCTTAGGTATCTAGTACCGAATGTAGTGTTTTTAGAAGAATTTCCCCCATATTATCTGCCTACTTTTTCAGCTTTTGAAGTTTTAACTGCATATTTTATACTGGGCAAAGCCCTAGTTATGACATGTTTAGGCAAATTTTCATTTAATTTATTTTAAGTGAATACAATCCTATAAACCGGTATACCTTCTCCAAAGCACAGACACAAATTCAGTTCCTAGTTACTCTTATTGTGATTATATCTTTGATATTTTTTGCTTCACAATTAGAAAATTAATAGAAAAAATGATGGTTTTGGTGAAGTTGCCCAATACTTACTGTATGTGTACTGTACGTGTTGAATGATGCAGTTAGATCATTTACTCTTCGTCATAAAAATAGAGCATATTACAGTTATCATATAGATGGTATCTAGAAGGAAGGAAATGGTAAGTAAATATTGAGGACAACAACCAAAGAAAAGAAATTTATTTTCCAAAACAGTACTATGAATAATATGGTACGTGAACTGAAGGATAACTTGTTTACTTTGTTTTGAAATTTTGCCCAACATTGTAGAAAATTTATCAGACAGACCAAAGCATGATGATAATATTTATCTTCTCAGTTGAAAAGTTCACTATTCACTCAATTGGAATTTGAAAGGAACTACAACTCTTAATTAAATATAAAATAATTACATATAAAATTGTATTGTGTATTGTTCAGCAATTTGTTATATTTTATTGCTGGAAATGGAAGAAATATGATCGAAAACTTCGTTCTGACCTTTGAATTGTTGAATAGAGCAACATTTAGATATTATTAGTGTCTGGCAAAAAACTATATATAGAGAAAACTCCTATATTTTTAATCGTTATTGTTAACATTAATTATTTCCTGTATTAAAGCCTTTGTTTTTACTTGTTTCTTTGCAGAAAACGCACTGATGATTTTATAGCTACGCTGGACAAAAAGCAAGACTCTCACAGAGAAGCTCTGAACAAATTGCAGCAACAGTTTGCCCAAACTCAGTTGAAAGCTTCATAATATTTATTACAATTGAAAAGACCCATTTGTGTTTTGCTAACTTATGATACAATAATCTCACCTACCTAGCATTATGATTTGGATTCTTACATCTTATCACTTACCTTTACTTTCAAACTGCGGATAATAAAAATTGCTAATATGTGCTTTCATTTTTATACTGTGTTCTCTGTATTTTTTGCAGTGTAAATAATACATTTGTTCATTAAAACAATATTGTGTTTGTATGTTAATGTTGTTGAATATTCCCTTAGGAGAATGTTGTTAAAGTTCAGCAATCTTCATAGGAGATGAAACTTCAACAATAAAATGGAAATTCTGCTTTTCAACTAACTTTAATACTTTCCATAACTTGTCCATACTAGTCTTTAATTTGTAATTCTTGTAATGAAAGTTATTATTTAAAGACTTTGAATATCAAACATCGACATCGAAGATTATTGTTCCTGTATTCATTCTCACTTGCTGATTAATCAAATATATTATCAGAGTATATTGGCTACTGTTTGTTGCATTTAATCAGCCTTCATAGAAATGTTTTAAATCTAATGTCCATTCATTGCTTATTCTTGTGTGTCCTAAAAATTGACTTTTCACTTGCAATAAATTGTTTATATAAAGTCATGTTTTGTTTTCTATCCAAATATTATATTTGTGATTTCTTACTATTGGGGAAACTATGAATGTGAAGAATGTTTTTTTAATAAAGAAAATGCAAATACAAAAGATAAAATAGCAGTGTCTGAACGCTAGTGAGAACACTAGAATAATTTTGGAAAACAGTGAAGTAAAAACAGAGCTATTTCACCATTAGCATTTCCTGTCTTAGATCCATCAATATTTTAAAGAACAAATTAAACACTTGTAGGGAGGAAACTGGTTATGCAGTCTGTATTGGAAAGCTTTATATATTGTGTTTTCATGGCAATTGTTGCTTATGAGTTTATATCTCAGAGTCCAGCATTTTCCCATGGCCCTGCTTTCACACAATTATGTATGATATCAGGAACATTAAAATGATAGTCTTTTATTTTTATCCTTTTTTATAAAATCAACTAGGGAGTAGGTTGTTTAGATCTAAAATTTAAAAATTTTAAAAAAAAGGAACCTCCAACAAACTATAAGTGTGTACCAAACTTTTCACCTGAACCTAGTGTTTACATTATTACTGAAAAGTGTATTGTTTAAAAATACATTATATTATGTTCACACTATTTTCGTCAAATACTTTTAAGAAGTTGCTCACTTCAATACACTTTCACTTGAAGGCACTGTTAATAAACAGCTTGAGTATTATACAGTCTATTTTCCTGGGCCAAATCAACATCACAGGCAGCATTATCATAGTCGCAATCTTCATGGAAGCAGGTTGCAATACATAAGTCTTTTGCATCCTTCACTGGAAACAATTTCTTCAAATAATAACTTTGTGAAGAAAGGAGAGTAGAACAGTAAAGGAGTTAGCTGTAAAAGTGTGGAAATTATAAGGGAAACGAGGCCTCCCTTGTGGGTCTTCAAACACTGCCCACTTCATGCAATTACCTGGCAATTGCAATTGATAACAGTGTGTGTTAAATGTGATCAATGAACACACGCTGAAGCTCTAGAGTAGTTAACATTCCTTCATTGCTTAATTTCCACAAACGAGCATTAAAATATCTTCATATAATTTAATTTCCTCTTAGTAAATTAGAGAATGTACCCTCAACTTAAAATGTAATTATATATTCAATCCACACATGATTTTACATTATTCAACACTAAATATCCTAGTGCAGTATATAAAAAACCTTCAATGCCTCTTGTACTGTTGGAGCAAATGCTTTATGTTTGTATTTTTTTCATTATTATCATTCATTTACTTCTGTTCTAGAAAACCTTTTCACCTCATTTGCAATGCCCTAGTTAGATTGGATTTCACTAGTTTTCATCTTGCAGACCACACTGTTGCAGTCTTTCAACTACAGCCATTGATAAGCCAGAATAATGCCCTCAGTGGCACGTAATGCTGAATCTTTTTCATTTTCCATAAATGTTACAAAAATAATCCACAAGACCCACTATGAAAATGAGTGTTATATGAATTTTAGTACCGAGGTGCCCCTCCCCTGTAAAATACATTTCTGTGTTGACTATAACTGATGTTGAGAGTTCATTATAACTGAAATTTGTAGTGTGTATTTGTGATTGGGGGATGTGCATCAGGGCCAGTGATTTCAAATCAAGATAATTGAAAGTTACCTATATCCTAAGTTGACTGCACTGAAGAGTTGACATTACCATACAAGATATTAACTAAAAAAAGAAAATTAATTAGCAGATATTTAAATAAACGTAAATTCCTGGTTGATTAAATATTATTTTTCAAAATTGAGGGTTAAGGATATTTTACAAATAATTGTGTAAATGAATATGTAGGCTTGCTCAAGAGGTCTTTAGAATCTATAATACAGTAATAAGATGTAACATACACATTTAATGTGATTAATTTATCATAAAATAGTCCTGATGTCTTGTAATGAAAATGCAACATGTATCCATCTCAATGATTGTGTCTTATTTAATAGTAATTGATTAGAAATAGTTAACAGTGTGCAGTAGGTAAGAGTGTTGAAGAACACAAAAATTTGTTGGTAATGGAGTATACCAACAAATGATTATATATTTTTCAGTAGGCAAAGAGGCAGAAATAAATAAATGATTAATATAGAGAATGATAGTTTACTTACAACATATGAATTGAAGAGATGGTAAAAAATTGACATATAAATGTATTTTTTATTTAGCAATGTCTTATATATTCCTTATAAGAGGAGGCCCTTTACAACGTATATCTTTGGTCATTAGATTCTATATATTATTGAGTGTAGCAATGTATAAAGAGAGTCTGATGGTATGTATTAAATGCACTGCATTTATGCCAACCTGAAGATCAAAGTGTTTGAATATAAATAGTGTTAGAAACTGTAAAATAATCCCATAGAACACACTTGTGACAATTAAAATTAATTCAGTTAAACTACTCTTTTTGAGATCACGTGTTTGGCTATTCTATGTGCATAGTTCGTGTTTCTTGTTCACTGTGTTACTATAGTGCAGTGTCTGAATAAAATAATTTTATCTTTAGGAAGAAATTTAATTATATTGAGAAGAACAATGCATCTGTTAGGCTAAAGAGTTCAAATCAAAAAACTGCTGGAAAATAGGATTCTATTTAAGGGGCTGCTTAGAGGAATTAATCTGTTTCTTAGATTGCATATAAACACTGTTTCAAAACATGTGTATTTAGCACATTTTGTTGTTGTTTTTAAACATTATAAAATAATTTTTAATTATATTCTTTTACTTCTTCATACAGTTAAATTCATTAGTGTTTAATTTTTCCTTACCAATAATTTAGCCCAGGAGAAAATGTTGTTTATAAAGACTTCTTTGTTGGTCTTTATAAATAGAATAAAGTGTATTTTTAACAATTATATTATTGATTTCATTGCATATGTAGTGGGTATTGTATCCAGGTTGTCTTCTTAATTAATCTTCAGTGCAAATTGGCAAAAAAACATATATAGTTGAGATTATGGTTAAAAAATGTCAATTTAGTTCACTAGATTTTACATAGATAGGTATTTGCAATTATAATCTTACAGAAATAAGAAGCTTTTATGCAGGACCTGAACCTGGTTCTTTGGAGTATTAATTGTTTAATCGTGTTCATGCTTTAACCCAGCAGCACATGTGCCTATTTCTGTAGCATCAGTGCACGCACCTGGTCTCACTGACCCTTCTGTTTCCAGTTCCCTTAATTCAATTTCCCCTTATAATTTCAATCAAAGGAGTGTACCAGATAAACGATGGATACTGTGATCAATAATGAGATATATTGTTAAATAATTGATTACTTTATTTAGTGGTTTGTATGCAAATTAATATAGCTGAAGAAATGAAATAGGCTGAAATATTATTTTCATTGTATTTGGTATATTTTTCATATCTGACAACTTTGCTTCATTACATGCATTCCAAACTTAGTGAATGTTCCAAACAAACAAACTTTTTGCATATTTAGCACTAATATTTTGTTAAGTCACTGAAGTAAAGTACTGATAGGGAGCCATTGCACGAGTGCATGCACTTGGTCTCTTGAGGCCCATGCATCGTTTTGGAATGTCTCACCGCTAGAAAGGATAACAATACTTACTTTCTCAAGAGAGGTGTGAGTCATGTCTGTGCAAGGAAAGGGACCTGGAAGCAGTGGTCATGGGCAGCCAAACTGTAATCACAATTTTAGAGTAAAGGCTCTCAGATCAGCTGTGTGCACTGCCGGGTTAAGGAACATGATTAAAATAAGGATTTCTGAAACAAAGAAAGATTATTGTTTCTGAGAAGAACTCAATAACATAAGTCTTTTCCTTTTTGTTGTGAAGATGAAAGTGTGATTCAAATTACTGGATGTAGATCTTGCTCTCACGTTTACAGCAAGTAACACATCAACAATGTGAATTACTGATTCTAAATTATTATTAGAAGATTATTAAATAGTCTAAAATGATATGATAAAAAGCCCATAGATGTTTTATATAAAGTTAAAAAAGGATATTTAATGCCATTTAATTAAATGAAAAAATTAATAGTAAAAAAAATGGAATCTCCTTACTGGTGATTAAACCAAATTTGTCTAAACCATTTTTTCCCAAATGTTTTTGGTTGCCTTTTGCATAAATTATTAAAACATTAATTCTGTACATTGTATAGTACTTGTTATCAAATATTTCCCTAAAAAACAAAAATTACGTTTTATTCACTTGTTAATGAATCATCTAAACATGTAAGTTTTATGAGTCGACAAATGACATTCTCATTTGCTTAATCTTTAGTCAAAATGTGTTCTGATGAAAGTTAAAGCACAAAAACATGAGCAGTTTTATGTTGATTAAATAAAAATTCTAATGAAATTAGTTCATTAATTAAAATCTCTTTATTGAAAACAAAAAGAAATGAGAAAATGATCATATTTCTGTGTGCATCTCATGTTTGTGAAAGCAATGGTTTTCTTCCCCACACTTTTTGTTGTTGTTGGAATTGACAATGCATGTACAAATGAAGTTTGTTGCATTCAAAATATGAATGTTTGTTTGTGGAACACATTTGAGGATGTACATGTAATAAAACAACTTAATCTTTTTAATTAAGGTGGTGTTTGGTATTGAAATTGTATATATATTTGAACTAACACACATAATAATAATTTAAATTAATGATGAGAAATTTTATCTGGAGCCAAACTCATACAAGGTCAATCTCAATTGGTTGATCCTCAATTTTTTTTATTGAAACTATCGACCTCTTTGAAAGTTCAAGCCCAGGGACCGGCAAGGTCTTCTGAAGTCACTGTAGTGCCTCTAACCCTGAGGTCCTGGGGTTTGAGTCCCGACCGTGTACAGTGAGCTAGAATGTTCAAATCGTGGTCAGAAAGGAAAAAAATAAAAGTTTCTAGTCGCGAATTTTGGACTATCGGGTTGGCTACAGTAATGTTGGGACTACTGAATGTCGGTTGTGCGGACGATCAACAGTTCATTTCGTCCGTCATATTTCAGGTCTAACGCAGAAATTAGTAGTGCGTGCAGCCGGCCATGTTACAAATAGTCTTGTCGTTGAAGATAAAGATTTGTGTTCTGTGTTAGAGAAGTGAACGTTTTCAATATGAAAGGTGTTCCAGGAGGTATGTACTAATTAAAAACATGTATATAATTAATAAATAATTAATAATACATCATTTTATAAAAATCCTAATACCGGGAAATGCACGAGAAAATTGTAAAATGTTCTTAAAAAAGAGAGATAAGCTACGAAATCCATAACATTCCGCTTTCTTTTGCCCTGTGTCCGCAAGTTTATATTATTACCTTTGTTAATTAACCTTCAAATCCACCGAATAGTTTTGACTCCTGCTTTGAGCCTTATCTTTGGCAACACTTGCAAAATGACGTTATTGAGACTTCTTGGGAAAATGGCAAAATTAATTAATAATGAGCCATATTTGAACAATTTAAAATATAATTGTTGCTTGGAAACATTGTAAAGAATATAATAAGTAGGAAAAGGATGAAAACAACGCTTTCACCTTCACAATGGGATGAATATCTTTGAAAAGGGCATAGGTCGCCGCGCCGCGATTACTATTTCCAGTTTCATATACGGCATCATATTAGTATTCCGGTTTCATAAACAAATATTAAACCGAATGTTTTGGTACTATTTTACGCCACAGCAACTGCGAGACATTTCGTCAAAGAATAACCGTGGTACAACATACCAACAGGAGTTGATCCACCGACCAGACATTGTTTTTTGAGACTTTTTTCCCTATCTATCAACTGTCGGAGGATGCTCAAGAATCAATCAATAAAGCAATATTGCCTGAGTTTTTCTCGAAAGTTTTCCAGAGTTAAGACTATAGAAGACATGTTCAGGATATTGTTGGCAACCACATACCCCTACATTTGTTGTCTACTACAAAAAATTACTTTATTTTAATTACAACTATTCGTTTAAAAAAATCGTTTGTAACAATAATTAGAAGTTGTAATTTTCTTTTTCATCTTCATTATCATCTTTTTCTTCTTCTGTAACTGAACCGTCATCATCTTCAAAGACTTTTACATCTACTACTCTCTATTTGGTCCTTTTTTGAACTCATAATCACCATCAGCAACCTCGATACTTACCAAAAAATTACGTTTATATGAATGAAATGACTTTCTTCAATATTTTTCCGTCATCTTAGATCCACCATTTTGTGTTTTCACTTTTTGGTATATTCTTAATGAACTTCGATAATCTTTACTTACTAACTTTGGTACAAATTTAATAACTCTGTATTTTAAGGCCAGGTTTTTGGGGTCCTAGCCCACCGTGCGGTGGCTGGATTTTTGACACTGGCTTGCCAGCCAAGTAAAGTTCGGCCGATGTCTGAAGGAGAATTCTAGCGACTGGCTGCTCTGATCGGTAGTTTTCCGTGGTTTCTACGATCAGCACCAGCGAATGTCGGGGCAGTATCCTAACCACGGCGTAAGGGTACTCTAACCACCGTGTCCTTAACAAACGGACCATGAATCGCGCGAGATCTATTCTTTCTCTTCCTTGTCATTTCCTCACCCCTTTCTTACATCCATACTTATACTCACATGCACTATACTACCACACATGCCTGGAGACCAGTTGAGGCTTAGATCTTATCCCGGCTGGGGCGGTGCCACGCTGGTGGGAGATACCTGGTTGGGGAAATACCCTCAAGCCGATGTGGGTCGGAGCCGGATCTCGCCAGGCAGCGAGGAAAGATCACTGCCACCTTCCGTGGTAAAACAGGCACTACACTTACCGGACTAATGACCTCGGCAGTTGACGCGCCAGGAATCACTAATCAAACCCAGTAGGAGATGCAAGCCGCTTTGAGAATGGCTGATATAAACTTGGGGCCCATAAAAATTGACGAATAGCTAATTTTTAGTATCTTAGAAGTCTTAATAATGTATTTAATAGAGCACATTGTTTTACAATTTTAAAACCAAAGAAACATTATAATTTAATCAGTAACAGCAATAGAATACTCATAATTGTCACCCACGGAATCGGGACATAGTCTGTACACAAAAGTGGTAAAGTATTGAGAGGAAAAATAAAACATTAATAAAAATGCAAATAAATGAATACATACAAGCATACTATTATACAGGACGTCCTATCAAATATGCGCCAACGCATATATAACGTCTGAAGGTTCGCAGTATCGAAAAGCAGTTTTCGCTGAACAATGCGGAATTATGGGGCATGTAACATGCTGTAGAGAATTGTCTATATTTTTATTTTTCATGAAATTTTATCATCTTCAATTTTCTAAATGGAACTAGTATATATTTTTCTCAACGGCTATAGGTAGATCAAGAAAAGAGGTATACAATGATGTTCCATATGTTAGTATTTCGATATTAATTTGAGTATAAAATTAGATTTTCTGACATGTGATTTTAAGTTAAATGGACAATATTTCCTGAAGCAGCCCTTGCAACACTCGCCTTCGGGAAAGATTGCCTTGGCGACGTCAAGACCGTTGCGTGGAAAGGAGAGACCGAGAGGAGTGGCCGTGAGGGATAAGAGGCATAACTACAGCAATCCATGGCCTAATTGGGCTAGAAAAATCAACTTTGTCGGTTTCTGGTAGGTGGACATTAACTGAAAATTACATTTTTAAATTTTATCGTTTATGACTGTTATGCTAGATTGTAAATCACCAGAGATTTAAAAATACGAATTTTTAATGGTTTTATCAAGTTTATTTGAAACAAACTCTGAAGTGCAAATTTACCCAGACTGAGGGTGTACTGAGCTTGGAATTCCTACAATATCTAGTTGTTTCGGTGTAGGGGTAAATATGCACAAAAGAGCAGTTTACAACAAAAAAAAAACGTGTAGGATTTTTCTGATTTTTTTTCTTGTAGGGGGCCGTCAAGACCTTTTTTGTTTCCAATCTTTCTTCTTAATGTTGGTACAATTTACAATCATTAGGGAGTTGTAGCTATCACATTTTTTTAAAATGAGTACACATTTACCCCAAGTTAACTTATTCCCAAGTTCACCCAAATAAGTTTTGAAACAATACAATTCTCATACCACGTTCTCCGAGTTGCCATATCTCTGTATACGCAGAACTTTTAACTCTCATCTGCCAGGTCAATTTTTCATGTTCACGCTCCCTTTTCACACCGCTTTTTTCCCATGAAGCTCCACCCTCCAGGCGACCTTGACGAGGACACAATGATAATCGAGGTGTCACTCATTTGAGGACCCCTTCGTCACATGACTGCAAATTGACTTTGCTCTTGACCCTCCAACGGATGCCTCACTGCTGCATTTCAAGTGAGGGGCGGGGAGGCACGCCTCTTCACGCCCAGGCCCCGCCCTCGCTCCTACCGCCCCCGCCCTCGTCCTCCCAGCTGAGAGGTTCGCGCATCTGCTGCATCTCATATGCCCCACAGCGCACCAGCACAACACATCCTCCGCTCGTCCTCGCACTAGGTTTGGCATATCGACAACCCGATTATTCGATTGACAGGGTCGGAAAAGTGGGAGTATTTGTTTCACTAAGTATGTAATTATTATTTTTATACGCATATATTTATTAATTAAAAAAAAACTTATAACAGGGGGCTCAGAGTGTCACTGATGCCACTGCAGTGCCATGATCAGGAGGTTCTAGGGTTCGAGATTCGACGGGGGCAGGATTTTCTACGTCTAGCTCGATAGTTAGGTCGAATTCAGCCGCTGTCTGGAGGATAATTCTAGCGGCCGTCTGCTCTAGTCGGTTGTTTTCAAAGGTTTCTCCGATCAACACCACATTTTTCTCATTAGGTAGGTTATCTGTATGTGTTGCACATCCGTTCAAAAAAGGTTCCACGCATGTGGATTGTTTATTTAACGTCGAAACACTGTAAAATATTCTAAGTGATGTATCGGGGAAAAGTACAATCTGCGCACATTTTCTTACAATCTGGAATCCTTACCTCTCCTTTTAACATTCTTAGTTGAATTATGAGTGTCAACGAGCATTTTTGGCAACATTTGAAAAAAATTAGATAAAATTGGGCAATCGTGTTTATAGGAGAGAATATTGGGTTACATGACCTACGTGTCAGCAGGCATTGTTCTGATGGAAGAATGCATCCCCCTGGATGTGATCCAGGGGAACAAACACCCACCAGGTGTCATCTGTCCGTGATATTCAGAGAAGCATTCATAGGCTATCAAATCGTATTCCAAACATATTGAGAGCAACGTGACCGGAAGGTTGATAACACGGTTGATTTGACGTATGAAGCGATTGTACTAGAGAGTAGTTACAATACTGTGGGTGCTGCCTTCGGCGCCCAAAAGTTCGCTCGGACGTTGGTGTGGGGGGGCGCGGGGGGGGGCGGATGCCGGGGCCGGTGGCGTTGCAAGTGACGGGCGGGGTCAGCGTAGGGGCGGTGTAGGCTTGGGCGGCCGTGATAAGGAAATCCGCAGTTAGCGACGAGAGGGCGCAGCGGAGCCGAAGGCAAGGACGAGCCTCCTTTCCTCCCCCCCCCCTCCGTCCTGGCAGTCAGGTGACCTTCCCGACGGTGCTTGATGCGCAGCGGCGCGCGTAGTTCGATCCAGAGGGTCGAGCGGCACAAGTCGACGGGATGCGTGGCACAGATTGATTCTAATTGTAATTGCAGCGCTTCGACACTGGAAAACTCATTGGGTTGATAAGCTGAAGACTCCGGTGCTAGACTGAGGTCAGGAGCTCGTTGGCTTGAAGAAAAGGCATTTAGGTTAACGGATGTAGAAAGAAGAAATGTGTCTTTTTCAAATGGGCCTAATTTGAATTGTTTACAAAAACCTTGTTAAAGATATATCTTGCAATAGGAGAATTTGTGAGATTAGTATCGTTCTAACTCGTGGCATATGACAAATGAGAAGTTATATCGCTTACAGCTATTGCATCGCCAATGATAATACAATGTCTTGTCAAAATATGATTTATGGAAATCTACCTGAGTGTAAGATAACGGAGTAGTACTAAACATGACACTCACTTACGAAAATGTAGTGTTGTACTGTATATCACGTGGTACTTTGGGATATCCGTAAAGAAAAAAAATGCAGCTCTGAAAAAGGCCACGTCAGTAGAGTAAATATTGGCCTGAGTTTTATTATTACGATCTAAAATGGCAAAAAATGGAAATAGAGACCCAGAAAACTACTTCTACTAAATTCGTATGTAGTCATTTTCCAAACGTATTGGCTAGTTAATTTGCAGTTAACTTTCACCACCGGAGTCGTGAATGTGCTTTTCCGTGACATATTAAAAGAATCGCAGAAGCCTTTGGAAAGCTTATCAACAACTTAGCATACAAAAATGACGGGATAAAAGAGATTTCGTCGAGTTATCTGATTTTGATATAGAATGCATTATTGGAATGCGCTTCTCTCGAATAATATCTGCAAATCCCTGGCCACTTACTTGTATGCTATTCTGACAAGGCTGTTTAAACCACTAAATATGTCGGAACACACCCACCATGTCAACCCCTGAGGTTGATGCGGTGTGGTCAGCAGGAAGACCAGATACAAGTTTTAAGAAAATCGAATTGGCCTCGACCTACGTACAGATAGCTCTCTTGTTGAAACAAGCCAACTATCCCCGGTACTTGGCTAAAGAGATTTCTATGCCGTGTCGTTAACGCCCACACGCGATTTACACGGCTCTCCTATTGGAAGACTGCCTTTTTAACCTTCGGACGTAACGTGAACTGCGACTGACCTAATATTAATTAAAAAGCGGTAAGGAGGCTACTATAGACAAATCACTCAATCAAGATAAATATTTATAATATTTATACGCGTCTGTTTTACCCGTTCTGTTCCAGCTCTGAGTTTTCTGCGGAATACGTGTTTTTAAACGTCTACGAAGCACATTCGGTCGTGATCTTAGCTGGTGAACGAGGGCGTCAGGGGCCTAGTTTGACTTCCAACACTCAGTCGATCAGGAGAATCTGCCACTTCTCTTCAGTTTTAAAAATTACCAGCAAGCGATCGATCAGTTCCTTCGGTGAGGATGCAAGGGTCAGCCGTGCAAAAGTCAGCTCGAGACAACAGGCAAAGATGCATCGTCTGAGAGTATTCAGCTTAACATGCACTTTGTGATTCAAGACTCTGAGCCAGGCAAAACCTACAAAAATCTAGTCATTGAAGAAACATCTCGTACTACATATTGAAGGCGTATCTATTACAGAGGAGTTAAGACTTGTTGTGCGGTCCGCTCTGAACTCGAGAAATAAAATTTCACAATAGAAATATTGTCTGTATCTCTAACCGTATACAGCTTTAGACTGATGGACGAGATTGAGCAAGAAATTTGAACCACGGACCGTAAAAACAGAAAACTGCTTACAATGCATCATCGCCCTCGAGCTGATGTTCAAATTCTTTATTTATCACGCCAAGAAGGAGGGAAAAGACTTGAAAAAAATTGAAGCCTTCTGACACAATACAATAGTCAGAATGGAAAAGAATGAAGTCAGTCTTCAGGATGACTTTTTATGAGGCTGATCATTAAATCTGACCGGTAGAATGCGAATAGAGGCATTGTAAGTGCAGCAAAAATATTGCGAAGAAATGCAAGATACAAGATATCACAATGAACTGGTGACGCTACTTGACGTGAAAAATGAGCTACCAAGTATGTTAAATCGTGAAGAGACAAACTACTCCATGAGCGGTATCTAGTAAAAAGAATGGAAAGTTACAAATCAACAAATACAAATCATTTATGAGGCTTAAAAGGAGAAGAATGATGTTAGAATGGGAAGCAGTTGAAAGCTTCCTCATGATCAGGCATCGAGAACACATTATAACCATGCGGTACTCAAAATTTTGCAGAATGGTAAATGACACATTTGCCTGGAAGAGGTAAAAATCATTGATCACAACTTATCCGCTTGTCCAATTATAAGAGCGAATACATTAAAATACAGCATAGGGTATGTACCTTCTCTTATTATCCTATATTTGGGGAAAATACCGTGTCTCGTAGATGTTGCTGTGCCATACGGTCAGAACGTCAACAGCAAGGCGGTAAAAATGTCAGCACAAGAGTTTGGAAATCGAGATCCGTGTATTACATCGCGTTATTGACAACAGCCCGCATTATGTGCAAAATATTGTTGAGACTAGTACAGTCTCTAAATCTACTGCTTAGAAAGCTGGTTGCAACCTAAATTATAATAATAAAATATAGACTGATAAAAAGTGTAAAATTGATATTTCATATTGGCAATTATTTCCCAGATTAGCATCAAACAGATATAACACGGATTTGGATAATAGAAAGTCGCTTGCGTTCATGCAACACACGTTCTGTTTCTCGGCCTATCGACCGCGAATAAATGAAGAGTGTTTGTGGGAAATCGTGTAATGTCGTAACAAAATAATTCTTCAGGAACCAAAAGACTTATCAATACTTGTTTATTTTTTAAGTACAAACATTTTTTTCTATTCACAATTATTTGAACGAAATTTGACAGTTTGGCGCTATACACAGTATCATCATCATCATCATCATCATCATCATCATCATCATCAACTGCAAGGATTAGACTTGTTTAGTCTGTTCCGGATCCTGAAAACTGTTCACTGCATCTTCTCAGTGGTTTTCCCACATTTCTTCTCTCTTTCGACTTATAGTTCAAGGCAACTTTCACTATCCTTTCTTCGGGAATTCATAATATATGATTGTTACATTTTTCTCTTTATTCTTTAATTATGTATACACAGTGTTAGCATCATAATATAGAACGTTTTCCAGTAAAAAACATGAAATTCATAATTTTTGGCACTTATGCAGTTTCCCACAAACACTCTTCAACTCTGAAATGGTGTTTCATAGGAAAACATCTTTCTTTTTTCTTTTCTTGTGTTTTTAAAGTCGCTTTTTAACATCTTACAGTGACCACTGTATTTGTTTTAACTGTGAGGGGAACTGTAAGAAGAACACATAAGGACAACACGAACACATACAAATGTACAAGCCCGAGGCGGAATACGAACCCGCGACCCTTCGAGCCGAGGCAGCTACTGCTTTTCAGCCTTAGAGGCTGTCCTGGCGGGCGTAAACACGTTTTGTTCCTCTTTAATAAAAAAATACTTTCCCAGCTTTTCTTTTACATTTTTAGGTGTTAGAACTCTTTTGGGTACCCCCAACTTTCCCCCCCCCCCTTTTTCAACACGCTCATTAGGCACGCGGAGAATTTCGAAACCAATGTGAAAATTAAATTGTACATTTGATATTTGTGCAATTTAATCTCGCGAGTCTAAAGTATTTGGGTTTGTTAATAAACGCTAAGCATTATTAGTATTTTGCAAACGCACAGTATCGGGGTTGTATGACGTAACGGATGTCGTAACGTATGACGTAACGTCGGTTCGAAATTGATTTCCAGAGTGAATCAATTTTCATTTTTAAAGTGCGGAATACTCGCTCACAACCAGCTGGCTTTTATAAGCTCAAAGTTACTTTGAAGAATCAGAGCACAGATATAACGCAGTTGTGTGAGTTGGCAATAGATCGCAGTAGCATCACCAAAAACTTTAATGCAACTTAACAATACTCTGCGTTTAATGCAACTTAATATTGTTCCTATTACTGTTTCTTCCGTCTGGATGAAGAATGGTTCGTTTTTGATGCCTCCTCGTTGATTTTCAAATCAAGAAGTTTCAAAATGTAACCGCAAAGGAAGACAATGGCGTGGTGAAACTGGCAGGCAGACTTCAGTTTTCTCTCAGAAGAAATGACAGAAGAATATTGTCAACATTACCAAAGATGAATGTAATTCTTGGTCTTATGAATGGGTAATGAAGTTAAAACAATTGAAAAATCAGATAATTAATGGTGTTGGAATTTCGATCTCCGATAATAAAATATATCAACGCAAAGGATTAGTGCAATTTTTTCATTTTAGAATTGAACGTAACTCTAAAAAGGTTTGAAATAAGTTTTATTTATAAAATTGTAAGATCAATCTTTAGTAATAGAAACTACAAAGAATATAAATTATGCAAATTAAGTACTGTAATTAATTGCAGTGGAAGATGTTGAAATGCGTTTTTCCTAGCGAATTACGGTTTTTGTAGCTTAACGTAGTCACTCCGTCGGGTATTTTCATGTTAAATTATTATTTGTGCTTTACAAATTCATAATTAAATATGTTTTAAACATTTTACAGTGCGAATGATACAATTATAAATTGACACGTGCATAAATATCGGAGATGTTCCAACTGAGTGGAAAGTAGTACACATATCACCTGTCCACAAGAAAAGGAAACAGGACATCTGCAGGAATTACAGGGGGATAGAAGTAACTAATACATTAAGTAACATATAGGGAAGTAACATATAGGGAAGAATATTGAAAAATTGCTTAGAAAGGGAATATGTGATGCATGAAGAAGAACAACAAAGAGGCTTTCTAGCAGGGCGCTCTTGCATTGGTGATTTATTTTGTTTGTCACAAGCAATGCAAAATAAGTGGCAAACTGGAAAAGAAATACACATCGTCTTTCTCGGTATCGCACAAGTGTATGACAGTGTGCCAGTAGAGAAATCATGAGAGGCCCTGCGACGTCTAACAGTATACTTATTGCTGCAGTGAAAAAATTATACTCAGAGCAAGCGAATAGTGAAAGAGGGAAAGCACTTGGCAGAATCATTTCCAATAACTCAAATCCTAAGGCAAGGCTGCTGCATTTCACCGACACTGTTCAAATTCTTTGTGAATGAGGTCTTGCAAAAATTGAAAAAGAGTGGTGTGGGAATGTGAATACGGGTGGTTATGTTCTCTACTCCCCACGCTAAACAGTTCGCTGATGACCAGGTAATCGTAGCGCACGACCAAGATGATACAGAATTTATGCTGATAAGGATTAGAGATGAGTACGCAAAGTGGGGACTGACACTCAACGTAGATAAAACAATGTACTGGGCATTAAATAGAAATAATGAATACATAACTATGAACCCAGGAAACAAAATTATGAAAACTGATGAAATAAAATATTTAGGTTTAAAAATTGGGAAGCAGGGACTTTATAAAACAAAGGTTTTGGAACGAGTTAAACAAGTCAGAAAACTCATTGGTTCTCTGAATTCTGTCCTATGGAACAACAATATAAGTAAAAGAACAAAACTAATGATATATAGAGTAATAACCCAAAGTTGTACTCTGTGGTGCTGAGATACGGCAACTCTCAGTACAAATGAGAACAAAGTTTAGGGTCATGGAAATTAACTTTCGTAGAATATCCGCTGGCATCTCAAGAAGAGAGAAAATGCGTAATGAAAGAATTAAAGATATTATAGGTTCGAAATATAATACTCTGCACTAACTTGAAAGGAAACAACTGTTATGGTTTGGACACAGCAATAGACTTCCAAAGAAGCTTTTGGATTGGTTACCGCAAGAAAGAAGGAAAAGAGGCCGGCCGCGACCTGGTTGGAGAGACAACGAAGAGAAGACAATGGCTGGATAGCAGATACCTCCTGACGTGGGACGTGGTACAATAGAGAAGAGTAGAAGTAGTGAGGCGCCGTAAGACTCAACCAAACGGCTAAGATGATGTTACAGTTATCTCGCTCGTCCATTTTCAGACATAAATAAGTGATGATTAAAATATTTGTTTAATTTTTGAGTTTATTGCAACATTAGGTGTAATTATCTTCAATCGTATGAATTAACTTGTAGGAATTAATATACATGGCAGAAAGTTAGCATGGAAGTGTACAGCGTTTCACAATTTTATTTGTGGTTGCATTGAAAGTTAATTTTTGAAATATTTATTTGAGTCATCTTGCAAACGATTCTGCAACCTACTTCATTTAAAAATCGATGAATTAATTTCTACTTAATAATAATAATAATAATAATTATTATTATTATTATTATTATTATTATTATTATTACTATTATTATAACATCTTATTTATTATATTTACTGAAATCATACAATTTAACACTTCTTTTATCATATATTATTTCCTTTGTACCTTCTTCAAAAAACTCTTTCATTCTTGTTTGTCTTCCCTAACTTTTTTTTTTTTTTTTGTGATTCTATGACAACCTGCGACTCAAACAATACGCCATACTACAAAATCATTCAAACTACATGTTTTTTCTGGAATTCTTTTAGAATATCCTAGAAGTGATGGGCGAAGAATTGTGCCAATCGATTTGTATTGTCGAGAGAAATTTAATGAAATATTGATCACATCGGTAGATGCCATAATTCACCCCAAAAGCGTTTTACTTGCCTTTAAAAAGAAAAACCACGGGCGTTAAAGAAATATTTCAAAATCTTCGGGAGGAATTCTCAAGAAAATCAGTTTTCCACCAGAAGACCGAGACCCCTCGAATGACACCTTGACATCTCATTTATGGCTTCGGTTGTGTAACGGTTAGCGTTTCGGACTGTTATACCCAAGTTTGCGGATTAAAACTCGATTGAAGCTGTACATTTTTAAGGGCGGAAAACTTCTTCGCACGCCTTCCTTCAGAGGGGAAGTAAAGTTGGATGTTCCATGTGGTAGACTTACAGCATGTATAAGATCCTGAAGAAGCCTCTGAGCCAAATTAAAATAACCAGTTTCGTCTCCCGTGCTATACCTACTTTCTATGCTACACGGTGAAAGCTTAACGGAATTCGCAACGTTAAATGAAAGAGCAGGCCTAATGGTCTCAGCCTAGCCACGGAAAGTAAGGCATGAATTGAATTGAATTTATCTCGATTGGTAAACCAGAAGGGATCTAACTGAGTGACGCCAGATGGAACTCTGAGTGACGCCAGGAAGATGGATGGAAGTCATTTAAGACATAAAAGTATGTATCCGTGTATCAAAATTATTTTGTTTCAATTTAATGTTCATAGTGGGAATTTTGGGACTTTGTTAAAGCTATTATTTATTTAGTCTCGGAATTTTGTGAATACTAAGACATTTAGATTCATTTATACGAGACGAGATCACTAGCGACTCGTCGAAGAGTGCAATCGATTGCTAGGGACTTTGTATCTCAACTCATTTAGTAACCAGTCATTTGTACTTGTAGCATCCGTTCATATTTTAATTCGTCTCTTATATCTGAGTAATGTTTGTTAACTCGATTACCAATTATTTTCTAGGCAGCTCGAAAACGAACAAAACCACGTGTCGTGCAACGTAAAAGTTATGTCATCTTTGCTGTCCCTCGCTTATCTAGCAACGATGTTTCTAACTAAAACACCCCCTTTCCATAGAGTTAAGCTCAGAGGCGCACCTAGGATTTTTCTGTGTTGGGGGAATTTAGGTATAGTGTCCAGCCGATTTGACGTTTCCTTGTAAAGAATTTTTCATTTATGCCGAATATAACATGTATTTTCATTCGGCAGAGTTAATATTTGTAACATTAACAATTAATATGTTGAATGACTTTATTTATTGAAAATTAGTTAAAGCTATATTTTTGAATATATATTTAGGCTTCTGGAGAGGGCAGAAGAACTGAAACCCTATGAGCTCCCCCTCTTTGAATGCGCTACTGGTTATGCCAGTTTGGTAAAAGCACTAAAGCGAGTATATAGCAAATTTGTTATATTTAATTATTCTCTAAGTTCTACAATTAGAGGGCAAGCTCATCAATCTCATAAAATAACAGATCTGGAATGCGACACAGCGAAATCTATGCAGGGAGCTAAACGGAAGAACGCATACTTTCAGCAAAACACAGAGGTTCAAATGCGATATACTTTAAAAAGAAACGTACACTGTCAGAAATGTCTACATTACTTTTAATTTAATAGTACATAAAAGTAATTATCATGTACGCACAGTATGTACAGTAACTTTAAAGCAGGTGTACATTAAATTTACTGTACTTGTTCATTAAATTTAATGTGCATTAATGTGATAATTGCTTTAATATACTTTTACATTAAAAGTAATGCAGAAATTTCTGACTGTGCTTTTTCAAGAGCAAATTCTTTTACTGGAAACACGACATGGCTTTTTGTTCCTACGTATCAATTGAGCTCTTATAATGCCCCTGGTGCATAAATAATTATTAACTTGTATACTAAATATTATTGAATTAATTTGACCGAGCATTTATGTATATTATTTATTTATTGAATAGGGAAGAATGAATAAATATTTTACTTTTATTAATAAACAAACAAACATTTATTTTATTCAAAAATACACTCAGCACTTGAGAAATGCCTAAATTGCGTCAGTTTCTCTCAATGTTAACTGCCAACCCCTATAAGAACTGCTGTAATGAGATCAGGAAGTAGAGAATAACATTTAATAGTTTCACACGCTTTCATATCAGAAAGTTATGACGTTTCTTTGATTTTTCACACATTTTAGAGTTTGAACAACTCTGCTATAACTTTTAAATGTAAAAAAACTCGACTGCAAGAGCTTCAGAATCGGAATGAATCCTATGGAAACGCAGAGTACAAATTATAATTTTTTCCAACTGCGAATATTGAACGTTTAAATACAATATTAAACTAAATGGTTTTGTAGAAAAATGATAAATTATTAACAGAATAAAATATGAAGCTCAATCAACTAAACAAAATAGCCAACGTTTTCTGAAACACAATATGAAACATAAATAATATCTATAAAAATAATACTGCTTGAAAATAAAATCATGAATTTATGTTACATTTTCACAACACCGGTTGTTAAAGGGAGCATTGGTGGTATATGAAAATGCAACATAGTTAAGGGAGTTGTAACGCGACGCGAACGGTTTGCCGCCAAGGTTGCGACTCATTAAAATAATGTGTAGAAAATAAATACGCTTATTCTGACGGCGTTTTGGGAAATGCGATGGATAACGGATATCGAACTCCCCGCACTCGCTGAGGGGAAAAATATTTCATTGCTTAACGGAGAACTGACATTTGTGGAACATAATTTAAATTAATGGCGCCGTGTTACAAGTTACGATCCCGAGTAATTCCGCTGAATTTAAAAGAATTGTAGACTACAGAATTAACGTGCTATGTTGGCCGCTATAATTTCATTATCTATTTGTTATCAATTATAATGCAAATCCGAATTTTAAAAATTTAATTTTTAGTATACATGCTGAGATAATATTTTAAATTTATTGTACATAGTTCAAATAGTGGAAAAATTATTTATCGGTTTTGAGAAAGTATCTATGTTCCATGTGTTCCCAATTATAAATCAATTCTACGCTAATTGTAATTTAAACATTGAATTAATGACGAATTATATTAATATCTCTTTACTGTAAACGATATATTACGTTTCATGTACTGATGTTCATTAAATCTACATTGATTTTTATTTAAGCATTAAATTTAATATACAAATACATTAATGTAATTTAATGTAAAAATTACATTAAAATTAACGCCCAACGTACATTAATCCACATTAAATTTAATGTAATTTCTGACGGTGTATGTAATATTTTTAGAAGTCCATAAAATTAAGACAAAAACACTCCGTGTAGTTTTTTGGGACGTCATTGAAATTATCTGAAAAGTGCCGATTTAAAATGTATTTTGGAAAGGAATTTCTAACAACAAAACACTTGAACGAAAGTAAAAGTATTATATGTGTCAGAGAAAAATATAATCAGTAATTAACACGTTAAAACAAGAATTTATCGAAGAAAATGCAGTGACGATTAGATACGTTGCATCTTCCCATATCTTGACACTAAAAGATTATGTGAGCTGAGTACAGCACCGATACTTCGACTTTAGGATAATTTAGAGGTTAAAAAAGTCACTTACAAAATAACATTTTATGCAACCTATATAAAATAAAATAATTTTATTTACATCAAAAGTTGTTCTTACGATTTCGTAATTTTTGGCAATATTCAGAGCAATTTTACAAAAAGGAACGAGTTCCAACCAATAAATAACGGAAGGCATGGTACATTTGATACCGAATATCTAAGATCTCACAGGTTCAGCTTTATAGTAGATAAGATGATTACTTCAGTTAATGAAGTTATTTTTGATGAGTCCTCGAATATTTGATAAACTCAAACGGCTTAATCGTATACCTCGTGGCTCACAAAAACAGGTCAGAGTTTGATAGTGCCAATACCTTAGATTAAATGTTAAGTGGATTGTAACAAGGAAGTAATTCAATATCAGTTTTTTCTTGCCGAATGAATGCATCAAAGTTACCTGCGAAGAGATCTACGTTTGTGAACAATGAAACGTCTTTGTATTAGTTGATAAAATTAAGCTATTTTATAGTTTTTTATGATTTACTAGTTCATTACTGCGTGGTTATGAACCTGAAACAAAACACGTAATGGTATACTTAATATTCTTGCGGGCCTTTCAGATACCTTTCGGATGTCCATGTGGGTCTTTTGAGTGCTTTAAGACTGCCCCGCTTCCAGCATTTCTGTGGTGCTAGAGAAGCACATACTTTCTCGCAATATTTATAAATTTGCATATTTCAAAAATTCATAGAGTTAAACGAAAATCCATCCTTTTAAGCGTCCCTTTTCCTAACTGTAGGAAAAGTGTAAAGAAAAAAGTTGGAGTGGTTTTTGAGAAAAAAATAGAAATTTCATGAATTTCAGTCACAAATTAAGCGAAACCTACAGCTTTTTTAAACAAATTTTAAAAAAATTGTACATGACCTTTTAAGAGCTAATTTTTTTACAACCGACTTTGTGGAAGGCAAAAATCTCTCTTTTTAATTTTGTGGTTTTGAAATGTTAACTTTTTTTAATATTCGAAAAATCTGAGAGTTCGACAACTACTTAAGCGTCAGTCTCATGAGTAAAGTGCATGTTATAGCTGAGTGGTGGTGATGTTCATCCCCAATGAAATGTGACGACGCTCCGATCTAGGGGTCGAACATTGCCCCTTACAGGTATATCCGTCAGTGAGCATCACCCCCAACCCAGCCCAGAGAAGCTCAAATCTCCAGACTGATATGACATGTGTGGTAGCGTAATACATGTAATCGTGTGTGGTTTAAGGAGAGAGGATTGGACATGGATGAGGAAGGAACGATCACGCGCGGTCCATGAACCATTTTTTTAAGATACTTACTCCGGCATTCGCCTGATATTGATCAATGAATCCACGACAAACTACCGCTCAGAGCAACCGACCGCTTGAATTCTCCTTCACAGTGATTTAAATCACCCGAGCTTTGAAGCTATCGGAGCCGCAAATCCGTTCCAGCCGAGGCACGAACCCTAGGGCCTCCCAGCCAACGATGCAGCTGAGGTAACGGTGATGAGTCAGAGCCATCTCGTCCGGTGCCAGGGTGAAGCGCAATCGTCTACCTTCGCCCACCCCCCGCCATCCCCGTCCGCCGGGCAGCGATCGAAATGAGGGGGGCGGCGACGGGGTTGGCGGGCCGCGCTAGCCGCGTCCTAGTTCCGCGCCCCGCGTGGCCGCGCGCGGAAGGTCAGGGGTCACCGGTCGTCGCCTCTGGCACGAGGCCACCGGGCAGACACTTGGCACCGCTGCTGTTGCCGCCTCTGGCCCAATGTTTACTTAAGCGACGTTGTATGGGGAATTGTATTCTCAACTCTGTGTTTATTATCATTTTTACTTTTCTACGTAAAAACACAAATTAATAATAAATTTCTAACATTTTGTAGAAGTTCACGGTATGTTCTATATATATACTACTCAAATGACAGTAAGGACCTTTTCCAACGCTTTTTAACCAAAATATCAGAAATACTTTGTATTTAGTTTGTGATATTGAAGATGGTTGGGGCAGATGTTATGCTCGCACGTGTCAAGAGGATACCAGTGTAAGAAGTTTGAATTGAAGTGGATTTATCACGGAACCACAGAGCAATTTCTGGCAGGAGAAAATTGTCAGGTGTCCATAAATATTGAGAGCGTAGGCTTCCGCGGCCGGAGTCAGTATTTACTAGGCTGTTCGGGTGACGCCGCGTCCATGGCGAAGGTGCCGACGTTTCGGTCGCCATTCTGCGACATTCCTCAGGGCGTATTGCCGCAATATGCCATGAAGAAGGTCGCAGAATGGCGACCGAAACGTCGGCACCTTCGCCATGGACGCGGCGTCACCCGGACAGCCTAGTAAATACATTCCATAAATATTGTTCACTATCACGAATGTCTCTCAATTTCCTTAAATTAAAAGTTCTTTGTAAAAAATAATTAGTAATGCATTTCTTATTAGACAATTCTGTCAACATTCGTACTTTAAACAGCATTGAACAAATTTTATGCAAGTTTTATGCTTGTAAATTGAATGAAGACTGGAAACCGAAGCAGATTTTTGAGACGAGATCAGAGGGAAAAAGGCTTCCCGGAAGACCCAGAGGAACTTGGAAGCATATATAGCAGGAATATGCCGTAAGAGGGGCTATACGAGTTCAATTCGAGAAATAAAACGCAAGGCACACATACAAGATAATACAAATGGCTAACCCGACACTTATAAGGCATGAGGGAAAGAAGAAGAAGAAATATTTAATTTGAAATATTTGTCAGTACTTGGCGGAATATTTCAAGAAAAAAAATCGCCCAATTTACTGAAAAAATATTTTTTTATTTAATAAAATTACATTTTCATAGTATAAATTATTTCGTCAAAGCAGCAATTGTCAATTCGCCGCCATTATCGTGTCACATTGCTTGCCTGGATCTTGGCAGTTAATAAAATGTAATTATAAACAAGAATTTTTTTAAGAGAATATGTCATAAAGTTTGATAATATTATCAATGTTTAGCCCCATCTTGTCAAGGGCAATAGAGGCCTACAATTGATGGAAAGCTAACTTCGTATACTTCTGCCCTCAGTATAACACAGGAACAAATACATATCCTTGTTCAGGGAGAGATTTTTTAAAACGTAAAACTCCCATTTAAAGAATGGGCATGTCCAGGAGCAAGAATTAAATAATATCTCAAGAAAATTCGTTTCGGAACTTTTATGATTGGCTTGAAAAAATAAATGTTTCCGGATTATTTCACAATGCTTTTTTATTTAAGTCGCGTAGACAGCTCGTATTAGCGACTTCATAAATTTACATAAAATTAACATCAGTTATTAAAGATGTACCTAGCACAATAAATGCTTTTACATTATAAGATACAAACATGTAACTTCATTAAAATCAATATTTCATTGTTTACATTCTTCACAAAAAAATTGGTTCTGAAATACTGGGAATTGTATTCTTTGTGCAGTAAAAATAGTATATAGTCTGTTACCAGAATATTTTAAATCGTTTGTCACAATAATTTCGTCTATTCGTAGTATTTTTCAAAATAAGGACTACTTCATAAAGATATTTGAAGGGACAAATTTAGGTACAGTTACGTCACCTGCATTATAACCTTATTACCTCACTTGATTACTTATTATACATCAAAATTAATCCAGAATAGCCAAGACAATTTCCAGTAAATTAATATATATTTTGAAAGTAACTGACCAAAATAACTTCTCCCGAACGAGTTATTGATCGCAATCGACCAGTACGTTTTGCCTGGAATGTGTTCATTAGCTAAGATTCCAATCAAACAGTTTGAAGGGAAAGAGCCGCTAAGCCGTCTCTCCACTGTGACTGAAATAAATAAATCAACGCTCTGGCCCACGAATAGAGCAGGGGCAACGGCATAAGCATGCTTGAAACAGTCGGCGATTGATTACGGTCTTTGCAAGTTATATCTTTACTGTCTATATCTATCTTAGCTGTCCTATACTTTAAGGGCAGTGTTCTCTTCCTACGGATCACTCACTTTCTCTATCCATAATGTTCTTTTGCTTTTGCGTATTTTAATCATATGCAATAGGAAAAGGTAATTGGCGTTGAAAAAAACATTGATAAATTGAAGTGATTAAGTAGGAAATACATATGAAAATAAATGGAAGCGGAAGTAGGAATGTGTTTGCGTGGACATTTATGCAGTGTTTTTTATTGGCACTTACGTGACAAAGATTTATTCAAGCAAAAATAAAAGAAATCTTTAACATGAATAGTACATACTTGATAAAAGATACCACTTTGTAGGGAATTGCAGAATTTGTAAGGAAGCGCCAAAACCCATTTTTTCGCCTCCCTCTTATTGCTGAAATAGCATGGAAATGACTTTTCCCTTGCATCTAAACTTTTTTTCTGGAAGTTATTTTTTTAGTCAGTTAGTAATGGATTTAAAAAAGGGTAAGTTTTCTACTATTTGTCTCTTATTACATAAAAATTAAATTGAATACTTTCACCTTCTATAAGGAAATGGATTTTTTTCAAATCTATGGAACTGCTAAACTAAATTTTGCAGAAAGCCATGTCACATCTTTGCTGTTTATTCGCCTAACTCCTCTATCTGCTTGAGGGGTGGTTAGTATGGAATTGCCATCTGTTGACAGATTTTTACACTATCCTCCCATTAAAATAAGTTGGGGTTTGACGCTTCCAAAACAACCATTCGCAACGCTCAAATGATTATGTTTCCGTGTGTGAGCGATATGATAAGTGGATTTGAATATACCGGCGCGTTACAAAGACGAATCACACACCTATCTCAATATGTCAACAGGCAGGTTAAATGTATCTGCACTTACCTTCGTTGTAGGAAGTTAATCGATGTCAATTGTTGTTAATCGATGAAACCAGAAGATTTATGATTCCCGAATTCGCGTTGAATTTTGGAAAGCGTTTTACATTTCCGGCAAAACTTTTCGGTCTTTGTTGCAGTAACGTGGTTGGAGAACGTTTTAACAAAGCTGTTTCATCCGCATTTCTTATTGCTAGCTTTATTACGGGGCGTTGCACGAGTTTACGCTTATTTACGCAGTCTCACTTCGCTTTCTTCGCCCTCCACACTCTGAATTACATGAGGAATTAAATTACGGTACTAACAAGCACGTGCAGGCATATAAGCGTAGTGTCTTTCTTCCTTTTCTACAAATCATCCCAATCTTTCGAATATTTTCCTTCCAATCCTACATAATAGGTACAGTTTACATGATTTACAGGATTTATTATTGAGGGCTGAATGGGTGCGGGGCCCAGAATTCGGGTTTGATTGATTCGGTGTCTAAAACGAAATTATTTTTTGAGTATTTCTAGATTTCAAATAAAAGAATTAGATGCATTGTCTTAGTCAACATTATTTTTTTAAAGTCAAGAACAGCTCTCGATGGCTTAGCCATCATCGTCAATTACCTGATACAAAAAAAAAAAAAATAAAAAAAAAATAATGGAAAAACACGGAAATGCTGACCAAGAAAACGTCTCTAATTCTTTTACTTGGAATGCCGTCAACGACAAATCACCTATAAACCAATCTTTTCTAGATTTGCTAGTACTGGGAATATCCCAAGACCAGGGAGCTAAGCTTTGTAAATGCATGTGAACTGAACACTGAACTGAACTATCTAGAATATGCAACAGCTCACAAAATTTAGATTCTGTCATGGGTTAATTATGTAACTGTAATTTGTTGTGTGTAGCTAGATAAATACGGCATGTTGTTGGGTTTTGATAGATTTTTGGAACAACTCAACAAAAGTATTCTTAAATTGATACTTCGTCTGAATTTATGCGACGAAGTAATGACATATCAACTTCAAAATGGTATTCAGTTTTGAAACCATTTTTCAATCATTTTTCGTGCTGGAAAAGATTTTAAAACGAAATCAAATAATCATTGAAATATATCTTCATATTTCTCCACTTTCTTTTTTCAGCTAAAGTGTCTCAAGGGACAGTTTTCTTATTCATGTGTTGCTTTATAAATGTCTGAATATTCGTAAATAGTATATATTCAAAAGTTATTAGCATTATAAATTGTTTTCAGTTGTCGGTGGAATTATTCCGTTATTGCATCAGTTTTAAAATCATTCACTTTCTATCCCTTATAAACTTCGCCTCGAAAATTTATATTTAAGGAATGAGTAATACACGATGAATAAAACAATAAATGAATGACAATAATTTCTCTCGCGAATCACCTTCCGGTGTTCAGCATGTGTAATATACAGTATTCTATCTAGTATATAAATTCTCTCTTCAAGTAAACTAAGTGAAGAATCCATAAATCCATGAAGCTGAGCTTATTAAGTTTATTTATTGAACATAACTTTTGCGGCCAATTTTTCCTTTTTCCTTCTCACGCAAGAGAATAGTGCGTTTGATGGCAGTGAACATGTGTTCCTTTTTATTGACTTATCGCTACGTTCGTATATGAATTGCGTCTTTGTGTTTAGGCATCACAAATTAAGGTCGTTTGGCTATCTTTTATCGTTTCTCATACATAATACAATAATGAACAAACATTTATTGATGTAATAATTAACGAACCTTGTCTGAAAAATGATTGACTGACTTGTTGACAAAATGATTGAGTTGACATAAAGACATGTATTTGAACTACGATGTTATTGATATTACAATATTTTCTTTCTTTCTGATTTTTAATTTTACTCACTTAACAAAACGAGCTTCTCTTTCTTTAATCTTATTCACTTTCACTCATTGCACCATAATATTTACTGGATTTTGAGTATTTAGGAGATTTGGAGAGAAAGTATTAATACCGTCAGCTCTTTCTGGATTTAGTAGAAACAATGTATTAACCAAGGATATAAATATGTTGGGAGGGATATGGAGAACATAGTTCGGCGTTTGACCATTTCGAACCAGTTGGTTAAATTTTTAATGGGCGAGGGGCACTGTCCAATATCCTTTATAAATTCTGTAGTGATAGTGGGCTTGAAACCCGACATCATGTGCATCTTCGACTTCTGGAGATATCTGGGTGTAAAATAAAAATCATTGCACGTGCACAGCTCATTTCGCTTACCATTTATCTAATAGGGACCTACAAAGTCGTGCACGACGAATATGTAGGAAATCGTTTAAATACCCAGTCATAGAAGCGCCTCGAATGTGTTTAAATAACGCACCACCCATTATATTTTTTTCGTAATAGTCTGTTTATATATATATATATATATATATATATATATATATATATATAACGCAACCCAGCAGAGAAATTAAAGGTAAGCTTAATGGCCGACGGCTATTAAAACATTAACGGCTACCGGCCGTTATGAAGCCAAGTGAACTATTTATTTCTTTTCAAACAGATGACAAACAACTTATTTAACATGCACATACAAAATAAATAACATAACAAAAGTAATTTTCAACTGATCAATTAAAGTATTCTTATTTTGAACCTGTAATTTCTCATTATAGTGAATCTGAATATTAATGGAGCAATTATAATTACTGCTAATTTGTAGTCTTTATAAGAGGTCCAAGTGCTGACGTCGACGTGCTTGAATCTCTGGATGTTGATGCAACTTCGTCGGTGCTGAATAACTGTTCAGAAATTTCAATTCATTTTGATACAGATTGTTCAATATATTTTTCTACTACTGAGGAGAACTCAACCTCAAAGTTCTTTCAACGAGAGCAGATCGCTGAAATGTGTCATCGTCGCCCTGTGTAGTTCAAGTAAGTATAATATTAAAAATTCCGCTATATTTTTTGCTTTTGTATACCCACAATTTGTTTAGTGCATTTCTATAATCTACGAAAAAACGTCTAGATTTTGTGTTAGATGGACGTTTGCATATTTTTTATACAAATAATATGCATTGAATGAAAGACCGGTATTATAATAATTGTATATTTTTTGTTTGTTTTGGGGCAATTAAGTGAATTTGGGGCACTCCGTTGCTCGTGGTTTCTATACCATCAATAGTCAATGACAAAAGTTCGTCTCGTCGACAGACCCTAAAAATGCCAAATATTACAATATTTTTTTAACTGACCATTTGCTTCCAGTAAAACTTTCGTTATATGTTCTTACGATAAAACATTGGCCTTCTTGGAAATGTCGCGTCTGAAGCAGCAATAGTATCGGCTTGAAATGGAAGATGACGTTGCACTCGTACATATTAAAATCAAAGGGATTTCTTATTTATATACTTTTTTCTTATAAGATGGTATTATGAAAAGTATTGAACGACAAACGGCTGATATCACAAATAACAGACTTGGTTGGTTATAAACCTCGGCTATCGCCTCGGGTTACAAACTTCAAGAGCGTCTGTTGTTTGGTGTTTATCGGCCTAATGACGTTAATAACTGTTACATTCCCTATATCTTGCTTGTTATTTTTATATACGCAGTATCCATTTTGTATTGTGATACGTCTTGATTGGTGTATGTCTTGTTTGGTACAGTCGTTCTCACTTTCAGAGGTTACCAATCATCGAAATCTATATTGCGTCACCGGTATTATCAATAGATGTGAAGGAGAATTATGCCTCTAAAGTAAAAAGGAAAACTTGTAGCTTCGAGATAGATATGCTGATCTGTTCACTTTCACTTGTGTTACCAAAACGAACTGAGGGCACTTAAAAATGCTGTCAAAAACAAAAAACAAGTAGACTCTTATCGATCTTTGGGGCAGTTTGGTGTGGATTTCGGCTTTCCACAGTTTTACCAACGAAACTTTTTGATTTCGCGAAAATTGTTGTTGTTTTTTCTGCTCTCAGGCTTGCATTTCAAATCGATTGATCCTTGTTATTTACCCGTTTAATAACTTTTTTCTCTTTATAATTAGATTCTATTATTAAGACATGGAAGTGCGAGTTAATAGAATGATGAAAATTTTTTATTTTCCTTTCGAAATAAACTCGTTTATCTTATTAACTTAATTAATTTATGCATGTTTTATTTATTAGTAATTAATTTATGTAATTTTTAAATTATAAGATTAATGAGAAAGTAAAAAAAGTATATAGGATTTGGTGCCTGAAAATATATTGTTCTTCAATCGGTCGCGCTCCAGTTCTAGTTAAAACGATGTCACTACGTATTATAATACGAATAAATTCGAATAAACGTATAAAAGTATATTGATAAAATAAAATTGTATACTTCGAAATTTATTATTGGATTAAGTGGCGTAATAAATAAAATGGCATCGGAAGCTAGTACTCTTAGTAATTTACAAGTTAAATTGCATATCCAAATAAGAAATATCATTCTGATTAGTGTAACTCATTTATTAGTGGATGTAAAATTTTCAGGATCACCAAGTAAGACTGTGTGAAAAGTAAATCGTTTAAAAATAATATTATTCAAATGTAAACTACCTTTATACTTTGAATGAAGAGTGTCTTTAATGATATAGTTCGAGTGGAATGTGATTTTATCTAAGGTTGTGTTAATTCCAATTGGATTATTAGATCGTGTTTGATGAGTATATAAGAGATGAATTAATACAATTGCTGCATCACTGATCGACACAGGCTCATCTCGTTTTCAAAGGACATCGCCACTGTGTTCGTGATTCTGGATGTTATGTAACTCATCAACGATGTCTTCTGGTTCTTTCCTTCTTTACCTGCTCTCTGCGAATCCCTAACCCCGGAGTCTGTGCGAGATCCGGGCAGGAGAGAAGACGAGTTGGATGGATATCTCTAGTGTGAGCTGTCGAAAACGCGCACAGCTGCGGCGCCCCCCTTGGCCCACCCATCTGTCGGTTACGGATCACCTTCCTCGCCTTGACCCTGAGGGGCGGGCAGTGACGTCTTGCACTGATCGTGATGCAATATGCACGATAAACTGTGTATTTTTCGCGCGAGTGGTGATAACAGTTATAGTTGATGTGATGGAACATGTCAGTGAATGAAAAATTAATTACTTTCTGTGTTTCGTTGCTGCTTCGCGAGTCTCGTCTCATCTACGAGGATTTTTTTTTTGCAACACACGTAGTTTGGGGGTTAGATACTGACACGTGACCCATGGGCTTGAAAATCGAAATTTTCTAACAAGATAACAACAATGTTCCAAACAAAATGGCTGAGTATTATGTTTAACGCGTATTTGAGATGAATCTGTCAGTGGAAATCAATGAGTTCTGCCCACTGGTGTCATTTAACCGGTTCGCACCGGTTCTCGTAAACCGGTTGTTAAAATGTATTATAGTTCGCAGAAACGATTGTTAATTTTTTTGTGATACGCAGAACCAGCTGAAATTTATCAGAATCAATTTGTTAAAATTATAGTGGCTCTGAATAACATATTTCTGATTGGGACGCCACCTGGTTTGATTCACCTGCTGGTTGGGATGCAACTGATTTTGTGAAATCCACATACGTGTCAGGAAGACAAATACAGAATATTCACAGAATTAACTAGCTTTGTGATCACTTTTGTGACATTCAGGGAGAATTGTTAAGTTCGTAGATTAAATCTCTAAAATCATGTTGCATTCAAACTTTTCTGTGAAGCCATGTTACTTTATTTAATGAGCCATTTATTCTATTAAAAAGTTATTGAAATCGTTGGGAAGAACCGGTTGTTAAAAAATAGAATATCAGTACTGGTTCTGCCATAGACATCGGCACAGAGGGAAACAGAGTGGACGCGGATCCCTGAAAATTTCGAAAGGGGCCACTGACATCTACATAAAACATTTTATTTCCGCAACTATTATGAATTCCTGGTTTTTCTTTTTGTTAAGCTGATACTTTGAGAATTTGTTACATGACATTTGAGGACGAAGCTCTCCATATCATTTGGCAACCCTGTAAATGGTTCAAAATAAATCAGCTGTATTTGTTAAATATATTATTACATTTATAAGTTAGTTCTCCATGTAGTCTAATTTATTTACTTACTTTTTTATCTGTCATATGAGAATAAAAAATTAATGGAATAGAAAGCCCAAAAATGTATTTTGCCCTCCCTATTGTTTTATGCTGCGCAAGCAAAAGCGTTCCGCTCACCACCTGTTACTGTACATATACCGAGAAAATAATACAATAGTCGTAGCTAAGATATTTCTTATGGAAAGATCTGCGGCGTTTTCGTATTTTAACATGTACGACTTTCATAAAAAAGTATATATATTTTCTTACCAATACTTTAAACTTTTATTGTCATTGATTTAGTTTTATTTAATTTAAATTTATTAGTCAAAAACCGTTGAAACTGTATGTGATGTATTGAAGAGAAGTATAACGTTTTCTTATGCTCCAAAATCGCTTCCCTCCACTTTTACTAAATCAAATTGAATACGAATAAAAATATCAAAAAACCACGGTTAAAAACATTTGAAAACAAGAAATTTTCGCTTCCGAGTTACAGAAAACTTACTAGCATCGGTGAACGAACCACAGATTTGATTTTATAGTATTTTGGGCGATAACGTATTGCTAACAAAATAACTACCCACATTCCCGGTTCTACACTTATCATAGCTATTGAAAGAAGAGCTCAACAAAACGTCCGCATTCTGTACAATTTACAATATTGTAAATAGGGTAAAATGTGATATTATTGATTGTCTTACGTATTACTTGTTATGTATACATTATTTTATGATGTATATTAGACAATCTCATACTCACTGTAATAGGAGGCCGAGATGTAATAGAATACGCAGTAAAAAATATCAAAACCCACGTAGAAAGTACGAAAAAAATTCGGTGGTATAGATATACTAATGACTAAATGAATAAGATTTATTCTAAAATAAGTAAATTAGAAGAGAGAAGAGAGATTTTAGCTACAAGTGTCAAAAAATTTATTTCATCTCCTGGTATGAAATTCATACAAAAACTGGCACTTGATTTCTGAAAATGTTAGTGTAATATTTATCGGAATGACTGTGTGACAGATTTATTTCATTTAATATTGTTTATTTTGATAAGTACAATATTATTTGATTTTAATTTTTATGATTCTAAAGAATCATCTTTTACATTGTGGCAGAAACATCTTATGATCGCTTTGTACACCCCGGAATTTGTGAGTTAATAATTTGCCCCACCAATCTCATGTTTTCTTGCGGGGTTTTTCACTTAAAGATTGTCTGCTCTGGCGGGTGTCTAACTAGTCGACAATGTATACGTAACGTAAAAAACTCAACAGATATTCTGCTCCAGCCCCGAGCCAATCGTGCTAGTCAGACAACAGTCTGAGACATCGCGGGTCTGACATGACCCTTCGGGGCGGGTGCTCTTTACGTCTCCGGCCGACAGAGGTCTCGAGGAGCACACAGATCGTGGACTCTGCCTTGACCACGATAGGAGTCGCGTAGTTGACAGCTGGTTCTCACGCTACGCTAGTTGCCGAATAGGATACGCAATTTTCTATAAAGAAATGCGTTTTATGATTTTTGAAGGAACTTGCTGTGATGGTTTAAAAGTTTGTGTTAATTATGTGGCCTTGTATTTTGGCATTCTAGTTACCTCATTGCTGTGCACTTTCACTTCTTCTGCAAATAAACTTTTTCTGAAAATAAATGAATGAAAACTCGTTGGAGCAGCATAATATACAGTGTTGATAATTTTCTGTGACAATAATGAGATATACGTGCTACTTTTGTTTATGCTCAATAACCCATTCTAATGAGTTAAGTAAGGGGGAGTAATTTGAAAACGACAGGACTTGACTAGTGAGGTATATAACTAATGTGTAAAATAATAATAATAATAATAATAATAATAATAATAATAATAATAATAATAATAATAATAATAAACAACTTACTTTTTTCACCAAATGGTCTTATAGTTGAACTCTACTCTGAAGGTTATTTTCGTACAACTTTCTCCATTTTAGCTGGTCGAGAACATGCTTTGCATTGAATTTTACCATTATTCAGAGTGGCCAAATCCCTTCTCTACCGCCTGTGACTTCTCGGACCTGCAGTAGCCGCCCGTCAGTTTCACTGCTTTAGAAACAAGAGTTCATGTCCTTCCATCCACTCTTGCTTCTCGGGTCTGCCCAGAGACCTCGTGTCTCTCTCCCTTACGACTTTCCTTTCCCATAGAACTCCTCACAAACCTGAGCCGAGATTCAAAGAACAGTGGGCTTCCGGTCTCGCGAAACACCACACGAAAGTCGTACTGGCGTCGTGGTGAACTGTGTAGTATGCTGGCGAAACTACATGGTTTTTCAATGACCGACACTCGTATTGCCCGATGTAACTACAGTTGCGTTGCTTTACATTACAATGAAAGTGGAGAGAATATTTCAAAATTCGTTCAGTTTCCTGAATAACCTATGAACACTCCTCTTTCAGGTTTGCATTTGCGCATATTGTTACAAAGAGGGCATTAAGATGAAAGTGTTTACAAAACAAAGTGAACAAATATGCGAAGAATGGATTTTTATAATACTAAAGTTCTAGAGTTCGGCTTAAAAAGTTATCAAACTATAACATATCAACGCACCGTGACGAATCAAGGAATTGTTGTTTTAAATCTAATAAGAGTAGTAAGGAACCTTCGTTATCAATTGACCTTCATCAACGATGTTGTAACAAAATAAACATATTTTTCATTACCTGTATCTACATTCTTTCGACGACCTTCATTAAAAAAAGAACCTTAGTAAAGCATACGAAGCCCTTTCATTTAAAGGTACGAAAAGAAATATTTAGTTTTTCATTTTTTTAACCATGAAATATGTTTTCCGTGTTCTTTGAACAAAGTGCATGTCTTCTTAACGTATAAACAGTATCTGAAATAACGACGGCATGTTTGTGTCTTCACTTTTGGGGAAATATTAATATCATACCTTTTATTGCGCAATTGTGCGTTCATTTCTTGAGCCCACGTGTAATTAGTGAGCTAAATGAGAAAGCAAAAAACCTATTAAGCTCATTTTTAATTAGAACCGTGATGCAGAAAGCTGCTCTGGGAAAGAAATTTGCATTCAGAATACTAACTTCTGTTGTATTTATCTTGGATCTCGAATTTCGAAATATCCGATAACTCATTTTTTTTATCTTCTCTTTAATTTTTGTGTAGATGGTCCATTGTATACGTTTTGTTGATTCATACGTAGTATTTATCTACTCACTATTACTATTTGTGAACTGTAGACCTAGCTTTCAAGCAATTCTGAGATCTGCTATTCCTCGCAACCTTTGCATGTTTAGCAAAGGAGCCATTCTTTGCAAAAATGAGACATTTGTCTTTTGTTTCACATTCGTCATTCGTTTTCCTCTTGAATGTGTGACAAATAACTTTACAAGCAGACAAGTTCCGAATATAGCATTCTGTTTTCCTAGAATCGTTGAAAAAACGCTTAACATTACTTTATATCGAACCGTTAAAACTGCCACCATCTTGTAATCTAACGAAGAAATACAAATCTGTACACATACGTAATTTTAAATAACTTCAATGAACGTTCTTTTCAAATTCGAAGAAAGTCGGATAGCGCTTTCATTTATGAAAGCGTAGGCTTTCGCGGCTGGAGTAATTAGATACTTGGCTCCCCGGAAGACGTCGCAAACGTTTGCAACTGTGCCTAGCACGCGAGTTTCCCTACCTCCCGGACATCGTCCTTTCTCTTTTTATTTCCTCCCCCCTTTTTTTAACTTCTACATCTTGAAGACCCTTAGGAATTATTCGCATGAGTGAAGTTGGGTCGGAAATCACTGCTCTGAACGTTTACGAGGAATTTCGTTGCCGGACTTTGAAGGTCGTATTTCCGTCCACTGTGCGCCAGGAGGGGGGCGGGGCTCTTGGGAACGTCCGCCTGGGTTACGCGCCTCGGCCCCACGGGAGGCGCGTCGATCGAACGCGAGTGAACGCGACGCGACGGGCGCGGCACCCGGATCGGAGGAGCAGAACGGGGAGAAAACCCCGCAGTCCTAACCAACGCAGAAATAAGACAATTTTAAATGAGTGTGGTGATTGAAATATTTTCAAACAAAGACCAAATTTCCGAAAATGGTGCATAACCGCTTTCGGTTTTGTATGTATGTATTTGGCATTTGGGGTCTACTGTCCGACTTCACCTGCTAGCTAACGGTGTCTCCCAAGCCTGGGCTTAGTTTAATTCCCATGCTTAGGTGGTAAGAGAGACACGTGACGAACATGGATGACGTATTTCCTTCACCGCCTGTCTGAGCTTTTCTTCGTCACACGGCTACAGAAACTGAGACGATTTTATAGGAAAGCTACAACTCTATTTTTTCGCGCGACCGGGAATCTAACCCGGAATCACACCACGGGAAGCTAGTACGCTGCCCAGGTGCCATCCTAGAAGTCACTTTCGGAATTGTTTCTACAAATACGCTGTTCGTTAATGCGAGGTTGGATTAATAAGTGTCTTCACTTTCGAACTACTCGTCTGTAGGTTGACTGTATAGTTTTGTATCCTTTCTTAAGATGACACAGTTTACTTTGTGGTAAGTTCAGCGTTATCATCTCAAGTTTGCTTGGGCCAGAACGACGCTAACAGTGCTGCGCTACACTCCGTTTGCATAAAAAAACAAACTTTTCATAATCATTTTCAGTCATAATCAGTCAATCATAATCAGTCATAATCGCGCATCTTAATATAATACAGAATGTGAAATCCATAGCGCAGAATGTGGATGCAATGTTTTACCTCGCCAATGTGTTTATCAGCGGATTGTACCGTTCAAAAGCGGACGAACAAGCGATCAGAATGAGGAAAGAGCATGACTTCAAGACTCATTCACTGATTCCAACACTGAGCAAGACCCAGCCTGAATTCTAAGTAACTGACGAGGACACTGACAAAGCGATAAACTATATCCACATTAGTCATGGTTCTACTTCGGAGAACGTGGACCATCGTAACATGGGAATGGCACATGCGTGCGAAGTCTAATGTTAAAGGTTACTAAAATAGTTTTACAAACATTGACGGTTTTGGTCGAAGTATTTGGAACATAGGATTTTAAAATTTGAACATCGATATTTCGAAACCGATATTTTCGATATCGCATCCCTACCATGTATAGTGGCCCACTCTGTTCAACCTCTTTTATTTCGGGGTGGTAGAGCATCCTGGTCGCAGTTCCGAACTCGTCACGTCTCATTGTCATTTGTTTCATTCATTCAAAGATCCTTTTAAGTGGCAGTGAATTGCCTCAAACTTAAAAAATATTCTTCCTAAGAAGATCCTTGTGAGCTATAAGATGTGATTGTCTGTAAAAAAACAGCTTATAAAAACAATTTGTTTATTTTGGGTGTTTCCTATACTTTGCGGGGACGATAATATATTTTTGTGTCAAACTCTTGTGTATTGCGCACTATTTGTTCCTCCAACTTGTAACCGTAGACTGTTTCTGAAAGTTGAAGAAGTGTATGAGAATAAATAATTTATCAGAATATGAACAGTATTTCAGTTACAATGTCTAATAACTGGTTCACAAAAACATTCTAGTTTTTATTCTTATTTTTATCTCAAATGTCTTTCTTAGTGCGCAATTTTGGTGTGGGGTGTTAATTTTCCCGTGTGTATTGACCCAATTACAGCATCTAGATACATTGTCCTTGAACAGGTCATTGGAATTGAACAGACGTTTCACAGTGAAATTCATTGCTTGTATGACGATCTTTAAAAGTCAAGGCTCAATGCACTGACCCATTAACCGATAAGTGTGGTAATTGACAGATGGCATTCAGCAAATCGTAACGAGTTTGAGAAGAAAGGATAAAAATTGAAGATACATAATAAATAAGGAATCAAAGCTATCAGTTTCCAAAAAAATGTCAATTTTTAGAGAAATTGTAATATTTCAGTTTTTAAATGGTTGTTTTAACAGGTTAGAATGTTACTATTTAATGTGCTGCACAACAACGCCATAAGATAACATGCTTTCAGTGACTGCGCGCATCGTTTTCTTCATCAAATACAATTTTCATTTCTTACAAAACAGTTTTATTTGAGATTTTGGGAAGGAATACCACCATAAATATGCGCACTATGTTTAGCAATACTTTCTGAAATATATTTGTGCTGTGGTTAAGAAATTTGTTTGGTGATCGAAATATCAAAATAACGAAAACTCTCTTCTTCGAATCTTTTCTCTAAAGAGTTCTAACGTTTCTGGAAGTTGAAATGAAGATCGGATCTTAGAATATCCTTAAAATTAATTTCGTCATAAAAAATTAAGAATAATCTTTAAGGACTTTGCAGAATCAATTTTTTTAAATCAAATATTCATTTAGCAATATAAATGTGTAGAGTAGAGTTTATATGCGTTTCCATACAATTTTTTGTACAAATCGATCCTTGCATGTCCTCGTCGAAATAACAACCAGTAGTGTCCGAGCGATGTGCATTTATTATTTGAACCACCATTGACCTTGCTGACCATCGTCTGATTGATTAACGACTTAATGTGCATAATAGTATGTGACCTAGGGTCTTCTTTCGATTAGAATCCTTCCGTTTTAGGAAAGATACGCTGAAATATACGAGACAGTTCATGCCTGACACAGCTCGTCTCCTGATAAAGTAGATGTGTTTTTGTTAATGCAAATGGTGGTTTCTATCAACTGCATCGTTGATGTTACATCCGGTAATGAAGTTGATAAGATGAATTTGAAGTTGATAAGGTTCTTAATTTCTAAATTCAGTAAAATGTCGAAGTTTTATTCTAGGGATCGAATAGTTTGTTACAATGCATCTAAAGCCTGAGAAATAATATTGAATAATTAAAATTTAATTCCCAATACATTAAAATACGTTACAGGATATGGAATTGCAAAGCAATAATATGTCATGGCGAGGATGGATGCACAGACATCGCAATGATCGTCTTGAGATTCGTAGTGGGGATATATGAGGCCTCCTGCCGGTAAAAGTTAAGGAAATTTCGATTTTAAATACATTCTTGGCTTTCTGGGATGATCCGCGACTTGGTCGATTGTGTTGACGTTTCGGCCATCTTGCTGTGACCTTCTTCAGAGCTATACTGCTCATACTTTGATTTTAAAGGTTTGGGAGGCGTGGACACATGTGTGTGTCAAACCTGCTGATGTCAAACCTGTGATGATCCAGTTTTCATCCAGTTTATCCGCAGTTCCAAGCACTCTTCTTCTCATGTCTCCCAATTGTTCAAAAACTTTAGCCGATCATTCACGTACTCAGTTTTTTCACTCAGGACCAAAGACGTGATAACTCTAATGATAAGAAACACATGTGATTTATTGTTACGTATTTTGAATAATATCAATTGTCATGAATATATAAAATTTTCATGAATAATCTTGATATGAATAATATCACTTATATTCAGCTTCCTAAAAAAATGAAGCCTAAAACTATCATCGGTTTCTGAGCCGTCACCCTGGTATTGCTAGATTTGATGAGATCAGCGAAGGGAAAGGTCGCTTAAAACACAGTTCGTTGTTACAGGTAGGATTTCTAACATATCCCAGCACTAAATAGCAGATACAATAGATATTACTTTCTCATTACAGAATTCTGTAATATTTATATAAAATACGAGTATAATAGTTGATTTTCTCACGACATATCTTAGATGAAAGAGTCGGCTGCATCCTGAAATAAGAGAAAATGTCAGACATGATCCAATTCGCCTTAGGCGTTATACGATGTTTAAACGCTCTTCGCCAGCATCTTTGTGTCAGTTTAAAGCCTCCATGCTTACTACAGCATATAAACAATCTGAAGTGTTACTTGGTGTTCGTGTGTAGGTTATAGTTATAGATAGCTATTACACTGCGTAGCAAGGCAGTTCTTGAAAATATTGCACTATTGATTTATGATCATGGAGCTGCTTGAGACGTTCAAGTTTGTCATTCTTTGCAACGCAGTCCATGACCTGTTTCGGAGTTGATGCGATGACATTGCGTATATAACATACGAGTGTTGGCGTGTCTATTTCCTAAGGTAGCACTATCCAAGCGAAGATTTCTCCGAAACTACAAAGCGCTAATGGTTTAGAAAGAAAAGCACAATGCGATTCATAAATATTTATTTAGATAATTAGTCATGATTTAGTAAATTCATGAGGTGGTGGCATGCTATTTGTACGCAAAAACAGTACACATTTTAAAACATCGTGTGACATGTTTTGTTTCTTAACTCGTGTTTCTTGAACTCATGCGTTTTTTCTTCATGGTAAAATTCCATTGTCTGCGTGTTTGAAACTTGTGATCTATATCTTACTGTTCTGTATTCTATTAAAATACTTTCCGGTAAGGCTTGTAACGACAAATTAGTATCAACATGGTTATTTATAATTCTTTAGAATTCAACTAGCATTTACAATTTGTATTGCGAAAATGTTATGAATTTCAAATTTGGGAAAATATTAATTTTTTGAAAATGAATTGGACCTCGTTCTTATTCACATGAGGAGAGTTTTTAAATTGTTTTTGTGTAAAAATGTAAATACATCAATTATGTGCACACATTTGAAAATGATATTGAACACATCATTGAGAATATTTATTAGGTAAATTTTGATACTTTATGCAATAAGTTATTCTCCTATGATATGTAATTAAAGTGCACACGAGGGGACAATACAGGGCCCCTACTGAACTGACAAGATACAACGCAAAGGGTGAATAGCAACATGTTTTTTCAGGGTATCGAAATTCATAAATTTTAGAGGAAATTTTATGAAATGAACTGCAGGTGATTTATTCCAAGGCTATTTGTTACCTCAAATGTAACTACGACTCATAAGGGCTTGAGCCATTCCACTGAAGGAATTGATGACACATTCGATTATCCCTAGACCCAGCCAACAACTGTTGCTATCTCCCGTTTAAACATTTCTTGATAACTGTCGAATTCTGAGCCTACAATTGGAAATTGAAACGTAAGAGAATTATTTTTAATTTTTGTATAAAAACTATGAAAACATTGCAAATTCATAATATGTAAAATTTCGAATGTTTCAAGAATATACTAAAGAAGGAAAATAATTTTATGAAAACTATCACATTTTCGCCAATGTTGTGTAGTTAATATGAATATTGATGAAGAATGTTGGTTAAAACTAGGATGCGCCAATTTAGTTCCACATATTTCAGATTTTTCAATTCCGAATTTAGTCGAGCGGAACGTTGGGCAGAACGCGTCAGTGGAGCTCATTTCTCTCTCTCTCCACACCTCCGCACACGCGGCACATTGATTTGCCTTTTGCCTGCGAACACGAGGGGGCGGCGGGCGGACGGCCACGCTGAAGCGAAGGAAAGAGGTCTGTGGGCGGCGGGGGCAGTGGTGCGAGCAAACAGCTGCCCACAATGGGAGACAAACGGACGGGGCGCGTCATATCGGCCGACGGACCGAGCGAGCGGCGACATTGGAGTACAAAATAGGAAGGCGCCTTGGCGTGGTGTAACGCACGAACCGGCCCAACGCTTTCACGGAACTGGTCATGAGGTTAGATAGCAACGAATGCATTGTTCGAAAGGTTTGTTGGTTTTCGGTTTCTAAGCAAACCAGTGCAAGGTACTTCTCCCTGGATCTCGCCGCAACAAGACTGGACACTGGAAGTCAAGTGACATTTGGGGAAATTTTAAATTTTCTTAAAGTTATGGTAATTCAAAATTTCTAAACCGACACATTTAATAAAATTTGAAGCAAAATATTTTGAGTCTACACTATAATTGACGAGAATTGTTGGACTAAATGACTTTATTCGCTATATTGAGTCAAATGTAATTGAATGAAAAATACGTATAATCTATAATATTCACTTTATAGACACATTAAATCAGATTCACGTTTTGATGTAAATTGTCACACAGGTATAATATGAGAAGAAGCTGTATATATATTTGACCTTGCTTCAGGAGTCTGCGAGAGCAGATGCCTATCATTGATAAATGAAAGAGATATTGAATCATGAGTAATAGCTTACTTCCAGTTCATTAAATACTGTAATAACACCTTTTATTCCTAGGAATTCTTCTCAGACACTTATTGTGAGAACAAATGGGTCAGGCCATGGATGGATTTGGGCAGTAAAGAAGTTATCTCATATTTCCACTGAACGTCACACAAAGGAAACCGTTTTATGACGTTCATAAAACGTTTGAAGACTTGAAAGCGTTTTCTTCTTTCTCGATCTTTCGTCACCAAAGCTTCTGGAGTTTCCCACAGATGCAGTTCGTTTTTCAAAGGTCAGGACAAAAATTATTTCTATTTTTGTATTTCCTAATAATTTCACAAATTATTATGTTTTTAAACCTCCGTAAATGTGGCAATGCAAATGTTGCCCGACTTTCCTAGCCTTCATGGCGCCATTTAAAAGTCAAAATCTCAGAAGAGTGACTTCTCATGAGATTACCCCGTGTTAGGTAACACATACGAGAGTAAGGCAAACTTCTTGGTGCAAATGATGTCGAATGTAAATTATCTTTACACTTATCAGTTCAAACTGCGTGATAGCTAGGAGATGAAACAGGGTAAAGGGCTAGAGAATGGAATAAAGGCGTAATTTGTCTTAGAACACCTCGTATCTTTTCTATAAATTGGTAGTCATTATCCACTGTTGTTTGACCGATGCATGATCTGATGCAAACAGATCTTTTTATACATCCAACATTTCGCATAAAAATAACAAAATGGATCCCACAAAACGAAACTGTCAAATTACTTTGGTCTCAATTTCAACACCGGATTAAATTTGAAACCCTTCATAACCAAAAAACTACAACTCACTAAAATATAGCTAATTCAACTGAAAAATTCCTCTGAATAGCAACACATGCTCCTTGGTTCGTATTAAACAGACAACTCCGTATAGAATGGAATCTACCGTTTCCGATTTTCCTATAGTAATGAATTTGTCACCCCTCTGAATTTAAACGGATGGAACGAAAACAGATATCACAGTAATACAAACGAGTGGAACGAAGAAAAGAAATCGCAGCAAACGAGAGTATGTTTCGCTGACATCTAAAGTAGAAGACAGAGCAAACAGGTCGGACCGATTTCACTTGGAAAGATGTCGAAAATATACTCATAAACACAAGGAAACAACGGTATTTAAAAGTACGCTGTCATGTTTAGATTCAAGCAAGTGATATCATGACGTTTGTGGATGAGAAGTGGTGTACTGTGACTGTTGTTAAAAATAACCTTATCAGAATACTACTGCTTTGCGAATGTAGTGACGCTGAAATCTAAGACCATATACCTACAATTGTCTGTATTTTTTCTCTTGATAAAACGTGGAGATAATCTTTAGAAATAATCTTAGGTGTAGCCGTTTGAAAGCAAAATATTTTTAAAGAGATATTAAATAAAGTACATTATTAATTATATAAAGTAGCATGCTAAATGTCATTCTTGCCTAATTCTCTTGACTTCAATTCTGAATTTTTAGCTCATTTCCCAGAATGCAAAAACAAGTGACATTCCAGTGGTGCACAAGATAGTTGTTGCTGGGTTATTTACACACTTATGCAACAGGAACCTTGACGCAATTATAACTGTTACTATGTTCAGTGCTTTTACTAATGGAGCGTGGAGGAGAACAATAGCGGAATGGTTCGTGAATATAATCACTGAATGGTAATTTGAATGGATTGTTATTTATATTTTTCGGCAATCGGGGAGCCAAGTGAATTAATTAGGAGTAAACCTATTCTTAAAAACAATAGCCAGCATACAAGAGAGTTCATAAACATCGAACTGCAATTTTTTTTACTTAACTTAGTGTTCTAATTAAACTAACTTAAATTGACTGATCTGTTTAATTTTGAGAGATTTCGAGTTTCTGCATGTTTCCGACCACCCATCGAGGGTACGAAGTTGGGGTACTCAGAGGAGCTAAGTCATCAAAATGTACCAGAAAGTTCAAAAGAGTATCATCTAGTAGGACACTTTAAGATCTATCTGACCCTGAATGCATATTTCTCTTACATATTCCTCGGAGAGAACTCATGCATGTTGCCCCGCATGTTCCCTCGCATGATACCATCATGTTTGCATACATGTCGTCCACACGTTCCCTACTTGCTCACCCACATGCTTCCCTAATGTTCACCGCTTGTTCTCGCATGTCCTAGTGCAAAACCTAGTTTTAAGGCCGTAGGACGCATCGTTTCCGTGTTATGCACGATGACAAAGTGTATTGCAGCGTAATGGGTGTTGTATGCGCGGATGACTTTATCTGGGAACTTCTTTGTTTTTCTTCTTAAATCTCTTGGTTGTGGGGCATGCTGGGAGAAGGCAATTCCTTTTTTAGCACGGCGCACTTGCAGGGTTTTGCGATTTTGGTATCTTATAAATTGTATAAAAATGTTATATATTCTTAGTTTATTATATGTCGGGGATAATATGACATACTACGCCAATTCTAATACCGGTTGTTCCACCAACTGGGGGCCAACCCCGTAACTTATAAAAGATTCACGATATCGAAAAGCAATTTTCGGTCAACAGTGCGGGATCATGGGGCAAGTAATGTGCCATAGAGCTATTGTTTGAAATAATTTTAGTTTTAGATAATTTTCCCCTCTTCAATTTTATCAATTTTATTCGTAAATTCGTTATTATAGTATTTTATCAACTACTATCAATTTTTTTTCGTAATAACGCCTGCTGTGCTTGTGATAACCAGATCATTGTACATTTTTAAGTGTTTTAATGTTAAAAACTCGTTGCTTTTGAACACGAAAAAATCATTGCATAGCGAGAGGTAAGCATGGGATATGGAGTTGGATTATTATTATTATTATTATTATTATTATTATTACGTATTCATTTAAACTCATTAAAACTACTATCTTGATCCATCAGATTCATTTCCTTCTAAAGACACTGACGGATTATCTTCCAAGACGAGATATACTGGGCTTAAAGGAGCCAATAAATGCTTCTTAGATCATTGGAATGAAATGTGCATAGAACACCAGCAATAATGGTGATGCTGCGCTAATAATCCTTAATACTACTTTAACTTTCTGAATTCTAGAGAATAAATTCTAGAACATTAAGGATTTTAGTGTGTTGAAGAGAATGTCAATATGAAAACAGACTCTTGAGAAAACATGTTTGTTCGAAATACCACGCGGAGAGGTCGCGGACCTTTCCTGGAAAGCCAAAGAGAATAACGAGCTCCGTTTAATGTACACTTCACGTGGCAGAAAATTACAGCTTGCGGCTGCATGCACGGCTGCAAGAAACGGCCGGAGAGAAAGACCGGTTGCGGAGTATCATCTCTCCTCTCGTGTACGCCATGTCGTGATCCTGAATAAGTCGCCTCCATGACTTAGCGACGCGTTAGCGATGGACCGTGCTTTGCAACCACATGTGTAAGTCGACCCTCCAGTGCATTCTGCATAACCTGACCTTCATTTCTAGCCTCCTTATCCCTCACAGGGGGTGGCCTTTCTCCTGCAGATACCCGTTAGGACCCAAGCGCACTTCGGGCGCCTCTCGGATTCTCGGGTTCGTGGACCACTGGTTTGTCTACGTTCAACTTACTTTTTTTTAATGTTCCTTAACGGCTCTTCAATCGATCCTTACTACTCGGTTCTCCACTTGATCCTCGTCGGGGGAATTGCATCTTTTCTTCTCAAGTTCCTGAGACTTCGGATGCCTCTCCTCTCTAGTCGCGGACCTGTAGATCCTCAAGGCATTTTGCGCTCAATTTTGATGGACCCTTAACGCCTCGAAGGCTTGAGGTAGAGTGGAGTTACAGTAAGAAGGGACTAGTTTGAAAGGTCGGGAAACAAATGTACGCCATGAAGGGCGATGGCGTTGCAAGAGATAATGATGAAGCCACTTACAAATGAGCTAACTGTAAACGAACGCATTGATGAATTGAGTCATGTACATAACCTGCAGTTATGTTTGCAGGAATTCTGATGTGGTATTGTTGGCGTAATTACATGAAGAAATAAAATATGTCATCTACGTTTATTTAGAGAGCCTACTTTTGAGGGCTTTATGGTCATAATCAGTCTACTAATATAAACAAAATAAAATGCCAAGTAAAAATAAGACAAAGTGAGGGAATTAATATAAATAATAGATATATTTAAATTTTTAATAATTATCAAATTAAATTACAAATACGAAATAGTGGCGGTTCTGCGACATCATTAAGAATTAGAAATTTACATAATTTTCTCCTCAATAAACCGCCCGATTGTACAATGAAAGAAGATACTCTGCAGGGGTCCTTTGGATCCAGTTCTTCTACTTAGTGCGTGTTGGTACAGTCAAACAAAAAGACGGTAACATGACCACCGGTTCAAGGTGCAGCCATACACACGTTTAATATGACTTGTTTAATTTTAAGTTTTAATTGATACTTTTCTTGAACTATACCCGACAACGGACGAACCAGAACCTCGGCATTAACAATAACCCTATCTATTATACCGCTACCTATTGGCTGAAATGGGCTACGGGCTACCTCTGAGGGCTACCGAGGAGAGGTAGGGTGTCATCTCACCTTCGTTCAATGCAAAATATTCGAAGAGCGAAGGGAGGAAAAGTCCCAGGAGCCCGCGTGGCTTGACGAACGCCGTGATGAATAAATCGACGAAAGAACTGAACGGTTGTAAAGCAACTTAACCCAAAAAATTTCCAACGACAAGCGTTTGGCAACGGGCGCGCTCCCGCCGCCGCCGCCCTTCTGCAGGTCATTAGCGCCTCCGCCTAACGAGCTGCTCAATTCTAACAAGTACATAATGGCGCCCCCCCCCCCAGACGGTTCATAGAGATGCCGCCGCAACCGCGTGCCAGAGGTTGGGACCTCGGCCGGTTCCTTATCGAGCAAAGACGTCACCAGATGCGTCAAAGGAGATAGTCGCTACGTTTCTGCTGTTTTCTGCAGAGCTGTCGGAGGCCTGTTACTGTGATGATTAAGACTTTCTGCCGTGTGTGAAGTAATCAACACATGTAGAGCCTGACTTACCAGCCTCTTGCGTACCTTGAAGGACGTGAGATCAAAATATTGCCGCTTAGCTTCGCCATTCTGTTGGCAATAATAAATGTAAAAGTTTTTATACAATGGAATGATATTTCGTAATGGGACAAACAAGGGGATAATAATTATATTAATAATAATACTAAAAATAATTAGCTTTAGATTTCGCTGAGGAGAGACCGCTGTAACTACTTCGGCTTCAGTCGTGGGAATCGCATTCTGCATTGGGAATTCCCCGTCTGGGTGTTTGCAATATGTTTGTGTTCATCTGCCTAGGTCACCCTTAACAATCCTAGATGGAAAGGTTGGTAATGGTGTGAAGTACCTCCATCTTACTCAGATGATGACCTCAAAAACTGATTCTGGAACAGGTGCCACCCTAATGGTCCAATGATGGCCCAAATGGAACATTAACTCACTTCAAAAAACGAGTCATTTTCATCATCAAATAACTATGTAATCTAAACTTATCAGTTCAACAAATATCTACAACCATTCAAGTCCCAGCAAAAAATTGGACTACCACCCCCACAACACTTTTATTTGTATTTGCAATCTTGATGCTCTCAAGATTTTAAACGCCATGTTAAGGATATTTAAACAGATTAAATGTTATGAAAGCACAAATAGAAAATAAATAAGATTCATTCTTTGGACCTTAGGATGTCCATGAATCTTTGAAAATGACTGAAAAGTGTGTTCTTTGAAGTCTAGGGCTATTTTTATACTAATTTAAATCTCAAAATTAAGCTTTCCCGAAGATGAGAAAAATATCCAAGTCGAGTTCTGACTCATTAATTTTCGATGGGAAGTGAACAATGAATACTACTTTAGGTTCAGCTTTGAGAGATCGAACGCTATTGAATCGTGTTAATTTTTTATGCAAGTTATACTTATGAACAACTGAGAAGTTCGACCCAGTAGCCAATACAATTGTCCAATACAAAATATTAATTTACAACCAAATCCTAAAACCGGCTTGGCTCTGTGGAATACAGCTCTGGGCTTGTGCCAAAGAAAGTGATATAAAATGTATCCAGATCTTTCGAAATATTTTACTGCGAAGCATGGTAAGTGCGTTCATTAGAAGTAGTAACCTACATCGTGATCTTGTAATCACTTACTGATTGTCACAAGTGAAATCAGAAAATACCTAACAAACATGAAATGAGACTGCATGAACACGTCATTGTAAAGGCACTCAACTACTGGATAACCAAAACCTGTTAAGAAGGTTAAAAAAGAACTAAGCTATTTGAATAAGTATGGCTGTGTAAATAATGCTCCATGACATTTTACCCAAAAGAAATACATAAGACACTATTAAGTGTATATTTAAATAGTATTTACTTACATTTAAGAATCACTAAACGTAAATTGTTGGTTGGTCATTCGTGACCAGTTTCAATGTGTGACGCTGTGACGTAAATAAAAAAGTAATTATTACAACAATTTGCAGAATTTTGAATTTCCCAAATGAACTTCGTGCGTGGTTCCACGTGCAGATGAATAGGTCCTAAATGCGGTAGAGGCGGCGCCGTTGTAATTGCTGACGAATCGCTAACGAGCGGCTAAAAGAAGCTGCACGCGATTATCCCACGTGCAGAGAACACCCGGACGCGCCAATACAAATTACAGGATAGCGTTGTCTCGTTTTTGGGCTTGTGGTGAAAGAAGAGCTGTGTTCTGTCTTGGGCCAAAGTCGCATTTCTTCGGGTCTTCCTTTGACCTGTAACGAAGGTCAGAGCGAACATGCGGGAACCTCAAGTTGAACGACACTACTGAAAAATAAACGACTTTAGTAGTATGTCATCTCCTTGACGAATTTTTAAAAATATTCTTCGATCTTCGTAGGATATTTATTCACTTTCTATTAATAGGTCTTCATTCATTAACTGAATTGAAGAAGTCCAGTTTATACTTTAAGAATAATGTTCAAGATGATACGGTATGTTTGGTAAATTGCGATTTATTTAAACAAACTATTGATAACACTCCATCTTATCACAACCATCCAACGAACTTGGTGAATTGAATTAATTACGTCACTTTTACTTTCTCAAGTAGTCCTTACGTAGTGTAGAGAAAGTTTTATAAAACCGTGGGAAGTGGCGATTGTTCAATAGAAAAACTCGAATTGATCATATGGCAAAAGAGGATAAATCTTGTTGTTGTAGTATATAGTACCTTATTACTACCTCTAAAACGCTGTGTAGTTAGAATCCGCGTTTTGCGGGCCCTTGATACTGAAAAATTTGTTTACAGCGAAACGTCCATCTGTCATGTCAGGCCGTTCTGACGATTTTCTCGACAATCGTTCTTGTCAAACTCAAGGCCTTGCGAATTTGAAGGGATATTTTGATTTTTGATTTTTTCTACATGAAGTCTGAACATCATTTTCAAAATGTTCTCAAAAATTACTCCAATTTTTTATCATTTTTTCTCGTTTAAAACAATGACACATGTTCAATTTTCATTGAACTCCTAAATTTTCGAAAATTGCAAAAGTTAAATGTTTTCGACGTTTTCTTACAACTACGAAAATTAATCTTTAAATAAGATCCTTAAATTATTTTTGAAAAAACTAAAATTGCAAAAGCTACAAATGAGGTAAAAAACTTATGCGAGAGTATTCGAGAAATTAAAATATATTGTTGTTGCACCTCTATTTTCTTGCGTAAAATGAATCTAGAAGTGCTCGTGTGCCAACCAATCGGAAATAAATAATTCATTTTCCTAATTTTATCACAGACGTTTTGCCAATTTCATTTCATCGGCAATACGTGTTCATTGTTTTAAAATGTGTAATCAGTGTCCTGTATTAAGTGTATATTATAGATACAATTACTATTTCAAGTATTTATTATTTTCATTCGCGAAAATCTCAAATTAATAATCGCATTCATTCTTCAGAAATTTCCTGATAAATAACAATCGCCGTTCGGCAACTGAAGGATTCATTGGTAAACGTCGTGGTATTACGTTTGCTAAATCGATATTGTTAAATCTCTTACAGTCCCCAGGGGCTCTGGTGCTCCGTTGGTCTCGTCAGGACTTCTTCTGGAACCTTCCCTGTTACCTCGTGCAGACACGTCACGTACAATTCTGACAGGTCGTCGCGCACGACCACATTCTACTTTTAGAGAGACAGCTCCCCCATGTCCAGTTCGATTGACGTGGCAAAAGAGCGAATTAGCATTGCGAGGAACGTTTTGTCCTTAGGTTGAATGCATGAAAGGTAGTGAATATGAATTGCTGGCTCTGGTAGTTAGCAGTTAACATATTTTGTACAAGTGCCCCGTAGGTCCAAATAAACGAAAGACGCATGCTTCAGAATTTCTCCATTTATTTAATTTCCGTTCGCGTTGATCTCTACCACTCACGTCTTTTTAGCGTTATAGATTTTTTCTCAAATCAGTACCTTAAATCACTAGGAGCGTTGTTCCTATGTTTCTATGCTATCTACCTCTACATTTCACTTTATTTCTAGAATATCATCCCACTTCCTTTGGGTTGAGTTCCCAGTAGACTCTCTCATTAGCTTCTTGACACAAGTAATTCTCAAATACGTCAATTACCATTCTCACTCGAGGATTTTTATATCGTCGTAATAGTTTTTGTTTTATTTGAGCATTTGATATTGATAATCGCTATATATCTTTGATTTTATCAATAACTTAGGCATCATTTTGCAAATAATTATGTTTTCAAACAACAACTGAACAGCAATAAGGATTAACTTGTAAAATAGCAACGTTGACTCAGAAAGCAGATAATCTCACATTATATCGTGAGAATTAAGTAACAGGATTTATCGATGCATCGAAACAACCAGAATTTGAGCATCTTAAGATCTCTCATCTTTTCTTGATTATGAAAATTTGTTTTGCAGAATAACGTTATTTTCACAGCAATCTCGGATGAACTCAATGAGAAAAGAAGAATTTAAATCATTCAAATTTTATAAGTGGCGGTTCGTGATGCAATTTCTAGGGGGTAGCATAAATGTAACGAAATACAGTTCCTTAACCGGAGAATGTGGATTTAACCTCAACATGAATGAAGTAGAATGGGAAAATTTGTTCCTTTTATATATAAAAAGAAGTCAATAAACAGATAATTGCGTGAATGAAGCATTATTCGCATTTTCAATTTGTCTTAGTCATTAATTTAGTGAAGGTTTGGGGCAGTAACAAGATAAACAACACCAAACAGAGCAAGCCTTCCATTATTTATAAATGTTAAAACCACGATTTTGGTCGAAGTGTATCTCATATTGTTACTGTCCCAATACCGTCATAAATATTATGAAGACATATAGTAACAAGACAAACCACACATTCACCAAACTGGAGATACTAACATTTACGAATAACTTGTTGTCTGCTGTGGCTGGTGGAGCTTCTCTCGCTTCTTATCGAAGGTCTTAAAAAAATCAACCAAATTCCAAGACCTTCAATATGTTTAATTTTATCCATTACGTCATCATTGTCATCAATGATAGCAACAATAGCAACACTAATCTATAAAACCATACTTGTCAGGACGGAGTTTTGCAGGTGAACTGTAGACCTCGTAGGTTTGCAATGCTCCTGCCTAGACAGGCCACGGGACGGTGACAAAGCTTAGAAGATAAGCGCACCCAAGAAATTAATGACTTCGATTTACAGTCAGGAGAAGCGAAACCTCGCAACTGAGCGCGAAAGCGTGGAAATCTCTGAACAAATTTGCGCTCAAAGAATAAATATACTATTAGAGAAATAATATCTCACTATCGATTCATTTAAAACAATCTGTGAATGAATTTTAGAACCAAGAGAAGGAATAAGAGTTGTGGTTGTACCGTGTGAGTTGTAATTGGTAACTTTCTTACAAGAAGAACATCGAAACATTAGGACGAAATCAGGGAAACGTTTTATCGAAGAAATGGTGAGTGAAAGATCATCTCTACTTACGGAACAGTCTGAATAAATCCCAAAAATTCTCTCAGAAATGTTTTCGTGACGAAGTTTCATAATTTACTTATTTAAAAGTGTGCAAATCGTAAACGAGGCACCTAGTGTGGATTAATTTCTATCTCTGGCAAGGCGAAATTAATAATTTTTCAGTAGGGATCTTCACACTCTCTAGGAAAAGACGATCTCTGGCACTTCCCCTCCGACCATTCACACTGTGTACATACTTGTACCCGAAGAAAACATCAACTCAATTTCGTCGCAAAAGAACCTTCTGACATTAGTTTATTAATGTTGAGATCAATCTTTATTACCATGTTTGAAGTTCTATTTCAGTTTGTAAAGTTTGTACCATAACTGCACCACCAGCAAGTCTTCCCATTCATCGCAACGGTTTAGAGCATACCTGCCCAACACAGAGGCTCAAGGACCACTGCCCAGGGCAGCTGTAGGAACACGAGTCGTCAAAGGACCAACATCAGTTTATAGAAGATTAGAAGGAAAGCAGGCCTGCCCTAAACAGCGGTCCTAGGTCCACCATGCAGGCAACAGCGGACACTCGAGCCGTCATCGGCGACATGCGCCTAACTTGAAGCTCAGTTCTGGGAAGAGTTTGAAGAGCGATCGACTTAAAGTTTTATCTCGGTTTTCCGGCAAGGAATATTTATCTTGATTTCGTATTACAACTAATCGGAAAAATATATTTCTTCTTCTTCTTCTTCTTCTTCGACGGTTTCTACTCCTAAGAGTTTGCGATTTTCGATTTCCATATTTTTCCTTACTTCAATTGACCTTCTTCTAACCGTTTCTCCTCCATCACTACCTGCTTGTAGACCTTCCGGGTCAAAATAGGTCTTTCTCGTCTACTTCTTCTTTCCGGTATCCAATTTAAAATTTGTTTCGACCATCTCTCATTTTACATCCTCTGGACATGTCCATGGCATTGAAGAGCTTTATTCTCTTCTTGTTAAGGTTGTTTGCACCCCAGCTCTTTCCATACCACTTCGTTCCTTATCTTGTACAGCCTTGTTATCTGCAAAGATATTCTCATAAAGGCAAGCTCTACTGACCGTATTCTGTCTCTACGGCGTTTTATTAAAGGTCACATTTCTCCTTCATATTTTCTACTACACTGTGGTGATAATTCTGCTCTTTGTATCTTGTCTTAATACACTATTATACATAAGGCCATGTAGTGCTTTAATTGCATTTCTACCCATTGCGAGTCTAGTTGTGATATCTTCATAAATTTTCCCATCATCAGTAATTATAGTCCCCAGATATATACATTTTGAACAGTTAGCTATTTCGTCATAGAGCACTTTACTATTACAGTCATCTCCTCCGATGCATAAATATTCGGTCTTTTTAAGGTTGATCTTCATTCCCCATTTTTTGTGTTCTTCTTTTAATTTTCAAAAATTTTCACGAGAGGATTAATGTTTTTCTCGACAAAGTCTCTCCTCTCCTTCTGGGCAGACCGCTCGCAAAGGTAACAGGGAAGGGGAAGAGAAGGGAGTGGTGGAAATGTTGATGCCTCGGGTATTTTCTGGGCCACGTATCCTGAATCGAGCACGTAGGGATCGGAGCACTCCCGAAAGCCCGCAATTCAGAGAGTAGTGGATTCCTTTCTGTCGCCGATTCCACAATTTGATATCCAAGTATCTGGGAATTTTTTTTTTTGAGCTGTGTGCGTTGGTAACCACCAATCTACTCATCACTAATATTAATGTGATATAAATTTAGCTAAATGGTATCAGTTATTATCATTTATTTTCTAGCTTCAAACCTTATACCTCAATGCCGTATCAACCCTCAAGCCAAAAATGTAGTTTCACTATGCGCACATTTAGTTGATCTCTCCTTTTGGTAGTTGCAGTAAGAGTGTAGCCGGAGGCATTGGTTACTATATTCTTATATTTAATACCTCAATTCTATACTTTGCTTACAAACGCAAACATTTTTCTACAACATTGGAGCGAAAATATCTAGTTGCTAATGTTAACATGATTTGTTGTTACTTTTATTCATCATTCGACTATTTAGGTTTGAAAAATAGGCAATCAGAGCTCAAGAGCTCTGATTGTCTACTTTTTTCGTACGAGCTCAACAGCTCGTACGTCAATTGCACTTCTTTGCCACACATCACATACAGTTTTTACTGATCATTGACCAAATAAATCAAATCAAATTAAAACAAGCCCTGTGTGCTGCCTGGTGAGACTACCTGCAGCAAGGATATTCAACGACGGCGGGTGTTCGTGTTGCGCCGCTCTCTGCGCGTAGGAACTCACCCGTGCAGTGCTTTCCGTCCGGAGGCGGAGGGCGCGCTGCCCTTGGGCGGTCCCCTCGCGCGTTACGCGGGGCGGGGCGGCGCGGGGCGGCGCGGGGCGGCGCGGGGCGGCCTTGCGACAGCCGCCTCGAGGGCGACTCCTTGCGTCGCCGCGCGCCACGCGTGTAGGGCGGCAGCAGCCTCCAATTTTGCGCTCAGTCGGCCGCCGAGTGGCCAACGTCCGCCCCGCCTGTCCGCCGCCCCCGCCCGCTCCGCGCCTGCCTGGGCCGTTGCGTGCACGCTTGGCGGCGGCTGTTGAGACCGGCGCGGCGTCCGCTCTCCGTGCATCCGTTCTCCGTGCCTCCGCCTCATCCACTGCCCTGCCACCCACTTGCCCTCCACCCACTGCCCACTGCCCACGCCCCTGCCACTGCCCCCCCATGCCCTACTGCCCTCTGCCCTACCCGCGCCTCCGACCTCCCACGTATACCCACTTGCCTTGCCACTGCCCACTGCCCTCTTGCCCACTGCCCTGCTGCCACTGCCCTGCGTGCCCACTGCCTCTCCTTGCCCACTGCCCATCTGCCCTCTGCCCAGCTGCCTCTTGGCCCTTCTTGCCCAACTGCGCCTCTGCCCAGGCCTGCTGCCCACTGCCCACTGCCTCTCTTGCCCACTTGCCCACTCCCTCTGCCCACTGCCTCTGCCCTCTGCCCACTGCCCACTGCCCTCTGCCCAATGCCCTCTGCCCACTGCCCACTGCCCAGTGCCCTCCGCCCACTGCCCACCGCCCTCCGCCGTTGCTCCTGGTGAAGGCTGATGCGATCCTACAGTCGATTCACACGGTATTGATACTGACCGATGGTCAAAATATCGAATGTCATTGGGATAGGGAGAAATGGCTTTGTGCGTCAACTGGTGTCACTGCCTGTCTCTGACCGGGTGGTCCTAGGTTCGACTTCCGACGATGGCAGGTTTTTCGATACTAGTTACATAGCTAGATCGAGTTCAATCGCTGTCTGGAGGAGCATTCTAGTGAGCGGCTGCTCTGCTCGGCAGTTTTCCGTGGTTTCTCCGATCAACATCAGGTGACCACCGGAGCAGTACCCTAATAAATGGGCCATGGACCGCACGCGAATTTTCCTTCCTCTTCTTTGTACAATCTTTACCCTTACTTACACTGACACGCACTACAATACCACACATGCCGGGAGACCAGGCGCTTAGAGCTTGTCCCGGCTGGGGCGGTGCCTCACCAATTGAGGTGAGAGATTCCCGGGAAGGTCGGTGCCGGATATCGTCATCCAGTGAGAGAAGATTATTGCCATCTCCCGAGGGGGAAAAGTACTAAACTTACGGGACTAATTACCTTAGCAGTTGACGCCCCCGGAATCACTAATCAATCAACCGAACGTCAGTATAATCGTAATTTAACAAAAGGGAGTTTTCTCAAGGCGAACCATTGTAGCAATCGATAGCGCTAGCGATCTTTGCTTGTGCATTGCGCGCGCGCAGTTCGAGTTTTGCATCGTTCGGGAGGTTTTACATGGCGAAGCGTAAAGCAAACGGCTGCAATCTCCATTTTCTGCGCATGCGCAGATACACAATAGTGATGCGAAACTCCCACTGCGCATGGTGCAGAAGAGCAATAATGTCGATTGGTGTAACCGCTCCGCCATGCAAAAACTCCCTACGTTTGTGCGTCTGCACATGCATAGAAGATATCGACTGCAGTCGATTGCGGTAAGCATGTCGTAAGAGGGATTTTTTTGCGAGGCGAAGCAGCAATCAATTACATGCTGTAAACTATGCCGTAAAAAAAGTCCCTGACACCGACAGTGATAAGCTTATGAGCAACGCGTTTACCGCGCAAGCGTATCAATAATTTGGAGGTCGCCAGTTCAATATCGGAAACGTGCCAGAAATGTACTTGATGTGTACAATATCAGTGAGTTTGTGGCGCCGGGCGGAATCGAATGCGTAACTGACTGCTCCGATCGGTAGTTACGCCCATCTCTTCCAGGCAAATGCCGGAGCATCATTCTACACAACGGGTAACAGGCCACAAGTGATCATTTCTTTCCCATCGTCAACCCTTCTCTTTGGCGACGGCGATGGTGTAACGGTTGGCGTGTTGTGACTGTTATACACAAGTTTTGAGGGTTTAAACCCGATCGGAACCGTGGATATTTAAGAGCGAGTAAATCCTTAGTACGCCTTCCTTCGGCGGGGAAGTAAAGCCGGCTGTCCCATGTTAGTAGATTTACTGCACGTAAAAGATCTCCAAGCCTAAATGAAGTCTCTGAGCTAAATTCAAAACGCCTGTTTCGTCGCCCTAGAAATTTCACTATTTGGTGAAAGAGCGTAGCGAAATTTGCGTGGACTGACGGAAAGGCGGGCCTGATGGCTTGAGTTTTAGCATGGAAAGTAAGATTTTATTTGAATTCAATTTTCTCCCAATCCCGTCTGGGTGCCGTAGGGGAGAACGCTCCATCCTAACCGACCTCTTCATAACCAGCAGATGCCCACGGATCCAACAACTACGTGGGTCTGACGCTAGGAAGAAGAAATACAATCGACGACTCCTTGCAATAACATTAGCTATCAAAACTTCTTGTTTCGAGCTAGATATTTTTTAAGTTTGGACAGCTTCCGCAAATAAGTGAAACTGTAGTGTAGACTCTCAAATAATAATACATTTTCAATTACCAATCTAAATTTTCCCAATCTTTAGACGAATAATAAACGCATTCCGGACAATGAGGATATAATAATTACACACAACAGAAAAAATAACTTATAATGATACTTCTTGAGACCTTCAAAATATTTATGCGTTTGATATCATTTGGCACCGATACACACCAAAAAAAGAAAATATGTACCATTGCGTTTCCTCCGATCAGGAATATGTTCACGCACTACTTGATTTATATGGTACCAATGCCACAATAAAAAATCGTTGATAATCCTGAATTTGAAATATTGATGCTGTCAATAACAATTGATTCAAAATTGCAATTTAAGAAACGCAATTTTTTTTATAATAATATTTTATTTTTCAATTTGTTTGGATATAAACGTTTGTCAAAATTACTTTCAATTTTAATAACATGAGAGGAGTAAGGTCTATTGATCGTACTCCTAATATTACATTTTTTCAAATTAACACACTCTAAACATATTTAATAACTGAACTAAACTAACATACTAAACATACTAAAATGTACGATGATAAGCATATATAATAATAAAACAGAAAATAATATATCAATTTATAATCGATATGTCAGGTCTAAATTTTGATATCGTTTAAGGCGTCTGGTGGTGTCACTATTGTCTAGTAAGTTAATGGCAAGAATATTTTGATGGTTATGAAGCCATTGTAAGTATTTTGCGCTGGTCTTGTTAATTTCAAGAAGCTTTTATTGTTGTCATTTGTAAGTCTCGGTGTATTGTGGCGTTCGTTACGTATCAAGGAGCATTTACAAATTTTCGTTCGCTTTTAGATTGGAAACGTAATATTTAAAGATTTGAAATGTGAGTTGCTCCCCAAAGTTGTATTCCATATGTCCAGACTGGTTCTAGTAATGATTTATACATAATTTTGTTTGCGATGCTTAAGGATACGTTTTTTCCTAATAACCAGTTTAACCTGATAATTTTGAGGTCTAATTCAGAAACGGAAATACAAGTATGTACTTGTATGTGTATTTTACCCGCCATTCAATTTCTTTCGATTCTTCTTTAGCAAAATAGATAAGAATGTAATTCGCATTTACTTTCTACGCATAACATCCTGTACTCCTCGTGCCACCAACCTGGCGCGCCATTGTAGCCACTGATGGTCCACTAGGGTGCTGTCATTAGCGTCGATTGGACTAGTCTACTTTCCTAAAATTTTGGCTAATGGTTCCTTCGAGAAACAGGTTAAGGGAGGAGAAGGTGGAGAGATATTTTTGGTGTCGGAGCAAGACAGTCGGCGTACGAACACAAAACTGTAATCCTCGATTGACGTTGTAGCGGATCAAGAAAGAAAATAAAAGACTTGAACAGGAAATTATGAATGCGTAATGTTTATTTAAATATTAGTTCATGTATAATTTGGATTGAGTGTTGATTAATTAATTTTAAAGAAACTAAGATATAACAAAATTGACAAGTTGGTTATTGCTTACAGAAAATCGAAAACCGAACTGCACAGTTTATTCAAATTATTTATGATTTTACTTATTTTTCGTTAATCCTGTATTTATGAGTAAAAGTGAGGAATATATCAGAAATACTCAACTACATATACAATGGTTACGTAAGTTTCTAAATGGGAAATAATTTTCATGAAAACTGAAAAAAATATGATCAGATGTGTCCTAGCAGTCTTTCTTTCTCAGCAATGAAAATAAAGTGGGTCCCACGTTGCGGTTGACGGTACGATAAAAATCACGTTCTCATAGGGTTATGTAACGTTTCCGGCCACCAAAAGCATTTGCCTACGACGTAGTTCGGGCACTGCGCAAATTCCGCTTCAAACGCAGTAGTCTATTATTTCCTCTTGTGCAGGTATCACCGTACTCTTTTTGTTTTTTCTCCTCTGACGCTTTCCGTAGATTTTTCCTGAAAGCATATTGGATTAAAGCTTTTAATTAGTTACGCGTTAACCGTAGTTGCTGTGGCGGAAATAAGCTGACCCAGAAATTCAAAGTTGTTGTTTGTTACCTAGTTTTCACGAGACATAACGTCATACAAAACTCTCACGTTTTCTCAGTTTAATCGAAAATGATTGCTATAAAAAAGTTATAAAAACAAGTGTTGGAAAATTGCTACACAACTATTCATGACACTTATTCAAAGAATAATCGTAATAGATTAATTATCCATACGAAACACAAATTGAAAGGCCGAAAGTCTCATGCTCTAATAACTCAACTTGAAAATTTACCTCAAGAACGAAAAGGGTATAGAATAAAATCTGCGCATTGGATTTTGCGCGAAGAGTATCGAGCTAGCTAACATTTTATTTCCTTTTATGAAGCATAGCTCTCTTTCATCACGTGAATGTGTTTAAAGTTTCGCAATGGTACTCCAAGTGTTCTGTAATACACATTTTATATATTTTATAATTTAATTTATTATCCAATACATCTTAAATCGTTTATACTGTCCAGTCAGTCTACAACTTAATATCTGATCCCTGACCAACGGAGAGATCACGATGTAAAGGTTTTCAGGTGCATTTCAAGGTGTGAGTATGAAAAGGAGAGAAGTCGGTCCCCCTGCCAACAATACGTTTCTTACCTGGACTCAGGAAGCTCCAAAGGTTGGCTGGGCATATCGACGGATAAACAAACGCCACCCATTTATAGAAAGTAAACTGTGCACGATAATGAAACAAATTACTCTCTCCTTTCATTTGTGAAAATAATATCAAAATAACTATAATTGTCACCATTCCCGTCACCTTATTGGACGCAATTACGCTCGGAGAATATATTCTGCAATCGTAAAGAAATCCAATGCTTAAATATCAGAGTAATAAGAAATGTGTAGACCAGAAGAGACTAAAGAATACTCTTGGATACTGATAAATGTTTGTAATTATTCAGCAGGGTGGTGTATACAATACAAATAGTGGACAGAAAAATAACCTCGAGTATGTGCATGAATTTTCTTGGAAATACTCATATAAAACAATTGATAAATAAATTAATTTTTCTGAAGAGTATATTGGAGCTCAGTATGTAATAAATTGTAGGAATGATTAAAAATATAACAAAAATTATTTACCCCATTTTAAAAAGCGAGCACGCCATTCAAAACTCTGTAATAATAAACTAATGCAGTACAATATGTTACAAAGTAATTAAAATATTCTTGTTAGTAGTGTACTGAATGTTTTCATAAATCTCCATGACACAACCCAATTGTGGCTAAATGTAACATTTGCTTGTTGAGATCATTGCACTAAAAATTATAATTCTGGTTCCATTTACGGCAGAGGTGGCACTGCATCTCCTTATCGGTGACGTAACTGTTTTCCACCGACGTCAGTGTCACTACCATCCACGCATTAATTTCGTACTTAAATGAACTTTCCGACGACTGTTATATCACCAATATATTGTATTATAGTACCTGCAGCGTTGTAAATGCGGATTTAAACCTGCAACCTCTGATCAGTGAGTCTCTACATGACCTACTTGTATCTAACACGCGTGTTAGCCAAAGCATACAAATATTTAAAAAATAGATTGTTATTAGTCACTTATGATTCCATGTTGTGATACCACATTACTTTTAACTAGAGAGTAAAAAACTGTCGTTCTATTGTAAAAGCAGAAGTAAATTTCTTGCATAGGAATGACAAAACGGTACGGAGCGTCTGCCATTTGTTATTACTGACGTCACAAATCCATCAGCTCTCTAAAGATACACATATCTCCTTTTAAGTTACAAGAATACTATATCCACTTTTTCACATGTTAAATGGAGTTATTTAAACTTGGAATACTTAACAATGTTAGTGTCAGCCATATTTATTCTGAGTTACTTTATACACTTGTTTCTTGTCAACGCTGAAAATGGACGTCCTTCAATAATCTTATATGTGCATCAAATTCATTTATTGATTCAAAAGTTGAAGAGAGGAACTCACGAATTTCACGATGGAAAACAAAACCTTCTTCTCTGAGTGCTGAAAGATCAAAACTATTCTGTGAATAACGTCGCTATTTTATACATAGGAGACTTTCGATCTTTCAGCATTCAGTTGCCTTCTCCTAGCAACGTGGTATTATGAGAGATGATACTAAATTAACTAGCAGAATGCATTGCAAGGTCGTGAAGACAAATGTTCGAAAAACTCTCAGGTCCACGAGAATGTAGTTTTATGAAAATGTATGCAAGTTAGCTACATATATTAGCAGTAATAACTTCTAAGTTGTTAAGTTGTTATGAAGTGGTAGTCAGGGAACTACAAAAGTCTTAAAATCAAATTGTTACCCTTTTTGTTATCGAGAAATTCCTTTATTTCTCAAAGAAGAAGCTATCGACGGGAAGTCGATGATAACGTACCTGACCCTCTGACAATTGAGATATTACAGGTCTACGTTGATTTTAAAAAAAATAATTAAAGGTCGCTTTTCATCCACCAAAGCTATACATTAACCTCTGTAATTAGCAATAGTTTTGTAACTTTGGGGTAACGGTAGTAAAACTCGCAAATGGACACACACACAAACACACACACACAACACACACACAAACATCCGTGCCCGGAGCGTGATTTGAACCTGCATTCAATGGCATAACGTTCAGGCCAGCAAGGTCCGCTATGCGGGCGGGCCCAGATAACAGGGGACCTATTTTTAGGGGATATTTTTGTTATTGAAGGTACTAACACTACTTATGTTTGCTATACACTCCAATAAAGGAGGCCAGAATAAAAGTTTTGCGGGCGAACCCGGACTCATTTCTTTACGTTATTGCCCGCGTTGAATTTTATTTGGACTTTTTTTTCCAAATACCATGTTGTTAAGCAACTTACAACCCGGTATGTTACATGTGTAACATCTGTCATGAGAATTAGCTCCCGAACCACACGGATCCCTGAATTCTGCAGGGTGCGTCCTTGGAGACGAGTAGCCCCACTTCGGCCGAAAGTCACGCCACGTGTGCTGCCGCTAGGCTTCGAGATACGGCATCCGACGAGAAAACAATCCGTGAATCAGAGTAATTTAAACTTGTTTCCACGTGGTGGTGAACGACCCTTATCTTATCGCCGCGGCAGCCTCTGTCGCGGTCTAACCAGTCTACTCGGGTACGAGTTTGGAACAATGGCATTTCCAAACGAGAGTGTCACAATCAGACTTCTGGATTTCGAACCGCTTCAACCGGCTTAGTAGGCCAAGAGGGTTTGCTCAGTTTTTGAGTTGCTATCGGGCGAGTAAATCCTTTTTGTGTCAGATTTGTTGATTCTAATGGCTCCCTGATTACTCATATCCTCCCAATACTCTCTAGGAATGTAAGCATTTTTAACGGAATTCAAAATTTCAGTTTCATTTTAATCGTAATATGACTTTTGTATCTCTGCGATTGAGTCCACCATCTGAAGAAGTGAAGTTATTCGTTAAAAGAGCTGACGACTCCACTTGGACAAATGAAGTTTTTGGAAGAAATCTTAATTTGTTGGTTGTTGTAACCAGATATGTGGCTGGTTTCCTCAGATCAATATTTTGGGTGGATGCCTGAAAAATGTCCTCCCAAGTCGTATATCTTTCGCCACAGGTAAACCTTTTCCGAACGCTACGACCGAAGGATTTCCCCAACCAATTATACCATTATCCCTTTATCAAGATAAGATATTTACGGCTAAGAACTCATGCATTCTTCATATCTATACCTTGTGATGTAACGTACCAAAGCTTTGTCACGTTACCCATCACGGTGTCAAGCTTAGAACGCGGAAATATTGTAAAGCGTGCACATTTTGCAAGTAAACTTCAAAGATGGTATTAATAATTTCCCTGTTATTTTATGTTTTAATAAACACCTCCGAAGAATGTTCCCGTAAACACATCTTACCTTATTAGTTTCCGAGAAAATAAGTTGTGTATTGAAATGAGTTTATGAAATATATTCAAATTTCAAATACGGAGCTCATAAGTATGAATCCATTACTCACACATCCTGATTTGTTAGAAACTGCAATGTGTGGTTAATAAACGCCTTTTCCTTTATTGGCGGTCGCAGGACTTCCAGTGAATAAAAGGCGGCTGCATGTTTGATGAGAGTTTCTGTGCATCATCTGAGGGACAGGATTAAATTGTTTTCCAGCCTCGACGCCCGCTTCCTCGTTTTAACCCTTTCTTTAGATATATTTAATAAATAATTTGTAATACATCGCTCGTGGTCTGCTGTAAATGCGGAACTCAAAATTATCAATTTTGAGTTACCGCGCCCTCCAGAATTTCATGTTGGTCTACCTTCCAGCAGCAATAGCAGTATACCTTACAGTAGTTTTCCACCAACAAATGACAGATGTGTGAATTGAAGAACGGTGCATTTCAATGCAAGGTGAAAACTTCAAACGCGTTTATATCAACACCGGTTTTTTATTTGAGACACTATTGCAGCACATTAACGATATAATGTTTCTCTTTTTGTCTCGTACCACAAATAAAGCATTCTTTTAGAAAAAAAATGTAACTATCTCATGCAATTTTTTCCATTTTGTGAGTGGTGTTTGTAAATGGTGAATAAGTAAATGCTTGGTGTGCTTATGTCAATCACTCGTTCAGTACATGAAAATTTCACTTTTCTTTCCGTAAATAGCATGGTTTTTCTCCTTACTCGTAAATAATAATTGTGTATTCTCTTAATATTGTGAAGGATGTTCTCTTTCTTCTTTCCAGCTTGCTCACCCGAAGCTCCCGTACAGGAGGAAGAAATTCAGAACAGATACCGCCAATCTTCTTCGGCTCATACGTCACAGAATCATGTACAAAATACGACTATCTTATCAGTGATCGGACATTTCAGAGAATCGTAAATCTCACGGAAGATGAACATATTGACAGCTTTTTAAGCAGATGGATAACACTGAAGTTTCTGCACACAAAGCAAGAGCTCTTTTGCGCATTATCTTCCGTGAGTTATCAAATGTATTGTCAATTGCAAGCGTACTCTTAGAGACATATAATTCATCAATCGAGTATCTGATGGCTTTCATTTAGCTGTAGGCAATGCAGAAGAGCAAATTCACTCTAGAAATTTTACGTACAATAATTCAATCTAGTAACTAAACAGAAAGGAGAAATAAATGAAAAGAAACCATTAGTCCGGTACTATTAGTTCCTATTCAATATGAATGGGTCCATACATGCGAGCAAGTGGAAAGAAATAGAGGCAGGTAAGACTTCATTTATTATTTGGTAGAAATATATTTTTCTCATCAATTTATTCACATTACTTTAAAATGCCCATAATTTCGACTCATTTAAACGACTCATATTTTTGTTGTTCTATTAACAATTAAGGAGTGGTTTTGTTAACGATATTATATTTTACAATAATATACTGCCGATCCGGATGGCCGAGATTGCTAAGGCAGTAGTGCCGTAGCGATCTCGGGCCGAAGGATCACGGGTTCGAGTCCCGCCTGGAGCATGGTTGTAATGTGTTCATCCTTCCCCCCCCCCCCCTTCATCATCATATCGTGTCATCCTCACAGTTACCATACCGTTACAAGCAATAGTGGTCGCTAATGATGGGTCGCGCCCTAGTAGTTGATGCGACCTTAAACAAAAAAAAAATAGTATACTATATTAATACATTCCCACAGGGCTTGGGCGGGGCTTGGGCAGGGCTTCGAGATATGAGTCTAGGCTGCCAGCAATGGGTCACCGCCGTTACCCGCGTGCCGCTCGTCTTTCACTAGGCTAGAGTCGACTATCTCGAGCGTCCTTCTCCCATCGGGGTGACTTGCTCAGCAGCGGGCCATGTGCGATAGCAACGGTTGCCTCCAGATAAGCGCAGGGCCAGAGCATGTCAAGCGGGCCGCTTGTGTAGCCCTGAGCTTGAGGACCTCGAGGCGAGGGAAAATGCGAAGCTTACCATGATGCCAAAGCAGCAAAAGCCTTCCGGGCAATTACTGAAGTTGAGGAGACTTCTACAAAGAGATGGGAGAGAATTTAGAGGGAGAAGTAACAGGGTGGTTTCAAATCGTTCTGCTCCGAAAGGCCACTAATTATATCTCTCTACAAGCCAGAAGTCGACTCTGGCAATTCAATACTGCTCAACAAGCGAGATTTATAGTGCTAAATTGTAATATCGTTCCTGTGCACCATCAGTGGCAGAACCTGAAAAATATGAATTTGGAGTATGAAGGATATATTTTATAACATTTTAATTATTATTAGTTAAACTCTTAAGAATCTTTTTAGTAATGTTTATTCCTTAATCCATAAAGTATTAGGCATGTAATATCTCATATCAGCGAAAACTTCAAACTCCTTCATCTCACTTTTATTTTGCGAGTGTGAGCCAGATTATCTGTCAATTCCACAGCGAAATGAATTATAGCTCGTGAACGATATGGTCGTTGCCCGTAAATGTTTTTCCCCAAAATGACTAGGAATAGTCGTACCAATATCTGAGTGTTATTGGATGATCTGCGGGAATATAAAAACATGAGATGAAAGCAAAACGTAAGAAAGGAGCAACAGCAGGACAATCAAGTCCTGTATGAAAGGGTAAGGGGCTTCAACGTGGTGTCAGTCTGTTGTTAACGACTGATTTGGTTATGCACCTCAACACTACTTTATAATAGATTTTTATTACTCTACTGTTTCAAGTTTTATAAATATATGATATTTGTAATGGATTTTGACAGCATATTTTTGGTATTTTATAAAATTTATTGTATTTGAACTTATAAGAAAAAGTTTTTTAGTATGGGTTGAAGCTTGCATTTATATAATTGTCATGCCCGCAGGAAAGGGCAGCAACTGGCCCTTCCCGCCTCCCAGACGGAATGCCCTCGAGTACGAACTGCCCGCGGTCAAATCCTTCACATTCCCCTTGAAAAAGACCTGATAAGTGAGCTTACAGTAAATGTACATTCCATCGATGTACAAGAAAAGTGATACACCTAAAAAATTGTCACGTAGCAAGAGAAGGAATTTTTACTCGGTGGAGCAATTTATTTCGTGACCAACGGAAAAGTATTTACGCTATACAACGGATGTCTTGTAAACTATCTTTAAGGAATTTGTACTACTTTGAACATCTACCCTTTTCTGTACATTTTCTTCATTTAATTCACACGCGATAATTTTTGGGATTTTTCACATTATTTCAGGATATACGATACGCTACTACACTGTTATAAACCAGAACACACGTATCGACAAGACAAGTGATCATCAATGTCATAATGATGTCTTCGGTACCATTTTTAACAAATCACTGTAGAGCTTGTGAACCCTTGGTCTTATCCCAATGCTTCATCAGTGACTACCACAAGAGAGCGTATATCATATGGATGTGTGGCAGCACAACATTCCGATCGCTTGCTGTTATTAATTCTAAGGTTGTGCGTGTGTTTATAATATCTATGACGCAGCTTTGCGTGCAGAGACTGACATGATGAAAACAAACAAGACAGCACTAGATGGACGGACTTAAAAAGTACGCTGAACGAAGCTGTTGATGGTTCAACATTGCGATTTTTTGTAGTCAGCAAAATAGGCTTCTCAGGTAGCAACTTCTTTTTTAACATCCTCTACTGATGAGTACAGAATTGTACAATATACACGTCTTCTCTTCACCTATTTTATAAATGTCACTGTAAGGAAAGGAATTCTTGTTAATAGACTAAATTTTATAAACATATTTATAAGATAAAGTCCAATGTGTTTGGTTGAAATTATTTTTAATATTTTTGTCAAATTGTGAATTACATTAATTTATCTTTTTTAACACTAATTAAAGTAATCACGTCAGAATTCTGTTACAAATTTTCGACAAAATAATTTCCCCTTCTTATTCCTCGTAGATTACGCGTTCTTTGAGAAACATACAAAATAATCAAACAGATGAATAGTTAAAAGTTTTAAATGAAATGAATAGTTTAAAGCTTTTTTTGAATTGATTGATTTAGCAGTCAGAATTTAATATTTTTCCGCATTTATAGTAAATCTCCTGAAACAGAGGGTCAAGACCGTGAGATAATGTATGTTTGTTTGTTCTATAGAACCTGCATAGGATGAAAATTACTTCGCTAAGTTATAACTACAAGACAGCTTTCTGTTATATTTAAAATTGTGAGAATAGGATATTGAGTCACAATAGATAGTATTTCTCGTCTGTACGGAAAATACGGAATTCCGACTTTCTGTTCACTGATGACACTATTCAAGCATGTAACATTCAAACATCGATTACTTCGTTTACGGCATATAATTATAAAATTCATGGCTTAAGTCAAAAAATAAAATGTTCAGATATTCGTGATCTAGGAATAATGACGATCTTTTACTCAAGTGGATGACAACTTACTGCAGTATTGGGAAATGAAATGTAATTGAATATCACTTCAAAACACACACAAAATTTCAGTCGCGAAGATTTTAAATATAAACCATTCATCAGCTATTGAAAAACTAGTCCAAGGATAAACTGATATCATCTTATCCTGCTAACAAACTTGACAAATTGCGAGAGAGACTCATGATAAGTGCGCGGAAGGTTCCCAAAGTGTAGCTAATGACACTTGAGTGTTTTAGAGGTACTTCTGGCAAATCATGTTCACTGTTGAATAGCCATCCTCCGAAGATGTGCCGAAATGAAGGACACTTAGATTGCAGAATTTGCAGAGACAACGAATCACATTTCTTGTCCTTGTTATATATGTAATATCCCCCCGGAAATGTAATTCATGGTTAATTCTTTTTACAGGTATCGGCAGTGAATAAAGTCACTTTCAAAGGATTGCATTTCTTTTATTTCTGTTTATAAATGATAGGCCACATGCACATCTAAATGACTTAATGTAATAAATTACAATGATTGTAGTTCAACTGATCTTTTAGTGTGCGATCTCTTTGAAATAATAAAGAGCTTTAAATTGTTCTCGTAGTTGATGATTTGTATTATTTTTATTTTGTTAAAATAAATAATTACTTTTACTGATTGGATACACGAACAAAATTGAGGAAACATTAAATATTATGCCACGCTTTAACACAGAAAATAATGTGTTTATTTTGGATTCATGTACGTTGGATCAGATCAGTCGGTATTCAAAGACTGATAACAACACAAGGCGGATGAATTTGTTTTTAATGTTTTAAGAGTTGCCATCTTCTAATGGAATAACAGACAATTACTGGCGACCTTCATTCATCTCTTCGATTTATCTCATATTTATTCAGAACCATTGCTCATTAAGACAACCGCATGGAGTGTGTTCTGGCCATTGAATGATAATCAGACAACAGCGCCGGATGTTGACGTACATTTGTTTTGAATGATGACATACAAGAACTTGTGTGTCTGACATTTTCTTCACTCATTTAGGTTCTGCGTGCAATGTTTGAGACCATCAGGGGCGAAAGCCAGGAAGTATTGCTGTGAATTAATTTCTTGAAAATAGTGTAATTGAATTAAATAAGTGACATTATTATATTCAGTCATTTGAGAAACTTCGAATATTTTATTTCAACGTAGATATATTTAAATAACTATTCTATCATTGTTAGATAACAGACGGCCATGAACAGAGAACACATTTCCAGTATTGTTTAATCTGTAAGAAGTCAGTTTCATTTCCTTCTATTTATGAGTATATAGGAATATCAATGTATGACTTTAATGTATAGCATCGATATCTATGTTAATTAATACATGAGTTGTTATGTGTCGTAAATAATAGAATCACATTACATTCTCCAACTGTGTCTATCAGATGTTTTTAATATCGTCAAACTATAAGATCTCCTGTTCAATATTTATTCGGTTCCATAAATGAGTAACATCTTCCACAAAATAATATGAGTACCCTCAGCACAAACTATCAATGCCGTACCTGTGACACCTGCTTCGACATGACCGCTCTGTGGCGGTGGCGCGCGACTACAGAGCTCGCAACTCAGAAGAAGTCCGCACAGTGCACCTGCGCGTCACGGTTTCTTCTCCGCTTTCCCCCCCCCGCCGCCCCGCCCCCGCCCCGCCCCCGCCCCTCCTTCCCCACCCCGCCCCCCAACCTCATGGCCCATGAATAATGAATGGAGCCGCATGACGAGCGCGAGCCGCACACGCTGTGTCCGCTCCCGTCCCGCTCCGTCCCCGCTCCCTCCCTCTCCCGTCCCCGCTCCCGGTTCTCCGCTCCCTCCCCCGCCCGCCGCAGCTGTCAGAGGAGCCTTGAAGCGCGACGCGAACGACCCAATCAGTCCGCGCGGGTCGACCGCGTATCGACTGACTACAACCCTTGAAGCCGCGGCTACGAGGCGAAAATCTTATCGTGAATACATTTGAATAATGTCATTCTGAAAGTTGCACTTGATTCACTTCAGAAATGATCATGTAATTAAAAGCTTAATATACTAGTGGAGAAGCAACTGTATTATATTTACCTATTTATATCTTGCCAATATTATTTATTTCAAGGGCACACTGGAGCGAAATGTGCAAATTTACGCCTTCGCTTATTCTATAAATTGGAATACATGGAAGTACTGCTTGTCGCTGCACAACTTTAACATCCGTTGAATACCACCTCCTCAACCGATATTTATGTTCACTACAAGTTTTATTTGTTACGTCCTTTGATGTAGTCGATCGATTTCTTGTTATCTGTTCCCCTATTTAGCAATTGTCAATAGATACGGAAGGCTTGTCCGTTCTTGCAATATTGGTTTGCTTTAGCTACCTGCAGTATTTCCTGAGCGCTGCATTTCCATGTTCTGTTCCAAATAACAAACCGATTACTCGGAAAATTATGCTATCAATAATGTAAAAGGTTCATTAATATGTATTATTCATTCATACAAATGAAATGATGAAGTTGATATATGTCTGCAGCATGCTTTGAATGAGGCCAACATGTCGAATATTTTACTTACGGCGAAACTGGATTTATTGAAACAACAATTTAAAATTCGATTCCATAGTGTTACTAATACAGGAACTGAGTGAGTGTTTTAACATAAAGTCTTTGAAGTTCTCTAGAAAGTCCGATGCAACAATGAAACCGTAGTTTATAGACTAAGCACAGTCGTTAAATATCAATGTAGATACGCATCATAACTTAGGGAAACTGGAGGATATTAGACGCCTGGAGTGAGAGAGAAATTTCTGCATGCTCCAAAATTACTATACACGTTAAGGGTATTTGCAGATTACTATAAAGTTTCCAAAATTATTCTTACATGTAGGGAGAATGAGTTCTCTTATTGCGCGGCTGAGGTAATTTCATTATCAATATCGTGGAAAAAAATAAATCCTCAATGAGAGAAGGAGAATAGTAGTCACAAGAACGTCCATGAAAGATTAATTTTGCAGAAGACAAGGCCGGACTTCTACTTAGTTTTTCCACCAATCGAAGAATAGTTGTTATTAATTAAGCAAAAAAAACAACAAAAAAATATAGTTTATGGGGAACGACGTTCGTACGTCCTGAGAGAGAATGCAGCATCCGAGATCAAAATTGTTTCCATGGATACGCGCATTCAGGACTAATAGACTGTCTCTTGCAAACAATATTATTATTTGTTACGTAATTGTTTTATAATTTCCACTTACTTATAGTAAATATTGCAATTATCCAATTATTGTAAAATCTTAATTCAATAAAAACATTTTAAAATCTATAAAACTAGTAAAATAGTTTACAATGCCTTGCATATTTATGAACTATAAACATGTTTATTTGGAAGTTCATTCAGTAATAAATTAATATATTTTATTATAATCACCTGGAACCCTCTCTAATATAGGGCCCCAGAAAACAACTCAAAACATAGTACACTCATTAAACATCGCATATTCGGACTCGCATTAATTAATATCCAATAAGGCGCCAATTCCATAAATGTGAAAATGCATATAGCAAAGAATTGCTTTCAGGATATCTTGATACCTATCAATTTTCTGGCTTTTCGATAATTCTTCCAGGGAATTCTCAGGGAATCGGCTGAGAAGTCTGCTAATCAATTTGTCTTGTCGAGAGGAATTGAATGAACTATTGATAACCTCGTAGGTGCTGTAAATCAGTTAAAACGCTTCATAGTTGCTTAGAGTAGCCCAAAAATCAATGTTTAGATAAATTACTTAGAATCTTCGAGATGCTTACTCAAAAATAATTATCAGTTCCCTGTCAGGAGACCGACACACGTCGATTGACACCTCATTTGTCACGACTAGTGAATCAGAAGGGGTTTGACTGTGAGTGACACACGGGCAGGCTGACGCAGGTTACTGTATTGCATGTAACATGTCTATATAATCGATTTGTGTATAATCGGTTTGTGGTAAAGAAGAGTTAATTCACTTGTTATACTGAACTGTGAAACTCATCGTAAAGACTAACCTACGATGTAAATATGAATATAAGACCGTCTTAGTCGAAGCCATTTGCGTGGCCAGGCTATCGCGAGGGATCAGAGTTCACTGTAGAAAAAAATGGTTGGCTGAAATGAATGATAATAATAATAATAATAATAATAATAATAATAATAATAATAATAATGTCTTTATTAATGGCGGCCTCAGGCCATAGGCGCATGCTCTTCCGGCCTAACCACGTTGAAATTTACATACATTTAGAATAGTAACATTTTTAGAGGAGGATGACAGCTTACATTTACGTCTGGAGAAACAAACCAGGGACCATCCGGCATTACGCCTTAAGCGATTGAGTAAACCAGTAAAAACCTCAATTCGAGGATGCGGCTTAGGCCGAACCATTAAATAGCTATGAGTGAGTTGTAACATAGTAAGTGAAAGGACAGTTTCTAAAAGAGAAAAGAAGGACGTTCAGGGAAGGGGTCCTAAAATTAAAAATGATAAAATATGTGAGGAAGAGAAGAGAAAAAGGCGAAGAAAAGGACGAAGAAGAAGTAGCGGAAAAAAGTGAAATTATTTGAAGAACGTTAGAGCAAATCTACCTTTAGTTTTACGGTAGCTTTTTACATAATATACAATAATTTTAACACCAAAGAACACAATACCACTGAAGCAAATACAACAGTAATTTTAAACACAATACTGGCAGTACTAAGGAACAATACAAAGAGTGCTGGTATCTTAATGATGTCATCGAGGTCAACATAAATTCTTCACAATGACATTTGTCATGTCATCATTGCATCTTAACAACCACGCGTCATCAATATACCCACAAGAGTCAGATTGTTTTATCAGAGAATAGGTAATTGGAAAGAAAAAAATCATGTGAGAAAAAGTAAAGAGGAGAGGCTGAAAATGAGCGCTGCTGCTTAGGAATACGTACATACGAAAAGTACGATGTTACGGTATGTGTTATTCAGCATTACTCGTATGTTATCGTGCGAGTAACTCTTTCGTTATTTTGTTCCGGGCGCTGCAAAAAGAAGATACGAAATGAGAAACTGTGCATTCTTTGCGAACCAAAAACTTGATCACCTCGCCCGTCAAAACATATTTTTGTTGCAACATTCTTCCTGCCAGAGAGGTCCCGCCCATGGTTACGCAATCACATGGTTCGAATGTCGCGTTGTTTTCAGCATAACCTGTCAGGTGGATAATCAGTGTGAACGAACACGCCAGTTGAGAGAATCTCGTTTGTGATTCATTGCAGGAACTACCAAGGTCGTGACTGTATAGTTTAGCACAGGATTTAACAGGTGTTGTTTATTTGGCTGCTGATAAAACTTTTTTCCTCCTTCGGTGATTTTTCCTCTCGTGGAACCATCGTCGGCCTCTTAAGAGAAGGGGCAGGGAGACCTTGGGTCCCCTGAAAAAATTGAAAGAAGCTCACAGCCTTAGGTAAAACAACAATTTTTTCTATAGCTTTTATCGAGCTGACAGCCGGTTACACTTCGTCTCGATGGGACGCACATTCAACCATACACTAGACAGCAACACACGTGCGGTATTTTCTCATCTGGGGGTCAGCAGAACGCGAGGCCCTCCGTGACAACACACATGAGAGGCAAAGGGCAAACAACGGTGCCCAAGGCGGGGCTAGAAACCGCGATCCTGAGGACCAACACGCTGAATCGGTACACGCTCTTCTCTACCACGGCTATTCGAGCCGCCTTGAACATTTGATTTCCTTAAAGACGTTCACTTCCCGATTTTCTAATTTTTTTACAAAAATTGTTATACTTTTGGGGAAGGTGTTCTCCAAGTTGTCTGGCAATAGCTGTGAAACCCAATTGTATTTCTTGTTGATTGAAACATGAAAGTTATAATTTGATTCTAATTGTAAATTTTATTTATTTACTAATATCATATGCCGTGATTAAATAAAAACGTTTCTTGGAAAGGCGGCCCAGAAGTAGTCGCCGCTCTTTTTAGTCTACGCGCACCTGTCGGCCAGAATGGCGAAGTGTCTACTGCAGGGGTTTCCAGATGGGTCGGTATCGTCCCGCTGGGAGTCGATGCCATTTAAAGGGAGTCGATGATGATCAAGGAGTCGATATCCAAATATGAACGGATGGTTGAATGAGTTTTCATTGGTTATAAAAATATTTATGAATTTTATTATAATTTTTACTTATAAAAAACTACAAAACATGTAATAAATTACAAATTTCTCAAGTGTTAGAATTTGACATCATTCATAAAACTGTAGTATAATTATAAGCTGTAATTTTGTTTTGAAAATGTGTTTGTATTTGTAAGTTTAAAAATAGTAGTAGTTAAAATAAAAATAAATGTAATATTTTTTTCAAACCTTGTTCATGTTTGTTCTATAATTGGTATCTATAAGTTATTTGTAATATGAAATTTTTGTAATCTTTCTCTAAAGAAGAGAGAGAAAAATTGAAAGGGCTCGATGAAACAAACCACTGTTTTAAAAGACGTCGAAGCAATGAAAAGGAACTCCTGATCTAGAACTTTCACCGAGCATAGACGGGTGGCGTGTTAGTTGGGCATTGATGTTTGTCCATTGAAGTTATCTCGGCCTCTGTTGAGCTGATCTCGTAACCCAGGAGCATGTAAGTCTGTCAATGCCACGTGCAAAGGGAAGATCTCATTTTAGGGTGTGTAAAGAGAAATCGACATAACGGAAAAATATAATGAAAAGAAATAAAATTGAATTTGAATGACGTTGCTTTTATGCGATACCAGGAAGTGAAAACTCGGTAATTTATACTGACATTAATGTATTCTGTAACAATCGAAGTGACTGAATTTCTCTTCAATCTAATCAAAGAGGAACTAACATTTCAAAATTATCAACATATTATTATAATTATTATGTTATTATTGTTATTATTATTATTATTATTATTCAATACCTGATCTCAGTTGTAATTTTTAACAATGTTGCAACTCCATAGGTACTGTACTTAGCATTTAAGTATTTGTCATAAATGCTGTTCAGAGTTGTTGACTGTTCAGAGAATTGACTGCCCCAACAGGGAATCGCACCCGGATCTCCCGATGTATACGCAGTTGTTCTAACCACTTTGCTATCGAGACCGCTAGTTCTTCTTAGCTACCGAGACTTCGAAGAACTGGCGCTCTCGGTAGCTCCAAGTTGTTAGAGAAACTGGGCGAGCGTATACCAGGAAATCTGGGTTCGAAACTCGGCTGAGGCAGTCAACTTTTTGAACAGTCACACATCATTTGTAATAATAATAGTAATAATAATAATAATAATAATAATAATAATAATAATAATAATAATAATAACTGAAGGGAAAATTGGTAAAGCAAACGAAAATTCGTCTATACCTTTGTACAGGAATGTATATACTGTACTGTTTCAGATTTACTTGCACATCTAACTAGCACGCGTGAACACGCCGGAATCTCCGATCACGATTTATGCTCTGAATGTGTCGGTGACGCTGCTCCGTCTCCTCCATCACCTTGAGCGGTACCTAGACTTACAGGTGCTAAACCATTCCCAACAGTCTGCTTCATTGAGCGGTGGACATCGCCGATCTCTGCCTCGTTAGAGCCTGGCGCCCCAGAATCGCGCATCCGGACGAAGCTGGTTTTCTCCGCTCGACGCAACGGCGCGGCGCGACGTCTGTGGTGTCTGGGCGGGCGAAGGTCACGGGGTTTCGTTCGGCGCTGCGCGTAATTGCGGCCAGTTACACAACACGCGCCAACGACTTTCGCACAGCAGATGCACGTGGCCCCCGGCTGAGCTGCACCTCGCACCCGGCCCGACGCGATCCAGCGCGCGCCTACCTTGCCAGCGAGGAGAGCGACTGGCGACTTCAACGCCCGACCTCCACATGGCTCGGATTCAGCCTCTACCTCTTCATCGGCTCTGATCGGGAGAGTGTAAGGTTCGACGGTGGTGGGTTTTTGACATTGGCTTCATAGCTAGGTCGAGTTCAGTCTTACTCAGGAGGAGAATTCTATCGGCCGGTTGCTCTGATCGGTAGTTTTCCGTGGTTTCTCCGATTAACACCAGACGCATGCAGGAGCAGTACTCTAACACATGGGGCGAAGAGCGATCTTTCCTTCCTCTTTTTTGTCCTGCCCTCACGCCTACTTTCTCACACACATACATACTTGCATGCACTACACTATTACACATCATGGGAGTCTAGTCGAAGCTTAGGGCTTGCGCCATCTGGGGCCATGCTCGCTAGGGGAGATACCTGGAGCTGTTTTGCACAGTTCGAGGGCTTGTTTTTTTTGAAGCAGGTTTCCTGTATGAAGCTTTTTTCACTTTCAAAAAGTAAAGTAGGAATGGATGCACTATTTCATCTAGTACATTTTATTTAAAATAATTACTTCAAATGATATGTAACTATCGCCAATTATTATCATCAGACTAATTATCTCAAGTATACTAAGTATGAGTAACAACATTACTTGTTAATGACATACAGCAGGGGTTAATATTCGAATTGCTTATAAGTGTTCTGGAAAATCACAGTTTTCAATATAAATAATCACGATTTCGTCACGGTTTCTAGTTTGCTCACATGGTGGAGAATTGATGTTAAGTATTCATAATTGGAAGTATACGTTAAAGAAAGAGGATGTTGCATTTACAGCTTGACGAAGCAGCTTCGCCACATCGTATAGTGCTAAGCATGTGCTCGTGATTGAACATACGTCATCGGTGTTGTAGGAGTCCCGTAGGAGAATCAAGGTCACGTGTCTGCTTCCGCGCAAAGCCCAAGGATTTTACGGAAATGGAATTCGTGTCTCTCCCGGAGAAAGAGAAGAAAACCTACCGTGACATCTTTTGTTTCTTACAAAGGTTGTCGATATTTCTCTTCGACCGAAAAGTTTAATTTTATATTTAAAAACTGAAAAATATATTTTAATATTTAAACTGAGTTGTATTTCATATATTAATTAAGTAGCTGTAAATTGTTCAATATTCATCAAATCAATGTGGACAAATTAAAGTGGATTAAAAAAGCGTTAAGTAATAAAAGAGTATCACGTAATAATGTAAAACATTGTTAAATAATACATAAGCTAAGAAATGGAATAATTAGGATTTTTAAAAAATATACAATTGTGTTTTGAAAGGTGTTTAGATATATTGGATTTTTTACAATAACATTTTGGCATCATTCTCGAAGATTATTAAGCAAGTGACCATCCAAATTAGATGTGACTATTCCACTGGGAAATTATCACCCAAAGCGTTGAACTACACATCTGGTATGCAGGAATCAAGATGGTATTCTCAAAATCAATTATCGCTTTTTCTTTCCATAACCTCGCTGCTGACCATTAACATGCTGCTATGCGTCAATCGTAGAAAGCACTGTCGATTTCGAACACAATAGTTAATATTTGTCGCATTCTGACAGTTTTGGGGGTAATTTCATTCCTGGTAGTCTTATTAAATTCCAGCCGAGCTCGGAAATTGATAGGAAATTTCCAAAAACGCGTGGTATTAGTACGATAATCAATTAAATTATATTCAGGGTGTACTTCAATTGTTATATTTTAATTTAAATATTGTGTATAAATTTTATTTCTTTTTTGATTGAGGGTTCATTTTGGGCGGAACATATCCGTCGGATATTGCGCGTTTCCATGCCAGTTTATTTTAGTTTTACCTTCTAGGCCGAATGAATTAATACATGGTGAATATAAGATATTACGAAAATTTTAGCTAATATAGTAAAACGAGTTCTTGGTTGTCCGGGTGACTCCGGGTCGTTGGCTTAGAGGCCGAAGACGCGGCGTCACCCGGTCAGACGAGAACTCACGCGGACTTACGTGTAGTACAGTAATAGGATCGTCTAGAGGTTTAATTTGCAATTTTCTGTGAAGTCAATATTTTGGATTCTGATTTTTTTGTATTTTTTTCTCTCCTTTGAATCCATTTTTCAAATTCAAATAGCCTTCTTTGTACATGAGGGAAATTTATTCCATTGATTCACACATCATTGTTGCCAACATTGATTTTAAAATTTGCCGCAAAGAACTGAACTGTTTTCTATATGTTGAGAGAAATTTATTACGCTTTTTCCTTGTATAACCCTCTATTATTGTCTTCTAGAGTTTATAGGAAGTGCATTCAATATTTTGTAATGGAAACTTTAGAAACGAGAAGGAGAAACACGTGGCGAAATCTGTGTAAAGTGTTCACTACGAAACCGGGTTTCACGTCATTAGGAAAATTTTACACTGATGCTATACAGCACTATATTTTCCTATCCCTCTTTGGTGTTGAGAGGAATAAACGCCCTGAACCTGTGTAACAATTTTAAATAATACAATTCTTGAACTTATTTTCTTCTATAGTAAATAAAACGGCGCGATTGTTTTGAAAGTAAATGATTATATACCTCGCAATTTATTCGCGATGACTCATTCATAGTTTTTCAAAACTTCTCTGAAGTAAAAAAAAAAAATTCATTTTCTATAAATAAGACGCACTACTGTAGAAATTTGGGGGACTGATAAGCAGTGATCGATGAAGTTGAAAACTGTCAGATAATAAATGTATTTCGTGGTTTGCACGTGTCGGTTATGTACTGTTATGACATTTAGGCACAAATTAACACTTCCACTTGCGCTTTAAATTATCGAAACATTTATTCAGCTTGTTGTATTATTAGCTCTAACGAGTGGACTGTACTGTGAGAAACGGAACGGTTAAGAGGGTAGTGTTAAGTCACCATCAGTTCGGATGACTTCACGTGCATCGTGCGGGATACAGTGGTCAAGTTTACCGCCAATATTTGTCAAGAATGTATAACTGCGCACACTTAACACTCTGTGGTCACGACGCAGCAGGGTGTTCAAGCCAAGGAACTCTTTGAGATGATCAGTCGAGACGTTTGTACACTAAATGACTTTTCCCTAGTCTCTGTTTTAGGAAGTTGCCGTCCCTACTTTAGTTTGCTAACAAAATCCACGTGCCCCTACTGTATAATCTGCCAGTGAAATTATATCGTGAACAAAGTACCGAGCATCGATTTTGAAGATTAGATGCTGCGTGCATTAAGATTCATCACTTCCTCAGTAAAATTAATACACTTTATTATTTCACTGTGAATAAGCCGATCGATGAAAACAATTATAATGTGTCAAGTGTTTGAATTTGATAAGATAAGATCTTACTGAATTTTTTGCAAATTGATATATTTCCATTGCAATAAATCGCAAATCTAATACTATTACGACAAACACTAACAACTAAAACATCTTATCCAAAATTTACAGAAATATAATAATATCCGTTCGTGAATCGTCTTTGAAGGGCCATGTATTTTCTACAAATGTCTGTTACTCGATTTTAGTGATTTTTACACGTCCGCCCCAGAGTAATGGCTGCCGTTTGAGGCTCCGAGATCAACGAACTGCCCACGTGCGCCATCTCATCTAGATGGAGAGCCCCTTTACGAGCCACTGGGCTGCGTGGGTCCCTGCGGGGCGATGCAGCCAGACGAGAGACGCTCAACGACCTGCTTGAGGCAGCACAGGCGGTCCGCGCACGCTCTCAATACCTCACAGTTTCGTCCGTTCCTTTCCACCCGACCGGGTAAATGAGTGCCTGTGGTGACAAACCAGAAGGAAAAGGGACGATAATGAAACCTATCGGCTCCTATTTTCTCCCGAATTCGTCTTCGGGGTTTGTCTTGACCTGAAGATCTGCGAGCTTAACCCTCACCCGAGAACACGTGTGTGTGTGTGTGTGTGTGTGTCCCTGTCCCGAGAATACAGGTGTGTGCGTGTGTGTGTGACCCTGGCCCGAAAATACGGGTATGTGTAACCACGTCCCGAGAGTAAGGGTGTGTGTGACCTTGCCCCGAGAATACGTGTGTGTGTGTGTGTGTGTGTGTGTGTGACCCTGTCCAGAGAATACGGGTATGTGTGACCCTGTCTCGAGAACACAGGTGTGTGCGTGCGTGTGTGTGTGTGACCCTGTCCCGAGTATACGGGTGTGTGTGACCATGTCCCGAGAGTAAGGGTGTGTGTGAGACCTTGCCCCGAGAATAAGTGTGTGTGTGTGTGTGTGTGTGTGTGAGAGAGAGAGAGAGAAAGAGAGAGAGAGAGAAAAAGAAAGAGAGAGAGAGAGAGAGAGAGACACCCTGTCCCGAGAATACCGGTGTGTGTAAATATGTCCCGTAAGTAAGGGGGTGTGTGACCTTGCCCCGAGAATACCTGTGCGTGTGTGTGTATGACCCTATCCATAGAATACGTATTTAGGTGTCCATACAACCTCTATACAGTCAACTCGCCCACGACCACCAAAGTCACTCTCTCTTGAACAAGGGCGAGAAACGGTTGGGTAATGGGTATACAGTGTCACGTTGAATTATTTAAACAAATTTTAGAATAATAAACTCTTGATAAGGCATGAAGAAGCTTTGAAGACAGGATTAGGTACTAGCTTTAGTTGCCATAGATTTAAAGGTATTTTATGTTGTCTTGTAAATATTGTAATTGAAGATGACATTCGTCATGCTATGTTACTCAACCTTTTGAAATAAATATTTTACAAGTGAATTATTTTGTGAAGCATGAGTAAAACTTACAAAAGTGGTTTCATTGTAATAAGACATAAGACCTTCCCCCCATAAGTCACATATAGATTTACTGCTCTATGAAAAAAATAAATCAAATCAAACTTCAAATTCAGGTACAGTAAAAAACTCTCTGAAGGGCCCTATTACATGACCACTCCTCTCAACAAGCCATTTTTGTTGAAAAAGATTCTGAAACCCTTATAATGTATGAAAGTTGTATCCCAGTTAACAGACCACCCCTCTCCTCTCCCAAACTCCAGACCCTTAGTAGCAATTTTCGTGATTTATCCCCTTTAAGATGGCATTTTGTTTTTTGAAAAATTGTGAGGATTCAGAACACGGAAGTTTCAGTATTTAAACTGAAAATTATTGACGGTGAAAAATGATTCGCACGACATATCTTGTGGCTACGCTTCATTCTTAAGGAAATCAGAGGGCAAATGAAAGCGAAAATCAAGTAAAATCAAACCATAATCTCTGATACGCTCGCACTCCTCGTATCACGGTTGGTCACTTTATTACAGTTTCATTTCTTTTAATGAAACAATAGATTTGACAGTGAACGTTTGATTGAGACTTTTGAGAACGTTTAATTCTTTGGATCAACAGCCATTCCCACTTTACCGTCCTGAAATAACATCTGGTTCCGTAGAATAGCAATGTCAGAAGGTGGAGTTATCGACGTGTTCCGTAACTCGCGAGTGTTTGGGTTACGAAGTCTTAGCCCAGGCCAATTGCTTGATTTTTTAATTATGCGTAGTTCGAGAAAGCGAGGTTTTGAGCACCTAACGCTTTAGGGACTTTCAGCATAGCGTAGCGTATAGTAATTAACTATAATATCGACTTTCTGAGTATTCGCAATTCGAAATGTGCTATTGACATATTGAGTCTTCACAAGAAAATGGAGATCCGTTACCAGTAGACAACTATTGGGAGTACTGAAACTGAAAATAATTTAAACATTTATTTTTACCCAAGAGAAGGAGATATAAATATTTTAAATGCACTTAAAAATATAGAAAATAAATCTAAAAGGACACGCCAGAGAGATAAAACAAAACTTAGTCAAAATGTTTATTTTTTTATAATTATTTCTCATATACTATAAACATTTCATAAACATTCGATATAATATGCATTTTCCTAAGCATCAGATGTCATGAATAATATATATTTTTTTGTAAAAATACAATTTCCATATTAACCGACCACCTTTCTAAGAGACCATTTTATTACAGAAACAACAGTGGCCCCTTAATACAGGTTTCACTGCATATCGAAGTGATGATGTAAATGTAGAGTCACGCAATTCATCAGAACGTTTATTATATCGAAACCAAGATGAATGTTATCTTCAAAAATATTTTTAGGTTGTTAAGAGGCAAACTATCAGTTACATAACTGCTCCTCCCGCTTTTTATCATATTATTATATCTTCTTTCGCTCTATTTCAGCATTGCTATCTATTTAATTCATAAGTAAAGTAAAATCTCTACGTTAATTAAAGTATTTTGTATTTAAAACTTAAAACATGAAAATCTCTTGAATATTAAGTCTGTGTACAGTAGATTATCGCCTAGTTGTTATTCTTAGTGTGATATTCTGTTCTGGTGATGTATTCTTATCGCGTTCTAGACGATTATCATAGTGCTTTTTGTACAAACTATCCGTTGGTCTAAACAAACTCTTCATTGACTTCATCTCTCAATTCGTATCAATTCTAATGTCTGAATTTCGCAATAATATAATATTAAATAAATTAAGAAATTGAACACTGGAAATGCAGGGAATAATCTCCAGATTTGGTCAGAAAAGCGAAATGATTTATGAAAGATTATTTTGCAGGTCAGGAATACGATTCAAGAACGAAGAAACTAACCTTTATATATTATATCTACCAATTAAAATGGGAAAATTAAAAATAGTGAGGATATGTGATGTTATCAAAGAAAGCATGCATATTTGTAGAAACTGTTAAAAACGCTTCAGACTGAAGGAAGATAAACGTTTATTGTAGATAAACAGACTCATTAATCTGATAATTGGTGAAGTTTGTAGGAACTTCGCTTGACAAATATCTACAAATTTTTATTCTGTACGTATGATTTTATATTAATAATTGAGGTTTAAGAACATTTTGAATATTTTAATGTCAACATTTCATTTATTTGTATTGCTGAGTGAAATTCATTTATTCATTGAAATTATCCCGAGATGTATTCTGTAAATCATCAGAAAATATTTTTAATAATAAAAACAAATGGTTTCTTAGTTTGAAAATAAATAAAATGTCAAACTTTGATTTTCATATGAATGAAAATTGGAATACTTATTTTAAACAATAATAGGAGTGAAATAGAATTTTATTCTAATATCTTGTAATGTATTGTTACATAATAAACGTGTTGTTCATCATTTTCAACACCATGTCATCGCTATATGCCTGGGGGAGCACCTTAAAAGCAATGATTCTTTAGACATCAAAGGAACAAAGATATTTTGACAGCCTTTGACATTACGTAATTGTATTTCAGACCCTACAAGTGCACATTCTAAACCACACATGTGTTATTTACTTCGGAGTTCTCTCCCAGTTTGTACGTAAGTATTTAAATTAGATGTCATGAAGAAACAAACATCAATGCAAGGTTAAAGATTTTAAACACAATCCCTTCATGAACTATTATTTTACGTTTACACTTCGAGTAGAACCAGTGAGAAGTTTTAATGATAAATTTCAGTTACGACATTTCTACATAGAACCAGTTCTGAGTTATTCTGGGGGATTCTAACCATATTCAAATTCCCAATAGTAGCTTGCAAGCACTGCAATTCTGTACGAAAATAAAACTCTTGGGTATCCTGATGATTATGAAACGCTTCTCGGGAACTCATTTTCAAGATACCTTATAATGAAATGGCATTCACGTTGAAAACAATCAGTGCTGTTCCGTGCATGTGCTAATTTGAATGTGATTAAATTGTTCGTATTTAAATTTCATTATATCGTCGGTAATTTTATATTACTCATGAGTGAGGATAGAAGAACAAAGCCTTTTTTGTGTGTTTTATTCTTTAGATTTTGGTTGAAAAATCACTCAGGATAGTTTTTGCCAATTCCGAACTCTGTACCGGTTAGTGACCTACAGTGCCAATGAAGATGTACACAGGAAGTGAACGGCACGTGCATATCGCACAGCGAAAGTGGCAAAGAAGCAGATGATTTGCAGGAACCGCTTGGGAACAGGTGTGACAGGTGGGCGGTGTGTCTACTCAGCCGAAGTCCACAGCTCGTGCACAGCGGGAACGCCTGCGATAGCGACAACTCATCTTCATGTGCCTCTGCTCCGCTGAACAGGGAGGACTGGCTTAGGACAGACAATGTCTCAACAGTAAGGTTCCAGATCTTTTGCCTTACAATGATTTTTTCAATACTTTTTTTTAAAAATTTAAGATAATATAGTGAGCGTTTCTTCAGAAATCTGTAATAGCTTTCGAGTTATTATTTTTGAGGTGACACTTGGATATATGAAGTAAGGCTTATGCAAGTGGATCATGGCAGATGAACAGATAACGATCTTGGATCAAAACACTGGTTAGTGACACCAAAAGACATTATATAGTGGTGGTTATACTGTCTACCATAATGTTATTACACGGACCTCAAGATCATAGAAGGGGTGACGACCGTGTCCCGTGAAGCTTCAGTCACCTCCGCCTGTGCAGAGTTTATTTCTATAGAATATCTTCATTCCCGTTTCTTTTCAATCTCTTTGCATCAATATGTCCTTGTTGCTTCGCCATCAAGCCAAATAATTGTGTTCAAAAATTGCGTTCAGCCTGTTCAATTGTACAAAATTATGTGGTATCCATAATCTGGCACTCGCGTAAAAGGTTTCTTTAAAAGAGATCATTTGCGATAAAATTAAAGCATCAGAAACAGCATCTACATTTTACATTCTTTATAACAAGAATATAATTTGATTTTCATATATTTTTAGATGCAGCGAAGAGGCATATGCTTAGTCTGAGTGCGTTGAAATACCGGATACTCAACCAACTATCGGCAGCCCTAATAATTTCTAAAAGGATTACGATATCAAAATATAGTTTTTTCTCCACAATGCGGAATCATGCAGCAAGTAATATGCCACGGAGGTTTTGCCTGATATTTTTTTAGTTTTCGAGAAATTGTTTCATCTGTGATTTTTTAAATAGAAGTATATATTTTTGTCACTAGTAATGGATAGACCACAAAAAGAGAAATGTATCATACGTTATTGTTGCGATAATAGCTTGAGTACAAAATTATACTTCATAACATGTGATATTAAATTAAATGGACTATATTTCCTGTATCCGCCCTAGCAACTGCCGCCTTTGCTTAAAGCCTTCGTGACCCCGAGACTGTTATGGGTAGAGGGGAGACTGACACGGATGACAATGAGGAATAGAGACGTAACTACAGTAGTCCATAGTCTTGCCACGATGGATACGGAACAAACATCAATATTAAAGATCAGAATGAATGGTTTTTACGTTCATTCATCGGAACTGGACTTTTCTTCCCCGCGGCATTACAACACTTCCTCTAACACTACATAAGAAATGAGCGAGAAACCAAAAATGGGAATGCTTACAACATTTTTAAACCTCTATAAAGAAACGACTTCACATGTATGTTTAATCATGTTCATACCTAAAATTTGTTTACAAAATGTAGTATTGAATATTATATGATATATTAAATATTAAATACAGTATTTCTGATGCTGTATTTTGTTGTCTAGATATGACGTAAATGTCAGGAATATCATTAAATCCTTAAGGATACACTTCCCTTACAAATCACCCGTTATATTTTCTCCGTGTAAATAATCTATCATTTTAAACTGTAACCAACTTATACATTTAAAACGTATAATAACGGTCTTCTGTTTAGAACTGCAGCATGTTTCAGTCTTGAGATGATTGAAAAGGTTATTTGTTTCTATACGTGAACGAAAGGTAATGGTTGGTGTTGCCAAAGGACTTTGCACCTGCACACCCATGCACCTTGAGCTCTGCAGTCTCCTCGACACTATTTCTTGAAACGATAAACATTTGCAACTCACGTAAATCGCAAATCACTTCGACTGATTCTTTTGGACCCAATGTGAACTCAGAACGCTAATAGCTACATGTTCACTGAATGAGCCCCTATATCCTGAATCGTTTGGTGAAAATTGTATCTCAACTTCTTGAACAGTTTAGAAAATATTCGAGAAAGAATTTTTTATTGATTCACGCCCTGTAAACATTATATGTAAAAAAAAGTATACCTGAGATAAAAATATTAATTAATAAATATTTTAAAATCCGAAAATAGTTGCATATGAAAATAAATATACGATAATAATTGTAAATGTACGATTATATAAATTTAACCATAAAAATTTCATGATCTGAGTACTTTAATTAAATGAATTTAATCTCATTTTTTTGGTAATCTGTTGATCTGAATGTTTGTATTTTCTTCATTTACAAGTTATCATTAACTTGATTTATTTACATTTATTTGTTACAAAATGTTTCACCTACAATATTTGAAAATATTTTTATGGTGTTAAGTGTGCATATAGTGTTTATATTTTGCATTTGATTATGTTGGCGTTTTAAAATAGAACATAGTCACGTGAAATGCGACATAAAATTAGAATTCAATAGTCTTCAGCTATCAGCTTCATAAAAACATCTTCGAATAACTAGGCACGGGGCATGTCACCAAGATAGTACAACGCTAGTGATGTCTCAAATCTTCGTGTGATTACTAGTGTGTTTTTGGGATCTTCGATCTGCCGCTCTGCAAGAATCCCACCGGAGGGTCACAGGGTTCTCTCTGTGAGGGGCACAACTCCCTGACTAATTCGAGAGAAGCAACAAATCCGTCGGCATTTCTCTAAGAGCTTTGGCGCGCGCCTGCACCGAGGTCAAGGCAGGGCGACGCGGTGCCAGACAGTGATTGCAAACGCGAATGGAAAGCTCATAAAACAGTCTTTGAGGCCAAAATGTTTGAAATTTCAATGAATACATGGTTTTGTCGAGGAATAACAAAGAATCCGGACTGAGTATACCGTTTAAACAAATAATGAAATAACAGCATGATGATGATGAGATTGATAGATATGGAACAATTATAGAATAAGAGGCTGAGAAAACTAGAGAATCCCGAGAAAACCTGGTACGATATCTCATGGACAATTCAGATTCCACAAGGAAGCACAGTCCCTTGTGAGACTACGGTTGACATACTAGAACAGTGACGAATTATCAAACCATGGCCTTGATAAAACTTAAAGGCTGTGTTTCGATGGCCAATATTTCAGCTGATCATATGCAATGAAAGTATTTTTTAAAAATATTGTAGTTTATAAAATTTGTTCACGGCGCAGAAGCTGGATTATTGTTTAGCCCAAGGTATAGTAGCCCGCCGAACTCGCACACCTCGTATTCCATAAAAGGAAACACCTATCTAGCTGAAGTCTTCTCGGCCAAATTGTCTGATATAACACTCTGTGAAGTTCAGATGGTTGGAATTGCTAGGCAGTAGTTGTTTGTTAATCGTAAGTTTATTATTATTATTATTATTATTATTATTATTATTATTATTATTATTATTATTATTATTGTTATTATTGTTATTGTTATTGTTATTGTTATTATTATTATTGTTATTATTATTGTTATTGTTATTATTATTATTGTTATTATTGTTATTATTATTATTATTTCATATATTTGTATTACTTTGCGTTTTATCGAGATGAGTGCCCATGATAATAGCAAGGAAAACAGTTCGCCGTTTTCTTGTTTCTAACATTTCAGTAGTTCACTGTTATGATTGCTTTTGTTAATTTTTCATAATTATTTTATTTTTACCTTCCTAGATCATTTACTATATTATATAATGTGAAATAATATGTGTTGCAAATCTTGCATTAACGCAATATGAAAAGCGAGAGGTGAATCAAACAATTCGCAACCAGTTTTTACATGTGTGATATTGTTGTCAATATCCTAAACGAAAAATTAAAAACAAATATTATAATTACTGAAATTAAAAACTATTATATCTACTCACATAGAAATGTCAATTTTACTTTTCTTTATCAAGAAATGAATTTGGTAAAGAACGCATCAACATCACACGCCGCTGCTTCATGGCACTAACGACTAGGCTACACTGTAATTCCGCGGTTCAAGGCAATTCGCGTAGCAAAGTACACTTTAGTATACACTTTTGTAGATATGATCATGTTAAATTTTGTGGATGCACTTTTCTTCAGATGTATGCTTCGTTAAAAAATCGGTGTGTGTTTTGACACGTTGCCTCTGAACATTCCTTTGTCAAAAGAAGAGAACGACTTACATACCAACATACCAACGACCGAACACATGCCAACCACCTAATTGCGAGTCACCCACGGCCGAAGATCAAACAATAATCTCGTTTTGCTGGTCGCAGCCGCTACTGTAGCGTCTTGGCGCGTGCATCGGGAGCCAGGCTGTGGCTCGGTCTCTCGTTTGCTTGCCCGTTGGGCGCGTGGCGCAACGCGGTTGGCTCCCACCCAGCGGCCGATGACCACGGACAGGCGGCCAGGGCTTCTCTTTCGCTATATTTCGTCGTCCCCCGACGACGACGACGACGACGACGGGTGGGGTGGAGCCAGGGCCGGCGCCAAGGTGCGTCTACGTCTGCATCATCGCAAAGGCCTTAGCCCATCAGTTGATTGGTTCGGGGCCTGGCTAAGGTCATTGGCCCCGTAAGAGTAGTCCATATTTCTATCGCGGAAGGTGGCGGTGATCTTCCGTTGCTTGATGATAAGATCCCGCATCGACCTACCTGTTGGCTTACAGGATTTTCTCCAAACTAGTATCTCCCATCAGCGCGGCACTGCCCCAGCTCTTAGGTCCCGAGTGGTCTCATCACAAGAGTGGTAGTGTAGTGCATGTAAATGTGTGTAGAAGTAAGAGGGTAAGGATAGGACGCGGAAGAGGAAGGAAAGATCGCGCGCGATCCGTGGCCCGTTTTTAGGGCACTGCTCCGGCAATCACCTGCTGTAAATCGTAGAAACCGCGGAACGATACCGATTACAGCAGCCGGCCGCTAGGATTCTCCCCCAGAAAGTGGCTGAATTCGACCTAGCTGTGTAGCCAGTGTCGAAAATCCTGCGTGCGTCGGGGCTCGAACCCTAGATTCTGTCGGTCAGAGGCCCTGCAGTGTTATCAGTTGATGCCCCGGGGCCACCTATGCCGGTTCAACGCGAACACGATTTGTTGGGGTGTTTCCGAAGGATGTTGTTCTGTTCACCTCGTGTTGTTGTGTCGGTTCGGTGAGTTTCCACGACGCGAACAGCTGACTACCGGGCCCTGGCACTGTGACCAGCTGGCGTTCCTCCATGAACTGCGGTCGCCTCTTCGCACTAAGATTAACTGATAGGCGGCGAATGCTTTGCATATGCAAGTAACGCACTGCGATAGTAGCAAAAGACTTCATTACTTAAGACACAATGAAGAATAATGAACGTATATTTCAATAGAATACTCTGCGTGGAGGAATTGCTCGAAAGTTTTTGTTCTTGAATCCAATCCCCACAATTGTGTTAAGGAGTACTTCATCTTTGTGAATGTAATCGGGATAATTGATGAGGAAGAATGATTCGCGGAATGGTTTAAAATGAAACTACGTTTTTCCGTGTTCATGTGCAAAACAATATTTACGAGATAAAAGAAAATATTTTGTAAATACCGTGAGCAACTGGATTTCGTATGACAGATGCGAAATGACAATTAATTAATCACCAGACAAAACATCGGCAGAGCTGGTACAAGATCACAAGGAAATAGTGTAAAGATTAATAGATTGTATGTATGTTGAACATTTGCACATATTACTGTTTGAAGATTTCATCGAAAATTTCTTTCCACACTCTTTATAAATGCTAATGAGTGGAAAGCATTTCATAGCATGTTTTTGGGAGTTTAGTTGGTAGGTGTGGATCGAATGATGTTATGTTTCCAAGAAATATTTTTTAGTGAAATTAATTATTTTTGAGAAATCAGATAATGGTATATGTGCCTCCATGTAATGTGAGGTGAAGTAAACATGTAGACATTTCGTACACTAGAATATTGGGGGACAGACTGAACGGACTAAGTAGCACCAAACACGATAATTTATCCCAGACGATGGCTTCTCCTGATTTCATGTCAGTAAAGTAAAAGTCTTACTTCGAATTCGTTAGTAAGTTATTAGTTCGAAAGATAGGTGCAACGCTTTATATTAAATCGTCTCAGTTTCTATAACTGTGACGAAAGAAAAGCTCAGTTAGGCCAAGTTTACTAGATTGCGACGAAGGGAATTCGCGATGCTCACCACATGCCTCGCATGTCGAATCGAGAAACAATCGTAATGGGAGGTTGTCTCCTTCAGGAAAGCCAAGAAGGTTGCCAAGCTCTACAGTTGTGTGCGCGGTATCATCAAAGGCAACGACGGCCCAGGCGGTGGCGGTGCAGGAAGCGGTCTATCAGCTGCGGCGATGCCGCTGGCTGCGGATGCGGAGGCTGTTTGCGACGGCAGTGTTTTGCAGCATGGTGACAGGTTACGTGATCTGAATCCAGAAGTAAATATCCAGAACACTCTTTGTCTACAATTTTCAGGAAATAGTGTTTTTGTAATGAATTGATTGATTGAATGAGTAATTGTTGGTGATTGCAGGCGCGTCCTCAGCTCATTAGTACCGTAAGTGTAGTGCATAAGTTTGATCGGGAGGTGCCTGTGATCTTCCCCCGCTGTTTGGCGAGATCCGGCGCCGACCTGCTGTCGGCTAGCGTGGGTTTCCTCAACCAGGTATCTCCCATCACTGGGGCACCACTTCAGCCTCAATTAGCTCTAAACTCCCGACCGGTCTTCCGACATATGTTGTAGTGTAGTGCGTGTTAGTGTAAGTGTGTGTAAGTAAGGGTCGAGGATTTGATAGTAAAGAGGAAGGAATGATTTCGTGCGGTCCGTGACCCGTTGGTTACGGCGAATGCCTATCCGGCATTCGCCTGATGGCGATCGGAGAAACCATGGAAAACTACCGATCTGAGCAGCGGGCCGCTAGAATTCTCCTCCAGACAGCGACAGAATTCGATCTGACAACCAAATGACGAAAATCCTGCCACCGTCGAGACTGGAACCTAGTACTTCACGGTCAAAGGCACTACAGTGACATCTTTGGCCAGATCTCCCGGTTTCATAATGAGTTAACTGTCTACAACTGTGCCAACAAGCCGGCTCAAGGTAGTGTAGTAGTAAGTATTGCCGGCTCAAGTATGTAAACAAAAAACTCTTCAGTGTCAAAGCTCTAAGGGCTCAAGTTGTTCTAAGAGTTTAACAACTCGGCCATTGTGTACGTACAGAGCTTGATAGGAAGTTTAATGCTGACCGCGCGATCCTGGTGAACAGGGGAAACGTATGAGTTCTGATGAAGATAGGGTGACACGGACTGTCATTCTACTCCATTAACATTGACTTGAAGATTCAGGATAATTTCAGTCTTTTAAAAACAAATAAAGATCACTTTTCAACGTCTTGGCCTACAACATAGCGACCACTCTGATTTTAAAACTTATTTACTTATTTGGGTAACTGTAGGGAGAACACACAAACATCCATGCCCGAGGGGGATTCAAACCCATCACTTATCGAGGCGGGGCAGCTACGGCCCTTCAGCTTTAACGAACTCTGCTATCCAGGGCGGTTAGTTCGTCATGTCCATTACCCATAAATATATATTTGTTAATTTAAACAGAGGAGGAACATTCTAACATTTGTCCTACAAGATGCAAGTCTGTAGCATGCGTTGGTAGGTTACATAAATTATGTGATGAGATTTGTCAAAAAAACGTTTTACTAGGTGGATTTTACTAGATAGATGAGGTGAAAAGTTTTATTTTTAAAATAGTTTTTTTTGTTTATTATAGTACTAATAATGACGTAATAATATGTTGTAATCAAACATTCTATCCCCCTATAAGTCTGTTCAAAATTTACAGTAATCTTATTGGAAGAAAATATAGGTTGATCGAAGTTAAGAGCCCTACGTGGTTACGATTTCTCAAGTTTCAATGGCTATTCTCGAGCTTGTCTTCTATGTTTATATGTGGCCTGAGAGACTTAACATAGTGGGAAAGAGGAACTAGCCCAATAAGGAAGATGTTCCTGCATATTACGACAAGCCTGAACTAAACTTGCACTTTATTCCAGGAAATACGAACCGTCTAAAATGTTTCCCAATCTTGTACTTTCATTTCCTTTCACCCATCTACAACTCGCCGAAATAAACTCATCCCTTACGTACTTCCCTAGAGTTTTCAAACTATTCATTCTCTCTGAACGAAAAGAGAGAGAAATAGAGGTTCGGAAGTCCCCGAAAAGTTGAGGAAACAGAATTGGGAAAAAGAAATGAACGTTAAAGTTTGGAAACAATTATTTTGTATACACAACAGACTCCTTTTAAATGGAACTCTAAGCAGAGGACGAAGAAATTTGCATTGCCGTTTCTATCGGTAAACATCGTACTTCATAGTAAATGAATTCAAACGAGTAATAATCCAGTTTAGGCATTCATTGACCTCAGACTTGCCCTTGTGTTAGTGAAAAGTTACATAAGTAAACATGTTTACAAACTAATGAACATTTGAAGAAATAATCACTCTCTTGTTCTGACGATAGGAGCAATTCTAATACGTCACTTCTCACTCATAACGAAATACTTTTTTATGGACTAGGTACATGTGATGTTATGTAAACTTTGAAAGCACATACTTCGAAGATAAGTGTTTTCATTAAATAGTAAATGGAAAGAGGACTTTATGTAAGACGTTAATTAATGTGTTTTGTTTAAACTAATTAGAAACTTGAAAGGGTAGGAATGTGTTTCATTGGAGTGGGCAAATGTGTATTTTCTAACGGCGGGCCTGATATTGTCATATCGTTTTCCATATAATTTTAATGAAGTGTAAATTATATCGAAATATTCACTGATGTAATATCATTGTGTATTAGCATGATATTAATGTGTGAACATTAAATAAGTTAAGGGTTAGATTCATTGTCATTGTCAATTATTTCTCTCTGTACATGAATATCTCATTAATTTTACATTAAATAAATGAACTCATATATTCTTTCTAATAATTAGGGAATAGCGAATTCAGGTAAATAAAAATGTGGAATGCATTACTTTCTCATGGCAATTAACTTGATGAAGAATTGTTGTCTTTACTTCATTGAAATTTAAACAATCAGCGACAAGACGTGCAAACCAAGACGATGTTTGCAATTGCCCAACTTCATATTCTGAGTGAAAAATTAATTGTCCTTACGATGATTGTCTACATAACATTATTGTACATGAAAGGTTACTACAAAGACGACCATGTTTTTGCGTTATACTTGAACACAAAAATAAGCAATTTTAGACGTTTTATAAATTATTATGATGGACAGAAAATTGATGAACCGTACTCATAATAGTTTCATGATATTACGTTCATGATAAAAAAACAATTTTGTTTTAAAAAAAACTAATGTATTGATATTGTTATAGAGTACTTAAATGCCAACACCGATATCCATAAGTCCGAGATAATACAGAAAATACCCATATCCTTCATTCACACTTTAACACATAACCGAATCATATGCCATTCTCCAGGCAGACTACGTAGAATACCAGTTATAGTTAACAAAGACTCATTTCGAAAGCAATTAATGTTGTAATTATAATGTTATCTTCTAATAATGAGTTTTATTGAATATTTAATTAAAATAGGTATGTATTTGTTTATTTATTAAATTAATCCAAACAATTGTTCTATTTTATTATTGCAGTAATTGATATAAAATTCCAGTACTTAGAAAAACGTTTGTTGTTACCATTTCCTCGCCATATTAATAAAGGCATATTATTATTATTATTATTATTATTATTATTATTATTATTATTATATTATTATATTATTATTATTATATTATATTATATTATTATTATTATTATTATTATTATATTATATTATTATATTATTATTATTATATTATATTATTATATTATTATTATTATATTTCCTTCCCCTGAAGAAAGCATGAAAGAAAGATCTGCCTAAAAATTGCAGTCGAGCTCTACACTCGATTCGCGTGTCCGAGGAGCAGAGCGGGTCTTTCGGTGGCAACGATCGGCCACCTGAGCTGCGGCGGTCGACCGCCGTGACGGAAGTAGTCGATAGGAAACGGAAATCGAATCACGCAGGACGCGCGCGGGCGGCACCGCCGCCTCTTCCTCCAGCGCCTCCCGCGGCCGGCGGCGGAATTCGCAAACCCGCTATTGCCAACGCTACCCACGACCAGCAGTTGCCTTTTCTAGCCTCAACGATAACTAATGTGTGTAATGATGTGCGAATGTAATATTTTGTAATGTATGATTTTATTTAAGGTCATGTTTGTATAATTTACAAAATCATAAAAGGCAACAGAATGTCGAAAATGAAGTCGAAGTTATTTAATTCAATATGCTACAGAAGCACATATTTTCTCACAATACGTATAACTTGTGCAATTTTCGGAACTTCAGAGAGTTCAATGCGGAAATTTAAATCGGACTTGCGCCATTTTTGTGAGCATAATTAGCACTATAAAAAAAATTAGGAAAAAATTTGGAAGTATTATTGAGAAAAAATTGTTTTTAGAATTGTCTTTATTTCTATCAAAATTACGCGATAACAATACATATTTGGAAAATAATGTGCATGACCTTATTGAAGAATATAATTTTGGAAAAACATTTTATTCAGAAGATAAATTTATATATTGAATATTATAAAACATATTGTCAAAAATATAGTCTGCGCTATTTTTCAAAGACTTTTGCTGCAACTGGACCAAAAATATAATCAAAAAATTTCCAAGACTTCATAAAATTAAAATATCCGTTTCATACTCCAGTCACGGCGATATTAGCCAGATACATTCAGTTTTGCTGAAACTCCTGTTGTAGTTTGGCCACCAATGTTGTTCACGGACTTACGGATAGACTGACGGACGCACAGATGATTTGCCAAAAACCAATTTTTTTATACCAAAGATCTAAAAATTGTGGAATATGACTACAAAATATATTAGAGGAAGTAATTTACCATATGTAGAAACAAAACGTCCAATTTTTTGGTATCAAGGGCCTAAAGTATGAATCTTCTGCCGAAAAAGCGCCATTTTTGGCTGCAGCATTACAAAACTTACTTTATTGCGCGTATCTAGTATAAAAACTTAAATAACGGAATTGCTTAAACACAGCTTTATCTTATAACAATGTGCAATGTCAACAATACACCACCTAAACGAACCAATCTTTTAATTCTATGGAAATCAGGTTCTCTATCGAAGCAATAGGTCACAGTTCACAGTAGAAAGAGAATAACGTGTTCGAAAGCAAGAGTAAACAAAGCTAGCATATTCAATATCGTAGCGCATAACAAGATCTGAGGGCGCTGCCTTCCGTGCGTTCTGCCTGTAATACCTCGTTGGACTCGCTGTGGGCCTCTCCTCTCGTGGTTACGTCACAATCCGTGTCGACGACCTGCCCTCCCAATCCTCTCTCGTGATGGGGTACCGCTCTGCTCCCCGCCGTGACATGAACATTCTCAAACCCAAAATCCTGATTCGGATATATTTGTCAACTTTTTTTTTCATTTGATGCATTAGAAAAGTTGCAAGATCGTGACACGCATGAAATTCAGAATAGACGGAAACTGATATCAATAACTAAACAAGAAAGTTATACTTGTGAGTACGTTATAGCTGTCGATACACTTCATGTATCGGCTTGCCTTGGTAAAAGCGTATTTGAGTAAAACAACTACTGCAAGACCTATACTCACAAGATTCAGAATAAAAAAGTGAAGAGTGGAGTAATGAATATTAAAGAGCAATAAATAATTGTTAGAAATATTTCACACGTTTTACCAAATGATGTCATCCAAAATAAAATATCAACATGTTATGATGTTCATCAATAATCAATTTGGAGAGTTTTGACAATTTTATATTTTATTTAAATACAGTTGATTAATAGCTATTATTATGGTTTTATTATTATTTTAATCAGCGCGAGGCGCATGGGGCGTTTGCCCCCACCCTAACACACCCTGAACCGGACACGAAACACTCGAGCTCTACCCAGAACACGTGAAATGTGCATGACAGCGCTGCGCGGTGGCGACGGCGTCCCGGCGGATATTTTGAAAGCGCGTTAGTTTCCCGGGGAGCGTCCCGCGCTCAGCGCCGCCCAGTCGGTCAGCAGCCCCGCGGCCTCGCGCCGCGCCACCCGACCGCTTCGCCCATTCGTCATGTGGTTGCGTAGGCAGGCGCGGCTTCCAGCCGGGAGACGCCGCCCGCCGCGCTGTATGCGGCCAAGAATCTTGGAATTGAAAAACCTTCATGGCCGGATGACGCGCGATGCGATTCACTGCCACGCTTGCGTGGAAACTCTTTTCCGCTTCGGTGAGGTTAACAATGACGATGCCCTATTGAATGGCCAAATCGGGTCAAGTCAAAAATGACGTAAAAGTTGGGGGATTTTGCATTGCGTAGGTCAGTGATGCTCAAGTAGTCGAACCATCTGGCACGCCCAGGCACAGAGCGTATCTGGCGGAACTGGAGTGGCCCACTGCTTGCTAACTCATAGCGACAAAAGGGGAAGCGAGGGAAGGCGCTCAGGCACGATCGGCTCTAGTCTAGTGAAATGGTTATGGCACATGGGCTGCTGTAACGAGCTACCGCGTGGTCTCTGATCCCCAACTCTTGCATGGGAGCAGCGCTAGCTTAGACGGGTCTTGAATTTATCTGAAATATTTGTTACGTCAGAAGAATTGTTTTCACGTTTCTTTCGTACTTTGTTTGTGATGATATTGTTGATGCTCTGCATTCGATAAACTAAATATTTATGATGAAGAATGACATACATAAATCGAAATTTTCATCACAGAAAGGTTTAGTCGTGACAGAAGAGTGTAAGGAAATTTCAGTCGAATTTGTTGATACACGGGTTATTTATATTACTTTTATTAAAATTATTGTGATTCTATAATTATGAAGAATTTTTTATTTAATTATTAATTGAACGAGATGCAAAATCATCATTATAAATGTAAATACAGAGTGTGCTGCCATAACATGGAATAATGCAGAGTCTACACAAAACCAAGCTTTGAGAAAAACGAGGTTAACATTGACAAGCTTTCCTAATGGTGACCGAATAAGTGTGTAACTATATGCTTTATTGATGTCGTAGGCTTCCGCGGCCAGAGTCATGATCTGGGCTGTCCGGGTGACGCCGTGTCGATGGCTGATGTGCCGACGTTTCGACTATATGCTTTATTGAATTGTATTTTTAAAAATCATTACAACAATAATTTATTTTCATTCTAGACATAAAATAAAGAAGTTACTGCGTTTTGGCTAATCATTAGCAGCGTCTATCTATCCATCAATTAAGCTTTTTAAAAGTGCAGTAATTTTAGGATAGGAATAGATACTGCATGTTAACAAACAATGCTGTTATAATATTTATTACTTTGAGAGTAAAATGCAGTCATGATTAAATGATGCATACTAATGGTTACATCACTAGGTAAGTACGAAGTATTCGGTGCGTGTTCTCGGCGGTGGTGGACTATTTTTGGTTGCAACATGCGATATGTTCATGTATTTCATTCTTAGGGATTAAATTGACTGGCTGAGATTTGCGCCTCTAATTAGGCTGAGGACACTTTCCTTCGGGTGTCTTTTATAACATTTCAAAAACAAAGCGGTCGTTGCTTTTATTATAAGCAAGTGTTCTTAAAAATGACTTGCAAACATCAGATGATTCTTCACCTGTTAAAGCACGATGTTTGTTTTCTTCTTGGAGTTAGCAGCTCCGGGGCAGTAGTCCTCCTTTGAACTTCAAAGCACTCGCATGAAGTAAGGACAAATTCTTTTCCTTCAATGTATGTCACGTCTCAAAATTTGCTATTTATTGTTACTCTGCGATCTGAAATTCTTTCTGAGCATTTAATCTTTGTCACATAAAAATGATGTCAAAACTAAATGTTTTGCCTTGCTTTATTTTCATATATCGACTTGCTTTCTATTGTCTCCTTTTTTTAGTCTGCTTTTCTTGGCCATTCCAAGTTCAGCCCTACATTTTTATGACCCTTGTTCAGCTTTCCTGCATTATTTTCTTTATTCTAGTCATCTTCTTCCACCTCATGTTTATCTTCAAAATCAGCTACTGTGACCATATTTCAAGAAATATTCTTCAGTCCTTTTTGAGAGGTCGGCTTTCAACAGAAGTAACAAGAACCTTCAGCTCAATAGCTCAATGATTGCATTGTCATTCTCAGTCCATATTTCTAAATGTTCAAAATCTAAATCAACCATATTACTGATTATTTATTGATGCTGTGATGGATTTAATAACATTTTCGTCGGATTTTGAAATATTAGTGGGTTTATATTCATGGAACAACAATCCTCTTTTTGCTGAAAGTTTGTAATAGGCGTTGTAGTTACAATAGAGTAGCAACTCGATTATTCTGGTGAAGTATCTAAAAAACATTCCACTGTTCTGTTTTTCTCACCACTAATAATAGATTCACGTCATTTACGTAAGCTAATAATGTGTATACGACGTCTATAAAATATTGTCGAAATAGCAAACCCAAACTATTCACAAACGAATGTTGACACTGATTGTAACTTTCAACAGCGTTGCCAACAATGGCGATTTTCCGCCAAATTGGCGCGTGTGGAATAAACATGGCTTGAACTGTTCTTCTTGACATTTGCGCATTTTCTTGAGGCGCAGTTTTGTTAAGATTGCATATTTTTATGACTTTAAAATTATATGATTTTTGCATTGTTTCATTTGTAAATGGCATCATTCTTGTAACTTCGTTTAATGCATCTACACCTTATGATCTCTTTATCCGAGATATGAATTGGTGCTTAATAAGGTGCTTTATTAATTTCAGATTTGGTACTTGGACGAGAAATAAACTGGCGAGGGGCTTCATAATATGTCATCACAACAGAGACGGAGACTTTCAATACGGTACCTCAAATTAAAGAAGCCAGATAATTCTAGTACAGAGAAAATGCAGTGTCTGTTTAAAGCTTAAGAGAAATGAAGTAAATGACAGACATATACTGCATTTTTAATAAGTATGCTCTGTTCACTGAGTTCTCTATAAGTACACTACCATAACATGATGTAGATTCTGTGTTTTTAATTCAAATAACTTCTATACCATTTCAGACATGACATTCTAAGCTAATTAGAAAGATCTGATTGTTCTGAATGCAGTGATATGCATATCTCAATGTGCAATGTTTTGGCAGAGCCTGCGTTTTTCTTAAAGAGGGTAGTATGGAAGTGAAGATAAAACCCTATTTCCTTGCTATTGGAATCCTGGACCTTTTAAGTACAATATTTCATCGATATAAAAAGAGAAATATTTCCCTGATATACCAAATATGTAATCTACGATTTGAGTATAATTAACGATTCCAACATTTCATAATAAGTATTTTGAGAATAGATTCCCACATTAGCACGAAACAGATTAATACATCATTCTGTGATATTCTACTACCCAATATGACGTAAATACATTTCAATGCCAGAAAATATCAAGCTTTTTCATAGTTTCGTTTTCAATACATTTTACATCGACCCCAATACCAAGATATTTTCTGTTCATGTAATGAACGTTTTGAAATGGCATTGCATCTGTGGTGATGTATCAAAGCGACTCTCTCTCTTGAGAAATACGAATTCTTACTCTAGTTTGTGTCGCTGTGAGGATTTCCCATGACCTCAATACTGTCAGTACTTGCTAGGTCTACAAAGAATATCTTGCACTTACTGATTTGAATCTGAACTGAGTCGTAATAAGAATTACATATGCAACAGAATGGCACAGACTTTCCCGTACTAGTTTTCTATTTCTTTTGGTCTCAGCTAGCTATTCGAACTTGCCACACACTCTTGCCTGCTGCTAACTATCGCCCAAAATATTAATATAAATTATAATATTATATATAATATATATTTATACAAATCATAAAATATGACATATTTTTTTAAATTTTCTTAATTTTTTGGTGTACTAATAATAGAACGGAAATATTATTTTACGGATATTAAAAAACAGTAAAATGGACATTTTCTTTTAAATATGTGGAGCCGTTTTTATGAAGATGGTGATTAAGCGCTTAAGGCTAGTGACCGGAAGTTTTGCAAAAAATTTTTTTTTGTTGAAGTATATTCGAAATTTGAAGCACATTTTCACGTTTCTCCAGGGGAAATATTTACATTCAGCGTTATCGTGCAAGATTGTATTGTACATTTTTAACATAGAGGAAAAGCAAGTTTTCAACAAAACAAAATGGAAAAGCCATGTAGAAGCGTTGAACAATAGATTGGAACGTAATACTAGGAAACAAACGGAAATAGATATGAGTCATTAAGGAAACGAGGTCTTCAATTCCGCTCTTTCAATAGAATTGCAACCTGATACTTCCCAGACTATGACCTCTCATTCACAGTTACAAGATGAGTTTTGTAATACATGTGTGATGTAATCCCAGCCTCGAAAACTTCCTTAGTTCTTACTCCCTATCGTGAAGATAGGGTCTCCCTACCGCGAACGAAATTGTGTTCTCTGCAATACTTTTATGTCGCAGTTTTCACCACGCTAAGTTGGTGACGAGACACCTGTCCCTCGGCCTCCAAGACTAACATAAAACCACCTTCAGTCTGGGCAACCCATTATTTCCAACTCATTTTTATCGCAAAAAATGTTGTTGTCTAATATTTTCATTGAAAAAAGAAAAAAAAACAAAGAGCAAATTTAGAGATTTTAATGAAGAAACTGACTCACAATGAAATTGTCGAAGAGGCATTTATTGAACAATTGCTTCTAAAATACCTTCAAGAGAATCATTTGTGCCTCTTTGAATCTGCAAATGGTACATCTGCAGGATAAGTTGGAACGACGAACTCTTGCCACTGCAATGTCTCAGTCAGGGATATCATAGGATCCGTCCCGTTGGTGACGGATTTTCGACATTAACTAGATATTTAGGTCGAATTCAGCCGTTACTTTGAGGATAATTCAATCTGTTGGCAGCTCTGATCGGTAGTTTTCCGTGGTTTCTCCGACCAATACCCGACAAATGTTGGAGAAATTCCTTAACAAGCGGACCAAACACCGTGAGGTGCTTTTTTCCTCATTCTGTCGCCTACTCTCCCCTTATACACACACGCACACACACAATCTTATAGCTTGTTCCAGTTGGCGGTGCTCCAGTGGTAGAAATACTTGTAGGTAGGAAAGCACCCGCAAGACGAAGTGTAGGTTGTCGCCGGGTCTCACGTTCTGAGAGGAACACTGCCACAACCTGCGATCGAGAAAGTAACTACTCTTACGGGACTTATTACCATAGGATATAACGTTCTAGGGAAAAGTTAATCATATAATCGAACATTATAAATTTTCACACGCAAACTAACATACATTGCATGCATGCTATCATTCTTTCTTCTTTCTCTCTCTGTAATCTTGAGGAATTTAAAAACGCTTACTGAAACAAAACGCACGAATTTTAAAGCGGTCACTTGCCAGGTAATTAAACACCAAGTTGAACCACGAAGATTCAAACCTCGGAACAAAATATTAAAACCCTTGTTCCCTCGAGCTCCCGTCTGTTGTTCCCCCAACTTGCTGTTTTGGGGGTCGATTTGTCAACCGGGGCAGGCTAAGGGATAATATCAATTGCCTTCTATCTAATTAATCATTTGGATATTTGTAAAATATGTCATAAAATATATTCTTTTTTCGTGTTAAATTACTGCTGTTACGATTATAATTTTGCGTTAGGTACCTATATGCAAATGTGTACTCGCAGGGAAGGTGTTCAAAGCACAAACAGCGCTCTCGTAAAACGCCAGAGATGAATTCAAGGAACGCCAGCAGACACTTGATGAATCCCTGACGAAGACTTCCTGACTATGTAACCCGTACCTTTCTTCACACTTTCCGCCTACTGGGCCAGGAATAATACCAGAATACGCAGAAGTGCGACCGTGCGAAAGTAACTTAACGTTACTTTCAATTTTATGAAGTTCTGATATCCAATGAAAGAGGGAAACAATCTTTCGTTGGAAGTGGAAATGAAAATGTTCCGATATTGGTTTGGGAAAAGAAGTTTGATAAGACTCTTCAGATTCTCTATCCCAAATAATCAAAAAATAAATTAAACAAGCTTTGACCTTTATGGTATTCAAATTAAGTCTGAATGTATATACAATTATAAAAAAATGTATACCATTATTATTATAACAGTTGTTGAATTACGAAGTTACTTCCTGGAAAACAAACTGAAATTTAAACATTAAAAAAAACAAGAGAGTAATGCATAAATTGGACATATTTTTGATGTGGAACGATTCATGGGATTTTAAATGTGAAATGTTTAGTATCTTCTGTTATAATATTAAAAAACATTTAATTACATTAACGGGTAATTTCAAACTCATTTGTAAGAGCGATGCCCTGCTTTTCTAAAATAAAGAGGGCAATCCATCGTCTCTGACAAGCACTTCCGACGTTCGTGGGTATGGGGGAATATTCAATGCCTTGATTTGTTTTCTGATCCCCTTGAGATCCGAGATGATTGAGGTTCCGTTGCATCATTTGAGGACCAGATTGATTTGCTCCATTGTCACAATGAGTATAAATGCATGTTGTCAACCGTGCATCAAAGTAGACAATATGTGCTTCACGTTTCGTACAGACCCCTGTGGACTTCGTACGGCCTGAGCCTCATTTTTCTCAGGTACTCCCTTAGGGCCTGCACATGAGCGTTGCTTTGACGCGCGTTATATAACGCGCGTCGCAGAACAACACTGAACGTTATGCGAAACGGCACACGAGCGCTTTGACCGTTCCACATACTTCCAAGATACAGTGTCAATCTACGACACGCGTTTCTTATCGCGCGTCAACGTAAGGCTCGTGTGACACAGGCGTTAGGATATGGTACCTCACTTCAAATGTTGGACTACCGCACCCCCCCCCCGCCCAGAAAATTTACAATTCCATACCCTACGGAGGGATGTCAGTGACACTCCTAGTCCGAGAAAGCATCACAAACTCATCATACATTGTGCTATGTTTTATAACTCATAGAACAACAAGGAAACGAAATTTAATGCCATTTGCCTTCCAGCGGTACTTTTGGGCGGTATGGACGCTGAAATTTTGCAAAGTAAAATTATGTGTTGTGATATCACGTGTGAAATTGTGTGTGCATGCTGTGCAAAATTCACTGATTCAAAATAAGTAATTCTGCCGCCCGTTCACAGGCTTATTGCAAGCTCGCTGAGGGGGTTGACACGTCTAATTAAAATATTTTCAAGTGATGCCGATACATGTCAGAGGAACGGCAAGTTAATGTTTGTGTTAAAGTCGGTCTTCCATTGGTCGGACCGACCAGGGGTGGTCAGTTCTCGTCGATAAATTCAGGAGAGCGTGGTCAACTTCAGTACCAAAAGAGACTACTTGCGAACTAAACATTTGGGTTTTAATTGCTTTGTGTTGCTAATTGCTTGTTGGGGTGGTGCCCCGCATGGGGATGTACCTGGAGGATGCAACCACGCAAGCCGACGTGCAGGGTGGCGCTGGATCTGTCGCTCCAGCCGGGGAGGAACTCCACCAATTCCAAAGATATAACATGCACAACAGGAAGTGACTAACGACCGAAACAGTTGACGGACCCGGAAATGTCAATCAATAAATCGATCGATCAGTCTTGTTGATGTACATTAAGACGTAAAAAATGTACCACGCCCTTAATTCTTCTGCCCACATCCCAGGTCGGAGGTAGGACTGCGACATCGATGTCGCTTTTTTATAAAATTTGACATCGATTATTTCTTTTCTAACATCGAAGTTTTATATTCGATGTTTGAACGTGCTTGATATTTAATTTTTAATGGAATATGTTCTATCTTAATAAAAACCTGTAATAATTTCCAGTTATTCCAAATTGAATGTCATTCGCATCAAAATGACCAAGGATGAAAAATAAATGAAATCGACTTTTCTTGATAAATAAAATTTATATTATTTTTGAATTATCCAATCATATGTTAAAAATGTGGTTTGCCATCCTGATCCTGACTTTTTTTTCACTTAACTCTCAATTAAAATTGAATAAACGCGTCCACCTTTAAAATTTAAATCCCCGGGCGTGAACATGAATGATTAATAATCTATTTAAAAATATCGATGGTTTGGGGGCGCTGTTTTATTACCGTTCATGTTTTATTTTTGAATATTGATGTTTGGAGACATGGATGTTTTCTTGGCGATATCGCATCTCTGGTCTGAGCGACCGGCACTTCGTTACACGAACTCCTTTCCATTGACGCCGCTGCGGCCCTCACGATATTGCAAACCGACCTGCAAGTCGGCGCCGAATATCGTTTCAGCGAACGAGGAACACCACCACCTCCCGAGATATAAAATGCTATAAAATGCACGTATGGAACTAGTGGTCTTACAAGTTGCCGGGTTCGCCAACGTCATACTTCTTATTCCAGTGGCGCTTTTTCAGCAGAAACCATAGCTTGATTTCGAACTGTAATGTGTTTGCATAAACTCGCTTGTTTCACGCAAGTTGCCGCAGAGTTCCCTCTGAAATGGACGGATGCTTTGTTTTCGTTTCAAACTTACAACCTTAAAAAAACGGTTATAAATTCACTTAATTGTCCGCGGGAAATCAATCTTGTGGTACATTGAGACGTAAAAAATGAACTGTATGCCGAACTTAGAAAAGTGAATACATTCCAGGAACTCCATGATCGGAGGAACCGGGACATCTTTCTACGGGCGATCTCTTATCCGACCGCGCCGTGCGGCCTTCATCTCTTCTCGCGCTATCTGTCGCATGCGTTCGCGAGTCGGCGTCGGCGCGTCGTACGCCGTTCCTTGTCTCTTGTTGCCGGCCGTCAGCTGTTTTCGTGCTCGTGCTCGTGCTCGCGCGCGCGCGGGCGGGCGGGCGAGCGAGCGGTCGGCCTTTCTCCTCCTCCCCTCCCCCTCCCTGCCTGCGCGCCTTCCCCCCTCCACCCGCCCCGGCGGCCGCATAAATGCGCCAGATCCACGCGCGCGCGCGCATTGCTCTGGCAGAGAGGCAGGGAGCTACAGCAGTCGACGACGACCACGACGCCACCGCCCTCGCAGCGGAGAGGAGGACAGTCGCCGCCCGCACCGCGCGCCCTTCGAGACAACGGCGCCGCCTCCCGGCCGCAGAAAGCCCCGCCCGCCGCCCCCGCATCCACCGCCGACACGGAGTCCAGCTGATTCAGGTGAGGCGACCGACCGCTTCCGCGATCTGCCTCTTTCGAGTGCGCCGCAACTGTTGTTTCGTACGGCTTTGCCCGACCGTCAACCGTTTCTACGAACTTCTTAGACTGATAACACTTAACAAGTTCCCACTTACAGCTGTTGATCTGAAAAACGCGCAAATACAGTTGTGTTTCTGCGAATTCAGCCGCGGTACCAGTTCGTACTTCTTATTCCAGCGGAACAGTTTCAGCAGAAACCAGAGTTTGATTTCGTACTGGAATGCGTTCATATAAACTAGTAAGTTTCAAGCAACTTACCGCAGTTTTTCCTCTGTGAAAGACTCATGCTTTGTTTTCGGTTCAAACTTACAGCCTTTAAAAAAGGTTATAAATTCACTTAATTGTCCGCGGGCAAATAGAAGTGTCTTAGCTGTTTATTTCCGGAAATGTTCTGAGCCTCACGCTTTGAGCGAAGACCTGGTTTCCCATTCGGCTTACCTTACAAGTTTGTTTACTTGTGTTCGTATACATTAGTCAGTCAAAATAGGAATGTTGCCCTTCTGTAGTTCAAATATTCTTATCACAGAACAGGGAAGTTAATTGAATCATTGCAAATGTATTGCCTTCGTTGTGTTTAAATGAAACGAGAATCATTATAAACGAGGGACGACAACGACGGATTAATGCACAAGTGATCTAAGCACTTTCTTAGTGCCCCTTGTGGATGGGGGTCTCGGATAATATTTAAAAGTATTATGTTGGTTCAGAAACACGTAGCACTTGAAAATTAAATTAAAATATTTGTTAGTTGTTAGTTTATTTTTATCTTCATTTCGATTATGAAAGGACATAAGTGTATTTATATGCATGTAACAATTTCAATATTCTGAGGAATTGGTTAGGTGATGCCAAAGTCTCCTTCACTCACTAACCCGATGGAAGGGGTTTGGTTCGTGCGATATTGATAGTTCAAAAGTTACAACAACTTCATTAATCGAATAGATAGTTGTAGATCCTTAAACACTCAGAATGATGTGACTGTACTAAGGAAAAAAGAATCCCCTTTGTAGCGAGACGAACTGTCACGTGTCAGGAACAGCAAAATAAACCCGTTAGGTCAACAATCCTAAATACACACAAGAAACCGAACCTAACGTAACCCAATTTCGCGCGCACATCCAACGAAAAGCATCTTCCGAGCAAAAAAGATCGAAACTGTCTTGGGCCGCCCGTGTTTCATTGATACGCCCAACGCACGCACTGTTTCCAGCCGAACTCGGTCGCGTGCGGGCGAATGACGTTTCACGGCGTACGGGAGGGGTTACCCCGCTCGCCCCTCCCTCGCGCCCGTGCCTCTGCCACAGCCGTCTCCGCGACGCCTGTGTATCGATCAAACTTGCGGGCAACTTTACCCAAAGTGGACGAGCGTCCGCGCCTAGGAATTCCAACCAGCCGGCCTCGCCTCGCCTCGCCGCGCCGTGCGGTCTGCGGCAAACGGGCAAAGTTCTCCACTGCGACCTTCCTGTGCGCGCGGAACGCGGTTCCGACTCGGCGGCGCTGGCTTTGTGTCGCACCGCGGCGCAGGCGCGGTCAAAAGAGGACGGCGTGGCGTGGCGTGGCGTGTGGCGAGGGACGCCGGAAGCGTGGAGTGGAGTGGCGCTCTGTGTGTGTGTGTGGGGGGGGGGGAGGAGTGTCGCCGTTGTCTCTGCCCCTCCGTGTCACGCCTGGGGCGCGTGCTCGACCCCCAACAGCACCTGGTAGGAGCTGTCAGACTTTGTTTCCAGCTTATCAACAAACAATGCGTAAGCAACTTTCTCAAGGGGAGGTTCCTCTTTCTTTTGGGTTGTTGAACGACCTTCTTTGGTATGGAGTTTCTGTACGATCGCGCTACGCTTAAAGTTTTTCTCTTTGCTTTTTTTATTGATTTTTTTTTTTGGCGTGTGGTTTCACGCCAGCGAATAACTGATGTCAAAAATGTAAGAGAAGAGTTCTTTTTTAAAAAAAAGTAAAACGTGGCTTACATTTGCAATATTGTTTCAATCTGATGTTCCAGTGGAAAATTCGTTTTTAAAATGCCTTATAATTTGAGATCTGACTCGAATGTCAGGTGTCATTCCCATATTTCCAGTACAGAAGGTTACAGTGTATTGGTAACAATATATCCGTAGCAATACAACTCGTGTTTGATAGGTATTTCACAACCGAGAAAAAAATGCGGGTGTAGGCAACTGTACATTGTAAGATAAAAACTCAGGTAAAATATTATTTTATAAATGATTCTTCTGAAAAACCTTTTAAGACGTTCCAAAAGATATCTTCATGAAAACTGGGAACAAAACGAGTTTTGGTTTGCATTAAATTAAAGTGTGGCAAAGGTTTGTACAAATAACTGAACATTGTGGACAATTTTCTTTTTTAAAGATATACTTGTCAACTTTTGTAATTTGATATATATTTAAAAAAATGCATATCCTAACTTCTTGAACCATAACAAGCAAATAATGAAATGATTTAACTATGAACTTGTTTACTAGAAACGAATAACTTCAAAGAGCTTGTTTGTTTCTAATAACAGGCGAGTCATTACTATTCTTTGTTTAGAAGACACGCGATGAATGCATTTAACGTGCCGACACATTCAAGTAAATAGTGCTTCCGTTCTGCTCACGTGCGGTGGGGAATTCCCACAAAACTTGGGAGTAGCGAACGACCCATGAGGGGGGCTCTGGGCTCTCTTGGCAGCGTCAGCTGTGAGCGAGAGCGTGCGTGTATGCGTGTCTGCTGAGGCCTACGCGCACGCGCAACGCACGCGCCTCTGAAAAGGGGAGGAAAGGAAGGGGAAATGGGTCACGGCGGCAAGACGGCGCCGATAGCAGGGGCCAGAGAACTCGCCGAAGCGCACGACGCGGCGACGGAGCAACAAGTCCTCCCCTCGTCCGAAACCCATACAGCCCGATCTATACGAGCGCGGAGGGCGGCAAAGCTGGACTACACGGCAGTGGCGGCGGCGGCGGCGGCGGCTGGGTCGTTGACACGTGGGGAGAGGCCCTCGATAAAGATCGATACTCTTCAGCTTTTAAAAACAAAAACAAGAGAAGGAATTGAAAACTGGAAAATTTGTCAGGGTTAAGAGCACCGAATGCTTTATGAGAGGCGTTTCTTAGAGAACGCGTTTGTTATTATTGAATTTATAATACGTAGAATGTTTTGTTTACGAGCCTAAAGGGTATTGAGAAGGTCACGTACATTACAGGGTTTTCTTTGCGTGTAATAGGGGGGGTGCTTTCAGATCAGGTGCAAAACTCTTTTAACTCATGTGTGTGCCTTTCTATTGTAATAGTGTAATAACTAAAAGAAAATGAAGATAATTAAAAAGGAAATGATCTTTCAAACTTCTGCCTCTGCAATGTTGACTTGAATTATCAATATACGCGGAATTCGAAGTGCAAAAGCATTCGCGACTCTCCTGATTAGTCTACTTTGACTCCTCATTACAAAAGCTCCAATAACTACCTCCCTCTCGCTCCCCACTTCGTGAAAATCTTCCACTTCATGTTCGGGAAATACTTTCTCACTATCGCTCTATTTAATTATGAAGATGTTAAATCTGGAATTAACGTAACTTAGTCTCAAGTTACGAGAACTGTAATCTTTTGAAATGCGAATGATAAATAACACAGAAATGGAGAAAAAAATACATGTATTTTTGTAAATAAAATTATTGTAGAATTCTTGGCTATACGAATTGATTCTGGTTTTTATCCAATAAATGTTTTATGGAGTTCCCGAAAATCAGCCAGAGGTCTTGATCATACTTTCTCATACTCGTGCATTTTCTAAACGACGTCACAAATACTAGGAATTTATTCCTAAATAATATTGATTGAAACTTGAAATAGGTCTCTTTCAATGTGTAAAACAAATCTCAGAATTTCCTGATAACTAAAATGTAAATTATGCATAATTTATGTATTCGATTGGTGAAAATATTACGTATGATGTAAATGCAAAATTATGATTTACATTCGTTCTGAAATTTTAACGATTTTCGAAAAAGAATTACCGAAACTGACGCGTTGCGTTGTAGTCGGAAAAGTACTCCAAGCAGCGTGTAAACTTGCTACGTGAATTATTTGAATTGTCTTCAGAAAAAATTGATTATTTCTATTTACAAAATGTATCTCGAGAAACTGAATTGAATTCTAATAATATAGTCTCGAGAAGCAATTGAAAAAAAATATAAAAGTCCAAAGCGATGTTTTCTTTAGTAAATATTGATCGGAATATAGATTATATTCAGTTTACATTGGGATTTGGCTTCAGTGGTGTCTGGCACAACATAGCACGTCACAACCGTAGGGGTTCAAAGGGATGTTCACAACGTAAAATCGACAAGTTCTGGCCAAAACAGACGCTTCACTCGAGCTGACAGAGGTCTGCAATCAGTAGCACCCACATAGGAGAAAAGTAAGTTTCGGCTGTTTGCTTCAAACTTTGTAACTTCTTTCTCTCGAAAAAAAGTTTGCTTTTTTTAAGAATGTCATAATTTTTAACTGCTCAACTTAATATTTAATGTAGCCGTATCTCAATATGTTATCAGAGATTTCGTGTTAGTTACTTCATGTTATTTTCGTAATCAAATTACATTCATAGGTTATTACAGATATTCAGTTCTCATTTAAAAACAAAAGCAGAAGCTTCACTTTTTTAAAAAAATGGGCTTAATGAGACAAATAAGCACATTAAATTCTCCATACATTGTTCCCGATCATTAAAAAAACTTCTGGAAGTTGACCTTTAAGTACCTACATTCGTAAATTCATTTTTATGTCCTTCTCGGATGTTTTGACGACTGTATAAACCTTCACATTTGCGTGTACAATCGCTTGGAATCTGGCGGACAACGAAAATTATGGCGCGGTTTCCCTAGCAATTTTGTTTAACGACGGGGTCGTACAGAAGCGTTACAGCGCAATGGATCGCAAGACTTCCTGCCCCAGGGACGGTCGCCTAGAGGAGGGAAAGGGAATTTGCTGGGACCCGATGTTCGCTGAAGCAGAGAACAACCACGCATTTAGCATATTGTTCTTTTTTTATTTCTGCCACACAATGTTGTAACTTGCGAAATAAACGTGGCGTGAATGACAAATGCACTAAAATGGTCAAATGACAAATTAAGGATAGCTATATTGCAGCCTCAAGATCAAAGGGTTGTTGTTTTTTTCTATAAAGCACTGATGTCGGTGATAATTGAAAAATGAATGGATGAGTGAATTACTCGCTGGGGTGGACAAGCAGTACAAATAATTGATTAAATTCTCGCTTTGTTTTCATTAACAGACATTTCCATTAATTTTTCTGAAATTTTTCTCAATTACAGAAGCAAATGAGTCGTATGCGCGTCTATCGATCCAGTGAGAGAATGATTTCGGGTTGAAAATACATCACCCGCTTATGCAATTCCTTTTTTTGGGTTGTATTCCACGATCTTAGCAGATGAAAAATAGTTTTCATTAATGTAAAATATGAAGTAAGATACCCAGTACTCCCTATGCGCTTCTTTATTCCTATACTTCACTTTTATTTTATTCACTGAATAAACCAGGACCGTGATATTTTATTGTGCGGCTGTAGCATTCACCGTGCGGAAACGGGGACGTGTTGTCCGATGGCGATGCGAAAACGAAACTTCCGCTCCTGCGGGAGAACGCACGTGCAAGCGGAAGTGACGCACTCGTACACGCGCGCGGCGCATGTTCGTTCACCCGACTGCGTCCTGTGCTCGCTGGCTCGATGAGGTTGTCGCGTGCTCTACATGAAAACAGCCATTCCGAAGCTTTCTATTTAAACCTTCCGTGGCTGCAATATACTGGGTGGAGCTCGCCGCATTGTTCGCGTTAAATTATTCGAAAAACCGCGATAACCTCGTTCCATTTCTCGTTGACGATGCTTGTAGTTTCGGTAATTTTGGTGGATTGTCCTTTCATCTGCGGTTGAAATCTGTTAGATGGCAGAAAACAAATGTATTCTTTGGGTGGAACGAAAGATAAAGATCGTTATTCACGTTAGAAAAGGACATTACCGTGCATTCGCACCGGAGAATTTCGTACATACATTTATCACGAAAATAATATTTATAAACTTTTCCAAATACATAATCCAAAGTTGTATTGAGAATACGGGTGTTTTCCTCTTTCATAAAGACTCGCAAATCGATAAAATCAAAGAAAAAAACGAAGTAGATCTTACTGAGAATATTCCGGACCTAATTTGAGTTTAAACTTTTCATATATTTGCCTTCGGCTTAAATCGTCCCCTACATTTCCACCTCCCTTTCCTCTTATTATTCCGCTTCTTTTTGCCCTGTCATCCACACAATATTTTCATCCCGACATGTTAACCCCCTTCTTCGGAAATGTTCGTTGCGGCATCGGAGAGCCAAATCACTCATTCGGTTCGCAATCTTAGGTATGTGTAACCTTCGGTAGAGGTGTTGTACAAACTCTGCTTGCACAATATTTACCTCGCTTGTAGGAAGTACACAGTCCCCACCGAACAGCTGAGCGCGAACCACCTGCTGTCCAATGTAGCGTAGCAGGCGCCGAGCAAGCCCGCTCCCGCCACGCTCCCACCGCGCCCCACCCTACTTCCCGTTCGTGTCCGCTGGTCGGGTATTTTTATACTCCCCGCTCTCAACGCCCGCGCCGCCGCCGCCGTCGCCTCGGCGCCACACCGCCCTGACCCCGCCCCTCGCTAACGCCGCCTAGCGCTCGGGATCCGCCCCGCCCCGCCCCCCCCGCCCCGCCCCGCCCCTCCCCGCCCCGCCCCGCCCACCTCGGTGCCGGAAACAACGACCGGACACTACCCTCTCGCCAACCAGCCCCGTGGTCGTCGTCTCCATGCCCCGCCCTGTTCCCGCTCGCCCTGCCTACTCCGTGTTTACATACGCCGCGCGCCGCCCTTTTGTACTTTGTTCTGGCCGCTGCGGGACGATCAGGTGAGCAGAGTAATTTTCGGGTGGGAATATTGATTTGATTATCAGAGCCCACAGACTAAACACGGTTGACATTAACCTCTAAACGCTTTATGTCTAGGCTTCATAAGCAGAGAAACTCTTGCTTAGGGTCTCCACTGAGGCGAGGAGTAATTTTTGAAGTAAAGGACTTTTGAAAGAATTTTAATATTAAATCTTAAATATATTCAAATATTTTAATCATTTTCTACAGCAAATATTACGTTATTTTCATATCATTTTATAACTTACGTTCTTTTATTATTAATATGGATTTTTGTTTGACCTTCCCTTACGATATTGATCCTGCCCTGCTTTCCTAGAGTGACAACGTCATTCCTTATATATCAACAAAGTGATATAGTATTAACGGATCCAACAGCAGTTCGCAGCAAAAGTAATACGATTTAATCATTCTACTAGTAATAGGTTCTCTACACATTTCGAAAAATTGTTGAAAACATTGTAGCTTCGTGTTGTTGATCTCTCCGCCCATTTCCCCTGACATACCAGCATTTTGTAACATTACGATCTTCTCCATCTACGTACGAAAACTAGAATTGGGATATCAATGCAAATAGTACACTTTCTCCACCATCAATGCTTATCTAGCCATAAATTACGTACCTTGTACATTAAAATGTTAGACATGGGAATCACAATACAAAACGAAATACAACGTTCAATACTTGTCGAAAAATCTACACAATATTTATAAGATTGTATTAAAATATTTGTCATATTGTAATTTAGATGGGAATTTACTGGATTTGAACCAAACTCCTGGAGGGTTGTGAAAAATTCCTTGCACTAAACCAAAAATAGAAAAAAAATTAAATAATGGAATGAGATTGTAATAGCGTACGCGTCATGTAAACATATCAATGAAAATACTTTAAAGGTTATCTTTATAAAGTATTGTACTTTATAATAACTATAGAGTTGCAGAATCGTAGATGTTGCCCCTTCAAACTGGCGTGTTGAGTGGAAGAGCCCTACTGTCACGACCAACGTGGGAGGCGGAATGTGTGTGGGCGAGTGGGTGCACGAGGCCGCGCGCCGCGGAGCGTCCTCCACGGAGGCGGGCACGTGTGCCGGGCCGGCCCCAGGCGGCGCGCGGCCTCGCAGTCAGCTGTTCGGGCGACGGACGTCCCGCATCGCTCCGCCCTCGACCCACCTCCGCTTTCGTTCGTTCCGGCCTCGCCCTCGCCTCCATCCCATCCCATCCCATCCCACCCCACCAACCCTACCCCATTCTATCTATTTCCTCCTATCCCATTCAATCCCACTCCAATCACTTCACCCCACTTCAACCAACTCAGCCTGTCCTCTTGCTTACTATGCCCCACCCCACCCCACCTCACTAACCCATCCCGTCCCATCCCATGCTATCTACCTCCACAACGTCGCACTACTTCATCCTTCCTCACTCTACATACCTTATTCCATCCTACCTCACCCCACCCCATCTCATCAAACTCATCCTGCCCTCCAACTCGTCTACCTCCATACATTACCATTCATACAGCCCAGCGTCCTGTTTTCACCATTTCCTCTTCTGTACCCCTTTCTACCATTTTCTTTAACGCAGCTGCCCCGCTCTCTCATCCGGTCACCACATCCGTCTCTCTCATCCGCCACGTCCGCCACCTCCTCTTCCTCTCCTTCCAGCTCTCCCACTTTCCTCTTCCCTTCCTCCTGGATCACCCCAACCCAGCCCCACCGACCGTCTCCACGTCGTTAACTCTCCGTTACCTCTTCGTCCGCGCCGGTTTAGTTAATGGAAAAAGGACGTCGATAGCATTAAATGGTTCCGTCCTCAAGGCGCCCTGTTCGTTTTGGGGTCGACCGCTTCACGAAGATGAAAGCGAACCCACCCCTCGCGCTTGCGTCCGTCTCTTCAGTTTCCGCTCCCCTCCGTTCGACACGTCGCGAGCCGCCTGCTCGGAACCTCGGCGCCGCACTACGTCGGCGCCCCCCAATTACGTATGCAACACCCGTTGCTTTCAATTCGGCATTCATGGCGCCCATTCAAATTCAGTAATCAGCAGCCTCTAAACGAACTGCCATTCAAGTAATTATTAGACATGTCTCGCATAAATAACGTAATTGAATGTGTTATTCGTGGAAAAGAAAAATGGCAATGCTAATTCCACCATCACCCCGCGTAGATCGTAGTGTTTCAAATGTCTGCCTTTAAATTATCGCTTTACGAAACCAAATTACTGTTCAGGGGAAAGGACTGTCTATTTTCGTCGTGATGAATTTTAATAGAACACTGCTGCGGTTGCGATTCACAGAGCCTCGTCGAAATCGAAGCATTATCTCTGTCAATTATTCATAAAATGTGACGTCGATAATTGTGGGGCACAGATATCAAAAATTAACGTTTTCTCTCTTATTACGGGGATATCGATGGTCTGAACGTTTATTACTTACAAAATTTTTTTTAAATATAGTAATAAAACAACGTAAATTAATGTTCCTTTTAGCCTTTCTAATAAAGGGAAATTTGAGGTACACATAAGTAATCTAATTGGAGAGCATATTATTACAGACTAATATGACTTGCGAAGATAGTGTTTCAAAGCTTCGGCGTTTCCTCCTCTCTAGTAATGCTAGAAAACTCCGTCGAACTTGAAAAAAAAAAACGCTAACTCGTAGTTTGTTCTTGTCACGTTGCAGTGTCCTCGTTACGTAAACTACAAGCGACCTGGGGTTTTGTGCATGCTTATGAACACGTTATCGCCCGCGCATGCGCGGAAGCGAGCGCGGGGCGTTACGAGGTGCAGTGGGCGTACAAGGAGACTGCGCTTGCTTAGCTCGGACTCGCAAGCAAGGCCGCCGCCGCCGCTGCCTTCTCCCAGAATGCAAACGATGCACCTCCTTCAAAGTACTGGCTGTGTGCGAGTGGCACGTGTCCAGACGCCGACTTTTTTTTTTTTTTTTAAGTGGCCGATAACATTAGGTCAACAATGGTAATATTGGTATTGTGGTGACTTTTCGTTGGTATTTCCAATGAAATAATTATATAAGTAATTGCCAACAATATTATTTAATAAAATAGCAGCTTTCGATGGCTTAGCCATCATCAGTTTTCTGCTGTATGGAAGCCACAAAACGACTACCACGTCGACTAGTCTAGTCGACTAGTTTTTTGTAGCTTCCATACAGCAGAAAACTGACGATGGCTAAGGCATCGAAAGCTGCTATTTTAATAAATAATTTCAACAATGGTAATCACATTTCTAATATTTCCGGCCTAAAGAGGACGACGTTCGTGAAATAATTAAAAAAAATATGTAAGGCCGGAGGTGTAACAATGACCTAATGTCATCCGCTACTTTAAAAAAGATATGGGGAGCATTTGCACGGCGAAACGTTTCAGCAATAGACAGCAATATTGATCTTCTGTCTATGCGCTGTTACTTTCTGATCAGTTTTGTAAATCTTCGCATGCGTAGGAGATAGATTGCTTGTGAATTGCTTAGGATATGCCGTCCCTATTCTTTTTCAAATTCGTGGATCCCGAGGCGCAGTAGTTATGGTGACAGCCACTAGATGCGGGGTCGGCAGCTTCGAATTCCGCCTCGTGCACCTAGGTTTGCTTCAATGTTGTGGCATATCCCAACCACTATGTAGCGCCTTCAATACCGAATTTCTCCCCAGTCTCTCTGTACCCGAATGTCGTGAGAATGAGGTGTGAACGAGGTATCGTGCGTGTCTCGTGGCACAATGCCGTAATGGGCCTACGGACCATTTGCTGAGTGCCACCTCAGTTCCACCAAATCTCCCTATCTATAATAGGATTCAAGCGCCGCCGTAAGGCTTAAGAGTCATGGACGGCAGGAGACAGTTGTGGCCGCAATGGGCTTAAGAGTCAAACAGAAATTCGGAGTGGAGGCTAGGTTCAAGGTTCCCTAAGGTGTTGGTAGTTAACAGCATGTATTAGCAGATACCCTCAAAGTTTAATTGGTGTTAAACTGCGTGATGAAAATGATAATTGCAAATTTAGTTTCTTCAGCCTTCTTTATTGTTTCTCTTAGTTTTTATTGTTTTTTCAAGTTGTCTAGGCCACTTTGTTTCGCATTCTAGTACGAAATTAGTAACGTCGAAACCCGTAGAATTACAAACTTGTAAAAACTGCCTTGAGTAGCAAAGTTTAATCCCCTTCTTCTTTACTTTGTGTTTTTCCTTTTATATTTTTTTCTGATCTCCTGATCTTTTTTTTCGTTTTTTTTACTCAAATTTTTACTTTTTCTTTTACTTTATCTTTCTTCTAATTTTTTACTCTTCTCTTTTCTACGAATATATTTCTCTTATCCGTACTCCTTGTCCCTTTCTTCGTTTTCATTATCAAAGTACGCCACGCATTGATTGAAAACTTGAAGTTGCAATAACAGGCAGTCTTTTAGTGAAACCAATTCACAAGACTAGCAAATCACAAAACCTGTTAGATTCTGGCAATTGCCATCCGCTGAACTTACGTAAAGCGCCAGTTTCACACTCTTATGTGAAGGTAGTGTCAACCTTATGTAAACTACATAGAGTTAACACGTTTCCTATTAACTTTTCCACTTTAGCGTATTAAATTCTTTCACATGTAGGTTTTTAAAATGTGCCAATAAATGAAAACCTTTAAAGTTGTTTGCCTGAAAATTAAATTTAATATACAGCAATTAAACTTGTATCAGTTTTAATAATTTAATGTCATCTGACAGTGTGTTGTAACTTCCCGAATAACAGCATTTTGGTGAGTAATTATGAAACAAAATATGCAAACATTTTTTTTAAATGTCTTAATTTGTAATTGGACACTGGAGCAGTAGTCTGTATGTGTTTGACTCATCTCTGCAGGGTGATTCTAATTTCGCTAGGTCAAAAATACATTTGCCATCTGTAAATCATTCATTGCAACTTTATAGTTAATTTTCATATTAATTTTGTTCACATCAGTTAAACATTTTCAAATTAATTGGGAGCCTCAAGGTAATTATTAGTGTCTTTAAAAGTTTTAATCCGGCTTTTACGTTAATGCTTATGACCCGTCAGGGAGAACAGATTGCCTAGCACAACAGTCTCGTTGGTGGTGGAATTAATCCCACTTTCGAGCTAGTAGTACTCGCACGTTACCCCTGACCGCAAGCAAATCACCGCCGTCCTATTTTTGACGTTTCGCCGTGGCCCTGGGCGTGGTTCTCGCTATCGACCACCACCTGGTCGCCTGACCACGTGCGCGGACTCAGAGTGGCAGGGTCATTGCCCCTTTGGCGTGCGTGCGAGCGACAGGGATTGGGGGTGGGGACTCGCCAGGTCGCAGCCCTCCGGTGAAGTGGACATGACGTGGTTTTTGAAGATATGATTAAACTTGAGTGGAGAATTGTTGCAAATTTCGTTAAATATTATTTGGAAGAGGAAATGGGTGTTAAAAAAATTAAAACGTAGAAGAGGCGATCGCTGCCTCCGGAGCGACGATGTTCGCACAGGTCATGCCGTAGATTCGATTGAAACTATTCAATTGCAGTTTATTTGTATTTGACAAAAGTATTTGACATGACATGACATTGTATAAGATTCGTTATGAGCACATGTGCCTCAGATTTTCTTTTCTATTCTGCATTATCGTTTCGTTTTCGTGTGACTAAGCAGATGTTTAAAACCTGCTGGAAGTTAGGTGTGTATTTGAGAACATAAATACGACAGGTATCTCAACTAATTATATTTGTCAGCTAGTGTAATTAGTTAATTTTATCAATACTACTAAAACTCCAAATGATTTAGGAGTGACAGATACATATTTAAAGGTAGTTAGTGGATGAATACTTTGAAAATAATTACTGTATAATAAAGTTTAATTCATTGTCGATTAATGTGCATGTGCTTACGTGTTAATATAAAAAGTATTACGTAATAATGATATATAAAAAAATATTATCACCCAGTAATTATTATTATCAAAGAAATTCATTTTCAAATCTGATTAATTTTTTAAACTGTGACAGGTCACTTGAACCTTTTATTTAAGATTTATTCTCACTGTCAGAAACGAAACTGTAGTCTAGCAACAACGAGAAGTGAGGTTTATTTAGAAGAGAGAATGAGGAGGTGTAGCTATCTAGGAAAAGTGAGAGATGCTTCTGAAAGATAGATTAACTCTCAATAAGTAAAAATAAATTTCAAAAAATCAATTGCCAAATTTTCCACTTAGCCTTGTAGGCCCATATAGGCCTTACAAAATAAGTAATTTTATTTATTTATTGTAGCCTGGATAGTTCCCATCAAGGGCCATCCAGAGTGAAAACTTGATTCTAATCTTCCCCCTATCTTAAACCAACAATATGTACAGGAATATAACATTGTCCACATAAACCAGATTAATCTTCTTTGCTAGTAAGTTTTGTGGTGTGAAGAATGAATTCAATTTTATGTCTGCGTGAAACATCGATTCCACATCACAAACGACTAAGATATTCAGGATTGATGCAGAATTAGATGCAATATATTATGTAATTGCTTGCAACTTATCTGAGAATCATGTTAATGATCCAGTCTTGTATCGCTTATGTAACGCCTGGAGCGACTCGTTTGCATATTGCCATGCTGCGCAGAACCAATCTATCTCAAAGTGCCCGCTGGCTTGCTGCCAGGTTTCTGAGGAATAACAAATGCAAATTCGCATTAACAATAAGTGTTAAAATGCCTCCTGTTTATTTACAATATTTCTGTTCTTTTCTCAAGAATTAGTATTTGTTACATGCTACCTACTTTTCAAAACACACATGGTTTTTCATACCATTGCAATCTAATAACGATTTATACTTTAGACAGTGACATTGTAGCTTCAGTTACATTCACATCATCATACATCAGTTCGTCTCTGTATTGTGAAGTTTGACGAACATTTGAAAGATAACAAACCGCCGCGAAGAAAATTATTTTAAGAGTTGGGCTTCTGATGAGTCACACGTAATTTTGGAAGGACGGAATTTTTCGTTAATCTACTCAAAGCATACGGGTTGGGGGATTTTCCCGGAAGGATTTTCTTTAACCGCGTACTATCGTATCGTACGTTATTCAAGTCAAATTATGGTTTCGACGTTGTTTGTGTAGAGGGTCAATATTTTGAAGCTCGTGGATACTCCAATCATAACACGAGATTTTCTCACAAACATATCAATATAGGAGTTACTTTTGTCAATAGATCAAGGAAATTTGACGTCTATGATTTGTGTGGTATTTTGCGGTATATGCGAGGAATGTTGTACGAGAGGAAATAAAGATTGATTCGAAAGCCGAGTGTGTCCATTGCGAGATCCAATGTGAAACTTGCGTATGCGTGTCAAACAAAAATAAATATTTATTTTCCATTTAGTCACGCGGTAGTACAATACTATATATCCGGATAGCTTGTTATGGTGACGGAAGAGAATCGTCATCTTTGCAATAAAATTCCTTTTCACTATTCTGTAAATGTATTCGTGATGTACTTACAGTTTAAACTATGTAACAATGTTTATTGACATTTGAATGCCAGTAATCTCATCTTCAGAGGTATAGTCACAAATCGGAGTTGAACAAGTATTTGACTCCTAAACACTATTAGTAAGTAGTTATTTCACACCAAATGGCATTGATCATAACAAGATGGAATTTTTTTGACGGAATTTCCGCTAAATAGTTTACATAACTTGTTTTTCAACCTTCGCACATTGTTATTAAACCGCGTAGAAGAGGTAAAAACCAAATTAAGACTAAAAACGAATAGCGCTGACTCGAATGTAGTAAACTACTTCGCAAATCGTAAAACATAACATTTAGTTGAGAAAAGAAGTACAAATCAGCTGCGAGAAAGCTATTGAATCGCCTGTTATTTTATACCATAAATATAAGTACCAAATACTGTAAATAAGTGTTTTCACTTTTGGAAGATGCCAGTTTAACCAAGGTCATATCTTCAATTTCGATCAAAAATTCTAGGAAATGAAATTTAACAATTAATCCAAGTGAATTGAATTTTTCTCGTCGGATTTCTAAATGTCTCGACGTAATAAATGTACATAGAGGCAAGAGCGGTCGTGGGTGAGTTTTTTCTCGGTGGCTGGGCACGGAAGGCAAATGCGTGTCTCATTATCGCGTACACAATATGCGAATGAGGGGGCAGTCGCACGAAGGGCGGCGGCGGTGTTGGCCGGTGGGTTTTCACGTCTATTGATTAGCTAATCGCCCGGCGGCGGCGGCGCTATTTCCAGCTCAGTCGTGCTCGCGGGGCGGGTCCCACGCCGCCCCCGCGGCGAGTCAGCGTGGAGGCTTTGACGCTTTCGCTGTCCTTCGACCTGGCCTAACGCCGCTCGTCTGCGTACCCGTCCGTTCCATCACTTGCGCCGGCTTTTAAAGCCGAGCCAGCTTTGCCGCCGATTTCTGCGAAGAGTCTTGCCGGGAAGTCAGATGGTTAGAGTCCAGTCAGTGACGGATTTTCGACCTAGCTTGAGAGCTAAGTGGAATTCAGTCGCTGTCTGGAGAAGAACTAAAGCGCCCGACTGCTTTTATATGTAGTTTTTCGTAGTTTTTGCAGTTAATTCCAAGCGAATGCCGGAACTGTACCTTAACAAACGGGTCACGGACCGCGCTCTATCTTGTTTATTCCTTGTTCTATTCCTTACACACATACACACACAAATACATACATGAATTCACTACCACACATGTCGGGAGACTACAGCTCGTCCCGGCTGGGGTGGTGCCCCCTTAGGGGGATAGCTGGAAGAGGAAATCCCTTGCACTCCTTGTAGGTCAGCGCCATTTGCACCATCCTCCGCGAGGCCAGGAACACTGCAGCCTCTCGCGTTAAAACATTCACTATTTTAACGGTACTAATGACAGTTGACATGCCCTGATACTAATCAATCCCTCCATCTCTTGTGATTTGCTGTTGGCATGGTATCAATCCCTCCATTTCTCTCCTCGGTTTTTATTTCTTCATCCTCTTATTCCTCAGTATCATGTTCTTCCGATGCCCTGCACCCTAGTGTTTCTCTTCAGAACAGTTTTTCATTTTCTCTTTCCACTGCTGCGATGGCAATCGTCCATCACTGCCATCCTTTGTCATTCTCGGAAGAGCCCTCGCTTGAGGCGTAAGGTCATCCTACGCCTATAAGTTGCTTCTGACGCCTCATTGAACTTCGATGTTCGACACGCGTATGTCAGAACCCAGTGTGGAAAAGAGGGAGCAGCTGCCATTCTGAATGCCATTAGAACACAACGTTCTCAGAGGCATAGCTAGTCAGAAACGGTACCCCACAAAAAATCTTGTAAAAAGATTTGAAAGACGTCATTTCAGCAGACGATTCTACTTCTCGTGTTGCTATGAGTCATAGATTTGTGTTGTGGTCTGAGCGAATGTGTGAATGAAACGCAGAAAGCTCGTTTGAACGAATGGAGGGCGAGACAATCCTCTCTCTTCAATTGCGGGGTAGGATCACATGTAATACGATCCTTGCTTTCGAAAGTCTAGCTGGTGAGACGCGTGGATTTACGGAGAGGAAGCCGAAAGCATGAAGGCGGGGTGTAATACGAAGTATGGCCTTGTTGACAAGTGATTTATGCTTTGAATAGTTGTTTGGTAAACAAGTTTCCTAAAGAGTATTATATAAATCAAATATGCGTAGGATTTTTAGAGACCATTATACATTGTATGTCCAGAAAATCGTCAGTATTTAATGAAAATAATTTTTGATTCATGGAGTTTCGCAAATAAGATACATAAGCTTCTTCTGCAGATAAATTAATATTTGCTGAACTTTCAAAATTGGGAAGGATTACGGATTTTTTGGGATAGTCACATAGTTTCACTTGGTCATGAGACTTATCTTCCCCTTGTTTCTTCTTGCTTTTGATAAAACTATAATCAATTAACCACTAAAGAAAAACTGAAATATTGTAAGAACAATATATTTACATTTAATGATTTAATTAATTTTACTTTTAGAAAACCTGTTTTGAAGGTCACCGTAAAGACGCTAATCTTTCATTTTGCAGAAATGCATAGAATTTTAAAAAAATCGTTTTTACTTTGTTTTAAAGATGTTTGCAGCACTCCGAAGCAATTAGCCAACTGAGTTTCTTTCGTAAGCATAGTTAAGAGAAGAGCCAACTTAGACCTGCTCCATTTCAACTCGTAATGCAACACACTGAAAAACAGAGCATTTGACTTGCATTCCGGTATCAAGGTCTACTCTCCAGCACATGATATCGTCTACAACGTCACTGACTGTAGTGCGGCGGCTAGTTTGCCAGGCAAAGTACACGCTGATATGTCACGCGGAAATATTAGATAAGAATTTTCGATCGTGAAGATACTGAGATTGTGGTTCATGTTGCAACCATTCTGTCAACAAATCGGGATTGGCATCAGGGTCCTCACTATTTTAACTTGCAGAAATCCTCTCGAAACGGTTCTGAACAAAAGTTTAAACTACTGAGTACTTTGGTGCTGTTACTAATGAGTAAAGATCTTTGGAATATTAATCGAATCGATAGTCAATACTCATCAAAGAGTTAGGAGATTGATTTTTCCTTTAATTTTACATTGTCACTGCTTATGCTAGTGGATTTACGCATTCTTAGTCTTTTAAATTACGAATAAGCAATAACTGTAAATTGACATAAAAAAAGTTTAGACATGAAAAATATGGAAGTTAACTTTTAACCAAAAATGATCAGTTCTTCAACCGTGATCAATACTACTACGGTTCCAATTTCTCAATTGAGTCATTCAAGCGGAATTGATTCATTTTACTATTTTATCCTTTGTTAGTTGTGTAAGATATTTAAACTCCCGGGATTTCATATTTACCAGTGAATACGATTTCTATCGTATGCCTCTGCACTGACCTGGATCACTCACCTGTAAAACCACTTACAAGCCACTACATTGACATTTATCGTGTGTCGCCCGTTTACAACCAGCTAGATGACGCAATGAAGCGAATGCTAACCGTTCAACATAAAGCGTGACTGCATATTAAACAGTACACAAGGCAGCAAGGAGAGGAACAGTGAAAAACTTGTAAGCAATCTCACTTTATCCCCAATTTTCTTTTTTAATTACGAAATATTTATTTGCAGTGATCAAAAATATACCTTCATTATAATCGTGACATCATTTGAAAAAATATCACAATTATTATACAGGTACATTTTTTCGTTTTGTTAAAAAAGGTCAGGTTCGTTCCCGACTAGTTCTACTAAACTATGAGGATGAAAATTTCACCGAATTTTTCAAACAGTAAACAAAAATTTTCGTTGGCACCGGTAGAATGTCGTGTTTGTATGTAGATCCTTTCAATACTCCCACATTCGAGCAATCATCACTTTGTTCATCTCTCCCAAATGTAATAAAGCTCTACCCTAAAATCATTACCAAACGATTCATTATCTCGTATGAAAAATGCGATATCATAATTACCAGGAGATTGTATGAAACTCGTAGCTACTGAACAAATAGAACAATTCATTGAAGCGATAATTGCTATTAATGTTAAAATTTGTATTCAACGAATAGCTTTTTGATAAACATAGATTCGTTTATATTACTCGCTTTACATCTCTGTAAATAAATTCGAGCAGCGCTAGTAGCCAACATTCTCGTAGTAATTCGTTATTACACACCCGTTAGCGATCACAATCACTGCTAGTAAACGTTTCTGACCACGAGAACGTTTCGGAATAATTTACGTAACTCGTCATGCAAACCTAGTTAGTTGTACAAATAGTTTAATGTACAATCTGTATTTGAAAAAGTGTGAAAATTACTCCAACCAAACGTGCAATTTCCAATGCTGATACAGAAATCTGCATTTGCTTAACACAAATACATTTGCAGGAAGTGAAAGGGTATAATTTGGAGATAACTGCGAAATAACTAACGCTAATAACACTCTAACATTTTCAAACATTGGTATTCTAACACAAATATGTAATCTTTTGCAGCATTTATTGTTAGAGAAACGTTTGTATGTAATTAGCATTTTGGGTATATGGCCAAAATACTTTGGCGGCCACCTAACTGTGTCCCCCATGCCTGAGCTTAGTTTCATTCCAAAGTCTGGGGGTAAAAGACATGTCACGAATATGACTTTTCCCTTCAACGTAACTAGCAAACTCCGCCTGCCTGAGCTTTCCTTCCTCGCACAGCTACAGAAACCGAGACTGTACGACTAGTTTTGATTTCCTGGCCCGGAATCGAACCCAGAATCGCACTGCGATGAGCTAGTACGCTGCCCATGCCACCTTAGGGAAAAGTTTAACCACCCTTAATATAGAAATATTTAATGATCTGAAAGATTTTTTTATAAAGTACACCAAAACACAAGTGTTTCGCATTTGTGAATCGTGATGTATCACTTGTATATCTTACGGCCCCACCTGAATCGGAGTCCTCGGTCAACGCAGAGCTGCGGGCGCAGTCTTCGCGCGCTCATCTCCGCCGGCGCTGCGCGGCGCGGCGGGGCGACCGGCGTGGAATTTCCCCGCTGCGGGGTCTGTAATTGCGGTCACCTTGTGTTGCAACGCCGCTCTCCCGTCAAACCGGTTCTTGAGACGCGTGGCCGGCTCGGCGCCCGGGAACCGCCCCGGAGCCGAACCCCGGGACGGGAGATCCCCTGTTTGTGTGGGCCTCGGTCATCGTCCGAGCGACCCGAGCGCTCGAAACCAGAAACGTGTGTTTTGTTCGCTACAAGCGATTCAAGAGGTTGTTTCATCTTGGACAAATTTTCAGAACTCAAAAAGGAGTAGAAGAATTTTTGTAGGAAAATGAAAGATGCACTTCATTTTGAAGATGGAACTTTTGTTAGACTGAGATATGTATGATGGTGGCCAATAACAAACAGTTTATACATTATACCAGCTTCCCTGATACATTTTTCTAGACGCTCCTTCCAGTAATTAGCGGTCTTCAAACACGCCAATCTATAATCTGTCCTACTCGTAAACCAACGACCTGGAAGTTTTCCAAGGGTTCTGCTCAGGATTTGTATTCGGTCTTTTGGCGATGAAGAGCTTAAACAATTAAGATTGACTTTAAAAACCTTCAAATACACGTGTTCATCACATTAAAATAGTTTCTCAATGAAAATTGTGTGGAGGTGAGATGAAGTCGGAAAACAATGAAAAGGGGACAAATAATAGACATATTTGTAGTAACGGGCTGCACGCACAAAGAATTTTGGGGAAAATTCTGAGACTAAAGAATGTGGATTACAAATTACAAATATCACTTCAGTATTCAGAGTACCTTGAAAGAATAATATTTACTTCATTGAATACTATTTACGTAGTTTAGAGAAAGTTCTGTAATGATGCTGCAGAAAACGGCGACGTTTCTATTGAAAACTCGAGTGGCAAGTCCTTTCTACCAAAAAACTGATAATACTTGCTCCAATATATAGTGAACAACTTCCTCCAAGTTATGTAATCAGTCCGTTTTATGGATCCTTGGTAGCTAAAAATTGAGAGCATAAGGTCTGCCCATCCATTCAACCATCAAATAGTCTGTCGTCAAAAACGCTTGCGTCTAAAATGTATTCAGGATTTTCGTAAAAATTGATATTCACCGATCACTTGCTGATGCCACAACCCCTGGAACTTTAAATCGATATTTCAATTTTTAGGGGTAAATTTCATGAAGCTTCGACATTTTCAAAATTTTCTCAAAAATGACACTAAAGGATTTTTTTAAAAATTATCTCTAATATAGCAAAGTACGCTTATAAAAATGGAGCAGGTAATGAAATTTGTGCTTCAAAATGATGTTTTTAAATGAGGTGACGTGCAAGTTTTTTCAAAACATGAGTAGTTTTAGGCAAATTTGCATGAAATAAAAGGAAATTTAAAAATGATTTTTTTTTAAATGCTCAAATTTTCTTCCATTTTTTTCTCTGATAGTGCGAAGTACGCTTATAAAAATCCCACGGATCTGATTTTCGTTCTCTAAATTGTCAATTGCAGACGTTTAAAATTTTTCGAGAAAGCAGGTGTTGTTGTAGCTTCGAGTTTTTAATTGAAAACAAAAGTGTAATACGTAGAGGCTTTTATTGTTAGAGAAAAAATAATGAATATTGTTTTTCCAGTGAAAAGCATTGTAAAACATAACGTTATTTGCACACCGAGAAAAAAGTATCAGAAAATCTCAACAACTTTAACATGAGTAACAGAATTTACAGTAGTGACGAACGTTTCTGAAAACAGAAAAATATTGAATTGAACTGATTTCTGATTATGTGAATTGTCTGCATTGTTCTGTAATAAACGTCCACGGCGCTACAGAAACCTGCTTGGGTGGGTTATCATTAACTATCTGCAGCATACACTAATTTGTTGACTGCAAACACAATATTTTTTGGGGTGTAGTACAGATATAATTGCGTTAATATTTCCGTACCAATGGAACACAGTACCAAACGTATGGCTGCCTTCAACAAGGGCCCCTGCGGGCAATACGTTTTCCCTGAGGCTGGCATCCGCAGCGACGTTATTCCGCTCTAGGGTGATACATACTACTTAGCTCACCCCCCATGCAAATCCATCTTCGTTATGCGGTGTTCCATATGCAAGGGAGCTGTGCGCGACGCGATGGCTCCAGCACCCCGCAGGGCGGTGTAGACCCTTTGCGTCGGTGTTGCTCCGAGTGTCGAGTACCTGCCCGTGTCATTACTTATGTCGTTAAGCGAATGTAAATGCGACCGTGTACGCGTGCAAAGAGTAAACGCTCTGCCCAACTAGCTTCTATTCTGACGCCTGGGTGAAACTATCCATCGAGTAACATAATTTTAATCTCGTGATCATTCTGATGTGTTCAAAAATTTTAAGTGAATTAAGGGAAAAGAAAGAATGAGCTTGTTTTTTTTTCACGTAATGCAGCAACGTACAACAGAAATTTAGGTGTATTATAAGCTCTGTAATTGCAACGCATTAAAATTGGTCGGGTATTAGGGTGGCTATTACTTTCCCTGAAGACAATAGCATGATTGTCGGACTTGAAAAGGTCATGTGCAAAATGACACTTTCATGTGCAAAAGTGCACGTATGCAGCAATACGAATGGTCTCAAAATTACGATACAGTTCGTTCTCGATTAGAAAAATAGGAAGTATTTTCAATCCTGCTTTAGGAATGGGTGCAAACGCAGCACGAGTAAAGTAGGCGGCTACCCTTCCTGTAAGGTATGAGGAAAACGAAACATACTGCTTGACATACTTTTCGCCGAGGCAGGAGGTTATCTGTTTGATTGTGTTTTATGGAAAGTGCATTTGTATATTACGCAAATTGCACGAGGCAAATATCGTCTGACAGCGAATATATTACGACCATGTTAACAAGTCTGACTGGTTGGCGATAAGTAGGATTGATTAGTACCATTGAAGAGTGACTTTCGAAATGTTGTGAATGTGAGCGTATAGAGAACTTTCAGTCTTCGTCCAAGCTATAAATTTAGTAGGTGATAAACATCCATCCTTGATTGCGTTGCGCCTGCAGGGACTGCATCAGACTGCGTTTTTCACACTCTCGTACTACGGGTTGCATAATTCGCTATTCGATACTCAACTACGGAAACAATACAGATAAAGACGTATCAGTTTGCTTAAGAGTAAAAAATATTACGATCATGTCAATGGAGAAAATGCTAATAATTCTGCAGAAAAAATTAAAATATGTTATGGGTTCATATTTTAATGCATTCGTCTAACATTGTACCAGCGTGACGTATGAACTTAATTTTTTAATGAAATTCTTTTAATTAAGGAAGTATTTTTAATGAAAAAGTGGGTTATTCGGAACTGCTATGATGTTTATACTTCGCCGAATGTTCTCTTGGCTCGTTGGCATTTCTGTTTATACATTACATACATTGTTTCTCACCCACAATTCAGAGTGAGGTCGTAGGAAGTGGGAAGTTGTGAATTGTTAATGAAAACGTTTTCTTCACCGTCGCATAGGACGGTATGCGATGAACTTAACTGCAGACGCCTCACAACTCGCAGCAGAGCTTTCAGTGGAATGCGTTTAAATAGAAACAAGAAACCTGCGGGCGAGAGGAGTGAAAGCGCTTCTGTGCGAATGACCTGGGTGGCGACGACCGCAACGCAGGATCTCTTGGCAGAGCGGCGCCCCCACAGTCTCTCTCCGTTCCTTTTTTCCTGTCCTACCCTACATCTCTTCCCCTTCTCCATCTCCCTCCCTCCCTACTCCTGTTCCCCTCACCTTCTCACTCTCACCACGTCCATTCTCTCTAGCTTAACTGTTCACGCCTTCCTGTAATACCTCCTTCATCGAATACAAATATCCTTTTCTCTAGTTTGAAACTTTGATTCTTTCCATACAATTTTCCTGAAGAGATAGCTCAGTGCATCCAGTGACGTCACTGCAGTGCCTCTGACCGGGGGGTACTCGGTTCGAGTCCCGACAGTGGCAAGATTTTTCGACACTGGCTTGTCAGCTTCGTTCGTTGTGCGGAGACGAGTTCTAGCGGTCGACTGTTATCGTCGGTAGTTTTCAGTGATTTCTCCAATCAACACCAGGTGAATGCCGGACCAGAACCCTAATAAACGGGTCACACACCTATCGCGATTTTTCCTTCCTCATCCGTGTCCTATCCTCGCCCCTTACACACACTTACACTGACATAAACTACACTACGACGCATGCAGGGAGACCGGTCTGGAGCTTGGAGCTTGTCCCGGCTGGAACGGTGCCCCTCTTGTGGGAGATACCTGGTTGGGGATATACGCTATCCGACGGTCGTTCGGCGCTGGATCTCGCCATCCAGCTGGAGATCACCACCACCACCACCACCACCACCACTTGACACGACCTACCAGCCACCACCTACGACCTACCACCACGACCACCACCACACCAGTGACCACCACCACCACATCCCCTCCTACGACCACTTCACACCACCACCACCCCACGACACCACCGACCCCCCAGCGACCATCCACCAACCGCACCACCGACCCACGACCCACCGACCACCACCACGACCACCACCACCACGCACGACCACCACCACCAGCCGACGACCAGCCACTATCACACCACCACGACGCACCACCACCACCACGACCACCAGCCACCACCACGACCACCACCACCGACCACCACCACGACGCACCACGACCACCACCACGCCACCACGACCACACGACCACTCGACGACACGCACGACCACCACGACCCACCACGGACCACCACGACCACCGACTTGCCCACCACCTACCACGCTACCACCACCAGACCACGACCACCACCACCACCACCACGACGCACCACACACCTACCAACCGCGACCACGCACACCACACAAACCACGACCACCACCACCACCACGCACGCACCTACCACGACCACCACGCCACCAACCATCCACCAAGCCACCACGACCCACCAACGACCAGACACACCACAGCCACCACCACCCACCACCACCACGACCCATTCACCACCACCACAGACCAATCACAACCACTACCACGACCATCTACAACCACCTCACGACCGATCCACCACCACCACAACCGTACGAACCACCACCACCACCACCACGACCACCACCACCACGACCACCACCAGCCTACGACCACCACCACCACGCCACCACACACTACCACGACCACCACCACCAACGACACGACCACCACGAACGCACGCCACCGCACCACCACCACCTCGCGACCGACCACACCACCGCGACTCACCACCACCACCACGACCACCAACCACCACGACACCACCACCACCACCACCACGACCACCACGCACCACCGTACACGACCGACCACAACCACCGACGACCACCCACCAGCCCTACCACGACGCAAACCACACACCACCACGACCACCACCAACCACCACTGTTATCCACCACCACCACCACGACCACGCACCACACCACCACCACACACCACGCACGCTCTCAAAGAAAAAACATGTACTACTCTTAGGGGACTAATGACGTCTGTATTTGAGGTGTCCGGAATCACTAAGAACCAACCTACTAACCAACCTATTTCCTCCCGTCACTTCATCAATCCAGCTATTCGCCCGGCCATGTAGTTCCTTCCGCTTTTGGATACGTCCTTCACTACAAAATATTTCATCGTGAGAAATGGGGAGACCGCAAAAAGACAGCAAACCATCTATATTTCCCCTCCCCCGGCAACAGACGCAAACAACAAGAAAATCGACAAAAAGCAAGCAACAAGATGGCGCGTTCCGTTACAAGGAGTCTTACGCGGGATTTTTCTCCCGCAATTGACGTCCATTGAAGCGGGGCTTGACAGCTTGATGGACGGCCCGATTGAAAACGCGATAGGCGGCTTAGCCTGGAAGCCTGGCGCTTTGCTCGCTGCGTTGACCCGGAGGCGGCGCGGGCGCGGGCGGGGCGCGGCCGCTGTCAAAGGAACCGCGCCGCAGGTGGCTCTGCAATCTGCTTAAGAGGGCAGAAGGCGAAGCGGGGGCTTTGGAAACATTAGAATCACGTTACTCCAGTCCCTTGGTCGATGAGGAGAATGAATAGCATTTCGATATTGTCATGATTTGAAAGCATTGTTGTATATGATTACCGTCTCGTTTGATTGTTTGGCTGATGGTTTTCTTTTGAAGTGGCATGTACAATATGTTTATGAAGTGAAGTTGTTGTATGATTAAATAACTCGTGTGTACACAACTGTAAGAAAGATGCTATTTTAAGTACTAGGAGTCTGTGGATACCAATTCTCTGCGTACATTTTTTTGTTGTGAAAATAGTTCGAGGTTTGGGTAATTAATTTGTGGCAACAAATGTAATTAAACATGTTGTCAAACATGTGATAGATTGTTACGATAAATAATGATTCTGATTAGTTATTTAATTTGATTACAAGGAGTTTTTTCATTCTTTTTTCATTCATTATGTATCAGTAATGCTTCCTTGCGAGTGTTCTAAGAACTTCGCTCGGAATGAACACATTCTGAGATTTATCGGCAATGAAATCTGTATCAGGTGAGGTTACCAAGATATGGCGCATATTTTGGTAGGAGAAAACTTTCGAATAGCATTCCTTCACGAATGACTAACAGAAGTATTTCAGTCACATACATTCTAACGTTTCCTTCAATAAAATATTTTGATTTTCCTGTAATATGTTAATCATTCGTTAAAAACAATGCCTCCAAAAAACGTTTTAGCTTCATAGAAATCAGTGTTCCCGTTCTATTTTACTTTCAAAATCCATTCACAAACCATTCAGGTTTCTCTAATCAAATATTCTTAGTTTAAGTAATCATTTACGAGGTTTACGTGCTTGATGTATTGCAATCGGGAAGAGAATCTTAGTACCGGTAATGACAGCCGCTGCTTTGAAGATATTCTAGAATGCGCCGTGCAATGGAATTTCACTGAGGCTAGAACCGCGCCCCGCAGACGGCGTATGTCAATTCGATCAACGTATTCATGACGGAGAGTGTGTACGTGACTGGGAGTCTATGAATGACAAAGTACTTCGAAGGCGGAGTAAGTTATGTGCTGAAGCACAGACGAGGAATTTTAGTATCGCACGTCACCCAGCTTTGTTCGTAGTAACTTGCACAGGTGCTTCGCGTTTTTGCACTTTCTAGCATTTACACTAAACGCTTTTGCAAGTGAATAGTCAAGCTAAGATGCAAAAGTGTGATGCAGAAAAAGAAAATGGCACGCCAGATACTGCGGAGGTCTGAAATGAAAGCTCGCGGCTGCCTGGCACACTTTCAACTGGGTCATGTGTAAAAGCTTCAGCTTTCCTGCCCGGATCAATGGAAAAATAGCACTCTCATTAATGCTCTCCCATAATAAACTCAATTTTACTCCTGGATGGGAACTGTTGCTCGAGATTCCCAAGCAAATGCCCCCAGCAATTCACAACCGCTAGTGTATTGCAGTGGGAGATGGCAATAGGTCCAGTATTCGCTACAAAAGGGCAAATTACCACGTAGAGAGAATTGGGCCTTCAGAAGGGCCCGCAGCCGCATCAAAGGACAAGTTTGAGCTCCTGTGACAAGTTCGGCATGCCGCATTAAAGCAAACAGAAGCCAAACCCGGTCCCGCGAGCTGGAACGACCATCGGGCCAACACCACCGCGAATCCCCCCGGGGACTCCCCGGCCTGCAAATCTCAGCCGAAAGGGCAACGTGAACGAACGCCGGGGCGGCGTGGGCGGGAGTTGTGCCTGCGAGAGAGAGCTTGGGCTGCGACGAAGGCGGCAGACTTTCGTATGGAAGGTCAAGGCCTCCTGTAGCCATCCGCCCGCGGGCCGACCGGTCGCCAGCCAGCCAGCCGGCCGGCCGTGACGTAAGCCACGCGGAGCGCGCTCGGCTCCGCTCCGCTCGCACCAGCGCACGCAGCACGTGAGCGCCGGCTGGCCTTGAGGCGCAGTCACGTGCGGCGGGGGCGGAGCGGGGTGGGAAGGGCGCCTGCGCGCGCGCAGACGCGGTCGACCGGCGCAGCCCCGCGCAGCCCAGCGGGTCGCTTGGAAGCGGCTATCGTGAAATGCGATAGCCCCTCCCGACAACTGCGCACCCGCCCGCCCCGTCACCCTCGCGCGCGCGCGCGCGACCGCAACGGAGAGCCCTGTTGCCCAAGAGCTTCAACGAGCTACATCATGGCAACTGATCCTCTTCAGAGTTCCTGGAATCGCGTTAATTAAACGGGATGCATCGCCCGCCCCGCGGGAGACACATCTTGCAATAAACACATTGACTGTTTGCGCAGGCGCTATGCGGAATGGGGTTGCGCGTTTTGTTGCCGGATAGACTGTAGACTCCGGGCACTTTACCGTAGCAGTATCCGCGGATCCTTTTGCATAATTTAAGGTTTTAAAAGTTCGTTTAATGTTGTTATTCATATTATAATATCAACGTCTAATAATAGAACCCAAATGAATTCTCCCAGAAAATTATATTCAAAACCTAGCACTATTTCAACTTGGTGTAAACCTGACAATCTCATAAGCAGTGTTTTGTCAGATTGCGCGGGTTTCATCGCCACCATTCAGTCAAAATTTGTTAGATTAAGAATATTTCTTCGTGCGTCCATTTCCATGTGACAGTGGGAAATGAAAAATTGCGTATTGATATAGTGTTTCGGGATTTCGCTCTGTCTATATTTTATACGTTAAATTTCTTATTAAAGAGTTGCAACGAAAGGTCTTTCGTGAATAGATTTAAATATTGTCTTATGGTGCGTTATTTTCTCCTTCTACCACACCATAATCCAGACATTTGACGCCGTCGTTTCGTAAAGAGACTAATTCGTCAACGTAAGATTTTTCAGGACGTTGAAATTAGAGGCAGTGATAAATCACTGTAATTTCAGTCTGTTTACGCAATACATACGATTTCTTAAGAAACCCGGAAATTTCCATTTTGAATGGAAACAATAGGGGCTAATTGAATTCACTTGAGATAAAGTGAAGAAAACGGATGCTTTTCGGAAACTACTAGCAATGTCAACGCAATTATAAATAAAGCTTTCTTTGTTTCGGTAAATTGGACTCCACATTTCGTCAAAGGTTCTATCCAGAATTCTTCTCGGCTTTCGAAAGATAATGGAGGCCATTTAGAGACTCGTATAATATGTACCCTAACAGGGTAGTAAATGGTATCGAGCCGCTCTTCCGATATTCGATGTAATCTGGCCCTAATGAATTATTCGGCTCTCCTTATTTCGTCGGTCTCCGAAGCGTCGTCCTAGCACGAAGTTTCATCACATCGTCTGAAGTTTTAACGAGACCGTTTATTTCCGTTCAACGGCAGCATCTAGAGCTCTAGGTCACACGTGGATACTTACGTGGAGGCCGCGTTCTTAAACTGTCGTTTTTTACTCTCTTGAAAAGAGTTTAAACACCTGCATTCTGATTTTTTGCCAGTATTTATCAGTGGGGACAAGCGTATCAAAACATCCTTGAAAACGCCTAACAGATTCTAATCAAAACCGTTTATTAGTTATTAATAGTTCTGTTCTACTTAATGTGAAATTGTTTTTCTATTATTATGCGAATACTCTCGTATTAAATATCTCTTATATTCAATCCCTAGTGTATCACCAGAAGCCTGGGTGCTAATTTGACAAATATATTTTATAAACTTTTTCTTATAGTAAATTGCAGTTTTCTGGCTATAAATTCAATTTTGAAAATTTGATGAAATTACAAGAATTAATGCTTTTTTCTGAAGATGTGTTCCGTTAAAATGATCAAGCCTTAATTTTTGTTATATTCAGAGAGAATGTCTTTTTTTCTAAACTTAAGACGACATAAGAGAGTAGAAGCAACAGAAAAACGAGGGGAGGGGAGGGGAAGGGTGTGCAGCCCTTGCGACGGCGGGGGCGGTGGGCAGCGGGCAGCGGCAGCTTGTTGGCGGCCAGGGCGCCGCGCCACGAAGCGCGAAGCGGTCGCGTATATTTAGCACGGGCGAACACGCGTCCCACACCACCCCACATCACCCCACGCGCCCCACCCGCGCGCTCAATCCATCCGTCCCGCCCCTTCCCTTTCACCCTCCCCGCT
>BOPP01000029.1:5909561-5937608 GCA_017312745.1 Gryllus bimaculatus
CCAACCCCACCCAACCCCACCTGCCTCGTCTCTCGCCCCGCCCCGGCGCCCCAAGCGACCTCCTCTTCCCTCCACCTCCCCACGCAGTCCTTTCTCGCTCTACACGTGGACGGAGCTTCTCTATTGTCTGATCAATGAATGAGTGTGGTTCGGGAACGCAATGTTTCCGGAAAATCTTTAAAAGATAGACTGTTTAACTGAGTAAAGCGCTTGGATTGTTCACGTGTCTGAGTTTCGAAGAGGACGACAATGTGTTTTAAATAACTATAAGATAATGGCTTCGCGATCAGAGTTCCATAAAAGAAATGAGTAGAAAATTTTAATATTTATTCTCGAGAATGAATAGTAATGTATGAACGAAGAGTGAAATATTTACTCATCGTCCGTAAAATACGGTATAATATGATTCTGGATTAACGAATTTTGAGAAACAAGTATTTCAATCTTTGTTTAGATCTAGAGGTACTATTACTCTGAACATAGTGCCAATGATCACATCCAGAGGGAACTACATTACTCAGAACGTATCCAAAACAAACAAACAATATTACAAAAGGTATTTTCCTATTATAGTCAAATTCGTCTCAAAGCGTGAATATTTTCTCGTAAATTTCCATCAACATGAACTTGACAGGCGTAAGTATTAGGTCATTGTTATCTAGCTTAATGCCCTTTACTATAAATTAGATCAAATATAAAAAGTCTTGGCGCTTATTCATGCAATAAACTTAATGACTACTCGATTCCTAATAATGTTTCCGGTAAGACCTTGGAAAGAGAAAGGTTTGAAATATCACGCAACAGATAGAAGAGCCGCATCAGAAAGACTACAACCATGATCCAAACACGGAAGTGAATGTCGTCACTACCAGTCAGAGAAGTGAGAGGGAGGTAGGATAATGGTTAAACATTAAACATGCGTCTATAGAACTATAGAGAAAGGTGATTGAGGAATATATATCAACTGTATACGGAGAATTTCCCTTGCTTGAACGGGAATTCAAGGATTTTTTAAAGTAGGTGTAACGATTTTTTAAAGTAGATGATAAGGTGCTTAATAAAGTAAGAAGAATAGTCTGGAACAGAAGACAATGTTCATTAAAAGGTGAAGAAATTTGCACTGCCAATTGCAATACTTGGATATTTTGTAATGAAAAACCAGGTACTTCACTAGAAGCAAAGCAGAAGAAAAAAAAACAAAACAAAAACATGAGCGACCAGTCAAGCAGTCAAAACCACCCTTCTTGTGGATACTGAGGTTCAAATGCCAGTCACTTAAAGCAATTTGAATGGGGGTGGGCGGCAAAGCAGATCCCTGAGGGTATAGATGACAGTCACATTCCTTAGAGTATCATTTATTGTTGGATTCATTAGGTTTTTCGGACACGTCAACTATGATAGTCCTTGGTCCCGTACGTATCATGCATGATGTGTTCCGGCGGTGGCGGTATTCGTCATGACAGGAAAGATCCGGTGACGACCTATACGTTGTCTCTAGGGTTTCCCCCTGCATGCATCTGTGAGTAACAGCTCCAACCGGAAGCTTGTCCTGGAGGAGTGTGTGGTAGTGTAGTGCGTACAGCGTGTGTTAAAGGGGAGAAGTGGCGACAAGAACGAACGAAGGATAAGGAAGGAAATATACGCTCGGTCGATGGTTGGTTTGATAGGGTTATGCTCCGAAATCCCCCTGGTATTGATGGGAGACACCACTGAAAAATCCGATCAGAGCAGCCGACAACTAGAAGTAGCCCTAGTCAGTGGCTGCACTCGACTGAGCTATTTACCTGGTGTCGAAAATGCCGACGGAGTCGTGACTCGAACGTAGGACTTCCAGGTCAGAGACGCTGCAGAGTAAAGTTATTTTCTTGAGCTAACTCAACAGGTCCTTCAAACCTGAACATTGCAGTCACACTTAAAGATAATCATTCACCGTCCGTCCGTCCGTCCGTCCGTCCTATCTTCCTTCTGGTAGTACATTTGATCCTAGTCTCCCGACAATGGGCATATTGCATCCAATACAGAGCGACCGTGCATGTCGAACCACCGAACCACGTTAGCGGGAAGCCATTGTTGCGTCACTTCGGTGCTGGCACTTTTGTAATCCCACTCCTTTCGCCCGCGCGTTCTTCCCATCTCCCTTCGTCTCGTCGCAATGGAATAATTTGAAGGTACTCTCATTACCGTCCCTTTTGTCCGCGGGAGCGAATCCTTTTGTTTCTCGCGGCGGCGGCGGCGGTGGTGGTCGCGACGCGGGGCACAGCAGGACGTCGGGGGGGGGAAGGAGAGGAGGATTCGTTCGTGGAAACGGCATATTCTGAGCGCTTGGCTCCGTGGGCCGAGCGCCCGACCGCAGCCGCCGAGCCAAGCTGGCAGCCCCGCGCCCGGTGGGAAAGCTGCCCTCCCGCACTGCTTTTAGAAGCGGGTGCAGCAACGGCTGGACACAGTTGCGTAATTGGCGGCTTCATATGGGAGCGAGCACGTGGGCGTACCTACTACATAACTTCCGCAAACACGGGACTTTAAACTTTACACTTGCGCGTCGTCGCGCTTCGGAGTTGTTTCGAGTCAATGGCGGTTGACGTCCGCTTGGAAAGGAGTGGAAATATGAAGTATACTTTCATTGTGTACAGGTCACTATTGTTAGCATCAATAAAATGATTTTTGAGTAATATTACGTGATTACTCGAGTACCCGTTTCACTGGTTAATGATATGTTGTAAACACCTGTTACACATTTTCGGATTATCTAATGTAGTAATTGTATTAGTTTCCAAAGAAATAAGTAATCTGAGAAGAGTTTCTAAAAATGAAACTTATTTCACCAAATTCTTTTATAATATTTCACAAGTAATATATTCAAGGGAAGATTATTAGGAAAGGAACATGCGGATATTGTAATGTTGCTGTACACTACCGCAAAATATCAGCCTCGAGTCTTTTTTTAGCATGAAAACTCAATAAATCTCTCGAGTATCTGCTTTACAACTTGGAACGACAGTTGGAATGAGTAAGTTACGTTCGTCACGTTATGTAAAGAGTTACCGGTCGAATATAAACTGCTCGCAGTTTCAAAAGCAGTTAAACTAGTCGTGGAGACTAGACACAGTTCATAAAGCAGCGAATGATTTTACTTTCTTCAATAGTTTCTTACTTATTTACGCAAAACACGTCAATAACTGGAAGTATAACTTGGATACAGTGGGAAAGCTACATTTACTCTCCAAAAACAAAACAAGATAAACAGAGCTTGGTAGTGGATTTTGGTTGATAATTATAACAATTTATAAATATACTTAAAAACGTAGAAAAATGTATTAAACGAAAAAACTTATCACATTTGATCAGGACAAAAATGAGGTCGGGCAAACTGATATCTGGATTGAGTAAAAAGGTCACCTCTGACTATGAAACGCACTAAATTCTCATTACTATTCCGATGTGGCGACGTCTCGTGAATAGAATAGTTTCAACCCACCAAAATCTCCTCCCTTTCTTCTGCATTTCCATAACCTCGGATATTTTACATACAGTAACATAGCAATACGAACTCCGTAAAAGCGATTACGAAGTGGCGAACTAAGATATTTTTTTTACTTGTCCGACGGAATATTACTACAGCTATCAATATTCTCAGTCCTTATGCAGGTAGATAATACTCTTCGCAACCCCGAAAGAACTTCCCAACAATGCATTCCATAATAATGCAGGCATGTTCCATGTCAAAGCTTTCTTTGTTGAAGTTGTGATATTGTGACGTGTTTTCAATATATTCCAAAACGCTCAGTTTTTGTCGCGAAGCTCATAATTATTAATAGATATTGAATAAATTTTGAAAATCCTTGTAGGAAGAAGATTGTGATCGTCGAAGTGTTATAGTAAATATTTTTTTTCAAAACTTTTAAAATACTGTTTTGACAATTCATCAATAAATGTAAAATTTGTCAGAATTTAATTTTTGATTTTAAAATACAGGATGGTTTTATATAGATCGTTTCTACCATGGTCACAGAACTGTGGCTATTCCAGGTCATTCCAAGATGTCGGGTGGTAGTAGTACGAACAATGTAATTGGTAACGTGATCTATCTGGAATCCGAGAATGTTAGATTTCGGTGCCGTAATTGAGTTCTGCCTTCGGGAGCGAATCTCCTCTCTTGCAGGAAGTTCACGCTCGTTAATTTTGTTACGTTCTTTACCTTTCATTACCTGAATGATGCCCAAGAATGAACGACGTGATTTTTTACAATCGTGATTGGTTGTTAGTTCTATTATCGCTAGAATCTTGTACATAGGTGCTCACAGAGTAGCGTGAAGAGAGCAGAGTTATTCTTTTCGAAGTGCCACATATTGTCTTTGAAACGAAATAAATTATGGAATTTGACATACCCGGAACATTTTTTATGGTCATATATTTATCATCTTTCATCTTAATTAATTTACGTTCCCACGTACACGATGAAACGGGTCAAAGAATTATTTTCTAAGAGACAATCATAACTACGTTTCTAAGAAGGGGAGATATTGTGGGATAAAGAGGTGGTGACCACGTTTAATTTTTTTTCCATCAAAGTTCTTAGATTTTTTAATTCACCCTTTCACAGAATTTCAATTAAAACAAGTTTGATATGTTAACAAATAAAACCTTAAAGGAGGCTTTCTGCAAATTCCATCCGTCTTTGAAAGCTGCAGAAGTTGTAGGAAGACTACGAAATGCGAGGGAAACTTTCCTCCGACAGGAAGAGAGAATGCGAGCTCTGTAAAAGACGGTCGTAATTTCTTTCTTCGGAATAGTTTCTGAATTGCCGATCACTTAGTGTCAGCTCACCGACGAAAAACGGCAGATCGCTGCCACTGAGGCAGATTTTCTCGGACTGTCTGAGGATGGCGCAGAATGAAGTAAGAACTCATTCCGGTTGGAGCGGTGCCTCCCGCGCAGAAATATCTCGACGTGGGACGACGGACAAAGCCTTGGCCGCGTTCGCACTGATCTGGAAATTCAACAAGGACGACAAAGCCACGACCCCGTGCACGTGAACATTGTAGTCCAGCTCATTTTTGATCGAATTGGCAAAGAAATACTCAATTCTTAATCGAAGGTCTTCTCAACTTCAGTGTTTTTTCCAAGGATGATCCGCGACAACGCGATGGAGATCGGTGATGGAAGGCTACAACCCCGAAGTTTTAATATAATTCAAAAGTTAATTTTTTGCAAATTGAATTACAAAATATAAGGTAAGGCGATAAGTCAATATTTATTCAGTCATTAATTGTTTAATTGTTTAGTGTTTATTATTCGTTAATTTAAAGGCAATTAAAATTAGCTGGGTATTTAAAACAATAGCATTGTAAGTTATACAGCTAGTAACATGGAAAAACCTTAACTTAACGATATACAGAACTTCTTATACCTTAGCTTTCAAGTAAAATGGTTGAGAAAGTTTATAGACCAATGGCAGGTAATCATTACAGGGTTGACAAAATCAATGAAGTGATATTCCGTTCGAATATCCATAGCAACTATATTAGTCTTGTTCTTCCACAGATAAAATGCTAATCATCCAGTGTTAGTCTTAGAGAGAAATGTTGTTACGTGGTGTTGGTTGAAATGACGTGTAGAAAGAAGAGCTGCTATCATTGCTTTTTTGCTGATAGTCTGGCCGTGAAAAATGCCGTTTACAGGTATTTGCAAGATATTACATCCCGCCACATTATTAGTAGTTTAGTTTTAAAATTTGTTGGAAAATGTGATGTGACAAGCTGAGTGTGTTCTGAGACATAATTGTATTGTTAACCTTGCAATACACGTTGGGAGAGTATTTTTCCGCTAAGTTATGCTGGAAAGCAAGACATCGTCCGTGGGAGCGTGTGCCAGGCGTTATCGTCGCTTATCTCTTCGGGCTTGGAGTAACAAAGCTAACAAACACCGACAACTATCATTAAATGTGCCCAACCACTTACTAGGTTCTTTATGGCCATTATAAAGTTCAGTCACCATTAAAAACTCCCGCTAATATTAGAGGACTAAAGAATTTAATAATACCAATGTTCTTTATGCTTTCTCTATCTTCCTTAGAATACAATACACATATTGGTAGGCCTTGCAATCGAACGGATAATACCTAATTTGTAGACAGAAGTAAATAATAATACACGACTTGACAGAAAATGGAAACCCTTAATGAACTACAACCCCATATCAAAGTATTAAATATGCTTAAAACAATGATAAGTTTAGTTTCCTGGAAGAATCTTTAACACTATCCACACGGCAAAAGAAACGTGGGTCAAACTGGGTTCTGGATTCGAACAAGGAGCTTTTCGCTCTGATAATTCAGTTTTCTGCACCGTCATAATGAAACGCGAATAATCTAATTGTAACATCTTTAAAATCTACCATCTAACGTTGTTAATTCGAGTCTCTGCGATTTGAAAAACTCGGCAATAATCCAAGTAATGATCGTTTCTATGAAAAAACTTTTGTAAATAAGCCATAACAAGATTAATTACTATCATCCGGAAAATTGTGCAGAATGGTGTGGTAAAATATGTACATAAATGTAAATGGTAAAAATATGTAACGAAAATGTAGTGAAAGATATTATATGTAAGATTAAAGTTCACGAAAAGCGTTCCGTACACATATTAAAAAAATGCTTACAAAACTTTGTTTACAAAAAAAACGTACTTTACAAACGAATGTGGATTATCTTGGATCTTCATTACGAATATTCGGAGACGGTTTTTCACCTGAAAATCGATGAATGATACGAATAGCGTTTTTTCTTCCTCGGAAATCAATCTGTGATCGCAAGAAACTACCTCAGTCCAGAGTGACAGATTGGCAAGGGACGAGATCAAAATCATCCGATGTTCTTCACAAATTCTAGTTACTATCTTCAGATAGATAATATTTTTAATAAATTCAATATTAAATTAAGAAATGATATTGATCTTTTTCCATTCCATGCTTATCTCCTCGCTAAGACGAGGAATGACGTGACAATTCAAAACCCTCTTTTTTCTGAAGGGAAAAAAAACGTCGATTGTCTTACTTATACATTTCCCTGCAGTTCCCCTTTCCTAGAGAACTCTCCAACTCGTCTTACCCTCTACTGTATACTTGGATTTAAGCAGAACTGCCCCTGACGTAAATCAGCTGTTGCGGTGTCATCCAATCGGGAGGTTGGACGTCACCATAGAGACGTCACTGTAGCGACGTGTAAGCTCCCGTCTGGACGACACCGTAACAGCTGATGACCTGCCAGGGGCAGCTCTAAATAAATCGAAGTATAGCCATGGAAGAACGGCGGCCTGCGTCGTCTCGTGCACTCGCCATCCAACTCCGTCGCGTGACGAGGAGAAGCTGGGGAGAGGAGAGGAGGGGTGGGTTGGAGAGGGGAGGGGAGGGGGTTGAGGTCGCTGTTGCGTCAGCGGGTGCGCGCGCCGCCCCCGCAGAAACCTCACCGCCGCCGTCGCCTCCCGCGCCGCTCTCGGGCTGCTCCCAGCTGACTCCCACGGCGCGCGGGCGGCAGGCCAGATGACGCCGACCGCGGGTCGAGTATGCTCCCGGAGGGCCTGCCCCCACGCTCCAACCTGAGCCATTAATTAGACGGTGGCGTTGAAAATGCAAAATAAGAGTAAACAATGTTTATGTAAACGCGTGTATTTAAGTATATACTTAACGTTTACAAACATTATATAAAGTTTAAAAACATAATTTTGCAAAAATATTCATCGAAATGAACTGGTATTCGAATAATTCTTAGTGTATAATCATCACATTTCGGGTTGGAGATGGGATGAGATATTATTGCAATTAAACTGTGGTGTATTGAAATCAGATTCCAATATTCAAGCATTTGGATATTATAGCAAAATCTATTTTTGTCAACAACTGATAATATTCCTATTTTTTTTTACAATGTAGGAAATGGTTTTGCTTACGAAAAATATAATAAAATTACTTCCCGGCTGATGGAGAAATATATTCCCCGATAATACCAGGATGACACATAAAAAACATTCAAATATTCCTCAGCTCTTTTTAATTTTTTTATTTATTTATTTTTATTTTTTTTTTGTTCCAAGATCCTAACATTCTTTAGCGTTTCTTTTGTGAGAAATAGCTACCTAATATTTCACGATTTGCTTTCGCTGTAGTCTGCGAAGTTGCAATACTTGGAAACACCTCGAAACACTCCCTCAGTTTCGAAACGTCGCAAATTGAAAACATCCATAAATGGCACTGTCGCGTATTTCGCTGTTTTGCAACTTATTTTCCGCACTTTTGTCGGTGAAATAGGCCCACAGGACAAATTATTTATAATTTCTTTGTGGATGTGCTAGGTGCCTGAAACAAAGTAGATTCTTAAGGTATATACAAACGCATCAAAGATGTTTCAGTACGTGTAGTTGACTCAGTACAAAGTCCTACGAAGGCAAACATACTCTTGTTTCCTAAACAAGACGGATCTATTTCGAAGTCCAAATATAAATCTGTTCTCTACTTGAAACAAACAACTCGCTGATGGAATAATAACGTGAAAATTTGCGTACAACGTTTTGCGGAAAGCTCTTGTGTTATTCAGTACAACCCTTTACCATATTATAAAAGTATGTCATTTAGTAAGTTAACACATGTGTTTTTTAGTGCAGAACTTTGCTCTTTACTTTCGATGTTTCGTTTTTCAAGGAACATGTTGATCTGTCGGACTGTCAACAAATTCGTGATCTCCCCCCCCCTCCCCCAAAAAAATCTTCTGAGAGCGCGAAGGGTATGTTGTTAAAGTAAAAATCCTCCAACAGCTCTGAAAAGTAACTTAACTGACAGTTCATATTTGTGGGTAAAACCTGATTAGAGTATGTAGCTCCACTTCACTCGGCTTGCATGACCATATTTCATTTCCATTACATCCAGATAGTTTATTCGCTTCTATAAAATGCTGGTAAATATCAAATATCAGAACTTTTCTCTTCATTGTAAATAGAACGTAAAACTTCTGAACCATAAAACTATTGTCAACTTCTGAAAATTCTACTAACACGAAAGTGGGGATCACTAGAAAAACACGCAAGATGATCCACTGCAAAGATTGTTACAATTCATAGCAAACAAATTTATTATAAGAGGCCTTTATTAAACCGTATAAACTGACTTAGGACAATAACTGTCCCCATTGCAGTGTCTGCGGGAGGTCGTACGGCCCGAGTAATGAGTGGCGGAATTTGGCCATAGTCATGCAGCTAAGGCTGATTCTGGGAGAGAATTCAAGCGACCGGCCGCTCAGTTCGGTTTGTTTTTCGCGGTTTCTCTGATCGATACCAGGCGAATGCCGGACCAGTGCCTTAAGTAACGGGCCATGGACCATGGACAACGCCCGATATTTCCTTCTTCCAGTTTCCATTTCTTCGTCTTACGCTCTTCCATTATATTCATTTCATCACCACTGTCGGGAACTTTGTTTTTCCCGGCGGAGCTGCTGCCCTGTCGGCGGATTTATCTTGATGGGAAGACCCCACAAGCAGTCATCTCCACGATACAACGTTCACCATTTTTATGAGTCTAATGAACAGGGCTTGGATTATGATGACCTAAAACGTCTTTAAAAATGACCTATAAGAATTCTTAAACATAATAGGAAAATTACCTAAAAAAACTTTAGAATAAGGGAAAATGACCTCATTTTTTTAAATACTCATAAGATTTGTATGAAGATGTTAACTTATTCAGTGAATTTTACAATTTTACATTTTTAAAAATTATGTATATGAGAATTTATATTTAAAAATTTAATTTAAGAAGGAAATATAATGCTTAACTCCGATCTTCCAAATCTTCGGTTTTGAAAAGCCGAAGTTACGGAAGACCCGTGTAATTTTCGGATTGTGAAAAAGTGTTCATTGCAGTAGTGAATTTCATCATGAAATGATGAGATAATCATAACCATACAAGTTAGCTACTTCTACAATTCACCAATGAAAAGATAAGTCATCAGAATCCGAGCGCTGCTCATGACTGTAGCAGTTGACAGACGAAATAATCAACCAATCAATCTATCATGAAGTGTTCAAGCAATCAGATGGAAATAAAAAAACAACCTAATCACAATCGTTTCCGCAAAAATTCGCGCCTGCGCGAAAGCAACCGCGGAGATCGTGGAGCCTCCGACACCGCCGGCGGCCGCGCCTTATCTCGGGGCACGTGCCGGCGGCCAAACACCTTTATCTTCTCATCCGCGCGTGTAATTGATGGCATTACCCAGCAAGAAAAACCGCTTCGTTTTGGTTCGGAAGTGGAGGACACCGCGGTGGGGAATGATGGTGCACTTTGGGTCAAAATCGCCCAAAAGGCGAGCATAGCAAAAATTGAAGTACTGCATCGTGTTTGGACATATTTTTTGTGTGTGTTTTGAGCATACAATATTTAAGTTTTTATGACAATTGGTAATACAGAATTGAATACAAATTAATGTGTCGCAATTATTTATATAGCTGGCTAAGTTGTAATGTATTTTCTTAGTTTCTTCATATGTATGTATGTACGTACTTGGCGCGACAGCCCGTAAATGGGCTCAGGCCTACCGTTAACGTCCCTGCCTTGCAGCCATGGGTTAAAGGGGGTACGTGTGGTTAGCACGTCGACATCTCCAAACCATATTCCGGTCTTTTCAACCTGAGAAGTGAAGTGAATTATCTCATCGCCACACAGCAACATATGCTGGTACATCGCAAAGAAAACTCGCATTATAGTCTTGGCTCGACCGGGAATCGAACACGGGGCCGCGTACTGGAAAGCGAGCATGCTCACCAAGAGCAAGCCACGAGCTATTTCTTCATGAGGTACTCGAGCCAAGTGACATATTTGCAATGCTAAATTGAGCCAAGTTATGACTCGAATCCGGCCAAGACATCCGATCTAGGTGATTCAACGTGTGCGAGTAGAAACTGAAATCAGATCTATCTAACATTGGATCATTTCATCACACTGTCACTTTATTATTGCTCTGTCCCATTCAGTTGCAATATTCATTTTGCCCAAGTGGTATTTCAACGTTTTCACGGCAACTATAACACAGTGTTCAAAAACCGTTTAAATGATTTAAGGAAAGCTGTAAATATTCATATTGTTGCTCAGTTAAATGCATTACGTACGATTTTCTGTTTTAAATGTCAGCACGTGTAAAAAAAATACTATGCGCGAGTGTGTTGAAATTGCGACCCACTGTACGCCGATGTTTCGATGCTGTTCCGTTGGCGCGTGGCGCGGCCGGGGACGAGGCCTCGACCCTTAGAAGCAAGGCGAAGGGCGAAGGCGCGGCCTGAGTTGCGTAACGCGTCGTTATCTGTCGCCGTGGCAGGAGATCTGCCAGGGCGCGCGCGCGCTGCAGGTGTTTGCTGGCGAATGAACGCGCGATCTGTGACGCAAATGGAGGAGTAGTGCATCGGAATGCATTTCTCGAAGTGTCTTGCGCAAGGAAGTGCACTTACCCTTTCGAAGGACGTTACGCGTACGGGCGTAGCAAAGAGGTGGAGACCTAGGACTACGCACCTTCCACTTTTTTTTCTCCCTCCCTTTTGTAGTCGACAGGTGGTGCAGTTGTTTGCATCGCGGAATGGAGCCAAGTTACGCTGTTCGAATCCGGCCAAGCCATGTCCTCTTTCAACATGTGCGATTGGAAGCCGGTGTCAAATACATCCGGCCGTAATTGATTTCTTCATTCTGACGTCACGTGATTGCTTCTCGTAGTGCTGGGCCAGCGAATCGGTTAGTGGAGAAGGCTTTGACAGCTTTTCTCAATGATAAACTGAGAAGGCTTATCCTTGCCGACAAATGCCATTAGTAAAAGGCATAGCCTTTAGATTTTAATTTGTAAAATTGTAATAAGTTTTGCACTAAGTCGTCAAGACTCTTCAGTATAGTTTTCGTTCTTTCCTTCTCTTCCTGAAATTTGGTGAATGTTTATTCTATTATTTTATTCGTAAACACCACCTCTTCAAAGGCGATTTCTGTTCAATGCCCCATTAAAGTACATTCCATACAAAAATTATAAAGAGTTTTGTGTTCTTAAAGCTTAATCTAGTCGACGCAATTTTGATCAAAACAGCACCTTCCTCGCAATTAAAGCTAATATCTTGACATAAGTCACAGTAACGCGTGTATATCAAATACTTTTTCAACAAATTCATGAAATTACGGGCAATTTTAATATATTACGGGCAATTTAGCTTAAAATAGTTATGTTAATAGTTTCCTAAAAAAATCACTAACGGCACAGAAAAACTCCATTATCATTTTCCCGTTTAAACGTTTTTCTAATATTTCTGTCGTAGTATATTCGGAAATGTACATCTATTTGTTCAGGTTTCCGTGAGTTCGGTAGTTCTTTTCCACCGGAGTTCACATATACGGGGACACTTCCTCGTGATTCAACTTGTGTGCCTGCGCGCCTGTAGCAGCGCGACCTGTCAAAGGGCATTGTGTAACGCTTCCGTGGGCTCGGATGGGCACGCGAAGACGCGCGTGGGGGCGTGAGGGCGGGGCGACGGAGGCGGCAGGGTCGTCGCGCCGCCCCCTCGCGCTCTGCATCGATCCACGGAAGGCCAGGTGTCTGCTCCGACCCCGCGGACCCGCTGTCTTCTCCATCGGAGCAAACGGCATTACTTAGTGGGGTTACACACAGTCCCCGTTTTCTCCGACCTTTGACGAATGGGCGGCGCCAAGGGGGGGGGGATGATCTAATCATATACAATCGGGAAAATTACGTACGCCCATCACTCACTCATGGTTAGGCCCCCTTCCGGTACCCTGTTTGGATAAAGCGAAGCGTCATTTGAGGTCTCGGTCTGCTGTGAGAAAGTAATCATTTGTTTCGCATCCTTCGAAATTATTATTATCGCTTAGACCACTACTGATCACGCTAAACGTGTGCAATTTTTTCAGAATCAGCTTTTTAGCTGTATCTCTCAGTACGACAAGATTGTTACGCATTGAAGTGTGAATTACGAGATGATAGGATGATGATGATGATGATGATGGGCGATGAGACAATCACAAATACGACCATGGCTACGCACGACTCGAACCTGCAGCTTCCTCGGCGCAGAGGACGGCTTCCGCGAGCGTCTGCGCCACGGAACCAAATTTTCAAATTTAAAAAAAAGTTACATATGGTTAGTTACGTCATGGTCAGTCAGTTCGTAGAGAAGGGGTCAGTTCTGGTTTTTGGGAACTTTTTTCGTATTCTTCTGATCTAATTAAAAGACTTAAATTACTAACTAAAATAATTGTATGTCATTTATGACGTCGATATGCCACACCACTAAGCTAGAGATCAGTCTCGTACTTATTTCTGAGCCTAGGTTAGAGAAGAGGCCCAGGCATTCCCCACAGCCTTTCCATCCATTCCCCTTCGCAGCTACAACTCTTGAGGCTGGGAGCAGAGGTATTGCCCACAAAGCTTTTATTTGCTTAAAAAATATAGACCATTAGATCACCAGAACGTGTCTCGGTGTATGAAAACATGCCTAATATGAACACAATAGTCATTGTTGGAAACATGTCAGAAGCAGTTTTTTTTTCGCATTTTTGAGAGTAGAATTTTAAAAAAATCTGTTGAGTCATGTATAATATAGACTGGTAACTATAGTTTCTACCGTAATTATCTAAGAGTCTCTAACTTCGAATTGTCATTTATTGCATTACAACGCATTGCCCATTTCTTGATCGAAAGGTACGCAATATGACCCTCCAAATTGGCGACAAGTTGGTCAACCCTGATGCAATCAATATGTGACACGTGTCTCTGGAGTTTGAAGGGAAATTGATGCAATTTGTAAGCGAAACCGGAACAAAGGTAAGGGTTAGTGTCTTGCGTCTGGTGCGTAACTTGAGAGACTTGCGTAAAAGGCGAAGTTTACTTTAATGCATATATGAAAGAGAATTCAATAATGTGAAACAATGTCTAAATTTAAATTCCTTACATTTTTTTCTGTGTAATGTAATTTGCAGTATATTTGTCGCTAAGAAATTAGATATAGTTCCTCAAATATTTTTAGTATTGATTGTGAACCATTAAAAAGAAGACATCGATTATATGAATTATTTCATCACAATTGAATAGTATATTTTTTTGATATTACAATATTCGTCATTCAACTAAAGTAAGAATGCAAGTCTAATTTTCACAAAAAACGTTAGTTTGAGCACCCCTAGGTTTTACGGGCGCAACTTTTGCGATTTGCGGATAATGCAAGTAATTCATTCATGCATCTTACATATTTATAATAATAATAATAATAATAATAATAATAATAATAATAATAATAATAATAATAATATCGGTGATATTGTCTCGTTATGGAAACTCTCTCATGTTTAACCTCCACAACGCTTGAAGCATTACACATATCGAAATACAAGACGTGCTGTTATGCCTGGTATTGCAACAGAAAATCAACCCGTTAAGATACAGTCCAGTTATTCCAATACCAGAATGTGGCAAATAGCAGACCATAAGAGTGAATTAAAGTAAAAACGATTAACTCCGATATGCAATATCCCCTGGCATCATTCTACAACAAGATGTGCTTTCGAAAAAGAGTAAAACAGCACATTGTTTGCCAAGCTATTGCACCGTATCTGGCAAATGAAGGGCGCTTTGTCGCCCAATGTCACGCCAACATGAGTGGCTCTGATTGAAGCAGATTCCGGACCGCGCTCGTGTCCAAATCGTTGGGTGATAGGCGTATCAGGAGGAGGTCATCGCCGGCAGCGGCCTCTTTATGAAATCGATAGCCGTTGACTCAGCGCACGCAACTGGTGTGAAGCGGACCGGCCGAGCCGCTACGCGACGCGGAGGTCCCAGGACCGCCCACGCGCTGCGTTGTAGTCCCCCCCCCCCGTTCCACGGAGACCACACCCGCGACGTCGCTGGCTTCGCAAACCACCGGAGCGCTAGTTGTTTTTCTCCCTCCCTAGAGTCGCTTATAGTTTTTACTGTTTTCCACATTAAATGTTTTTTTCACGGCGTCGTTAGCCGAATTGCTTAACTACACTCCGTGAAGTCGCGGAAGTGAAGCAACGCGATACGCCACGGATACCTGGCTGGGGAACCGTGAGAACTAACGAGCCTCTGGCAGACGGTTATAATAGGCAATGACTGACAACGACTTTAGGAGACAAAAGAACACATTTAACAGAAGATTACTCCAAATATATGCTCAATGCCCAAAAGATGGTTAAGACGCGTAGTTGCGAAAAAAGCACAATCTTCCTTTTTGTTTTTACATTTTTCTCTCACTAGAGTCGCATACATTTTATACAGTTTTTCTGATTAAATGCGTCATCGGAATTGCTTAACTGCATTCCGCTCATGTTACGGAAGTTGTCACTCGAGACACCACTGATTCCTGGATGGGTGACTGAATGAGGAACCCTGATTACTAACGAACCTCTAGCTGAAGGGATAAAGGCAATGACGGACTGCGACGGACAGGACAAAAGACGAATTTAACGCGGGATTACTCCATATGCCCAAAAGATGGTTAAGAAACGTACAAATAGTCGCGAAAAGGCACAAAATGTTTTCGAAATTATCATAACGACAAATAAAATGTAACGAAACTAGTCAGAAAATTCGTAGACAATATTCTTAAATTTGTTTGCTTTCTGGTTGAAGTGATTCCTCCAAACGCTTCCTTCTACACTATTACGATTCCCTAGCACCTTTTGCCTTTTTAAATAAATGAATATTATTCCTAATCTAGTTAAATTTTAATAACTTATGTTGTATTATATAATGTTGTTAAAATAGGACGATACCAAATAAACCTTCATCTACAATAGATATTTAAAAAATTCAGCAGTTTTTGTTTGCCATAATATATATATAAATTTAAATCAAGAAAAGTGAAATCAAAACAAAATTCCTTCTTTGGCCTTTAATTTTTTTGTTTCAGCGGAAGCGTTTTGGATTTCCGTATTCTTGTATTGTCTTGTACAATCTTGTATTTAATGTATATAGATGAAAATCAACAGGACGCAATCTAAATGCAAGAAGCAGAAGTTTTTAACACCCTATTATTAATTATTTTAAATTTGAATAATTAATAAGAAGAATTAAAATTCTATTTATTTTTTTTTCGACGAATTAATTTCCTTGGTTACTGAACTTGGAATCAATTTATGTTTAATGTAATTATGCAATTGTTTAAGACTGTAATGAAATATGTATACAATTCGGTAGTGTGATTCTAGTTTTCCTCGCAATATTCTATTTTCATTGCATACGCAACTGGTATCGAAGATCAAAATTGGTCATTGCGTGTTAGTCCTTGAACTTATCCAGAACCTTACAGAAATAGCACGATGTAAATCTCCGTAAATGAGATCATAAAGTAGCACATTTAGAGCTACCAAGATTATTAGTAGAATACAGTATTTAATTTTCTTTACTGAACACTTGTAGTAATAGTTTAATATAATTGAATGTATCATTAAACATAATCGTTTTAACTACGATTTTTTTTCTGCAACTCTTGAGAGTGGTTTGAAATAATTACGGTTGTCCATATATTTAACGCTCATGCTTTCTGCGTGATTATGAGAAATAATCAGAGATTTGCCGACGCTTCATGACCTTGTATTTTGTTCTCTGCATTGCCTTGCTCAATGCGTCGGCATGGCTACCCGCTTTACGTGGTCAGCGCTATGAACTACAACGTATATAATTGATTGCGTGACTCATTGTACTTGGTGAAGCTGATGAGATATTTCTTTAATGCTCTGGAAATATGGAGTATTTACCTTTAAAATGAAACAATAGGATTTTATGGCCTGAACACGGATCATACAAATGAATCTTAGAGGAACTACTTTACATTACTCTATGGGCTTGACGGTGAATTACCGACTTCAAACGCTCTTTTTACTTCAGTAAAATTTCGATAATTTGTGATTTTTCAATATTGCTAAAGAATCCTCGACAGATTACTCAATCGTGATTTTTCGTGTGCTTACGTAAGCGAAACGAGGGCTATCATTCTTATCTTCCACAGTAGGGTTCTTGCAGGGCGGTCTCGGCACAATCTGGCGCGATGGGAACTTACGGTGGGGGAGGGAGATGAGTCTTACACAACCTAATGAGCTTGAAAATGACAAAAAGAAAGTCTTAAGGGAGATAGGGGCTTCGTGAAAAGCACGTCCGCGGATCGGGTTGCGTGACGCTCGACAAGTGCCTGTAGGCAATGCGTTCCGCTAGGTGATGGATCTTTGATGGTAATGATAAGCGGCTGTCATTACGAAGAATAATTGTGTTCAATTTGGCACAAGTAAACAGAAAAAATGTGTATTTGGTTGGAGTCGTTTCTGGGGTAATTGTCGGCAATAAAATAATGTGTGCGAATTTGATGGAACACAATTGTTTAAAATGCTTGTTTTATTGCACTGAAATTTGTATTATTTCGTGAGATATTGCAAATACTAATTTAAGAAATTCCAGCAAGTACAGTGACATAAATTTGTTTTGGGATGTCATTTATAAATGTTTTAAGGCTGACAAAGTAAAGATTAAGTATATTTATTGAGTAGGAAGACTAAGAAGAAGCCGATAAATCCTGAAATGTAGTGGTGGAAGAATGACATTAATTGTAAAAAAATGAAGTAAGACACAACGTACACATTTTATACATCACGAATGTCTCAAATAAGTTTATAAGAGTCATATCGCTTCCTGGTAACTTAAGGATGGAGAGCTGTGATTTGAAGTGATAAAATGAAGTGCATACTTTTTCCGTCTTTACGCAACTTCATTCACTAAGCGACCATCAAATGTTTCTTTTCGAAACGCTTTCGTGAAATACTTCGTTTGACCGGATTCCCGAAAAGATGGCTTAACAACAAAGAAATAGTAATGGTAGTCATTATTCGTAAATATTCTTTGTGAGCTTAATTTAAGTTGACGTCACGAAACAGCCTAACCAGTACCAACCTTATGAAGAGAAAATTATCGATGAAGTTAGATTTCTCACCACTTCAATACCTCTTTGTTGTACTGTATTTTAAGACGCTCTAACTCGCCATGTGAATGAAAGTAAGGAAAAACATTTTGCATGCTACCAACGTATGATCCTCTTGAGTGCTCGTGCACCACCTCTTCATCGTCCTGCATATTAAATATTCTTCCGCAGCACTTGGTGCGCCTGTCGCGTAACAAATGGCACAAGAGTTGGGTACAAGGTTTCGAATATGTTAGGTACTTCGGGAACTGTTGGATGCAAGAAGGCTGCTTTTATCTCTTGAGTGTCCACGTGTCCCTTCTTCAGAAAGCTGTAATTATACTTGGGTCACTAATGATCTTGTGATAGTAAGTGAACTGCTTTTTAGTAGACTGAATATTTATCTAGTGATACTTTTTAGCTTCTATATTTTAAGTGTTCTCTCAATCGTTTTCTAAAGAACTTCATAGTTTTCTAGTTAAACTTTACCTACCACGTTTTTCTCAAGATAAGCAGTAGCTATAGAGCAGAAACAGCACAGATTTTTGTTTACTGTCAAAAGTTGTTTCCTCGTAAATACCGGATGTCCTAGTGGATTTGTTGAGAAATGTATTGTCCTTTTGGTGTAGTGATTTAGATTATCAGTGCTTGGGTATTCTCAGTTGAACGCAAATATTTAATGTAACTTTATCATCCCTAAGATGTGAAGAGAGATGGACGAAGAGAAGTCTGATAGCGCTTGGAGGTTGGAGTCGCTTATCTGGCAGTTGTCCGTGAATGTCTTTCAAACAGTGCGTCTAAACAGTGCGTCTCTCCCTTCCTTTCAGCTGCGCCCACTACGTAAACGGACATGAACCACCAGGGAGTGAACAGTGGCCCAGGGATTGCTCATTACAGGCCCGATGACGTCCAAAACGGGTATGACACCGAAGCGCCTAGAGGAGCGTAGCCTGTTCTGGCTTGTGTTTCCGCCAGTCGCCTACATTATTTGTTACCGCAGTCTGGAACGAATGGACGCTTCTGCATTTGTGTTTGCTTTTGTTAGGTGGCAATGCCAGGTGCAATTCTCTACAAATTCGAGCTAAAAACAATATATAGGAATATACAGAAGGTGTACCGATATTATATTTACATTAATGAACATTTTCAGCAGTGTTTTTTAATAGAAAGCAAGTAAACCGAAGAACGAACTATTTGTGTTTGATTTTCCGATCCCTGTAACCAATGCATTGCGTGTCATATCAATCGGCAGCTTAAGACTTTCTATCTACGTATTTTATTTATTTTTTTACTTGTTACTTGAGGTAATAGAAGTTACTGCCAAAACAATTTTCAGTTTTTGTCAATGAAATAGGTTAATGACATATTTATCATTTCAAATTTCCAAATGTTTTTTTACCAATCGAAGTGTGGTGTATTTCTAAATAATAAATTGTTGCAAGATTTGCCACCCTGGTAGAAAACTCTTTGCTTTCAAAGAAATAGTGAGTATACTAGCAAGCACACCAAATTTATTTACAAACAAATAGCTGTGGATTTTTACTGCCATATCGTGAGTACAGGACGTTAACGCGCCAACTTAACGTGACAGTATCTCTAGAAGAATAAAGTCATAAAACAGTGTCCCTGCCTGTTTCACACGCCGACATCGTGGAGAAGATCGGTATGAGAGATTTGCACCTGCAGTGGCTTCTTCCCAACAGATTTGTTTTGTGAGTCCAAAGCCATTCCGCGACATCTAAATGTTCTAACATTTCTCAAAACTCCACTTTACTAACAAGAGCCCTTACATCGTTCCCTCTAGCTTTCTAGCGTCCAATTCTTTGCTGAAGCTTCTACTGCGTCATCTCGTATAAATCCTACGATGCTTATTATGTGTTTTAAAAATGGAAATGATTATATTAAGTAGAGGTAGACGTATCTTCTTTCTCTGTCTCTTCATATTTGATGTTTTAGCCTATGGTTGTTAGAATAGAATGACATTCATCTTTCTTTCAGAGAATGAAGGTAATACATTTTATTTCCTTGAGATGTGTAAAAGTTGGAAAGCTACCTGACGAGCTTAGCATATTGCTCATGGCAACTGGGAAATTGCAAGATGAGAAACGAACTTCAATCATTGAACATTGTTATTGCAATTGTCGTATGAAGTGGAATAATTATTTATCTACTACACCTATATGCTTGGGAATAGAGGGAAGCTAGAAAAGTGTTGTCTTTTTACTCATAAATTATAATTTTTTAACTGTTTTGTTGTTTGCTGGAAGATGTTTTGTATTGATTGGAGCTGTTTATTTTCTGCCCACAGACAGCATTTCCTCTGTATAGCAGCTGTCTTATGAATGATCTTTAAAAATAAAAATAATTTTCTAATCTAATAAAAACATATTTTTATAAAATAAATTATAAATATATTAAAAATATTTGTTATTCGATTAGAAAATTATTTTTATTTTAAAAGATCATTCACTTGACTAAAAGCAATTTTGGAGAGGTTACTTTCTTCGTGTAGCTACAAAAGGGTAATAAACTTTAGAAGAAATTTAAACGCGGTCTACACCAATGTAATAATTTTGTACTACTTTCTTCTGTAATTTTTGCGTAATGTTATGTTTCATTAAAAATGAATGAATACTTGTTAGTTTTAAATTTTTAAAGACATATGTGATACGACAGTAAATAATAAAGTAATACAATTAATATAAATGTTCTACATTTTTTGTTTGCTTCATAAAGTTAAAATATGTCAAGAGAAATTTAAAATAACTAGTGATAGAAATGACTCCAGATTATAAATACATGGCGTAGTTTGATTAAATATAAATTATATATTTGGCTTACTGATAATGTATACTTTAACGCGTCCATAAAATTGCTTAATTATCTTTTTTAAATATAAAGTACAGACCTTTCACTATTTTCACCAACTGAAATCTGCATGTGGAATTAAACGGTCGAATTAGTGTTAAAGTCGAAAGCGACTCTCTTCACAAGTGGATGGTAAAACAGAAGTTAAATAACAATAATAATAAATTATTAATAATAGTAATAATCAAATTTGATACTCTTAATTGCGAAGAGGCACAGTCCTTGAAACGTACCCTTCCGTCAGACCACTTCTATACATTTACATTTTCATTATTACAATTACAATCCAGGTGTTCGGGCGCAAATAATAATTGGAATTTCGCGCTTCATAGATAAGTGCAATAAAGAATTCGCATGAAGTGAGCTGAACATAACCTACAAACGAATGTATATTGATATTTATTCTCTTCATTATAAACTAAGAACCTCAACTTACGTTCGTAAGAAAAATTAAAAAGTCAATAACATTAACTTCGCAAAAGTCCTAAGTCATTTCTTACACTTTCATTTCTCAATTCTGAACAATTTGTAAGATTGGGGAGAGAGCAGAGTTTACTTTTTTATCTGCTATCCTTACAGCAAAGGGGTCGTCCCTTCACTTTTTTCTGTTGCTTCTTTTCGCACTGCGCTCCGGCTCGAGCGCGCGTGACGTCACTCTGTGGGTTCGCAGGATGAGCACCGTGCTGGGGTATTCGCCCAACGCGCGCATCGACAAGACGCTGCTGGAGAAGTTCCTGCGGCTGCCGCTCCCTGAGGATCGCGTGCAGGCCACGTACATCTGGATCGACGGCACCGGCGAGAACGTGCGCGCCAAGGACCGCACCATCATCGGCGTTCCCACCAGCATCAAGGGTACGAAGCGTGCATGTGTAATTGATTCGTTTAGCTTCCTGCTCACCCTCGTTCGTTTAGCTTCCTGCTCACCCTCGTTCGTTTAGCTTCCTGCTCACCCTCGTTCGTTTTGCTTGCTCGTCGTCACTTCCTTCTCCACTCATTATTTCCTTCTCCTAAACAATAGCTGCCTTGATCTTTCTCTCTGAATCATCTTCGCCTTTCCTCGATTTCCTTCTTTGCGCATCTTTCTTCGATTTACTTTTCACGATTTTTCCCTGTTTTATTTTCTTTCTTTATTTCATAATTTTCCTGTTAATTTTTTCACTCTAGCTTGTTCTATTATTTGCTACTTTAATTTATTTTTTTCTACATTCTTTTTTCTTGAATTCTCTTCCCGTTCTTAATTAAATGTACGTATTTTTTTTAGAACTTCCCCTTTTAAACCAAAGACCTGAATAAAATGAGATGTTGACCGTGATTCTTTGCATTCTGCAAACTCGTATCTAACCGCATCAAGACACCGGAATCAGTGACCCTGAAAACACCGCAGAACAGTCTCAAGGTGTATTAATGTCGATACAAATGTCCATGACATACTGGCTCGTGTTAACCGCAAAGCATGTAGGTTGTTGCGATAAATATCAGAAATGCATTTCAGGGTTTTCAGAAAAAAAATTAAAAAATGCATTCTTTGGATGAGAAGACTGTTTGGTCGAATAATTAATTTAGGTAAAAACGAAAAATTACGTTTTGTATTTATCAGGAAACCGTAGTATCAAATTAGTGTAGCAATTCGAAGTAAAGTTCTTACAACTACTCGCGGACGCATCTTGTTGATTTAATAAGGCTTAAGGTCGCCCTGTAATAACGCAAATCAACATTACCTATTGAACTGAATGCAGGATGCGCACAAATTCCAAATGTATTTTTCAGCGACCGTACTAGGCAAAAGTTTTTATGTCGTGCAACCCGCTGAATGGAATCCATCTTTGCTTAGCATTGTGTTTGAATTAAATTTGTCAACAATTGTTGGCCGCAATATTATTGCAGCTGAGTTCGTTTCCATTATTAAGACAAGATGCACTATTAGCGATGGCAATATCTGTTTCTTGTAGAGTATTCGGATTGCATTTAACGTATTTTACCGGAAATGCAGTTACATAAATTAGAAATCAAAGGTGTTTCTTCGTGAGCTGTTTTTTATGCCTTTATAATGTTAATTTGATAGTGTTGGCAGATTGCTTTCGAAAAGTAAATTAACTTTTTGTATCTCATCTTTACATTACACGAAAAATGGCCAGAGGCCAATTGCTATGAAAATGTTGAGGTAAATTAAATCACTGCAAATAAAAAACGGGATTTAGGATCAAAGCCAAAAATTCTACTCGAACCAAATGTAAGGTGTTTCTGAGAGGCCGGGTTCCTTGCACATCTGATGTTACTATGCGTGTGCAGTTTGTGACCTCCTTACAAGTAAAAATTGGTATCCGTTACTACGGAATAAATAGCTCTTTCGTAACAGGTCATTTGAAATGGAGAACGTTCCAAATATTAGTTGTACATAAACCTCTCCAAAAATGTACGATCCTTTTGTGATCACCCTTTCGTGATATCAAACGGAAAGGCATGCTCCACCTAATGCAGTTTACGTAAGGAATTTGAATAAATGATCCGTTTCCTGTCATTCAATACAGTTTGAGCACGCCTAACTCTTTCTCGTCGATGAGCATCAAAGAAAATTCAAAAGACAGCGCTCTCCGCACGAATCAAACAGCAGTTCGTGTTGAATGCAAAAGCGGGTAAGCGCGTAATTGCACATGAATATGAGAGCTAAAAATTATGATCAAAGGCTGATGAATTTAAATAGGTAGTGTCCACCCTATGAGGATGTGAACCAAGGCATGAAACTTGCTAGGGAGTTCGCAGAGAATGTCCAGTTAGGGTTTCCCTTACGCCTGATAGTGAACGTCCGGACTTCCTTCGCAATATGTGTTGTATGCGCTGTATTCGTGAGTTCGTAAACGGCTGGCGCTCACGATGGCATAATTTTCAATTGGAGTTTCAATGCAATATCTTCTCCCAATAATATATTGCAATTAATACATTCATTAATATATTGCTGCCGCATTAAATAATGGTACATTCGCAGATTACAAAGTTGCAGTGACATTTAAGCTAAAAGTGGACGCCCAGTGGTCAAAATTCAATCGTAATTTTTAAAAAATCTTTGAATTTAGTCCATTACGTCATGCGAGAGTATGTAATAGTACTGCATTGTCTTGTTTGCGTTGATGCCTTGCAATACCTATGAAATTTGAAAACCCATAACAGGAGACGACAGGGCGCCTCGCCTTCTCCCACGTGACTGAGAAATACAATGAATACTTGCCTCGTGACCTCAACCATAGCCAGTATAGTATATTTGACTTCAAAAGGATTTTGCTATCTCCAGTACCCCTTACGTGTAATAAATGGAAAACCAGCTCTCTCACTTTTGTACGGAAGAAGGGTTCGCATTTTTTCTAGATCGACACTTTCTTAAATCATTTTCGGCGGAGATTCATTGCCCACACTAAGATATAACACTTAGTCATTATCTAGGCGTCATAGTTATATCATTTTTGAAACGGCAAACATTAACAACACAAAATATGAAATCAAATCTATATTAATACTGCCACCAGAAAACTGTTCTAATATCATTATTCTAGAAATTAAAGAGTTTTGAATTCTAAATTTAACATCAGACATCGTCACATTGTGCTTACATGTTCATTCTAATCGTTAATTCGATGAAAAATGATATTTCATTGGATAAAAATTTGATAAAATTGTGGCTGACTATATATCGCAATGCACTTTATGTAACACTATGAAACCATTCTCATTGTACATCGTCATTGAGCTAGTGCAAAAGCGAACTAAAATATACAAATTTTGTAGATTATTTATTCCAAGTCCTGAAAATTGATACACCCGCGAACAGTAAATATACTATTCTCAACATACAATACACATTTATCTTCCTACAATAGAATTTATATAAAGAGAGTGGTTTGTCAATTGCTCGTTCCACAACTTTGTCGACTTTTAATTTCAGTTCTGCTAGTGTTATAAAACAAATGTTATATCAATCCTTTGAGTACGAAATATTACCTTCTACTAATTTGCTTGGTCTCTTTCCCAGTACTTCTCACGGATAAAGCATTTCAGAAAATCGTCTCCTGGTAAAACTGCAAATGCTCTTCTGGGAAAGAGGAAAGATTGCGCAACGGGTCTTAATGTTCCTCTTCGCGTGAGGACGGTGTACGAGGCACGCAAGAGTCACGAGGCTCTTGAAGGACGTGTGGGCGACTGAATCAGGGGCCGGAAAGACGAGAAGCCGGCTGCAGTAATACCTCGCGACGTACGGTGCATTGGAGGCCTGCCAGTTGCATGCGCTGGAGAGCTTCGCAGCGATGGCCAAAATAAGCTCTCCGCGTGTCCCTTGCGAGCCCTTGCGAGCCCTTGCGTGTCACGGACTGCACGCAGCGCGCAGAATACTCCACAGGAACTATGTAGAGATGCGACATCGATGTGGGCCGTTTTCAAACCATCATCGACATTTGTAACGCAAATTTATTGAACAGTTTTTTATCATCGATGTTTTGTGCTGGATGGTTTTGTACGTTGTCGATGGCTTTTTAATTATAAAAATTAATAACAAAAAACTCCTGGTTTTCACTTCTCAGTAAATTGATTTTTCTTTGACACAATGTGAACACAAGAGAATAGAAAGATATTAGAGTTTGCGTTCACAAATGTAGTTTTATTTTTGTAAAATTTCATCTTAATCAGTTTTCTTAATTGTTTCAATTATTTTTTTCGTTCTTTTCGAAAATCTGAATTATAAATTAATAATAATGTTCTAATGTCCACTGTCATATTACATTATTCCTCGTACAAACGTTAAGCTATTAAACCAGTAATCAGAATATTGATTTTTTTTTAAACATAAAAAATGTTAGGGCGATGTATTATGGAATCGATTTAATTTTGAGCATCCATCACTTGAAACATCGATGTTTCGTAGGTGATATCGCATATCGACATCGCACAACGCTCTGCACGCTCAGGAAACGAAAACGGTAATTGTACACTCGTAAAATCAAGCCGGGCCCACGTTATGTGGTTAGTACATCGAAGCGCATCACTGTATCGCTTTACTAAATTATTATAATTTCTCACCACCAGTGAATTTTGATAGTACCTACTTAGTTGCTTCTACGAGTCATCACTAATCATAAAGGTGACTTCACACATTCGGTATTCAGAGCACCAAGCTACTGCTCGCCCAATCCCGAACAGCTGATGTGTTGGGCAAATGTTCGTTTCCTTTGATGTGTTCAAAAGGCCAATTCGCGGTGGGTACCACGAACACACTGTTCATCACCCACAATTAACGAGCAACTCATCCACACTATTCGGGATTCGGCGACCGGTTGCTCGCTACTAGTCGAATGACGAATATTTGGAGCTGCCTTAACACGAAAGGCAGAGATGACCTGTGTAGCCCGTAGCCGAGACTGACCATTTTAAAATACCGGTCGACAAAAACAAATTAGCATTACGTTTAAGAATGTTTTCATTTAATATGCTAAAGAAAAGCTATTTTGAACGGTCGACTGTCACAAAAGCTCGGAAGAGTGCTGAATATTTCTGAAAAGAGTATTACTCCACGGGGTGAGGGGGGGGGGGGCATCTAATCATTTTTAAGACTAAACAAGTAGTCGTTTCTAGATCATGATGTACGCAAAACAAGCAGGCGCTCATGCTTGCAGCATCACAGTTTACAATTGTGCACAACCCAAACTCGTGTAGTACTTGAAAGCAATCTTACTGACGTGTCTCAGTTGAAAATGGGAATGAGCAAGCTTTTCGCGAGACTCGGATCCGCAATCTCTTCACTGGTACTTTATCGTATAGGTGAAGAGGAAACAATGTAGTATCTCCATTTTTAGAACATTGTGCGTACAGAGTAGTAGGAGATTTCGCGAATTTAAAGTTTATAGAGTTCAGAAAGCTAAATTTATACAAAGTGTGTTAAATATATTAAATAATACGACGCGCAGATGCAACCCGCAACACTACTATGGTACATCAGTTAAAATATGCGTTTTAGAGTGTTAAAACTTAGCTTTTTGTTTTATATACTCTAAAACATTATAGCTTTTACAAAAAAATTGATTTTTTGATGGTTTGCAATGGTTTTCCACTTACGCGTAAAGGGGTACTGCAGATAGCAAAATCCTTTGAAGTCAAATATATTATGCGGGCGGTTGAGGTCACGAGGCAAGTATCCATTGTATTTCTCAGTCACGTGGGAAGAGGCAAGGAGCCCTGTCATCTCCTGTTTTTTTGAGTTTTCAAATTGCATAGGTATTGCAAGGCATCAACGCAAACACAAGACAATGCAGTAACTTAATCAGTTTCATTATAGCATAGCATTTGTTAGTCTTTGCGGATCACACAAAATCAAAAGTGAACATGAATTTGTGCATGTTTTCATAGTAGTTAATAATTTTGAATATTAAGTAAATAATGTGATAAGAGCGTATTTGATAAATGCCTTCGAGAAAATCAGATTCAATGATTTTGTATTGTACGTTAAAATTGGTTGAAAAGTAGACTTGCTCGTCCTTCTTTGTTGTTTTCTGAAAAAGTGTTCAATGTTTAGTACTGCATTTGAGCGTTGATATGGCTTCTTCACGAATTAAAGCCAAAAAATAACACAGAAAGTCGTAATTCGAAGAAATTGGTCGATTTTTCGAAAAGTTGTTGGTTAAAGAATTGATGGATTCATTAGTTTAAATTTAATGATTTGAAAGACCAGACAATCCATTCATAGATAATTATATCAAACTATCGTTCCTTAAATAATTCAGTTGCATATACCCTTATATCGGTAACACACGAGCGCTCTTGAAAGGGTTCTTCCATGTATTGAAACACTATTTGCGTTTCCAATTGGTCACATACTGCACCACGCCGTGCCCAGTGTGTTGCCAGTAACACCCGCCCAGATCTCTGCCGAGAGTGACCGGTGCGCGGGTCAGATTTTGGCCACTCTCATTCGGGGGCTTCGATTGGTAGGCGGAGCGTCGCCCTTCGCGGCGGGCAGCTCTTCCGCGACCGTGGTTTACAAACAGGCCGTTCGGGGGGCGGGCGCGCGGGCGGTGCGGCGGGGAGGACGAGGCCGCGATCAGCTGCTGGCGAGGAGGATATGTTTAGCTCGCGGTCGCGGCGGCCACGGGCGCTCCACCCGCCTCGTTCACACGGCCTCGCGCACCATGCGGCCACGCGCCCGGAGTAC
>BOPP01000029.1:5938260-6023639 GCA_017312745.1 Gryllus bimaculatus
TCGTCCCCGCCCCTCCCACCGGTCGCCACCCTCGTCCCCGGCCCCCCACCGGTCGCCGCTGTCGTCCCCGCCATTCCCGCTCCCATCACCAAGACAATCGTAACCGAAGTAAATGATTTATTTTTGTAACAAAATATAATAATATTGTTATCAGACAATTTAGAACAAGTCTGTGCGACGACATTCAAATTCCTAAAACTACTAAGGCTCTTCAAAATCAGATAATTTGATTAAAAACGTACACTAGTATATTGAATCCAAATAAACAATACAACATTACTGATTTCACAAAGGTCTAAGCAAATTACATTTATGTATGAGTGATTGTTTTATTTTTTCAGATTATCCCATATGGAATTTTGATGGTAGCTCTACCTATCAGGCAGAAGGAAGCAATTCTGATGTCTACCTGTATCCTGTAGCTACTTACAAGGATCCATTTCGCCCTGGTGCAAACAATGTTTTGGTGCTTTGTGAAACCTACAAGCACAACAAAGAACCCACAGGTAAATATAAAAACTGCTAATAAAGGGGTACATAACTTCTGTTTATTCTTCTGTTTTCAGAAGCTAGAAATTCCTCATAATGTCATGTATAATCCGAAGGCCTAGGTTGCATTCCTGCAATTGCAATGAATTGCCAAGGCAACTTTCTGTTTCTTAAATTTGTTATCCTTGGTGTAACAATTATACTATATTACATTCTCCTTGCAGACAAAATGAAAGTACGCTGTTAAAGCACCACTAATTGTTGCTTTTTCTTCTTTTTTCTAAAAACTCATTAAAAAGTTGCATATGAATGTAGTAAATATGAATTTCAAAACTATTTCAGAAAAAATACAATTTTCAAAATGTATAAATATTGATCAAGATGCCTGACTTTGTCATTTTGGTTCAAATATAATCATAGGGACTGTAAACAGAAAGAGAATGGTCATATTATTATGATAAGCAGTAGCACTTTCTTGTTTCACTAGAAGATGCATCTGTGCTCTTCGGCTTGCATCTCTGTATAATTCACTTTTTAAATATTATATTTACTTTGTTTAACATTTGAAAACTTGCATCATTTTGCTTGCTTGCAGAATCCAACAAGAGGCATGCTTGTGCCGAGGCAATGTCAAGAGCTGCTGATCAGAAGCCTTGGTTTGGTATTGAACAAGAATACACCCTCTTAGACATGGACAACCGTCCTTTTGGATGGCCAACAAATGGATTTCCTGGCCCCCAGGGACCCTATTATTGTGGTGTTGGTGCAAATAGAGTTTTTGCTCGAGAATTGGTTGAAGCACACTATAGAGCTTGCCTTTATGCTGGTATTGATGTTTCTGGAACAAACGCTGAAGTGATGCCAGCTCAGGTGAGTGGATCTGAGTAAGATGATGAAATATATCAAGACAATTTCTCAGAAGTCAAATACAAAAGCAAATTTCAATTGTTACTAGAGTTTTAAAATGTGATCAGTCTTTTCAAACAAATGAAAAATGCTCATTATTAATTTCATGCGTACGTCATATAGAGGAAGTGTTGTAATGCTGCAGCAAAGTAAACTAGCAATTTTTCGACAGAAAAACTTGGATTGTGAGGCCTTGACACCCAAAAAGTGGGTAAATCTTTCTTCCATACGTAGTAAATTACTTCCTCTAACAAGTTGTGTAGTTAGAACTCATCTTGTGTTGATCCTTAATACTGAAAAATTGATTTAGGGCAAAAGAACAGACTTCTGTTAATAACACTAGCACTTGAATTATTTATAGTATTCTTTTCAAAATGAATATTCCTCTATCGATATGACCCACATTAATCCCTGGGGTTTTGAAAGAAAATACTCAAATTTTGAGGGCACTTCACACAGGGACAGCCACTGGAACATTTTCATATAAATTTATATTACAAAGATGGCAAAGATAGAATTTTCACTGTTAAATCGGAATTTTTCGAAAACTACAGCAGTTTGAAATTTTCAATATCCTCTTACATCTGAATTATTGAATACGGATTTTTTATTTTTATTTTTTTTTTATTTTATTTCATTTTATTTTATTTATTTATTTATTTATTTTTTCAAACGAAATTTGTTCTCCATAATTAGATGATTACAGGGTTACTTACAAGATCCAAAGGAGTCCAAAATTCCGTATTTTGAGATACTTTACCAAGTTATTGCCTAGAACTGGTACTATGTACCGAACATTTCCTTTTGACAAGTGACAAATGCATTGGAAGATGTAGGGCAGGGGAAAATAATAAATTTATCACCATGCTTGTCTATAGTGTGAAGTTTTTTGTACTCTGAAAAATCTCTAATTTGGACTAGTGTGGTTCATGTAAAAACCCTTCAATGTATGTCTTGTACATTCTTAACAAAAGTTAAAAGTAGTTTTTGTGCAACTTTGAATGAAATGTGTGCAAAATTTTCTCAAAAATTGCTTTTTTTAATTAAAAAAACTTTTGTGTGGAGGAATAGTGGTAAATGCATTAAATAACGAGACATAAACACTAGTTTGATGTATTCATTTTCCTTTTCAAACATTATGGTTTACATTTTGCTTTTCAGAGTGCAGGTACTTCAAATTTTCTTCTTAAGTTACTTAAAAACTCAAGATTTTACAAAAATGATCTCAAAATTAAGCATTTTCAGAAACTCTCAAGAAAAGTTGCCATAAAGAACTAACTAAACTAAAGGTTTTACTCTTCTAAAATATTCAAGTCCTATTTCACTTCTACTATCAGGGGACTGTAAGATTGCGAAAAGGTGCTGATAAGTAGGATCTGGGAAGAGGGTGAGGCAATACTGAAAAGCTAGCCCTAACTAAAAAGATTAGGAAATTAACTAGTGCAAGAAAGTCTGTGCATCACTTTAGCACCACATTCTGTTTCTTTAGTTGTTTTGTTTTAAGAACTTAAGTTCACAAATTGTATGCAACTTGAGGCTATAGGAAGTGCCTAAAGTTGGTCTGTCACAGTTTACTTATTTATCTGGTGGCTTAAGGACTGCAGAGCCATTTAAACTTAATGGTAGAAAAATGTGAATGTGATATTATATCTGACAATTAATGCAAACTTACCAATAACCTGAAGAAAATAGCTAAACTTAGAAATAGGAAGTTGAACAGGAAGAGTTAGATAATGTATTGCTTCTTAAATATCAATGGTAACCTATTCGTTAATGTCATATCACAAAGTGACCTACTATTGTTGCTTCTATATTGTATCAAAAACTGAGATGAAGAACATTCTAACATAATCTTTCCATTTATCGTATTCAATTGCAAAGATTTGAAATATGATTTCAACATCTAAGACATTACTTTTTTGTTTTTCAGTGGGAATTCCAAGTTGGCCCTGGAGAAGGAATGAAGTGTGCTGATGACCTTTGGGTGGCAAGGTACATTCTGCATCGTATTGCTGAAGAGTATGGCATTGTTGTCACTTTGGACCCCAAGCCTATGCCTGGCAACTGGAATGGAGCTGGGGCTCACTGCAACTTCTCAACTTTAACAATGAGACAAGACAATGGCATAATGTAAATACTATGCAATTTTTATATATTGTTTACATTTTACTTATAACTTTTGTGTTATATGTTTAATAATACTAATTTTATTGCATTTTTTCCTTCTCAGAGAAATTGAAAAGGCCATTGATAAACTCTCCAAGCAACACGTGAGGCACATCCAGGCCTACGATCCTAAGGGAGGGCAGGACAACATGAGGCGTTTGACTGGCCACCATGAAACGTCGTCAATTCACGACTTCTCTGCCGGTAAGACAAAAAGAAAGAAAAAAAAACAGTTCATTAAAATGGAAGGGGTTTCTTTCAATTGCAAATAAACTTCTATAACTTCGTTATTACAAGGTTGCCTACTTAAGGTATTTCTTTCTTCTTTTTTTTTAAGGCGTGGCAAACCGTGGTGCCAGCATTCGTATACCTCGTGGTGTTGCAGAGGATAAAAAAGGATATCTGGAAGACAGGCGTCCATCTTCCAATTGTGATCCTTATGCTGTCTGCAATGCACTTGTTAGAACCTGCATTCTTGATGAGTAAAGATATTATGGTCTTTGGAACATTACAAGAAGTCTTTCTTTGAAAGTCTGCGCATCAACTGCATAACTTGCAACATAAAATTCTGGTGTATTCACAGATACCACCAAAGTGTTTGCCTTTCAAATTTGACTATCATATTCTGTTTTTACATGTATATATGGCAAAGATTTTATAATAATGAAATATTGTAATGGTCAACCTGAATTCGTTGCTTTAATGGTAAAAATATGTGTTTGTAAGATAGTAGTCAGCAGTGTACATTAGGTATAATACTTTAACACAAGTTCAAAGTAAATAAACAATCCTTCTGTACACTGGGAGAATATACTCATTGCACAAGAAATATCTGAGAGTAGCTGATCGAAGAGGTCTTAGTTATAGCATGGCATCATCTCAGAACTATGTCCCATTATGCCTTTTAGCTTGTCACAAAACATTTAGGTTGACTGTTACCACAATTGCACATCAGAAGCGACCAAAATACCCATATACATATATTTGATAAAATGGTTACAATGTAAATAAAGATGTACACATTTGACCCTGTTCTTAAAATACTAAAGATTAGTTTGCAATATTTTGTATTTATGTACAACATTGAAGTCACAAAAAAGATGGATTTTATAATTAGAAAAAATTGGGAAAATGTTGTAAAGATTGCTAAATGAGAAATAAGTTTCCTGTTCGCAATGTTGGGGAAGGGGAAGCTACTATGGCCAGCTTCTACTATTTAATGTGAGCTTGATTAACTAATAAATCCCATGTAAACTTGCATTTAATATTTTAAACATGTATCATACTTGTACATTGAATTATTTTAAATAATTTGAAATATATAGGTTTTATAAAAAAATCTGATGTCATGAATGAATAAGACTGCCCTTCTTCATGTACTTCTTAGGTATTCATCATCTTGATCGTCATGATCATAAACTGCAGGAGGTTATACCAATTGCCTATATCTGTCAGTACCTGATGGCTCATGCCAATCACCTATACCCGATGGCTTATACCTCAGTGTTCCTGTTCTTTGTTTTCACTTTTGTCTTCCAAGTTTTTTGTCCTGTGGGTTTGTAATTTACTGCTAGTTTGGGTAGTCTTCATTTTTCATTCTTGTAAGTGTTTTAACCGTTTATTCCAACAGCCTTTTGTACCTCCCACAATATTTTGTCTAAGCCTTTTCCCTATGTGTTCCTTTGTTCATCTAATCAAGTTACTCCTGAGATATATGGAAGGAATCTCATTTATGAGGTTTCCAATCTTTTATCTCCAAGTTTATGTCCAGGATTCTGGTTCAAAAAAGAGCATAGATTTAGACATCTACTGTGTAATCATAACTTTATTCGCAGGGTTCTCTCTCCCAAAATTATTTTTATTTATCCCACTGGATCTGTGTTTGTAGACATGATTTATCCAATATTGAGGCCAAGATAGCAAAGTTTTGTCTGTAGTTCTATTATCTCTCCTTGTATTACTATCTGAGCTTGTTTAATATTATTTTGGTAATAGTATCATAGAACAACACTAATCATCCATGATAGTATTATATCCATTTTGGTAATAATATTATATTATAGTGTTTAAATTTGTGTAATAATTAATATTATTTGTACATCTTAATTTCGGTATCATTGTTCTTGTGCCTTGTTTAAAAGCAAGTTTAAAAATAAATTAAATCCATGGGCAGATCTGGGGTGTATGTAAATGTGTGCATGTTTGTGTGCGGGCATATTTGTGCATGGTCATGCGTGCGGCAGGGTGGATCCAGCCAATCATTATGGAGGAGGTATCATATATTTTTTTCAAATAATAATAATAATATTTCTTGTTATATTGTATATTATTTTTGGAGGGTATATATGATACTGTACAATTTTATTGTTTAAATAATTACATAATTCTAACACATTAAAATCTGTTTTTCCAATTGAAAGTTACAAACTAAAACTAGAGGCCTTTTGGCCGAGACCACCTCCTTCCAGATCTGCCACTGTATGCGTGTGTGAGTGGGGAGGGAGGACAGATCACCCAATATTTTAATTGGTGTTCACAAATTTTCTTCTAACTTTTTGTTTTACTAAAGATATTTTCAGTATAACTTATTATAAAAATTATATTTAGTAGTTAAATACAACATTGTCTGTGAACAAGGCAAGTATAAATTTGTTTGTACTTGCCCCCTTAAGCCTACATTTTTCATTTCTAACGATAAAGAACCAATAAACATGTAGTTTCTCAATCATATCTGAACACTCCTGCTACCATAGTTGTGACCACTGTTGATTTCCTTATTTATTTATAGGCAATCTCCTAAAATTATATAATTAAAATAATTAGCAGTCAGTAATCAAAATCATTTAACAAGTTGTCTTCGATTAAATGTATAAAATAGGTTGCAGGAGTTGTGTAAAGATCAAAATCGGTATTAAATGCCACAATTCATACATTTTTAGAATTAACGTTCCAACATATTCTCCATAAAGGAGCATCACACCATCTGTTTTATGGTTAGGAGTATACTGTATACAATGAACGTCTATGAGTTCTTGAAAGGAATCAAGTTAATATATGTCGGACTAAAAATGGACATTCTACAAAATTGTTGACTAGTTGACACACAAACAATGTATCATTTAATTTCATAAGTGATAACGAACTTAGATTCATAATGGTAATTATGTTAGAAAAGTCATGTGCTATTCTGGGAGACACATGATAATCTCCATGCCATATATTGCAGAAATTGATGCTGGATTAACTGATTTTTTTTAATAAAAGTATCATAGTAAAGTGCCCAGATTGATGAGCCATATTATATAACAAATCTCACCATAGATTGGTACAGATATATATGTTTGAAAACCTTGGTTGCTCTTGAAATGTAACCAGCATGCGGGAGGCTCACCTACTACATAAAATTTCTAATTTGTCTGAGTACATACGATATTAAGTTAATGAATAGCTGCCACATAACTAGACCTTTTTTAAACTTCTGCAAACTAAAGCAAAAAATTCTGTTGAACAAAACCACATAAAACAGTTTTCCAAAATTCAGCGCATAAACAGCCCGAGTACAACAAATTAAATACTCTCGTACAACACTGCAGTAAATTATATTTTAACAAAATGGTATCATGAATACTTGCTATAACATAGTGTAGTGTAGTATATAGTTCTACAATTCTTTATATACTAAAAATATTAAATAAGTTCCATTACACTGTTTCTCACATTGTAATCTGCAGGATGAGATCTTTTTGAACATTCTATTACATTTTTGTTAGATTGGTTGAGGCAAGATGGGAAGAGGGGGGAGATGAAGAGAGAGAAAGGAAGATGAAGGGCAGAACTGGGATATGCTTGTTATTTTTAAAACCTACATTTTTATTTGTTACTTTCATATTAAAATTATTTTAAACCATTATTTTATACTTTTATTACTTTCATTTATAGGGACATCTGTTATGACAGAACAGCTATTATGATGAAAATCATTAACCTCATTAATCTCCAATGAAGTTATACATTAATTACGTAAAACATATTGGGATGAATATGAAAGGATTGGAGCAGTAACAAAAGGAGCTCAACATTGATTTTTTTCAAATAGAAGAAGACTCCCTTTGAGTGATTAATCATGTTACTACCCAATCTCAACAATTATTAACTTTATTCATGATGGCCATCATGACTTCATTCATCATAGCTGAATTTATATATAACTACTTTTTTAAATTTACTTTTCTATATTGTAGGAGTCATTGTTGTAGGAATAAAACTGAATAAAAATAATATTTATTTCTATAAATATTGAAAAATAAAAAATTAAAATTAGCTTGAGATAACACTGAAGGAACACTCGCACACCCCTATGAAATGATACCTCATACTATCTGCCTGCTTATTTGCATGACATAATATATGAATGTTCGCCAAAGGTCGTACAATGTGTACATTTTTGGATCTCATATATAAATAATGACCTATAAATTTGGTCAGAAAATGGGACCCTTTTCAGAAAAATGGTTGGATTATGCAAAGGAAGATACAACAGGAATTCACAGACTAGTTACAATAATTATTCTTCAAAATCAGTTGTCATTAGAATATACATTTTTATTTGTTGATTTCTATTCTTTTTGTTGTAACAGATGAAACAAAGGGTACAAATGTTTCCATTAGAAGAAACTTTGCAGTGGAGGAGAAATGATACAACTTCTGCCAGTGGGAGAACTTTCAGAGTATTATGCAGCTAGCAAAAAAGTTTAAGGGAAGCCATTCTCCAATATTACTATGGAAAAGTAAGTACTTAATTAAAACAACAGTACAAAGGAGATTAATTTTCAGTTCAGAAATCAATGCCATTCCTGCTTTAAAAATTTTTTTTGTTCATTAAACTGATAAATTCCTGAGTATTTCATTTGATGCAATGCATCTTATCATTTAGTTTGTGAAATATAGCTACAAAATTGTTTATAGTGAAAACTTGTAGTTGCCAAATTTTCATTCCCTCATGAGGGGATAGGTACTACATCTGTACCTTAAATTAAAACCAACCTGCTTATAAAAATCAACAATATATAATTAAAAATCTAATGGGTGCTTCAGATTACAGACAATACCCTGTTAAAGGAAGTCGAGAAACTTGTTTGAACATTCATTTTAATGTGATTAATGATACACTGAAAAATTATTATGATTTTATATATGTGAATAATTGTAGAATAGCAGTGTTATGAATATGAAATGTGAATTTCTTTGCCTTTATGATGGGCATAGTTAGAATTATGGGTATCCAGGGGTCAATGGATGGCTTTTCTCATTATTCATTGTGGAAGAAATCACAGAAAAATATGTTTTCTCAAAGCAGAGAATATCAAGATAAGAAGAGTATTAAAATGCACTACAAATTTTAGCCACTAAATACAGAAGATAAAAGTGCCATACATTTTTATCGTTCAGAGTATTACATAATATGGGCATATATGATTTCAACTGAAACTATTGACACAACTTCACTATAGAAGTGGATGTATTCCTGCAGTGTTAGTTAAAGTCTGGCAATCAGTAAACACACAATGCCTGCAGCCAGAAACGTTTTGAGAGGATGGAAAAAGCAAAAGTACATACAGCCAAGCAGTCAAATTGTGACCGAACAGAATAATTGAAGAGGTGGGCAAGAAACTCTTATACTTCGCGAGAAGATGCAAGAACAAAAAAAAATACAGAAAAAGTATATGACTGCATAAGAACATACTGATAGTTTAATATCATTGTGAAACAAAAAATTCTGGAAACTAAAAACATTTAAAATGAAAACGTTCTTAAACAAGTTCAAAAGGTCAATTTAGAAATACGGTTTTCAATTAGAAAACAGTAACTGGAATATATACGTGGTGTTACAGCAAAAGCTGATACGTACTTTTTCCTTATTTTACAGGAGAGATATTGAAGTTTACCCTTCCAGGATAAATCAGAAATAAATTAGAAAAAAATTGTTTTGTTACTTTTATTCAAAACTTAAAACCACACTTTAATTGAAAAATCTTATACATGAGTTACAAAAAAAGACAGATCGAGTTCTGCCTTACTGTTTCAAGCCTCAAGTTGTGTTCTTTTTGAAATACCAGAACACTTTCAGGCATTTTCAGGGTTCCTCTCCTTCACTGCTGCATTCGTTTGTGGTAATCGATGAGCAGATGCCAAGTCTTTATGGAGTTGATGACACTTCCTAGAAATCAGGGGAAATAGACTTGAGACATCTTTTTCAGTGGATTTATAAGCAATGAGGGGCTATAACTGAAATTAAGAGATCTGTTTGGATACTGAAAGGTCTACCTAATCTGCTGCATCTCCAGTTCATTGTTCTGAAATTCTCTTTGTCCTTTAAGTTGTATTTAATCTGGAGAACACCAAATAACTTCCGATAACCCAGGCATTTTATTTTGAGTCAGTTTATCTTTTCACCATTAACATCTGTATTTTTCTCAATCAGTTCAGTCTATAAGAAAGAGTAGAAATCCTATTGTGTCATTTCTATCACTTTAAAAAGCTTCTTTCCTCTCACAGTACTGACATATTACCAGTCTCTTGATACCATTATCAGTATATTTGTTTCCTTTCTAGCCTTTTCAAGTTTTGCACGATCCGCATCACACTCTAAATGAGTGTCACCAGACATAAGATATTTCTAATCAATTCCTTTGTGTATCACTGAAATGCACTTCCAATGAACCTTAGCATTATGGCATTCCAAAATAAAATCCTTCAAACTACCGTCAAAGCACCTCGGTCATATAAAGCAACTCCATAGAAAGTTTATTCTTTCTTCACACGATTGATCATTGTATCAATCACCAATCAAATCTTTTTTTCTTTCCTTATCATCCTCCCCTGCAACTTCCATATCCAAGCTTAGAAAAACAAATAACCAATGCCGATAAATAAAATCTAGATTCCCAAAGGATAAAATTAAGCCGCCCTAAAGCATGATTTCTCAAACTTACTTACTGTAGCTTTTGTAATTCTAATCTAAATCCCCATTTTCCTATTTTCATTGAATATAATAATACTGATTATTGAGGACTCTAGTGTTAGTCTCCTCACTCTCCAGTTTGTGGCTCTTAATGCTACATGGGCTAAGTTGCAGATTTTATCACTCGTTTAAAGCGTTTGTCTCACTGTATGAGAAAATGTAAACACACATACACACACAAAAAAAAAAAAAAATGATGGCCTTGTTAATATTTTACTTTTGATCACCATAAGTGTCAGAATAAGTGATAACACCTGCTATATTACATACATTTGGTGGAAGATTGTTCATCATTTTCATGAACTGACCAGAAATTATTCCTTACAGGCTGATTCTATTGTTTTTTTACCAGGGCTCGGATTCTGATGACGTGTCATCTTTTCATTTGTGCATTTTAGACATAGCTAACTTGAATATGGAAGTTTATCACAGCATGTAAGTTAGAGAAATGTAATTTTTATCATTTTTATGCATTTTGTTTCTTTTTTGTTTCTTCTTCTTCTTCTTCTTCTTCTTCTTCTTCTTCTTCTTCTTCTTCTTCTTCTTCTTCTTTTTTTTTAAGTGAACATTTCATGAATTTACAATGACATTCTAAAACAAAGTTTTATTGTATCATCAGTTCATGACAAAATTCACGACTGCAATGGACTCTGTTTTTTAACTGTCAAAATTACATGGATCTTCGGTAACTTTGTCGAATTTTCAAAACTGACAGTTGGAAGATCAAAGCTAAGGTTCACATTCACTAAAATAAAGACCACATTTTACTTAAATAAATTTTATTTAAAATTGTTGATTTCATTGAATAAATGAAATTTTTTTTTACAAATTTTGTGCATTTTTGAAAAATTAGGAATTATTTTTAAACATTTTTTAGGTCATCAGAATCTGAGCACTGTTCATTACAATATTCTTGGTAGAATATTTGTCTTCCAAGTGATCCTGCTGTTGCCACCTCTTTTTTGTGGTCTGCCTCTTATTTCTGATCCCTCTTGGTTCAGACTTCCAGATTAATTTTTGAAATCTGTTGTACATTTCTATAAATGATCTTTTCATCTTCTTTGAGACTTTTCTATCTCTTTTACTAAACCTTTGGTTTTCCATTTCTTTCTGATGTCTTTATTTCTCAGTGTCTCTTCTTGTGATTCCCATGAGGTGTCTTAGAAATCTAATCTGTTGCTTATCTTCCTCTTTCACTTTCAATGTTCAGAGGCATACATGGTTCTAGATTAAGCAGCTACAATGTGGAGTTTCATTTTTGTTTCTGCCAAAGTATGTCTGTCTCTGCCATATCTGCCATGTCTCTACCAAAGTGTGTCTTAATATTCTCCTAATTTTCCATTTACTACTATTTTAACTCTCCTTTGTTCCTTGCCTTGTATTGCCATAACTTTTGTTTCCTGAACTGCTATCTTTATGAAATTGGAAGATTGTTTAATTTTTTATATAAACAAGAGGCAATTTGATTAGAATATTTTCCATCAATAGTTTAATTCCACATATAGCATTCTGTGTCTTCAGTTCTAGAGCAATCTCAGATTCTCAAATTGCATGTTGCCTACCGGCGATTATAGAAAGCAACATTAGCAAATATAGATGTGTTCTATACTTATTGGAGATCAAAGACTAAAATGTTATTTTCATTATTTTCCTGAGAACTTCCTTTATCTTCTTTTTTAAGAACTCAAAATCAGCCACAGCTGCATGTCCTTCATAGTTACTTAAAAGGAACACATTCTACTTAATTTTTGCACTGTTTGATGTTAATCTTAAAGGGGTCACAGGTTTTAGAGGTGTCTATTTTTGTTTTGTTCTTTAATTTATACTTCTTCTATAACAGTAATTCCATCAAAACTAACTTGAACAACCTTAGAAACCCATTTCATTTAATGTATGATATTTATCATACATTATTTTCATATTCAGATGGCTGGGTAAATACATTCCATTTGAATAACAATGGGAGTTATATATTAATATAATCCATATTTGGGATCTTGAAGGTGACTTCTCATTAAATGTCTTTGTTTTGTCATTTTATTTATAGGCTCATGGCATCTGCGTTCATTGGAAACCATAAAGAGAATTAACCATAAGTGATCCTTTTAGTTTTTGCAGAACCACATCAACTTTGGCTCCAGAGATATTGTGTACTTTTTTAAACATATTTTTACAGATAATTTACTTAATATTGTCAGCTCTAACTTCGTAACAGGTGGTAATAACATGGAAGTGCTCTTTGCTACCTCTTCTCCTTCTTTCTCCATTTTTTTACTGATGTTAATACCACTAAATAGTATTTCATTGTGTAACTCCATACTAGAAGTATAGAAACTGCAAATGATTAAACTCCTTTGCGAACACTTTATCGCTTTCCCAGTTAATGTATTCCTTACTATGAATTTTCAAATATTTTTGAATTTTCGTTTGGTACCTTTTTTGTTTTGAACATGAAAGTATATCAGAGAAATAATAAGAAATGTAGAAACAAATTATTTTATTTTTCAATAATCATAGTACATTTAAAAATAATGAACTAAGTATCACTAATGTTTGAGGGTCCTCAAACTCTTCCTTCTTTTTGTTAGTGCTTTCGACTGTTACATTCACTTGTTCTGCTCACTCATTTCAGAAATTTGTATCTGTAAAAGAGAGCATGATCATAAATATTCTGAAATCAAATAAAGTACAAATTTGAATAATCCGTGACCTGATTTTATAATAAAGTCAAAGAAAACTTGCCATATATTGTAACAGTTTTCTTGATGATCGCCTCTTTGGTTTATATTATCTACTGAAAAAATTGGTGGTGGTTTTATCTTTAATTTTGTAATTGTAGGCAGAGCCGAAAAAAATTCAAACTTTTGAAATTTTTGACAATTAAGAGTTATCCATAAAAATAGCACCTATGCCACCTTTATAAGTGTAATTTTCACTATTCTTACAAGAAATTTAAAGGAAAAATTTGGAGCCGTTGTTGAGAAAATTTTGAAAATGTCCCAGGGGCTTCGTGTGAAGTGCCCCTAAAACCAATGAATGATTTTCAAAATAGCAGAGCTTCGACTCGGGCCCAATGGTCGGGTTTCTTCAATTTGGAAAAAATCCTACACAAGGTTGAGGCGCTAGTATTGTTCACATACACCGGACGGACGGTCGGACATTTTGAAAAAGAAAGCAACACTTTTTCGGTATTAAGGGACCACAAAACATGTATTTCCGTTGAATTTTCGAAATCACTTTTTGGCAGCATTACATAACTTTCCCTTACTATGTATAATACTACGTATATCCGTATGTATAAGGGAAAGTAAAAAATGTCCAATTTGGTCATATCAGTTTTTGCCATTACGCTACAGATATATTTTAACTAAATAAATAAACTCTCATGATCGTAGATAGGAATGAAGAAGTAATAGACCAACTAGCAAAGGAAGTAGCACATGTCATCTAAAAGTGCCGTACATATGCAACAAAATTCAAATGTGCTAATAATTGTTTAAAAAATTACAAAATATAATCTATAGAGGCCCATTTTTGAACAAGTTTCAGCCTTTTCATCATGCCCATTTTATAATATAAACAGTTTCTGCCTCGAAGCTGCCTGGAAGCTCCTGCCTCGAAGTTGTCTGGGTTGCTATGAAGCCCCTTTCTGATTGACACTGTCTACACCTTTCTCATTCATTTCCCCTCCTACCCTTACCACCTCTATTCTCCTCCACTTCCATTCTTGTGCAGAGACAGAAAATATAGATCGTATAGATTCATTCGAAGTGCAGGGGGGGGGGAATGCACCCTACAAATATTTGAATAGGTATTCCTCTTCGGTTTTTATTGATTCAAATTCCTCTTTGAAATTTTAATTTCTAGGTTCAATTTATTGATCCTAAGGAAACTAAAAAAATCGACTATTCCATGCAATGTGTTGAATTGTTTTGAATTATTAATAAAAATAAAACAACTTCTGAACAGTCAAAACATCATTTAAGACAATTGTTAGCTACATGATTATCAAGTTAGAATAATGGCGGACAATTGTGATGCAGGAAACGTATTCCTATGCAATTGTCTAAACTAATCATGGCATCTATGTAAAAACAATTCTTTATGCATTCCGTGATTTTTATATGCTTGATGTACACTGTCAGTCAACTTGTATGTAGAATAAAAAATTGCAATAAATTTAATATATATTAGTGAATAATTTATTTGTACATATTGTAGTGCAGTAGGTGAAGGTAGTGCAGTCAAACATGAGTTTTTGATGGAATCAGAGTTTTGAAGGACCCTTCATGCCACATTAAAAATCTTAGCGGATATAGTTTACTTACAGGGAAGAGACGCCATTTTTGCTCGTCGTGCACAGTAATCTCAAGGTCACATCTTCCCGAGTTCGCAGAAGAAGGGTACAGGAAGAAGAGGGGAAGTCTTACGCCCACGGGGCGCCGCGGCGTATGTCGCCTCCCCATGTGCGAAACACGAGGAAAGACGAACGCAATACCAGGGCAACGGGGTCTTCCTGGGTGAGAGATAGCCTGCTCGATGAAGGTAGTGCCATTGATGCACTTTGTAGAACAGAATGTTAACTTTTGTGCCAGTTCGATTTCGGTTCCGTTTCATACATAAGAGACACATACACACCAAAGTTAAGTACACCACACTTAAGTGTTCTTTATTCGGCGATAAATAGGCAGAGACGGTGCCAATCCATAGGTGGCTCAGCGGTTTAGGAGGAGGCTGAAAGATCGCACCACGCCCTGTGCGTTTGAAGAGAGCATCGATTGACTCAGCGCTCGTTCTAATGAATTATTAGAAAGAAAAATAGTTTGAAGAAACGAAATTTTATACACATATTTGTGGTGAAACATTTCTTTGCTTTGCTTTTTGCTGGTGGTGCCATGTCACTCTGGCACTATCCTACAAGTCGCCACTGGTACCAAGAGACCAGGTTTTTGTTTTCGTCATTCACACTGTTTTTGGCAAAACGACTTATAAAAATTTACAATTTGTTAAGTTGACAATTGATTTTAACAAATGAAGTGCGCATGCCGCGTAGTCCCCGTAAGTAAACTTCTGAACAATACAAACTGAACGTGAAATTCAGTTGATATTTTTCATCCTAGAAATTAATTTTATAGCCAACGCAGTATAAGTGCGGCCGACGCACTTTTCCTGTGGAATTGTGACGCTTCACTACGCGTGTCCGAGTTGAGGACGAGGTTGGGACCATCGACCCTCGCGTTTACACGAAACATCCTTGAGACTGTTCAAAGCATTTTATGCGAATACTCACCTTAAAAGTCGTTGAGCGTTCATCCTAGAATAGTATTATATTGACCCATACGAACTACAGCAATGAACCATAATTATAACATGAGAAATAATCATTAAAGGCAACCGTGACACCAACAACTTCCGATCAACTAATTTTGTTCCTCAAAATTTTAAGCCCGGAGTCCGAACCATTGAATCATAAAAATATCAGGCTTATTATATAAGATATTTTATTTTTTTAAAAATTGCATTGGCTTCAGTGCCACACAATAGCGTACCGAAATGAGTGTGGGCCCGCCCGCAAAACATTTATCCGGCCCCCTTTATTAAAGTGTAAAGTTAACACACGTAGTGTTACTGCCGTAAATAATAAAAATATACCTCCAAAACGGTCCCGAACGTTACGCCACTGGTGCCACAATATTGTGTGGAGTATTTTGGAGTACACTGCACATGACACTACAAATATTTGAACATTTCTGAAAAATGTTTCCAAATATTTTAGTTAGTATATTCTGAGTACACACACACACACACACACACACACATTGAACAATGTGGAGAAAGTTCTATTTTATTAATACATAACTTCACAAATTTTCATCTTATTTCAAACTGTTTGTACCATCTGTTTGCATTATGCTCCTGACCAAAGATGAAAAATGTATGCCTAAATTTATAATTTTTGATCTGTTTAAAGGTTTTTTAAGTCTGAATTTTTGTTGTGATGATAATCTATGTTTTCTGTTGTTTTTTTTTTATTTTTGTTTCTTTTTTAACACTGTTATCACAGTTCTCTAAAATGAAGATGAAATAAATGAAAAATAAATAAATGTGTTGAACTACTATATTTGATTTGTTGTTCAGGAAGTCAATTTCTTACAAAACTGTAAACTCAAATTACACTTCACCTTTTCAGTTCAGAGTGTAATTTCTTTAAATCTTTCTTTATTTAACATGCGTGCACCAGTAGCTGAATTACATAACCAAGTTCCATGAAGTTACCAAAGTTAAACAGCTCAAGACACCACGAGCCCCTGGCTGACAGGAATAAAAGGCAAAGACTTACAACTTAATATATGACTGACAATGTTCAGGGAGAATGACACCACATTCAGTGCCAAAAAGAATTATTATGTTGTTATACAAGTACAGAAAAAATTAAGAAACACTTAAAAAACGAGTGTATGTTAAGGAGGGGAGCACACAAGTTTTCTCAGAAGTTATTCACAATTTCCCTTGAAGCCTATTGTTCACTTCTGATAAGCACACTACAGTTTAAAAAAAACTGATCTATTATAATTAGGTCTGATGAAAAAATAATACACATCTAAAGCATCAACAGCTGTTTTGGAATTGTTATTTTATTTATTGTCTTTCTATTAGTTCCATTTATTCCCCCTTTTTTGTTTAACTTGGAGAATTTTGCAACCTTGTCCAAATATTTCACTATAATAAAAAAACCTACTTGAACTTGTATTAAAACTGAACAGAGACCGAACCAATAAAACACATTCTGTCCGAGATGTCATTACTGGATCACCCTTCCACAAGATATCACAGATCCAATCATGGCCACCTTCAAGAGGATGTTGGGTTACCACTTAGCTGAACACTTTGTTAACAGAATTATTTAGTACTAAACCAATGTAATGTATGCACTCTTGTACAGGGAAGTATGCTTCTGGTATCCCAGTCTTAGATTGATTAATTTGTTATTTGGGGCACATGAACTACAGTCATTAGTCCTGCAGGTGGTTAATACAAGAGGTGGTTTTCTTCCCCTATTGTATGGTGAGATCCGGCATCGACCTACCATCAGTTTGCAGGGTTTTCCCACATTCAGGCACATCCCACCAGCAGGGCCCGCCCCAGCTGGGACAAGCTCTACACTTCCAACATATGTGGTAGCATAGTGCATGGGAGCATAAGGATAGGTAAGGATAAGTAAGAGAAGATCATGATAAATAATGACCTGCTTATTACAGTGCTGTTACAGCATTCATCTAGTATTGAACGGAGAAACCATGGAAAACTACTTACCAGAGCACATGGCTGCTAGAATTCTCCTTGAAACAACTGAATTCCACTTAGCTATCTAGCTAGTATTGAAAATCCTACCACAGTCAGGACTCAAACCCTAGGACCTCCTAGCATTGCAGTGATATCTTGGGCCATCTCAGCCTGAGCCATCTTAGTCTGATACTTAGAATAGCAAAATATCCTAAAGTACAGGTGATCACTGCGATTCTGCCAGCATGTTATCTACAGTTCATATTCATTGTTTTGTTGCCTTTTCAATTTATAGTCTGTACTACTTGAAGTGTATTAGTAGTGAGTGGGGGCAGGAAATTGCCTGCCTGTTTTAATAAAAATAAATTTTATAAACAATTGTAACTGGCATTGAAGATTTATTTTTTGGTTTTGTGAAGGGTTGAGGTCCATATTTTTTGACAGACAAATTTTTGTAATATTTATTTTTTTCATAATCATACAATGGTTTCAGGGATTGTTGGCCCCATCATCAGGCTTTATTTAGTAGACCTCTTAATAATAATAAGTTTAGCTGCTAATACATTATGATTATGTTATGTGGTGATTTCATGGTTCCTTCAATCAAAACTAGATGAATATGCAGACTGTATGCAATCTTTCCTCCTCTTCCTAGTCCTATCCTCTCCCGTCACACACAATTACTTGTAAATGCATTACACTTGTCAGGAGCTGGGGGATATGTCTAGAGAGGGAATTCCCCGCAAAGTGCTGGTTCTCACAATACAGAGAGGAAGGAATTACTGCTGCCTCCTGGGATAAAAAAACATTCGCGATACTAGCAAGACTAATGACCATAGCAGTTGGTATAACCAGAAACATCTGTCAATCAATCTGAATCAATCAATAACCAGTCTTTTAGAATCAATTTAATGACCATGAATGTACCGCTCTCCTCTCACCTTCAGACCACCACAGATTTTATTAGATTAAATCTTTGTAAGTGACTGGAATTTGACCTTGTATCTTTAAAAATAGCTGTGATAACAATTAGGGTCAAGAGACTCTTCCAAAATTGCATTCTAATTTCCCAAGACTCCTAACAACAGCAGTAATGAGAGAACTTCATGACAGACTTTACTTGTGGGCTAGACTGGATTTATTTCACCTGTGCATTTGGCTGTGATGTGCTTTCTGTAACCAGTTACGTTACATTACTTGGTGTAACCTGCTAACATATTTATTTATTAGGTCTAGAGTTCTTTTGGCCATAAAAGAGCCATCTTTAGTGTCATATGTGAATGGTAGCAAGTCATGCATAACTTGGGCACAATGCTAATATACAATGTAGTCAATACAAGGGAAACTACATTACCACATTTCTTAGTGTGTTCTTTGTATATTCTTTGAGTGAAAACAACAGTTAACAAATTAATGTATTATAAATTTATTAAAATGACAGGAAGAAGAAAAATGTCATCATTTTATGAGTTATTTATAGCAAATGCAATACTCTGCTGACAAAATTCGTCTTACAAATCCAAGCAAACAAAAAACACCTTCAATATTTCCCTCAAAATATTCATTGATTATTTAAGTGAGAAAAGAAAAAGAACCAGAATATTTATCCATTTTTGTTTAAAAAATAATTCTAATTTTATTAACAACCTATAATTCTAAAAGAATTTTCTTCGCTCTTTGCCTGTATATATTTGTACAAAACTTAAACACAAAACTTAAATGTATGTATTAATTGATAAAGGTTTATCAAGTTTGTTAGCAATGATAAAGGCACAAAAATACTTTACAGACTAATAAAAATTTTCAAATGTCTTTTATGAATAGGGACATTACTTTGACAATGTTGGAAATTTTCTTAGATAAAAATATTTTTCCAAAATTTCTTTTTAGTTTTTACATGAATGTCATAAATTTGTGATTATCCAGTCTTTGGAGGTTTATTTCTCTGCTGTGTTTAGAAATCATTCTTCTAACTTGCACTTACCATCAACAGAGTCAAATTTGTAAAATTGTTATCTCATTTAACTTACTAAAACTCACCTTTAATAAAAAAGTATGACTGATACATCAGAGAATGTTATTTCAAATCTATTTGCATTTACAGTGTTTTTTACATGATACTTAAATAAAATAAATGTAGTTTCAAGTTGAAAATAGGAAATGGAAAGCTCAGAATCCTTGTAAAATAACTTCAGTTAGCATTTCATTTGATTTCTTCACTCTGTACGAATGTAAAACTAAGACCCCATTGTCACCATTGGGAAGGAACCATCATAATTTTCACAATGCAAGATATTCTTACTCTTAAAAATGAAACTTTATTTCATTTCACACAGACACTTACTGTACACGTGAAGGAAAAAAATATATCCACAAATAAACGTAGTTAGTAATGACATTGTTGGCTAAGACTTTAAATTTGTGCGAAGAGATATCAAAATTAAACAAAGTGTTCCAGCATAATAAGTGCTTCATTATTTAACATATTTCTGTCTAGTGTATACATTAAATCTTTGTAAAAAAGTTTACACAGAGCTTTCAAGCAGAATTTTCATAAATGGGAGCATGCAGAGTGTACTAAACATGATAATATAATGTATGATAAAGTTTCCAGCATAATTTACAAATCTGCAGATGGCTTAATTCCTTGTAAGTGATGGATCTAATAAATAGATCCAATAAATATTATATAAAGGAAAAAACAAGACAATATCAATTTTTTAAAGATTGATTTGGAATCTAATAATGCAATGCAAACTTCAGATACATTGAACATATCATTTGAAACCCAATATTGTCAACTATCATAAACATAGCATTTCATAGGGTTAAACATGAAATACTCAAAACAACTAACAAGTCACATGAATAAATGCACTGATTTTCCTGCATCACATTTTATTACATTAGGAATTAATTAATGAACTCCCAATGGAATTTGTATTTTCTTCTCCATATTTTATGAAGATTACATAATTCCTAATTCAAAGTGGTCAACTACATTTAACATACAGCTTAACATGCCAAGGTTATATTCAGATATAGAAGATTGTTGATATCACACGTTGTAACAACTAATGCAGAGAGTGCATACAATCTATAATTCACAAGATCACATGTATTCATCAACTCAAAGAAATACGACCTGATTTCACAAAGAATCATACCTTAAGAATAAAGCACAAACTATTTTCAAGATAAGGACAGTAGCAAATTTCAGTTTATTTAATACCCAAGAAATAACTTGTTAAGAACAAGAATTAAATCTTCAGAATACTTAAATTTGATTCTAAATATTGAAACAATTAATCAGTCTGTTTTAACAATACTGTAAAATCAGCAAAGCAAGAAAACATATAAACAAAAGTTAGTAGTATATAGGAATGATTACTAATGGTAACAAATTGCCATAATATTCTTGGTCAAAAAGACCTAAAAGAATGATATGAAAACTGTATTAGGCATAATCATGCATTAAATTTGCACAATATACAGATTTTCTGAAACATTTCACTTTACTCAGCAAGTTATCATGAATCAGCGCTTCTATACATTTTCCTATTTATATACTGATGATTAAAGTATTTCTTACATTCATTTAACAGAACAATTCAATCATTCTCTCTATACTTTGTCTATTTAATGTACATTATCCCAACCAGTGGAAGAAAATCAGTTAAGCAGTGCGAAGAATAATATGAATTCCAGAATCTGTTGTAACTGGCTCACTTAATTCGCCAACCTTGAGAGCAAATGCTGCTTGTTCAAATGGTCGCTGCATTGCACCTCGGGCAAATAGGCCTAATTCACCACCACGACGGGCTGAACTGCAGTCTGAGTATTTCTGAGCTAGTTCAAAAAACGATGCACGTCCTGAAACTATTTGTTCTCGATATGCTAAAAAATAAAAATAGATCACATGGAAATATTAGATCAAAGATATATGACACTGATGTACAAATGTGAATGAAAATAAATTATCTTTGAAATAAATTTCTACATTAACATAACACATAAACTACAAAAAACTTAAAAATCTGAAATGGGAAGTAAAAAGAACATTTTTCATAAGTTGAATTACTAACATTTTATTAAATCAAGGGCCTCTTCTTTAGTTCGTGTTATCTCCTCTTCTCGCCAAGAAGATGGCCTTCTAGAATGTTGGTGTTTTACAAGCAAATGACTACATTGAACCTGCTCTGGGCCACTACTAGAAACGGGCTCTGCAGGTTTATCTGGTCGATCCCATTGGCTTTCCTTTGTGTAGATGTTGAGGTAGTAATGTTGACCTAAGCAAAAATACTTTATCATCAATTGTTTTATAATTAAATATAGATAGCATTACAAATTTAATAACAAATCAATTTCCAAAAGGCTGAATTATTTAAAAATAATGTTTATAAGAGGTAAAGTCCAAAGTGGGATTAAAACCCACACAACTTTTACACATAATATATGCTAGAAACGAATTTACTGACGGGAAAGTACAAAAATCCCGCTGACATTTGAAAATGATTATGGGAAGGAGAATCTCAATCCCTTCCCTTGTCCCTAGCCAATAAACTGCTTCTTCCAATGCCCCAACCTTGTACTGATTTGTCGACCGAACCGTAAATAAGGCGCGGGTTGCTCCAGGATTTTGAATTCACTATAACTTAAGTAGGAATTAATTATTGTATAGTTTTCAATAGAAAATAAGGGAATAGGGATGGGCTCGTTAGCGAGTATTAAGCGTGTGAGTGTTAAGTAGATTTCAGTCATTGCCTCCAGAGGATACATTTGAGGTAGCAAATAGGTTCTTTTTATTAAAATCATTCATTAGTGCATGGAGTTCACAATGTGAGAAAGGTTCTCGCAACCTATCATTTTATTATAAATCAAGACGCCAAAACGTGCATCGTCCCAAGCATATACCAGAGCAGGGTACAGAGCAAGGTGCAACTAAAAGTAGGGAATGTAGAAATTCATTGCACTAGCACTATCTAGACAGACCGAACGACTTAGTAGTGTAAAAAAATCTCGTGATAACTTCGAGATGAATGTGCAGGATTATGATCGATTAGGATAACCATGGCGGGGCACTATAAATGTCTCGACAATTTCCAAAATGAAATAAATTTACTCCGCGATAACAGGACCGTGAGAACAATTCACTTACACACGAAAACTAACAAAAGTGAGATAAATTGTTAACACAAAACTGGCCGGCATGCTTTATTGTTATCTAACCCTTGCAAGAGTGGATTCGCGTCACCCGAGCGAAGGCATTTCCAGGTATTGATGCACTGCCGGTTACACTAAATTTTTGTAAGTGGGAAAACTACTGCACTGAACAATTTTTGGTATTAGCGTAAGTGTAGCTATTGATCCAAGACACACCTATTCGAGCCTACCAACAAGTAGTAATCGACAAACCAACGCATCCGAAACCGATTCAGAGCTGTGGCGGTTGCAACATCTAATCGGCATTCGATAAATACAAAAAAATTAAGACACACACCAGTAGACCTGCTCAATCGCTTTTCCCACCCCGATGGTAACTCTTCCTCCGCCATTGTTCAACCGGAAGTTCCACTGTTTAGTCTCTGCTGCAGCTCGAAGTAAAACGTGAACAGATAAATAACGGAATTACAGCAATGTGAGCAACTCACTATTCGGGTCTTGCTTAGGACCTACGGATTGTGTTTTCTTCTCTCGCGTTGGACGACTGCGTTGGGAGAATGGCGGGGGGCGTGCCTTTGGGACCAATCAGAAAGCTCGTTACGGCCCGCTTAGATTTCCGCATACTTGGCAACCGAATGGCGGCGTGAGAGCACCTTCTGACACTGCACAGCACAGTTGAAAGTGTCGGGGAGCGGATGGTAGTGTGGAGGTGTAGTTCGTATTTTTTTGTGATAGTGGTTTTTTCGTCGAAGTGGACGTAACATTTTTTGCAGTAAAACTTCTTTTCACTGTAAGTATGATTCTCAAAATGTTTTGATTATCATTTACTTTTTTTCTGTTCTTGAAAGGGGGCGTAACACTTGTAAACAAATGACAGGTTGTATTGTTATTCGGTAAAGAATACGTATGAAGGTTTTGAAATAATTCAAGTAGTGTACATACTGTCACTGAAATTCCATTGGAAGGTTTTTTTCTTTTCTGAAATGTGTGACATGATACTGTTACATTGCCTCGTGACCATAACCTCAAAACTCGAATAATGTTTCAGAATTATGGAACATCAGATTTTGCAAGAATCAATGTTGCTCCGAATGTTATCTCAAAATTAATCTTTTTTGTGCTCTATAGAATTTTATTGTATACATTGGGAGTCGTTCTATCAACTAGTTAGTTAAAATGTCAAAAGTACACATTAGTGTACATTTAAATTGGTATAAACGTGTACAATTCACATTTATAATGTAAATGCTTATTTGTATTTTTTTAACATGGTAAACAGTATCGTTTTAGGTAATGCACATTACTTTTTATTTTGCTTCAGGTTCATGTAAAAGTGAAGTCAGGAAATTTTCTCAAACGACCTGTCAATAACCACAGGTGTTTTACAAATATTTCCTGAACTTGAACAATCCTATTTCCTACAGGATCGTAATTCACGGTAAATGTGAAAAGTGTGATCCACATCGTTTTCTAGTGAAGCTAGAGAACTTCAAATCGCTGACACCAATTTCTAAGTTGATAACTGCAAACATACTGATTAAATTAGTGAAAAAATACACATTATCAGTAAGGGCTATTGAGATTGTTTTTATTTACCCTAAAAAATGTAAACGAAGTAAAAAGCTTATAATGACATGCAGGAAAAGTACAATTTTGGACATTAAATCTCAATTTCGCATTTAAAACTGAGGAACCAATATCTATTGATCATTAATGTGAAGTGTTCAGAAATAATGCACGAGATTTAAGTTAGGATGGTATTTAATTTCATACAGTGCGTTTTATTATTTTCTTTTACGTAAAATTGTAAGTCTGTTGACTACGAATTGTGGTTTTCGGAGGGAAACCACTCTTCTACGTCCTACATCCGTTCCCACGTCAAAAAGCTGTTTATTTTATTTTTTACCCCGGGTCTTGACATCTTGAAAATCTCCCTTGTTTTATTTATTTATATATCGACATAAACGTTTCCTTTTCGGTACAGAGATACAAAAGCCAAAAACCTCCCTTACAGTTATTTTAATTAAGCTAGTTAAAGAAGATTAAAAGGGTTTTCCAGTTTCCGTAAATACATTCAAATTCTCTAGCAGTAGTATTTACCGAATCATGTTTCGTTTTTAAAAATGACTAATATGCAATACAGCCAATTAAACATTGTCGAATATAGTAAATGTTAAAAATGTAAATTCTTTTTAAAAAATTATCAATTGCCTGAAAGGCTAAAGTGCAACATCTCTTCCCGAATGTTTACAATAGAATTGTCACGTCTGGAGTGACGAGAGGGGCAACAAATATCGGGTATAGTCAATACCTTCTTTTACTAGTATTAGAACGTATTGGTATACTGCATATTTAACTTTTCTTTCTCTTCTTACGAAGTAAGGAGAAATTTATTATATTGATGTAGAAATTACACTTTTTTTTGTTCTTGTAATTTGGAGTCACGGGGGAGGGGGGGGGCGAAAATACTCGTACTTGTCCCAGAGTTCGAGTTAACGAGGAGTAGACAGGGTACACGGAGTTTTCCATCCGTTTATAAGAATCCCTCCTGCATTTCAAAGAATAGTTATTCCCTTACTTTAGAAGAATTTTACAATAAAGACAATTCTTTTTATCCCACGCAGTTTCTGGGCCCTTTATCTTACGGAACAATCGGAAAGCCGGGAGGCCCTAAATGGTTTCAATTTCCGGTGTCTGTAGAACACAATTTTATTACTTTTCTCCAGGCCAACAAGTATGATCGAAGTGCATGTTAATACGCAGTGTAAGAAACGTGCTTTCATGTCAGCACCTCGCCCAAAACTTCGAACCCTGACCCCTTCGCTCTTGGGTGGCTGTGTGGCTTGTCTGCCGGGCAGCCGCAACGGCCGTTGGCCGTCCTGCGCCTCGCCGCCGCCGCCGCTGCCGCTGCCGTCAGTGGGCGGAGAGGCATCGTCCTCGGCCGTCTGCCCGCCCCGCCCCCGCACTCGCCGCCTGGGCTCGCAACGCTCCGCGAGACACGACGCCCCCGGCGGCGCGGCGCTGAGCCGCGCGAAGCCGCGGCTGGACGCGGACTTCGATCCTAGAGGGCGGGTTGACAGGCGTGGATTAATGCTTTAGCGGGCTACGCTAGTGACGCGACATCGATAACAAAACATCCATGAGCAAAGTTGAAACATCGATATTAATAAATAAACAACAAAAACCCTTCGACATTTTTAAACATTAAGTGTTAAGGCTGGTTTGGTAAGTTGTAACATTACATTCGTGCGCAACGAAGCCGCACTTCATTTTACCATGGCCCAGTTTATAATGAAGATTTACGCGAAAACAAAGTAAAAAACTCCTGAATGTGCGAAATCCGAGGGAAAACGTAGGAATTACCAGGGCGTTGAAGTCGTCTCGGATGAGAGGGAATTTATTCAATGAAGGTAGTACAAACAATGTTCGTTTGCATCGAACACTGACAATGATACCATTCGTTACTGTTTCATATTTTTAACTTTAAAAAAACAGGAGATGGTAATTTTTTGTTAGAAGACATTGTGCACAAAACATCTATGTTAGAAAAAACCTCGACTTTAATGTTCGACGTTTAAAACATCCATGTTTCTATAAAAAAAACATCGATGTTTTGGCCCCCTGTTGAATAGAGGTCCCGGATTATTTTTGAACACCCGTTTTAAATCAATTCATGAACACGTAAGAACAATTTAACCCGGGATGGGTCGCGCGTGAGAATTTGGACCTCAGGCTTTATTATTTTATGTACAGTTTTGTTTAAGAATGTTCAATATCCTTTTGATTTTCCCTACCTTTCTCCTAATCTTTTATCTACAAAATCCATACTTCATCACATGATTTGCAGTCTGTCAATTCTCGGTAACTATTTTCGTCTAGCACCCTCTTCCAATTGTCTATGACATAACGCAACTTTCAGGATAATAAAACATTACTGATACTTCAAAAATTGAAACAAGAATTGCGGACGAAACATTGCATCTTATACGCCGTTCATGTATTCGGAGATTAATACTAACAGGATTGCCGCGAGAGTTGATACCTAAAATGTTGCTATTATTTGCATTCAGAATAAAATTAAGAAGCAGAAGTTCCAAACAAAAAAAAACTAACAAGGCAGATGTGAAAATTGTTCAAAAACTTTGGTTCGCAAGCATCCCATGATTGTGAAAATTAAAAGATAACAATAGTATCCAAAACACATTCATGATTTGTTTGTTAAGATTCTGTGTAAAACTTTAGTAGCGAACGTAACACATTCTTACTCACATTCATATTTACAAGTACTATGAATTAATTTTTTTGCACTCCTTTTCAATTACAAGAAAAATAATGATTCTATACATCAGCAAATATTTGATGAATTTTATAAATTTGTATAAACGATTTTAAATTAAAAACCTCGACATATTAAGTTAAGAGTGTAAGTATCGAATTATGTTAGTTTATGATGTTAGAAGACAACTATATACGTATGAAACGAAATTTTCTCTGGGATCCGTTTTCTCCCATACGACCAGTTACCTTCATAGGCAAGAGGCGATCTCTCCCGGGTTGTTTGTAGGATTGTCTACTATCAGTTTTAAATTGTAAAGTTTATAGTATATTTTTCATGGATATTGATAACACATGTTTGTAATTTATAAATACGTATTCATACATATAGTATTATTAGAGGGGTTGCTAAGGGCTCCTTCAGATAATAATTTGGCCATGGCCGCCGAACAGTTTTTAAGCGTTTGGTGTCCCCATATTTGAAAGTAAAGTTTTCACAAATGTTATTAAGGTAGTAGAACCATACTTTTGGCCATAAAATGACCAGTGAAATTGCGTTGTTAAGTGATTATTTCGTGGGAAAAATTAGATTTCCACAGAATATATACGCGTAGAGTATACGAGTATTTTGGCGAAAATCGGCAGAATTTCCAGTGTCGTTCAAATTACATGATATGTGATATTGATAAAATCAGATAGCTCTGCATTGCACGTGCAGTACTGTAGTTGCAGATCGCTCCCCTCTCTTGAGTGTGGAAGCCGCTCCTGTCGTTGAAAATTTCAACATGGCTGTATTACACTAGTAAGTTAATAATGTGCTTTTGTAAGTATGATAAAACAGTTCCCACCTTAATAACAGCATTAATTGTTTTCGCGTTTCTCTCTACACTGTTCTTGATTAATTAGAATATTTTTTTATTGATTATTGTAACGAAGTTGTAAGGATTGATTATTGTGAGAACTTTGTAGAGGAACCACCTCCTAAAAGGATTATTTTCAAATGAAGCAGATTTTTTCGTATTAGAGCGGAGTGCCTATTCAAATAGGCAAATGGAAAACGCTTTTCATATAGCTTTATTTCACAGATTAGGAATTTGTCTTTCAGACTAAAAAAACATTACTGTGTGTGATACCAGGAAGCAATAAAAGAAATGAAGATGAGAAGTTTTAAATTTAAGTCTAATTTTTTTGTTGACTGCAGCTTTTAATCTTGATAGAAAATATAATGTGTACTTAAAATGCATTCTTTCAAATTATAAATTCAAAACCTTCTTCATCCATTTGTCATTTATTTGGTCAGTTATTGATCCTAAAAATTGTACGGAATGTCTCGTAAACATTTTTCAAATGTTGAAAAACCTTTCTTACCTTTTTCTGCGATATGGATTTGATAGTGATTTCCCAAATTGTTTGCTACTCTACTGGTCCAGCGAAAATTATTGAGAATTTCCTCAAAGAAGTTCGTTCAAACATATGTTTGGCTTATCGAAGAATGCAAGTCCACATTTGCCTAGATATCTGGTAAATAATGGCATCTATAATTTCATAGCGAGGAGAAAAAAGTAAGTAAATTATTGTTAGTTCACAATGTTACTAAATAGTTGAAAATGTTAATCTTCAGCATTAGACTTTTTTTTCTTGAATAATATTGACGTACGGTTTCAAAAGTCGCGCGAGATTGGGAGAAATACGCAAAGGATACCAGTTTTGGGCACCTCTGTCGTAGGGGTTTCACCATGGAACAAGAGTGTCGCTTCTTAGAAAGCGCATTCGTGTGAAATAACGAGTGAACACTTCATTATAATTAAGACATAGAGCCTGGAATTGCCAGCCAATTAAGAAATTAATTGAATGCTTTCGTTAAGCGCGAGCAGACTTTCTGAGGGTACCTCAAGCCTTGCAAGAGAGACTTGCCTCCTTTGGAATTGTTAATACATTCTAGTGTTAAAACCCGTACAGTCCTTCATATTAAATTTAAGTTTAATCTTCAAACGTAATAAATTCGATTGGCAAATCATTTGTCATTTAGAAAAGGATTGCAATTCTGTGTAGTTGACAAACGCAGTTATCTAAATTCCATGGAAATCTCTTACGCGTTTAATGATAATTTGTTCCAGAAACTTACATTATTCCAACAGAATAGGCTCAAACATTACGTAGTAAAAGTTCCTTCTAAAGGATCAATATAGAATTTAAACGGCGAAATTGATCATGTAAATCTGAATATCAATCATTGATAAAGCCTTCCGCTAAATATGACTAAAAATTAAAATGTTTCTGATTTTTTCTCATGTAAAGTAGAAAAAATTATTATTTTAAATATAAAACACGATAGGTCTTGTTTTAGGAATGGTTTGCGCTCTCGAAGAAGAGAAAGCATCGCCGAGAAAAATGTTTTCATGAGGATTACATTCGGAAATGTTTCGGAAGTGCAAAGCATATTTTGTAAAGGCAAGATGAAGGTTTTTTATGGTATTATTTGGGGTAGACTTCTCGCGACTTCGCCGTGATAGCTATTTGCGTTTCGCAGATTCTGGGAAATATTACGTCTATTCCTGGATTATTGAAAAATGTGGTTCTCGTTCCATTTCATCAATATTATACGTAAATGAGCGCGGATAAATTTAAAGACGATCACCATAAAATATTTCGCTTTGAGAATGTTTTTGATAGGAAAGTGTGTGGCCACTATAAAATTTTATGCGGTTTATGAGAGTGACACAATTTGCGGACCTGTTTTTTTAACGTTTTTCATGCTTGTAAAAGTTATCAGTTCAATTAAATGTTGTAAGGGATGAACATAATTTAGTGTACGTTCGGGGGTTATAGGCTCGGAGGCCTTAAAATTTTACAAGACTGCCACTCGCTCCCCCTCGAGAGGGAATAACTCGAAACGCGAAGAAGCTCTTGGGTGGAACAACATCCAACTGGAGTCTCCCTCTGGCGCACAATAGGACGGAGAGTGCGCCTCGTAAAGATTAACTGCGCTGCGTCGCTCGTATCGCAGGAAGAACGGCGATTACGCCGCGCTGCGCCCCCGCCAATGCCACTGCATCCGCCGCCGCCGCCCACGGTGGCGCTGCTGCCGTCTCCGCCGTCCGCGTCCATACCCGTAATCTTCGCCACCTCGCCTCCGTCACAATCGCGTGTTTTTTTAAAATATTTTTATTTATTTATTAATTTTTATGTGCCGTAATTGAGTCTTGTGGTGAAATGTTGGAATTGAAATACCAGAGACATGGTTGTTGGCGTTGCCTGACAGTTATGAAATGAAGGGTCATGATTTACGGTATGAAGGGAAGTGTAGTGGTCTGGCTTCCGCGCCGTAGTTACCGATAAAAGCATCCTTATAGGACGGGATGTGGACCCACGACCTTTGCGCAGGGCGATTGCCGTCTGTGCTGCTCAAGTCGACCCGCAGCACCTAATCGGAACGATTGCCATTCACACCGTGCTTTCAGAGGTGTAGACTTGGCTGCGATTTTTTCAACTCTGTCCCTGGCAGGTATCAGATGTTGACAGTTTCATCCAACTATCCACAATGGTGATGTTCAAGCTCACGATTGGTTGAAACCGTCAACAAGGCTGATACCTGCCAGGGGCAGAGTTGGAAAAATCGCAATATAATCAGAATCACTGTACTTTATTCGACGCGCTCCCCGGATCTCTTTCACTGTGTAACCTCTCCGGCGATCTCGCTATCTGCGTCGTCGCCGCAGTCGCTGCCACCGCCGCCGCAACTCCCTTTGCAATCACCAATGCGATTTATTTCCACCTCTGGGGCTCCGGATCGATCCCCGGCCAATCCATGTGGAATTTGTGGTGGACAGGACGAGCTCTCGGCGGATTTTCTCGGGATTCTCCCGTTACCCTTGCCTCTCGTTCCACTTCTCTATCATCAATCACCTGTCGACCTCGTTTAATCATCAATGACCTTCGTTGTTGAAAGAACCATAAATTTCAATAAATAAATAAATAAATAAATGGTAACCAGCACGATTGAACCTCTGTGCTGTGCTGCTCTCTCATCAGCCACTACGTCTCGCCCAAATCCACCGCTATCACGGAGATGGTCGCGCGGATCAGCAGTAGCGCCGCCCTCGACGCGACATGTGCGTGCGTTGCGTCGCAGGCCAGCCACCCCCAAAGCCGCGCCGCACCGCGTCACGTCCCGCGTCCCCAGGCGCGCTGTCAGCGCAGCGCGCACGTTGTCACCCACGTTGCCGCCTCTGCTGGCTCCGCCACTATCGACCCGCCCCCTGGCGATCTGTCGCCTCTCCGCGCGCGCCGCCCGCCGTCTGGCCGTATTGATTGTGCGCCGTCTGATGGCCGCGCGCGCGGTGTGCCCCTGCCCTTGCGCCCCCTTACCGCCGCCGACCACCTCTCTCCCGGTCCAGGGTGTCCCCCGCCGACGTTGAAGTTGACTACCGCGAACCCCCCCCCCCTGCTCCCTCCCCGCGGGGGGGGGGGTCACAGCGTCTCTGGGTGGCACTGGCACAGAGGAGCAGCCCGAGCATACACTGGTGTTGTGCACGTGAGGCGCTATAACTTAGGTTAGATATAACTTGGAGAATTGTTGGCGTTCTTATTTTACGAGGCCAAATGTATGGTTCGACAGAGTCAGTCATGAGTCGTTCAGCCTTTCGACGCATCAGCTGGTCCAGGACGCCACAGTGGATGATAGGTCGCATGCGCGTCCACGACGTAGTGTGTGTAACCAAACACAACTACTCGTTTAAATGGACGACCTAAGCGTTATTTTGGCTCTATGTGGGTCCCGGAACGTTTTAAATTTCCTCACGGGAAGAAAGCGGAGCCCTTCTTACCTCATTTTGCAAGTTTAGGATGTGGCTGGACTGATCGAACAATGTAGGACGTATTGCTAATATATAATGCTGAGACTTGGCTTTAGGGTTGCAGGGTTGCCGCTTCCTGGACCACATGGAAAACAGGGAAAATCAATGCTCTAGGAAAGTTAGAGGAAAATCAATGCAGAGGAAAATCAGGTAATTTGTTGTAGAATAGTTAGAAATCAGGGAAAATGTTGCGAGGGTTATAAAACTTTATATTATTCCTTAAATCATTTGTACAGCATTATTTTTTTCTTAATTTTTAATTTGGTGAACAAAATTTGTTCATTCGCACTTAATTACGTCAAAATCAGAGAGCTTGCCAATTAGTTTCAGGATAGTTTTAATTTTTTTTAAAGTAATGTGAAATTTCAAATTTAATCAGGAATTACAAAACATACTCTAAAACTCGTAAAAGCCAGGGAAATTAGTTCGGGGAAATATGTGGACACCCTGTTGGAACTATAATGTCGGACCGGGCATCAGGAAACTAAGGTTTTCAAGTTTAATGTCTGCCCCGAATTTTCTAGAGGGGCCTTCGGAAACTTCCAGCCATCTATTTAACCCATCCATGCAGTAACGGTGTGGGATAGTAGTAAACATGACGGCGAGTGATAAGTGAGATAAAGATGAGCATATGGCGAAACGGAAAGTAGGGGACACGAGAGTACTTCGTCAAACCCCAACGAAATTTGTTTCACGCGCGGCTAAAACCTCAAGAAGTCCACGAGATTAGAACCCGATTTGTATTTTGAGATTACAAGGTTTTGACGCTAAGTTGAGAGGCTCGCCTCTTTTAATTTTCTGCTTGTCTAACCAGCAGGGCCCACATGTTAAAGGGAGAGTGTACCTGCAATCTATTGGGATAGGAAGGCCTGAATTCTAAATGGATGAGTGTGAAGAGAAAATGTGTTTGGTTGGCAGTATTTGTTTCATTGTGTCTAGTTGTGGTGGATCTATGTTATCTTTGCGTATATTTTTCGTGAATCCCGTAACCCTTTACTGTCCGTGTCCAGGGAATCCGAGTGTTTCTGGGACACTTAGGGAGGTCGTGAATCAAGGCGCTAATTCGTCTTGAGCCGACTCCCCCTGGAAACGGTTCCCCTCTTTTTATGGATGTAACTGTTCCTCTTCTCCTTTCCTCTGATTCTTTTCTGGAGCCCGCTTTTTTACTTTCGCCGCTGATGTTCCCGGGCTCTGTGGGACGCGGAGTCTGGTCCAGAAGTGGTCATATTAAGAAAGGATTTGTTCAGCTTATTCCCTCCAGAAGAACGTAGTCTTCTCATATGATTCCAAAGTTACTTTTCTTTTCTTTTGTCTTTTTTCGCTGGGGTAGAGGTAGAAACGGGAAGTTCACGGTTTCTGTCAAATTAAAGAACGTAAGTAATGACTTTCATTCCCTATCTAAAATATGTACCCTCTCCTATTCTAATTATTTCTCGTTTGTACTATATTCTTTTCAAGATAAAATACGTGTTATTTGTAAATGAAACGTTTGGACAAAAGTGAAAAATAAACATTCTTTGTTAATTAAATTTTGTTGTTGTATGAGAGTTTCTGGATATTATTTCACTTTTTTTCATTTCTATAATGTGCGGGGGATTAGTAGATATACTTTGTTTTGAGAAAGAAAGGAGTCATTGCCACCTTCAACATCTGAGTAATTGCACTAATATTTTTGTAACACATATTTCCACGGTAATGCTAGGAAATTTTGGAAGGATCAAGAATGAATAAAGGTAGAGCTGCGCGAACTGTGTAAAGCGAGTTAAGAATAGTAATTTTGTTGGAATTGTAATCAAGAAAACTTATTTGCCTTCTCTCAACACACCATACTTCACAGTACCCGAGAGGTATACGGGAAGGTAATCTTAGATGTACAGTGAAGTGAAATAACATTTTTTAGATTGATAAAAAAAACGTAATTTTCTTGGCGAAATTCCGGGATTCTTTTTTAAGATTCGTTTCACAAACACGTAGCTGTAATGCGGTGGATTTGAGGGCGGAAAATTTTCTCAGCCGCAATCGGAAAAGTCAGAAGGGGGAAAGGAATCAGCCATGCAAAAACGAGAAAAAAAGGGACAGAGGTGACAGCCTCAGATGCTGAAGACTCTCTTTCCGGTCCGGAAGCCTCGGCGGGTCTCCACCCGCGGAATTAACGGCACTTTTTTCGGAAATTACGTAATTCTTCCCCGAGGGCCATTGTTGGCGAAGGAAACCCGAAGAGAATAACTGTTCTTGACGGAGGAGACCGGAGCGAAGAAAGGGTTTTACGACTGCCACCGCCGCCGGAGAGCCTGGGAGAACAGGGTCGGTGCTCTGCAGGGGCGGGGATCGGAGGGCGGGCGTGCGAGCGACGAGGGGGGCGGGGAGTCGCGTTACTTCTTCATTAGCAGAAGCAGCAAACTGGTTGTTTTTGGCGTTCGCACCACACGTGCGTTGCCCCCATAAAAGCGCGGTGATACGGCTGCATGCCAAGCATTTTTTTTTCTCTCGTGGACGATGTGGTCTGGGAAGTATTGTGGCGGAGAGATAATTCAATTCCTCGGTTTCCAGCTCCGTTAGCACATATATAGAATTTAGCAGCGCTGAAGTGTGCTTTGTAAATGTGCTTAGGTTTGAGAGCAATTATGTTTCAGGATTAGAACAACACATTTTAATTATTTTTAGTAATTATTTTACCAATAATGCATTGAATACGGATATTGTTACTTAATGGTCGAAGGTACTAAAACATATTTTGGTAATCACAGAATTCCAACCACAGCTTTGCTAAATGGTGAATCTATTTAGTACGAATGGCGTTTGAACATTGCTTTTGTATTTTTGACGACAAAGTTAAAAAGAAAAAAAAGAAAAGAAAAAAAAAGAAAAAAAAAAGAATTCGTGTTTGGCGAATTTCAAACTAAGCGGTTGGACTACAGAACAAACTGCAACCTCGTAACTCGAAAGGCAATTCCGAATTAATTACTTGGCGAGCGCCAAGCGTCGTGCGTACATCGGAGTGTTCATTGCATTCCGGGGCTAACGGCGCAGTTTCGGTTCGATGCCGGACTCGTTAGTACTTGGCTGCGGACGAAGCACGCGCCTGTACAGACCGAACCGCGCCGCGCCGCGCGCCGTTGCAGTCGCCGGCCGCGCCGCGCCGCCCCGCCCCGGCGGCCCAGTAAGGCGAACAGCGGCGCGGGGGCGTCGTGCAAGGTGCCTTAGCGAGCCATGGCCCGCTACGCGGCTGCCCATGTCGGTCGCCGCGCCGCCTTCCTCCCTCTCCCCTCCCATTCCGCCTTACGCTTAGCTTAGCCACGCCACGCGCCGTCCCGCGCCACTACGCTCAACCACGCCTCGCCCCTCCGTCCCCTGCCGCACCCCGCCGTGACCCGCCCGGCCACTCCCCTCCGCACCTGATTCCTTCCCTCTTCGCCCAGTCTGCATATCACGGTCTTCCCCCAGGACTGCGGACAGTGATTGCTAAGCTGGGACAATTTTGAACACTGTTAAGTTTTACGAAGTTCGTGTCAAATTGGTCCTATCTACGTACTGTCAGATGAAAGTTTTTTCTACACAAATGTAAAGTAGTTTACTGCAAGCGTAACGCAAGATGAGTAAATTTTATTTGTTCGAAAGTGAATTTAGGCATCTCTTACATTAACATTTTGTCAAGTAAACCAAGCATTGAGTCGATACGCATCAATCAGAGAATTTTGATTCATTTTCAAAGATGTAGATCAATATTTGTGAAGATAGAATTGAGTAGAAATATCTCGTCTAGAATATACTGTCATGAAAGCCAAAATAACACTGCTAGTGAAATCGATGCTTCGTTGAATGTGGAAATCTGTATACTCCCAAACGGGATACTGTAGTAATTAGTGCGTAAAGTGGTACTATAGAGTTGCCAAATAACTCCTCCTCAGGCAGGGTCATCTGATCACTGCACCATTTCGAAGGAAGGCAACATATAAAATTGTGAAAAGTGTATGACGATATTTTGTTAGTATCCGGCAAATTGGAAAATATTATTGAACCGTGCCTTGTTAATGAAAGGACCAGCCGGCAAATGCATAGTCGTGTTTAGCAAAGAACTTTAGAGAACCTACAAAGAATATGATTTAATTATTTTACTGTGCTTGGACAAAAGGTACAACAGAACCGTATTCGTAGTGATCAAGAATATGAAGGCTCGAAAGTTTAGAAACACCTTGGAGTTCGGAATGCGATTCACCCTATTTGGCCCGTTTGTGCGCAATAGTTCTGGGAAAACAAACCATTTTGTCGCAGGAAGCGAAACATTCTCTTGTAGGTCTTTGAAAGAATGCAGCACCTTTTTCTACACGCTCTGGAATTCCATTGGACTGTATTCGCGCGTGGATTAGCTTTCTTAAACTCGCGTGTCCTGAAAACGAGTTCTTCCAGTTTCATGAATTCATGCTACCATCAACGAGAATAATTTCGAATTATTTTAATTGTAAAGTGCTTTCTTTAATGTGTTTGCAGTGGCCCACTAGGAAAAATCGGGGAATCGTACTCCCAGGTCTTCTTGGACACGTGGACGAAATCAACACATGCGATGATCAAAAATGATTGGCAGGCAAATCTTGCAAAGATCTCTGGCATCATATCAGGGTAGAATAATAAAAACGTACAAAAAGGATGGATTATCATGTTTTGTACAACTTTAAACAGATCTGGGCATTCATTGGCTTAATGAAGAAAGTTTACAATATTTTATTTTTGAGGTGCACGGAAGGGTGAATTTCGAAGAGGTGTACTGGTGTGCGGCCAGACCAAACCGGAGACTCCTTGTTTAGACACATGCTATTGTGAAACACTACGTTTCCTTTTCTTTTTTGTGGAGTTCACAAGGTGCCGGCCGGAAAGAGTCGCCTGAGGAATTTAGGAGTGTCCAAACACATTACCGAGATTCGTTCCAAAGACTCGCACTCTTCGAATAACTAAAGGAAGCATTAAAGTAGGAACTTTAAAAAGTTCAAATTTTCAGTAATTCTTCGCTGAATAATAATAATATATAATATTTTCGTAGGATAGTCCTCTTTTTCCTCCAAGTAAAACACATCCACATTTTAACATTATTGCTACTAACAGTTGTAACATATGTAGGTGCTTAATGCATGCAAGTATTAATGCTAGCAATTAGGTGTCATTAACACTAGCAATGCTTGTAAGTTAACAACCGTAAATCTTATGCTTCTTGAAAGTCGGTTGTCAAAAAATGTTTATTCAAATGTAATTTGGAATAGTTTCTTAGCGGGAAAAATGTTTTGATACTCAAGCTGTGTGTTTTTAACTTGACCCGCGAAGTGAATATTACTCATGAAGCTAATTTTATTCGATTTTCAGCTTGGGAATATTTTTTTTTTTAAATGCATTCGTATTCAGTATTTTCAGTGGGTGAGTTACTACTGTTTTATAAAAGTTTCTCCGGTAGGCTGTTAGTTAAAAAAAGGAAGGGCACGTGACTTTGGTAGAAAAAAAGTGGATGGCTTCCAGGGGACACGAGCCAGGTAGCGGGGGCGGCCGTGGGAGGAGCGGCAGAGCGACGCCGCGCCGCGGCGGGCGGAAGAGTCCGAAGGGGGCGGGGCGGTCGGGGGCGGAAGCGGGGGCCCTGGGCCTTTGTTTCCACCTGTCGGGGCGTGCAGGGGGCCTCCAGCCCCCCTTTGCCCCCGCCACCTCACCTCCGCGCCCGTCGCTCCAGCGCGCGCTCTCAAGGCAGCCCTCCGCCAGCCCGCCCCTGCCGCACTGCACGCGTCGTGGCCCGCTGCCTCACGGATTGAAACGCTGTTCTGCCCCCTATCTCTCTTTCCTTCCTCTGTTCTTCTTGCGTGTGAGGTACCAACATGAACCAGGGGCCTTTGGAGAATGTGGTCCCGATTCTATAGTGAAGGCCAACAGTCGCAGAAAAGTAGAGATTTTCAGTAGATTGGAAGTAGGTAGGGGAATTGCCAGGAATTAATGAATTTCAAGGAGTCGCGAGATATATGATTGCTGAGGAATTGACGAAATATCTATAAAGGGGCATAAGCATTCAATTGGAATGTAATGTTTTAATGCAATCACATCCTTTCGAGATTTTTTAACGGCGAATTTATTATTTGACCTGTACTTATTATACAACACATTATTATAACGCTCGTACGTAATACATTCTTTCAAAATCCTTTGCGATTTAAAATATCACAGGTCGTATTCTTTAAGACTCCTCATGCACTGTCGGATGCGATGCTGTCCTCTAATTCTCCTAAAGTGATAGTGGCCTCGCGCTGGCAATGAAAGTGGTGTTAGGAAAAAGTATGGTCAGTAAATGAAACAATACGCACGTGTTGTTCCTCTTTTTGGGCTCATTTGTTTCGGTCTTAACTACGGTGCCGTGTCGCGCCACAAAAAATGTCCGGAAAATATACTCGCAAATAATGGAGAATAATGAGAAATGTGCTATAAATTCTGCCTCCGTGGCAAATGAACGCAAACAGTGGTTGAGTTACAAATACATTGTTGAAGTAATTAACTGAATTTACAGATATTTATGCAGCTAAATTATGTTGCAAGTAATTAGATAAGAGGAAGTATTTTTGTCTATATACGCTAACCATTTGAGGTGATTCATGATTCATAACAATTTATTAATTTACGAGACACAGACGATAAAATTGGTGGGAAAAAATAATGTCCCAACAGAAATTCTGTGTATTGTATATTCTGTACCTGTGTATTGACAAAAGTAACCTCATTCGTTTTGCTGCATTTGTGAGTCAAGGAAATCATTTGGAATAATCTTGGAAGTCAATCTAGAAGCATTACTAACTGGCGTAACTTCTGGGAAATCTACAGTACATTTGATAGACTTCTGATTTGTGGTTCAACCCAGTTCGCAGGTGGAAAAATGCTTGCAGAACTTTCAACTGCATTCACATCGCCCTTGCGAGATTCAGAACTCTGATGTAGAAATGGGAATTCAAGACTTCACCTCAGCCTGAAACTAACCGTATCACATTAGTAGAAGGGAGGTTCCAACCAGGCAAGTTCACATGGAGGACCCCAATGTTGTCTCTCCCTGGGGCGTAGCCTGGTATTGCAAGGAGTCTTGCCTTGCGTGAAGTCAAGTTATTTAAGACTGACATATTTGATTAAATGCTCCTCCTGGTAATACTTTTTAAAAATATATGTTGATGTTCGTCCCAAAATTTATAATTCGTAAATTATTTTTCACTGTTCTTTACGCTTCAACACATGAACTCCTGTTCTCACCCTTGCACATCCATATTCAGGATGTCCTGAATTACCCGCACCAAGTCGAGTTGTGAAAGACAACAAACAATCAGCTTTCCAAATATTTTAAATTTTGACGCGTGATGAGGTACACTATTTTTACATTTTTACGTTTAGCAAGAGGCACATATCCTCCGCCCATTACTTCTTATTGCACTTGAAAACTTGGGAAATTAGAGACCTTTTTGCCTACGTGGAGATGGAAACAGTTTTCTTTTGCTGTCGTCTGTACTTCCGGTCGCCGGGCCCAGCGCTCGTCTCTGGAGATAAGCTCGTGCCTTGCTCAAGGTCGCAAAAACTTCCCGGCCGGGGGAGGCCGCCCCTAAAAAAGCGCAGATAAAGTGCCGCGATAAGAGGCCGTACAAGACAGCAGTCTACGAATGCAATGTTTTATAGTTGCACCCGAGTGCAGTACAGTGCTGGGAAATATGTGAACAATATTTCTTTGAAGAAAATCATGTTTCTGGCTTATGTTTAAACTTTGGCTAGAAATATTTTATATATTCTTGTTCGTCATCAGATGATGCTTACGGTGCTCCTTTTTGTGCGGGTATGTCTAGCCACCTTGGCCACGTACATCTGTCTGCGGTGCTGTAAATTTGTAAATGTTGGTCAAACTCTCCCGCGTGCGCGGAGGAGAACCCCGCTGGGTGTAGGACACGCGTGCGGAGCGGCGCGGACAGGAGTCGCCAGTGTAGCGGCGCCGGCGCGTGTCCTGGCGACCGTGCGCCGGCTCCTCGGAGAGGTCTCGCAGCGGCCCGGCGCGGCGCGGCGCGGCGCGGCGCGGCGCGGCGCACCGCGTCCTATTTGCATGACCAAGGCCCCGCGCTCGCTTTCATTCCATTTACGAACGCCCCGCGGAGCTGAGAGGCAGTGGTGCATGCGGAGCGTGCGGGGCCGCGCCAGCGCCCGCGCCCTGAAGGAGGAAGGCGAAAAAGAATTTTGGGTGTAGCTTGAAATGACGTTGCGTGGGTGGCGACGGAGTGGTTTAGCGATGTTAATGTAGCGTGGAAGGGAGCGCTGGCTATAGTTCCTCTCTTTCGCTCTCGCTCCATCTCATTTTGTCGTCTCCCTCTTCCTCTATTCCCGTTGCCCCTCTTCCTCTTAATCTATCTCATGCCGCATTTTGTTTCTCTGTCCCTTGATCTTTCGTTTTCTGAGATCCTCTCTTTATCCATTTCTGTTTCACTGTTTCTTTCTCTCCGCTGCACCTCCTTCAATCCCCATGCCTCTTTTTCCGTGTTAGTACCCGTTTTTTTGTCTGCGTATGCATTTTTCAGTGCTGCTTTCTTCTTACCTTATTGTCCTTTCTCTTGACTGTCTCTGCCTCTCTTTTCTGCACCTCCTGTACACGAGCATCTGCTGCTGGTGCTGCTGCTGCGTCCTGGCGGCCCGGCTGGACGCTGCATCGCCGTACCGGAGCGAACGATTGGGAGCGGAGCGGAGTCGAACGGGGTGCGGCGAGGCCTGGCGTGGCGGGGCGCGAAGAAAAGAGACGTGTGCTGCTTAGAATATGGCGGCGATGCAGCGCACTTATCCCGCGCGCACGGGATGTTGAATAATGCATGCGGTGCTGGACCGGTGGTGGTTTGGGAGGGCAGGGGTTCTTACGGCGGCGGCGGCGGCGGCGGCCATGCGTTCGGGGAATTCGAGATCAGGCGCCAGCGCGGCGCGGCGGCTCGAGGAGAATCGGCACCCACGTGTGACGGGCTGGACGCGGCGTGGCGCGGCGCTGGAAGAGGTCTTGGCGGCCGGAACCGACGCGACGCCTCGGAGAGGCCGGAGGTGGGGGATCTTTGTGCGCGGCTTTTCGAGCCGTTGTGGTTCAGCCGCTGTGTGGAGGAGAATTCTAGCGGCCGGCTGCTCTGATCGGTAGTTTTCCGTGGTTTCTCCGATCAACACCAGGCGAATGTCTGAGTCGTATGCTAACGAACGGGCTGCGAACCGCGTTCTTTCCTTCCTCATCCTTGACATACAGTAGTGCTAAAAATCGCGTCACCTAAAGACAATGGGCATTCTGTATTATCCTAATCCAATCTACTCTCAAACATTTTAAACAAAATAAATAGAAATTGGCAATAATATTTTTTTATTGTAGTATATTTTCAGGATTGTATTGCAGATAACAACTGTGAGATGCGTCTTTTTTTACCACTACTGTATCTGCATCCTTACACCCACTCTTACATGAACTACACTAGCACACTTGTCGGAAGATCAGTGTTTGTCCCGGTTGGTGCGGACCCTGTTGGTGGCAGATATCTGGTTGAGAAAAATCCTGCTAGAAGACATGTAGGTCGTTGCCGGAACTCGCTCTCCAGCTGGGGAAAATCACTGCCGCATCCCGCGGAAAAGCTTGCATTACACTTACGGGACCGACTATAGCATTTTACGCATGCGAAAACGCTAAGCAATCAAACTCTGTGGAAGTATGAGCTGTGACTTGTATTGCTGAAATCAAACAAATTTTTCTACCATGAACGTTACAAGCTTGAAAGATTACCAATATTTTAAACTATGTTCCGAAAGACCTTCGTCACACGACGAATGCTGTCTCTCTGAAACATTTGCTGAGAACTTTCGCGCACGGAAGTTCATTCATACTTGATTTCATGTCTTTGTGATTTGTAGTGCAAGCTCACTGCATTATTGGAGACTACTTCCACATGGTAATAATTAAGGAAGCGTGATTCATGGGAATTGAAATAAGTTTATTCTACCATACAGTAACGACGCTAATATGATCCTAATTTGAAGCAGATCACATTTAGATAGCAGTGGTGCATTGAGCGAGCGAGCGAGAGCAGCACTACGCGCGCGCGCGCGCGCGTGTGTGTGTGTTGAAACGCGCGTGAAAATGTTCATGATTGCGTTTGTTGGATTTTTAAAAGAATGCGGAAGCAGTGCGGATTCAGTTAATGTATTCGAATTTATTTATTCAAATGTGAACGGATTCAACAGGGTGATTTTGCCACTTTAATTAGACCAATTAATGCGATGGCGAATAATAACACGCATTTATGAATACATTCTGAATCTGCATTTGATTTTTTCTTCTTCTTAATTTGGGTTGCAAATTTGTAGTTTTACACTTTTTGCTTCAAACGTAATGGATTTACACAGGAAAGTTATTGTTCTATTTCTTTTTTCCTAGTTTATTTTCGTTGACATTTTTCATGTATGAAGAGGAAGAATTCGGTTTGAATCCGTTCGCTCTGCCGCTGTATTGAAATAAGTGGCTTTCCTGCGATGTTTCTGAGAATTGATCCCGAGAAATCGACAGTCATTTACTGTCTTTAACCGAAAGCCGTCTCGCACACACTTGCTGCAACTTATCAGAAAGATACTCTCTTCTTTCAATTACAAGAACGTTTTTTAAGAACCCTGAAAGGACTGGTGGTCTTTCATAAGCCCAGAAATCTTATCATATCTTGGAACTGATGTAGGAATTAAAAATCAACATGTCTTATCCATGAAAAGAAGATGGTTGAAGTATTATTTACGATACTGATTGATTGTCCAGAAACATCTGTTTGCTCTCAGCAAATCGGAAGTCTGCCGCCGAAGGCTATGGCGTTATTGACCGATTTTTCTTGGCTTCGAAGAAACATAGCAACAAACATAAAACAAGGCAGACTGAACACACCGACCAAACGTTTGTCTTTCTAGTCAGTACTGTTAAGACATTCACAAAGAAAGGACATGATGTACACAAAGCACAAAGTGCAGCGCGCTGTAAATACTGGGTGTGGAAATCGAGATCAAAATTCCAGGTTATTGTCATCGTTATAAAAATTCACATTTTTATGAACCACTTTTGTTTAATTTTAATCGCCTGGCGTGTTAAAGGCTTTCTTAGTTAAAGGTGTTTTTATTTTCCGCCGACCGTCATTGACAACAAAGTAGCAGACGCCTGAAACGACTAAAAATGAACATCATTGCGTTCACATAGTTGTCAAATTAACCCAATAGATGAAAGGATATTTCACTTGGTACTTTCTGTTGTGTGGAGGATCTCGCAGAGCGAAGTAAACGCGCGTGTTTGCTAGGCGATAGGTTGTGAGAAGCCCGCCTACGCGCTCTCGGAGCGTCGGCGGCGGTCGCGAGGGCTGATGGGGATCGATGCCGCTCGAGGCACGTGGCTGGGCGGGAGCCTTCTTCCAATACCATCGAAAGTGCCGCGGCAGAAGCGGCCGTAACTTGGTCGGCGCGCGGCGGCGCGTGCTGCGAGCGCGGCTCGAGGCGCGGCCGGAGGAAGGTAGGTGTGTGGCGCGGCGCGGCGCACAGTGATCCGATGTGACCGGCAGCGTGCGCACGGAACTCTTCCGGTTGGTTTCGAACGAAAGGCAGCGGTCGCAGATAGTGGCCGAAATTTCGGTCAGCCGCTTTCTGACGTTTGTGTCCGATATGCCTGATTCGTTCTAACATGTGCTCGTAAATGGAAATGGGCATATTGAAACCGAACGACCTCTTCCGACAGCGTCCGGAAACAACGGCTGTCGGAAGAAGATCTGTTTTGTTTTATTTTGTCGATTCCATTCGCTCGAAATCAAATGGTGAGTGAAGGCCATCTTTCATACCAAGGCTACCTCCAATACACGTAGATGCTCTTGAGAGGCTTTTCGCAAATGTTGGAAACAATGAACTGCGAAACTATGCTCGTGGTCGTGGTCGTCGATAGCGAGCGACCTATATTTCAGCTGTACGATGACCGTAGCTATGTCATCGGTCGCAATGGAGCCAATTTTGCCGAACTTTCGGTCGACCGATGTCGGAGTTTGTATCCTATATGCCCGATTCGTTCCAACACTTGCTAGTAAATTGACGACAACCTCCTCTGACGGCGTCTAGAATCGCCGACTGTGGGACGAAATTCTATTCCGTTTGATTCTGTCGGTTACATTCATCCGAAATCAGCTGCAGGGTCAAGGCCATCTGTAATCCCTGCAAAACTTCTAGATGGTTTTGAGCGTGCTTCTAGCAAATGTTTCAGACAATGAACTGCGTAATTATGTGGAAATTAGGCGGATTCCGGCTGCAGTATTTGGATATTTTTCGGATGAAATTGGTCAGATGATTTCGCTCGCTGTCGTGTGGTAGCGAGCGACCGAAATTGCGTATGCACTATGACCTTACCTTAGGGCTGACTGAAGCCGCGATACTGCACTGAGCGTGATGGTTGCATTCCTCGGATGAACTTGTAGAAAGAGTATTCCGGCATTCATTTCGGTATTATACAGAAAGATGATCTGCCCATTGAATAAGAATTTATCATTTCTGTAAATCAATCTCAACAAATACAGAAACAGTATTTTGTGTGTTACGTAAAAATTATCATCAAAATCACATGAAATATATTATCTTTATTAATTTTAGAAAATATAGGACATTCATTTGCTAATTACATCTTTAATCAGTGTGGATTTATGGGAAACATTTATCCCATTTATGTATTTTTCTTCCTTTTCCCTTCGGTTAGAACAACACTGGACCATGTGAATGTTAATGCACATCGTAGTATCTAATAGGTTTTATATCCATGTTAGTGGCAATGCGGGCCCTGTGTGCGGCGGGGCGGATCGGGGCGGGGCGGGGCGACGGCGTCGCAGCTGGACTCGCACGTCAGCCTCCGCCCTGCGTCAGAAGGAGCGCATATTAAAATCCCCGGAGGACGGCAGGCGTGGCCGCGACCCTTCCTTCAGGGAAGTGGACAGCTTCAGGACCTGTCCAATCTGTGTCCGTCCCTTTTTCTTCTTCGCTACATTTTACTGTGTAGAGTACACCTGTCCAGTCTCATATCATGTCTTGCTCTGGTAGGAAATTCCATTAGAAGGCCGTGGTTTTCAATGTTGTGTGAAATACAGTTTTATTATTTTTTAGTCAAGCTTCAATAAGATATTGAGCAATACAGGATATAACCCAGGTGAGCATTGTTTTTCGAGAGGTAATTACTCAACGAGGCTGAAAACATTCAAAATTAATGGTTCAGATATACCGCGAGGTGATTTTGTTCTTTGACTTCATTTGAGAATATAATTTTTAAGAGAATTCCGAAAAGTTAGTGTGTGGGAAAAAAACAATACAAAACTCTCAGTCAGTAGCTGCTTTGCTACCTCAGCTCGTTTCATTGAGCTCTTTGAAGACGTTAGAGGTTATCAGCCGCGTCACGCATGTCCTAGTTTATGGGTCTATTGTGAGCTTTTGTGAAAGTACTCTGTTGCCATGATGAACAGAATTATCTGAATGATTTTAGCGCTCTTTGAGTCTTTTATGGTTGATCTTTGAAATAAACAATGTGACGTTCGACATTTGAAAAGTGCAATTGTTACAGATAAACTCCCAGCGGTTGAAGGAGATGAGTAAGCAGGCAGTGGGCAACATAAAAACATGCACTGTAAGGAGACGTGAAAGTACTCTCGTGAGACCTTTGCGTGAAGAAGGCGGAGGAAGCTAGAAGGAACGTGTATAGAAGTAGAAACAAAATGCGAACCATTAAAGGAATAAAGGCCATTGAGAACGAACGCGTGTCGCTAGACGGTCCGGCGGTAAACATAAGATAAGGAAGAATGTGTGAGGAAGAAACGCGATACAGATAGGAAGTTGCTACTGGAGTTAATTTCAAATCCGTAATATAGAGTCACTGCCAAAGAAGGTGCATGTTGGGTCAATAGAAGCGCAGGGGACGCACGGGTTTGGAGTGCCGAGAGAAATTCGAGTCGCGGCGCGGTGATGGGTGGGGCGTGGCGGGGCGNGCGGGGCGGGGCGAGCGGTGTCAGGTGCAAGGCCATTCGATCCTCTGCCTCCGTAAGCTGATGCCTCCCGCCGGATCTCGGCGCTGTCCTCTGCCGTCCCGTCGTCTCGCTTGCTTGCTTGCCTGCCTGCCTGCCTGCCTGCTTCTCACTTTTCAGACTTCCACTATATTCGATTTCGCGATCTCTGCCTTCTTTCCGTCAACTCCGCGCCGCCGCCGCGCGGAGACTTTATTTACTTGGACGGAATTTCGCGAGACCGTGTTGCGTTCAAGATAACGTAAGGTTCTGCGAAAGATTTTTTTTTTTTTCGGGATTCTGTGGAAGTTGGAAGTCTATCATTTTTAAGTTTTGAAGTCCTTTGTGTTGGTCTACATACGTTTTCGACGATATAGTAATAAGAAGGGACCCAAGAGCGCTTTACGGCTAGCGCCTTAGAAGGTGGATAGTATAAGGAAAGGAAGGTGCCTTCGGAGCCTTATCTTGTTTTATAGGTCCCGTTCGCGCGCTCTCCTGAGTAGATAAAATGCCTTAAAACGCATTTCTCGTAAATTATGATGCAGGAAATAAGGCCATCTTCAAATAAGGCCATTTCCATATGAAAGTACGACACAAACACAAAGGATTAGGGAAATTTGAATTCAGGTTAATTAAATATTAGTGAGTGTGATATTCAAAATAGTAGAACTATCTGCAATGCTAAAATTGCAAGATTGGAACAATAAGTATGTTCTGAGTATGTCAATCAAATCATGGCAAACAAATTAGTATACGAGACTAATCAATCTGTCATGAATATACCTTCTTTTTTGCGTCCGAATGACGCCAAAATTTTATACCGCCGAAAATACATTACCCGCGACATGTGTAACACGTCCTTACGATACGATGCTGGCCTGATGAAAGCGATGTTTTTACGAACGGAATGTTTTGTGCAGTTAACTGTTTGAAAAAGCGTTTTCTTTGAAACATTTTTAGTTAACAAATTTTCGTATGAGTAGGCTTCTATATCTTTATTTTTTATTTATCTTTTTTATTTCCCGTGCAAATAAAAGCACACTAAAACGAATCACCCTAAATTATTTGCCAGGAGTTGCATGTTTAAATGATATTTGAGTTTTTATTCCAACATTTTTCTTATAGTTGCCGTTAAGATCATACTCCTGGGAGAATTTCGTTCTGTACGTACCGTCTCCTGTTGTTTGGGAATTGAGCATGCTCGTGTGGGAATCTAGATGTATGTTCTTTCAGGAATCCCCGTGGCTGGTCGACGAACCCTGGCGTCCGGCGTGGCTTGAGAACATCGCGGCTAGGAGAGGGGAAATTAATGTTATAAACTAGTGGCCTAAAACTAGAAGCAGCAAAAATGATGCTGAGCCATACCACACAAAATAGTTTTACAAGAAGTAGCACGCACACTACTCAAGAACAACAAATAAAATTCTCTCATTTAACACTGCAATAAATGAAATATTTTAACAAAAACAGTCTTCACTAATTTTCCAGTGTAGTGTAGTATTGAGTCAGTGCAACAGTTCTTTACATTAAAAAATATAGAAAAAGGTTGCAGATTCATAATGGAACACAGGAATCGCCAATATTTAATAGAGGTGTGATTCACTTCGTCGTAGCGTTGTCGTCGCATGACGTCAGCGGTGCTGTAAGAAGTGACGAACTGAGTATGAAAATTCAGCCGGTTCGCGGTACACTGGTATGACAAAAGGAGAATAAAGTAAACAAATACAATACGTGCATCTTTAGAGAAAATCGAATCTGTTTCTTTGTTTTTCGGATTTTCTGCAAGTTCCGGAGAATGTAACGAAACCATTGATACCCTTTCGCATGATCAGGTTAGGCTACTTAGTTTTCTATTGATTTCAGCGCACATACGACATTAGCAGTACATTTTAAATAATATGTTCTAGGTACACTCGGTCATTTAATGAACCGTTTTCCTTTTCTGTACGTGTCCTGTTGTATGCATATCAGGCAACTACACATTATTTGTCAATTAGAACTGACAAAGAATGTGACATCGTACGAAAAGTTTACATTTTTCCTGTTTGTCATATTGTGCGATATTTACTTCGTACATTCTTTTTATCTTTGCGACTTTGTCATTTTTAGTTAATCAGTTATAAAAGGAAATATAGTGTTGCATTCAGTTTCTGTAATGATAGCCATGCGACCCCACATTCAGCTAGTTTTCATTATTATCGATTTATTATAACTAGTTTCTAACTCCCAAAATTATTAGACTTTTATCTTTAATAATCGTCATTAATAACCTTTTGTAAAATCTTTTACTAATTTAATTCGCTCAGTCATTTTATCAGTTGTTATCTATTACTTTGCATAATTATTTATGTCATAATAAGAATGGATGCCCAGTCTTTGGAAACATATTACCCAACGTTTCGTTACCAGGACCCAGTAATAAGAGTTCTGTCGAAAAATCGTAGATTTTCGGCGTACGATTACAACCCGTTTTTTTCTAGCGTAGTAAAGCGAGAGTAAAACATATCGCAAGTAGTTCTTGCTGACAGTGTTAAATATTTCGAGGGGGAAGGGAAAGCCGGCCTTCGGGGCTTCGAGCGTCGACGAAGCAGCTTGCAGTCGAAGGCACCTTGAGGTTGGGGACGACGCTGGCTTCTAACAACACCAACGTATTCCAGCGGAACTCCTCCTACGTTTCATAATTATTCATCTGCCATCATCATTCGTCCCCCGTGGTCGCCCGGCTATTTTTCGTGGAGGAGACAAAGGCAAACCAGTACTGTGATATGCTCAGGAAAGGGGAGACCATCAAGGCGAAAGCTTTCTCCCTCGCAAACGCTCAGAAATGAATATGACTGTTATCATCATCATTATTATTATTATCTGTTTATTATCCCTCTATCATCATCATTATTATTATTATCACCTGGATCATCATCATCATAAAACATGGGAAATAAAATAAAGTAAAAATGTGTTAAAAAAACGTTTTATATTGTGGTAGAAATTAATAACGCATTCTGTAAAGTAAAGAATGCAAAACGATCCGAATAATGCAATTCGATGTGTTAAATTTTTCAGGAATGTGGGGCAGTGACTGTGGATCTATATTTTAGTTGTTACACAATTTGCATGATATTATCACGACCATAAACTAATTAAAGTGATAAATTCGGTTCAAAATGACCTTTTTTAATATCTGCTTTTCGATCAATGAAATACATATGTATCTTATGTGGTAGTAACTAAACTTTACGTATAAAAATGACAAGAATGTGGCTAAAAATATCGAATAAAAATAATGTAATTTTTACCTAATGAGTAATGTCGTTTAAAGGAAACAGCTGTATAATCGGTCCTCGCCTTTCATTCTGTCTTTATATAATAGTAATCCAAGATCTGGTCTGATGAAATTCTCTTTATTTTGATTTACTAAATGGACCATTTGATTTGATATTTCGTTCCCTGTCCAGTTTAACCATTTCGTCTTGTTTCATTAAAATGAATTAACATCTGAACAAATATTAAACTGTGACGTGTACATAAATAAAATATTGTTCTAATATTCATATATAGTAATCTAGAAATAATATCGGACAATAAAGTTATTTTATATTTGCTTCTGTTATTCTCTTATTGTATTATCTATATTCTATTCTTCTCTATATTATATTCTCTTAAATATCCTTATATTAAAAAAAAAATTGTTATATAGCCTAGTTAAAAAAACAACCTTTTATGTACCAGTGATTAGTTCGAAAAAACTAATTACTGTCTTTATAGTGGTAGTATTGTGATCCATTGTGTAAGTTGAGGGGAGGGATAGAATTCCCTCTCCGACTAATTAGCCGGCCCAAAAGAAACCGTTGCCCGGGGAAGGATTTCGGAGGCGCTGCTTTGGTGAAGAATTCGTGGTTGCCTTTGATCTCGAGAGAGGAATGTGCAAGGAAAGCAGGCTGCGCCTCGAGCGCTTTTACTTTCCTTAATCCTTTTTGCTACGACCAGGCAAAGGCCTTTCTCTTGGGAACGTATGACGGTCATTAAATACGAGATTTCTCATCTGGCCAAATGTATGTATCTTTTAGGAGTTGAAGATTCTTGCTCCCGTCGTCAAATAATGGTATGTACTGTTGCACGGAGTATCATCCCTTCTAATTGCATTGCTGAATTGTAAATTTACTTGTTTCACTGAGACGTTACAAAGATGTAGAAAAAAATGTATATTTGAATTCAGTAGAGGGGGTCCTCAAAACAGATACACGGGTACGAAGTAGTGCTAGTACGAGTACAATTATTATACAACTCCGAAATGCAGCTAAAGACTTTGAAATGTATTCGAAGTGTATGAACGAAGATGAAGACCAAAAACAGCAGAAGCCGTTTTTTGTTTGTGGGTATGTATTTTCTTGATTGTCATTGGCGTTTAATATTGATTCCGAGATTCGATTCTAGAATATGACTGCAAGTGGATTTCTTTTGTTAAATGTTAAATCGAATGCTCACTAAAATCTAACTCAGTTAAAATAAAGGGAACTTGCGGCGTTGAAATGTATATTTTACTGTAAAAAATGTATATGCAATTAGTATTACGCTTTGCAAGTGTGGATTACTTTATTTGAATGGACAAATCAATATGTAATTTCAGGAGAAATTTTAATTCCAAGCAATAATATAAAAACATGGTTGTAGGAAATTGTATTTAATATTTGTGTTTCTTGAAAGAATTACAGTGTATATTCTCAGATGTAGCAGATTAGTTGAAGAAAAAAAAGAAAAAAAGATCGCGCGCTCTTCATTTGAGTCACATGCAGTCAAAAGCAGTGTGACGCCAGAGAAACGCGTACTCGTGCGACGAAAGGCGCGAGCGATGCTGTTGCTTCGTTGCCGGCGATGGCGCGGCGTGTGTGTGGGGGGGGCGGCGGCGTGGGGTGGGCAGGGTTGTTGCAGAAGGCGGCCGGAGAGGTGGCGGCGCAGACAATGCGCGGTCGTTTTTCCAGCGCGCGGCGGGGAGCGGAACGCGGCCTGCGCGCGGCGCGGGCGTGGTGGGGGGGTGGTCGGTGGCGGTCGCGACGCCGGCGCACCGCCGCCCATCCGTCCGGAGCGGCGCGCGCGGGCGCCCGACGCGCCAATATAGCGCCGCTCGCCACCGAACGCGTGAATAAAACATCCGGACGAACAGGCGCCACACGCATGGCTGAGACTTCGCGCGAGCCTCGTCTGCCCTATCACCCCCACCCTCACCTCCTTCTTCTCTGCCCATTCCCCTTACACGCCCACCGCCTTCCGCGATGCTGTTGCCTGCGCTGATGGGCGTGTGTGACGAGGCTTCCGGAAATGTTATTTTCGTGCGGGTAAAATGGTGGCGACACGTTTGACTCGTATATTTCGCGTTCTGACTCTCTTATAAGGTGTTTCTTGACACTTCTCATAAGTAACTAGCTTTTGAACTATCAATTTAAACACTTCACTGGCTGATGTGTTTATATCCGAATTTTGTTGTTTTGTTAAGAATTGAAAAAGAGCATCATCTCTTTATGATTATTTCAGATCCTTTATTAGACTCTACTTTCGAGGGTTCATCGGAAGAAAGAAAAAAACAACAACAACAACTGTGGGAGTATACAAGATCCATTATAGTGTAACAAGGAAACTTATTACAGTTGCAGGTAACAGAATATTCATGGGAGTTGGCTTTTAAGTATTAAAAAGTGTGAACACGGTGCTAATTTAAGTTTCCGAAACGCAATATTCGATGGGGTTTTATTTGATTTTTTTTTTTGAAGGGGGTGAGAATTTATCGTTTTTGTCATTTACTGCGTTGCCTTGTGCTTTGCGAAGAGCCTATCGGGTTTATTGGATGCCTTATTTCCTACACGAAATGGCGATTGTAGGAGGTCTGTTTGTCTGCGGGACAGAGTGAGGCCCGTTTAATGTAGGCTCGAGTAAAATGATGTAACATTTAACCCTTACGAATTTCGTTGGTTGCGAGGGTGAATTGGTTGCGACGTGAAAGCAGCTCAAAATCAATCCTAAATTCAAAGGCTGATCAAAATGTAAATGCCAACCTAAAGCCCGTATTTTCTAGCTATTTTTGTATAAAAATATTTTAGGATTTTATCTAATAAGCATTACAGTAAAGAGTTACAGTTTTAAGAACGTTAGGAAAGTAAGAATGTCCTTTGATGCCGTATATTTACGCTTAAAGAGAGAGAACTTGGAATTTTGCCATTGTGCTAATGCCACCCCATGAATTGGTAGCAGTAAAACCATAGTCGTGTGTGCTGTTTGGAACCTTTAGTCTGGAGCTGCAGGAACACGTCTTCCAGCAGCGCTCGGCGGGTTGCCTAGCCTAGCCTAGCATAATTTTAGTGCAGGATGGTCGGTAATTAAAAGTCCATAAAACATTATTTTGAGAAGTAGGTAACTATTGTCTATTAGAAGAAGGTCAAGAAGTATTTTTTGCCATTTAGATACGAAGTCGTTGGCAGAGAGCCTACACGGATGAAAGAAATCAGCTTCACTAATCCAAGCGAGATATCTGCATGCCTGCTAAACGATACGATTCTTTGGTTTGTTTATGTTAGAAAAACTTCAGTATTCCAGCGATCGTTTTGAATAATTATGTTTGATATTTTTCTTCTTAAGTTGATGTGAAACATAAATGCGCCAATAATTACGTGCTCAAAGATGTAAAGTTTTGGGTGAACAACGTAGAAAGGGAATCTGAATTACGTTCGTTCCATAAACCTGTCTGTGAAAATATCATATCTTAGCTCACTTATAAAAAAGGGAAGGCATAATTCCGAAACAGATTGCAGTATTCATTAACTGAATTAACAACCGTATGAAAATGACACATTCTGCTCCTTTTCCCTTTAATACAGTTTAATATTGGAGAGCATAACGTACATTGTATGTGCTGTTCTTTATGTGCAAAAATTTTATTGAAATTTAATTGAATTTTGTGTCATTTTACGGCTATGTAGTTATATTTTAAGAGATTTCCGAGCCACCTGTGGGCACCTGAACGATGCAGAGGAAAATGAAATGTATACTCTGATAGGATTACAATGAAATTAGCTCACGCGGAGTGAAAAAAGGATCATGTTCTTTTCTGGAATGAATCCAACGCTTCTTATCAAATCCTCTTCAACTCTAGATCGCGAATCCATTGTTGCAAAGTGAATAGTAATGTAATATAATTAAACAAAAAATATTAACAAATCGATGGGTTTTTTTTGCCTCATCTGCCGTTTCGTAAGCTCAGTTTCCAAAAGCTGTATTGAAAGGTATAATATATATAGCCATAGTTTGTCATGGAAGATTCAAAATTATTTTAATTTTCGAAATTTGAGAGTTTTCTTAAATTTCAAGTGCGTGGGAGGGGCTAAAATTGCATGTTCGAAAGATTTATAAGTCCGAGTTACTTAAACGTTACTTTTTTAATTACGCGAGTGTATATTACATTTACACAAGAAGGATCGGGTCGACGCTATTATCAATTAAAAAAACAAAACATTTATTGTCATTAAAGTAGTTTACATCGTCGAAAGTACAAATAAGGCTTGGAAACGTGGCAACAACTAGAATTGAAGTGCGTGTATGAAATTAATGTTTTTAAATTTTATTTTAAAAAAACATCACCTAAATTATTGAAACTGAAATAAATAACGTGCTGGGGCGTGAATACTCATTTAGCACGCTAGAAATGGGCCTGCCCCGCAGAGATTCTCATCTCTCTTTTCCAGCCCAAGAGTTGCTAGATACAGAGTGTACTGCAATAGCCACCATTTAACACCCCTCTCCAGTCAGACAGCATTCAGGAGTTAGAGACGATCAATATTGAAGACAAGATGCTGATTTGTCGAGGATATTCACATTTATTTTGGGTAGAGGGTCGGATCCCCATATGAAGAATGCCGTTGAGATTGAAAATCTGTCAAGTGGATATGAAATGTCGGAATCGGCGGCGCGAAGTCGCGCTGCTCTCACCGAAGTGTCCCCAACCCAGGAGCACAACTAGATGCGGCGGCGGCGGGTCTCGACGTCTCACGTGGCCGCGGTCCGCGCGCGCTCTGCCCACCCAGCGCGAGCCTCTCGGAGGCGACGGCGGCGGCGCGAGCGCGAGCGCGGGCGGATCGTCGCTGTGGCCGTGGCGCCGCCGTGCAGACGAGGCCAGGCACAGGCAGGCAGCGTCGCCGCCACCGCAACGCGCTCTCGATTAGCGCCGGGCGATGACGTCGCGCCGCCGCCGCGCCGCCGCCGCCGCCGCCTCAGGCCGTCGCAACCGCCGCGATCGCTCGTGGGCGTTGCCGTGTGACAGCCGGGCGCTTTTCTGTTTGTGTGCCGAGCACAGGAGAGGGCTGAGGTCCGTTTCTCTCTTAAACCGCCGTGGAGGCGTTCGGGCTGCACCCGGTTATCAGAGAGCGCGGATATATTAAGGCTACCCTTGTGACCTAGAAATGTTGTCGATACTATTGTCCCTGTTCCGTTCTTGCTATTAATTTTGATTACGACAAGCTATGTATATAATGAAAATAGTTTATTATACTATACGTTGTTGTATTGCTACTAAAGCTAATGCACTCGTAATCTAAAAAATGGAAGTCTTCTTCTGTTATGCACCCTCTCTTCAAGCGGTCTAGTATTTGGCATCAAACGCCTTCTATGCAGCTTTTGCCGAACTGCCTCTCTAAAGGTGTAATGGCCGCAGCATCGGGTTATTGCCTGTTATCGTTAAGAACTAATAAGCATGTTATCATGCTTTTTGGAACATTCTTTACCACAGCATGGCCAATTGCTTTATGTATAAATAAGTTGTAAAAGATTTTGTGTCTGTCTGGTCGTATGTCGATCCACTGATAGACTGAAAGTTATTTGTACAATCCTCATGGAATGTCTTCACCATTTCAGACACCCATACACGGACCGATAACATCCATTGACTTACGCCAGGATTCTTACCCTCAGCGTGTTCTTCATAGTCTTGAAATGTCAATATTGCGTGCATGGATTTCGCCCTGAAGAAGGTTGCCAGTAACGACGCCGAAGTGTTAGCACTGGCAAGGCCGCGGGCAGGACAGTCAAGCAGTAGTAATTAGTAATTAGGCATAGATTGCTCTTGCGAATAAAATTTTTGTAACAAATCCAGTGATAACCGTATTAGTACCAATGTCTTAAATAGGTATTTTTTTTCGAATGAACTGTATAGAGAGTACCTGACCTCGCAATAAAAATTATTAAATGTGATAATATGAACAAAGATGACTGTAACGTATTCTCGGTGTACTAGAAGTCTTACCACCAACAATAGTATTGAGGGAAAGATTTTCTCCCAGTAATGTTAAGTTAGATATATGATTAGTATAATATATGGCTTCATTTTCAATAATTACCTTACCTCGGGTTAGCGGAGTCGATCCGACACGTTCAGCTATTAACCGATACCAGGACTGCAGATGTTACTGCAATGTGAGATCACCTGCATTAGACGAGCGTGCAGAATAAAAAGTAGCTTTCATGCGTTTCATGGAGATGCTACCGCTGCTTCTCCGTTGCAGGGGCTTCCACGCCGATGCGCTGGGCGACTGCAAGCAGCGTTAATTAAAAGAGCGGCGCAGCGGCGTTTTGCGTGGGCGGGGGAGGGGGGGAAGACGAGGCGGAGCGCATTGTGGGCGCCGGTTCGCGGCCTATCTGGGCGTGTCCCCGCCGTCGACCGCCTCGACCCGCCCCGCCCTTCCCCTCCCCGTCCCCATTCCTGGAAACACGCCCCACCCAGCGCCCTGTGGCGAACTTCAAAAAAGGGGAGCGCACGACTGGCGCTAACGACACCTTTCAGGGACCGGTGATATTAAAAAAAGAGAGAAGCTTTTAGGGAGCTATCTTTTTATAGCGCTGCATTGACGTTGACCAATCAGTGCCTCTGGTATTAATGCGCAATCCTGTGCAAGAGTCTTCGCTATCGTTGTGTTACTTTAACGGGTCTCTCCGCGCGGCCTCCGTTTAGCTCAACATTTCAATTTTGTTTAGCTCAACATTTCAAAGTCTCCACTCGTCAGTTTCATTAATTTATTAATTTTTGTTTTCTTGAACGCGTCTCTTAAATTAGAACTGAGTAAATGACGTGAACGGAAAGAGAAGGAAGAGATTGTAATAAAAATGTATGTGGCTGTTTAGAAACTAGCTTTTCAAATGATCACTAGCTATCTGTGAGTTCTGTTAGCAGATATTGTTTTTATCAATAATTAAACTACTCCAGGTATATTAAAATGCTTCTGCATGGAGAGATTGCATTGCTTTGAGTAAGAACTTCCAATTCCAAGTCGTTCGGAAGCTAAGACACGAAGTCAAACACTTGATGAAAAGTTGAAGAAAAGCTCAACATTCCACAAAACCGTTGAAATGTTCAGCATTTGCGCTGAGATTTCTTGATTTTTTTTATTAGGCGAGATAGTGTGGAAAACGGCTAACGATGGTTTAAAATTATCATGCAGTAGTCATTGAGGTGGTTGCCTAGGCGTTGGTGGCCGGTGTCTACCGGTTCTTGGTCGGGCATATTGTGGCTTTCTTCAAGACTCTTGATCGCAAATATAGTGACCTAAACGTCAACTGCCAGCCGCAGTGACGAGGGTAAGGCTCGGCCCGATCAGAAGAGTCAGTGGTCGATATTCTTGTGGTGGGCGAATTAAATGATATCCCTTTAGGGATTCCCCCACGAGCAAAATATTTAAAAAACAGCCAGGACCTAGACATATTATTTTATTTTGTGTTACATAGAGTTTCGCAGACTCCAAAACTGGATAACTCCAGGATGGCACAAGGTCTGTATATGCGTTTCTAAAAGTTCCCAGCACTCTTGCTCCACCGTGCGAACAGTCCATTGTTTTCTTCATGGGTCGTTGCGATTTCTGTTGGACATTTCGCGTTCTAGGTAAAAATTTGTCCTTTTCTGTCTGTGTGTTTCATTAGGAATTTGTTCGAATGTGGAAGTTTATCAATCCGTTTTCGCTTGGTTTGTGTCTCTCTCGCTCAACCTTTTTCTCACAGGGTATTATACAATTTTATGGAATTTTCATCCCAGAGGGGTTCTGGGTTTTGTTGGGGCGTGGACGTAACTTGTTTAGAGGCGTGTCTGAATTAATGGCTTGTTCGTACGACTGTGTAATCACGAAATGTAAACTTTATGGCGTGCATATTCGTAGGAGTCGTTAATGTAAATCACTTGTTGTATGTCCCGAGAGCACGGTTGATGTATACTGCGTTTGCAGATACAATTCAGTTAGTATATCCTCTCTTGTTTAGGGAGACGTCAAAGTATAACTACAGACGATTTCTCTTCACAAAATACACAGCTGCGCCAGTTTAATTTCTGTAAACTCAATAACACCTCTCGGCAGAACCTCCACGAGCATTTTGCCTTCCATTAAATGTCTTCGTCGCACGTTGCTGATATCAACATCCATTCGTCATTTACTTTTCCATGTCAAGGTTCCTCTTCTCCCGCTTCCAGCCCTCCTCCTCTCGTCTTAAAGACTTAATTACATCATATGCTCTTTAGTTATTTTTTTTCATAATTTTCACTTCCATTTGCTATTGTTATCTTTGCCCGCTTTTGTATGTTTTGAATGTTTCCTTCTTTCTCATCGAAAATCGCATATTATATTCGTTTTTAGTTCCCTATTCCTTCTTCCGCCCGTTTTAATGTTTAGTGTCCACCTCATCAGGCCCCTTCCTCATCATTTCGCCGATCCACTATGCTGCGTATCTTCCAGGACGCTGCGCGGACTATTGACTCTCGTATCGACGCGCTGTGGCTGGCGCCCTCTGCCACTATCACCAGGTAGCAGCAGCTGCGCGCACTTGCTAATGATAATTGCATTGAATATGACCCCGGGGCTACGGGTATCGGTAATTGAAATTTACGCCAGTGCGATAACCCGTGACTAACAGCGCGTACTCTGCGCACGACCCTCCTTAGTGAATGCCCCCCCTCCACCCCCCTGAATGCGTGGCAGGGGGTAAATGCCACTTCTCTTAGCAAGCTGCTTTGCTTGCCGTTGCAGCTAGCGATGGCCTACCGCCCCCGGCCCGCCTCTGCGCTGTGAGGCAGGCTCCTCTGAGCAAGCAGCCCTCTGCGAAGCCGTCCGGCGTCGCCACCGCCCCCGCCCTCCGTCGCCTCTCCCTTCGACCGCTTCTTGCCCCGCTTTCCGCGCTCCGTTCCGCCGGTTCTCACCCCCCGATGCCATCTACTGCTTCGGGAAACGCTTCGAGGGCGGAGTAAAAGGCCACCTCTCCGAGGAACGGAGTCCCGAGGTTGCCTACTTCTGCGTCCTAATTCACGGCTGAGGGTGAATGACTGCTCCCTTTCAGCTTTTGGAACTAGCTTGCAGTAGCGCATGGCCTCTATGAAATCTGGTGAAAATGCGCAATTAATATGCTTAGAAATAGTAATTATCGCAGAGCTTGCAGTCTCTAAAAACGTTTGTCGGAAAAGTAACGCACCATCTCTTCTGAGTGGATTAAAAAAGAACTGACTGAATGGCATCTACTCTTGGAAGATCGTACAAGATCCTGGTGGTTGGACAAAATAAAAGAGGGAACTAGTTATTAAAACATTTTGTTTTACGAATCTATGTTCCGAATTTCTAAGACTATTTAAAAAAATAGCATTTTTATTTAATTATTTGTAGTTGTCATGAAGATTTCGTTTTATCACTTTTCTTGTCTTTTTATTTGTGAATTCATAAGTATCATCGGTTATTTAATATTGAGACACGACATGAAATTTTCATTATATTTATTGCGACTAATAATGTCACACTTTCGTACGATTTTCGTCTTACTGAATTTCGTGTTTTCCTTCCTCTCTCTCATTCCGTTCTCTTCCCTCGTTTTGTTATCTGTCTTTCCACTCGTTCACACGCAGCGGTGCCGTTCTGAAGCGAGCGCCTCTCACTACTGGTGCCAACTCGCACGGTTCAAGATGCTGTCGTGTTCGTTTTTGCCCTTTGTTGAATCCGACTCGAAGTCAACACTAGGAATCGACGACGTTTTGGAGGAGTACCACAAGCTGCGACACCTTTTATGGTGTTGGGAACGTTAATGTAATAAACTCAGCCCTGCCAAACTACGTCTCGCTTGTGCACACCAATGGAAATTTGTTATGACTAGGGGCGGATTTTAATGAAATATCATCTTTTTTGTTTTCACTTTAGAAGAATGCCGTTTAGTTTAGAAATCCATTTTAAGTTGTAACAAAACGAGATAACCCTTTTTGCATTTTTCGTCGATTTTGACTAATAAGTCATTTTTTACCCCTTTACGTCATTTTTAATGATATAAGCTTCAAACAATTTTTACGATGTGCAACAAAGTTTCGCCAGTGAATTCCTGAATAGCCTATTCGATTTCTTCCTTCATATATTGTAAAGCCAGCCGTTTTTTAGTACTATGTAATCTAAGGTTCTTGTGACGCCGATTGGCGCCATTGTCAGTTCGGCCGATTTTGCGAAAAATAAAAGCGGAGATTTTCTTTTAAAGAACAGTCCGAACCAAAAGTTTACAGGCTGAGTTCACCTAAACAAAATGAAGAAGCCTCGATTATATCAGTAACACTTCCAACAGCTTGAGTTGTTCATCTGAAATTGTTTTGATCAAATTTTCTACGTCATTTTTTGGTTTTGTTTTTGGGACATTTTTAAAGCATTTGAAGATAATTTTATTTGTATTTTTTGCAGTGTTTTAGGTCGTCAAAATCTGCTTCTAGTTATGACTGTTCGATGGGTTAACACTTCTGAAGATCAGAAATGTGTACGAATGCGTGAGACTATTGAAACGTAAAACTTACAGTATGCTGAGATAATTTTAGAACTACTCTTCTCTGCGCAGATCAGAAGGTCCTGCTTGGCCAATCATGATTTGTGGGTTGCGCAGGTGTGTAAAGTTCTCGCGCACCGTAGTACGAATATATACGATTCATAATCGCCATTATTGACTAACGGAACTCCGATCGGTAGCGTAGCATCCTCTCATGTAATGGAAAATGTCGAAAAAAGAAACTATAGACAGAAGTATATGTTTAAATTGTTCCTCTGCAAAATTTTGTTTCAAATTTTCAGTTTTTAAAATTAAAAATATTTCGAGGTAGTGTCTTAATTTATTAAAAACTGAGTAGTAAAGTTGTGCACAGTTATATCCTAGTTGCACCTTTTTGGAACAATACATTTGTGAGAGTACACCACGGAATCAAGCAAATACCTGGTATTGCTAAAATAACCGTTTCATTTCAGTATTTATTTTCGAGCAAAAGACAGTATTAATTTGCTTTGTAATATTTATTTCTCTGGATACTGTCAAATCTTTGGAATGTAGAAAGATGCTTTTGCGACTAGTAAGAGATTTAAAGTAATCAAGTACTATTTCAGTACAAATATAATACTTGACATCAATAAATTATTTCCCATTTATAATGTATATTGAATCGCGAATAGTTCACGCCCAGGAAAAATGAACGTTTTACAGACATAACTGTAAGTATAATACTTACTTATATTATCTCGTCTTTATTCTTTTAAAATCAAGCGAAGTCTCTTCACTGGCTCGCAGGTTCTCTCCTTCTCTCTGCGCCTCTCCCTTCGTCTCTCTTTAATCTCCATTTTCTTTTTCCTGATAACATACTGGTGAATGTATGTAAATTGCAAATTGGCAATCCACGTGCAAATTAAGTCTCCGTTTCTCTTTTCTGCAACGTCAAAAGGACGCTCAAACGTAGTTGGGTTGCTGCAAGCTTTCAAATTCTTCACAGGATCTCCCACTGACTGACCGAGGTTTCGGTTTTGCAAAGACGGACACTGGGGTGAGTTGGTCGAAAATCTGCTCTAACAGTCGGATTTTCCAAATTTCAAATGAATGCATGAAGCTTTAATGAATAAATTGTTTTTTATGAATACGACAAATGATGGGCCGGTTAAAGTATTTATTTCAATGTGTTAATGTGGAACGGATCATACTTAGTTTCAATATGTTCTCATAAACGTCGATATTATTCGTACAATAAAGACTATAAATATATTAGTTTTAAAAGTCAGTTCTTTTGTACTTTGATAGATTAAAAAACTGGACACTTGAGATCTTGTGGATATGCCACAGGTCATTTTACACAAAAATGATTTCTTGGTTATCTAAAAACCAGCAAGTCGGTGATCGGCAGAAGTGCACTTTCTCTAGAGACAACCACTTTTTGCCACCGTGACTGGCCTTCACTTTCATTGCACCGTTCAGGTCACTGTCGTTATCCCTAATTTCTGTACGGTTCTAATTCTGTACTCATCAGGTTGGAAAGCTAAGATTTTTCTCGCCTTTCAGACCTCTTTATTTTTATTGGTGGACCGAAATTAAATAATATTCTTTGAATTATATTGCCATAAAAATTGGAAAAGTCATTGATGAATAAACATCATTGAGTAATCGAAATTGCTCGATTTTCGGGGAGCGCCAAAAAACGGGAGAGATGAATACCTCACAATGTGTACAGCTTCAAGTATTTTGTTAGCACAGCGAAAAGACATGAAATGACTTCACCAATAAATTCTCGATGTACTGAACTATTAATAAATGTGTCATACTTTTAAATACCAGAGAAGTATCTTCTTAGAAGTTTCTTATTACTCTGGGATTTATGAATTTGAGAAGTTGATACCCTTATTTTCGGAAATGTGCGAGTGTTTCTTCTTCAGCTGTCCATTGTTTGAAGTTCTCTTAATGTCGATTGTGTGAGCGCCCCAATTGATTGCATCCATGGAAACATGTCGAAGAATGCTATTTTGTTGTTTTATCAGAATATGTGTCGCGGGTGACAATGAATATGAATAAGCATATTTGATGTAGTTGTTTTCTGCATAAAAATAATAAACGTGGCTTCTGTGCACGTATTGGGTGCAAATTAATGTATTGTGCACGGTTTCGCGTGTTTTATTCCACTCACGGACCGCTGGCGAAGCTGGCTTTGGAGTTTGGTATGCTGGGTTTCGGGCGGCAGACTCGCCGCGGGCGGAGAGAAAGCGGCTGGTCGACCTCTCTCCCCCTCCTGTCCCCGCGCCCGCCCCCGCCGCGGTCCTGTGTACCCCGCATCCGCGACCACGCGTCGTCCCCCCGTCCCCCTCCTCCCGACGGCCTCGCCTCCTCCGCGCGCCGCAGGATTTGCGGGTTACAAGCTCGGTCGCGGCGCACCTTTGAAGTGCTGCGCGCTTTTGCAGAAGTATTTCGTAAAGCATCGGTGCCTTACGCCACTCCAACGCCCGCGTATTCCAGTCGAGCGTGCGTCGCCGAAAGTTGTAATTCAGCGCGCGCGCGTGTGTGCGTGCGCGCAGAACCGGATTTACATGTGCGGCCTACCACAGCCCGGGTCGAGGGTACGAATTTCCGTTGTACGCAATTGTTTTAGAATCAAAATTATGATTTTTATTATCCAGTAGGCCATATTATACCCAACTCTGTGTGGCTTGGTGAAAGACCTTTAAGCCATTTCAAAACGTACATGCTACGATATTCTAACCTTTCGAATTAATACCAAATGGTCTCTCTATCGCATCAGAGTCACAGCAGCCGGAATTTTTCCTAGAAAATGTCCTAATTATTTCACGAAGTTGCGATTTATAATTATTGTGACTATTACGTCCTGGGCTAGAGGTACGTGCAGAAATGATTGAATATAGTAATTAAAATATAAAGATATACTGTTTAAATTGGAGCATTGCTTTTTAAAGATGGTTATTATTTTATACGTTTCTTGTGAGACTTGGATAACGGAATGATGGTTTTATTTAGCATAGACAGTCAACTTTAGGTCTGTGGAGATATGAGATACATTGGCGCTAGATGTCTTCTGGCGCTACTTTACCGGTAACTGACTTATGTCCAATTTCCTGATTAACCTATTATTTGCATGAAACGTTTCTTACTAGCAATATTTAGGCGTTCTCTTTCTTCTTTAGAGTTCCTAGTGTACATTTTCAGTTGTGACGCTTCTTGCCGCGTCCGTAATTTCCATATTCAAATTGTGGGTGATGTAATGTTTAGCCTGGCAGAACGTGATGGTGTTTCCGAGCATCATCGAGGAGTGTGGCATACGACGCAGTGTTCAAGAGTGCATCATTACCTACAGTGTATGCTTGAGGTAAACTTAACAGGAAAAGCGAGAGAGAAGGTGCTCGTGAATGTCCTGGATATAAAATGTGTTATCCTTTCTGTGAAAGAGGATAAACACGCGTTGTTTTCCTCTGATATACTTCGTTAATTGGCACGTCGCATTTGCAGAAAATGAAGAGAAAGTGGGGACATGTGGTATCCTAGTCTGCCTTCCCGTTCCAGAACGTTGCTCCTTCTTAATTGCAGTGTTGATGACCTGATTTTCTTCAAGTTTCACCGGCGCGGGTGAGGCAATATCAGTTTTCGTTGGAGGAAATGGCAGATGATCTCTCGTTTATGCACTCCGACGAAGTGCTTAAGGTTTGTTGCAGGGAATGCAGGACGAAATCGTAGTGAGGTAACCACTGGCCTTAATGAAATAAAACGACTGTTTTGATGAATGTGATACTATTCGTCTTCAGTGGTATATTTTTTAGGCATATAAAGTAACGTGTAAATTTGTTACTGTTTAGGTATCAGAAAAAGAATTGTTCGTAATTCATTTGGAATATTGACCGTGAACGAGAGTTTTACCGCCTGTCGTTTTATAATTTATACATGTGGTTTATATATTTCGCATTTTACTATAACTGATCAGGAAAGCAGGTTAGTACTTCTAGAAATAATATTGGAAAACCTACTTTTTACGGTTACTGAGAAAGTGCTTTAGCTGGGCTGTGAAGTGTTTGGTTCTCTTATACATTTCTTTGAAACTGTTTACCCTTCCTTTTTTAATCACAGAAATAAGTGGGAAGACAAGGGAAAATGTGGAATCGAAATAGTTGCGGGACTATTGCCAAAAACGCGAAAAGTTGTTATGGTGTATGATTATTGCAATAAGTACAGATCCTCCACTCGATTTTAAGTTCAGTCTCCTTTCTTTGTAGTTGAGGTGACATCAGTTCCTCCTCTCTCTTAGTCCTCTAGAGGAAATAGCGCCTCCGCTGGCCAGAGCATAAGCGCGAACAAAAGCTCGACCGCGTTGGCACGTGCCAAAGCCTGCTCCGCTGACGTTCCCTCTGTGAGTCATTCCATGCGTTAGTCAGGTGTGCTTTCAGTTATCTACGTATTCGTCGTTTTTGTACGGCTTACATCACGGTAGTTGGTTAATTCCAGGCAACAGGTACGATAGTTACCCAGAAATTAGTGGCGTATGGAATGTTTTGGTGTGTTATGTATAGAATGGAAAGGCATTGTGTGTTCGGTTTCATTTTTTAGATTTAGATTTATTCAGTCAAAAAACAGTAAAAACTATATGTGACGTAGGGGGAAAAGATTACCTGCGCACGTTTTCTTGAGTTCCAGAATCCCTCAAGTCATTTTAACTATAAATAGTTGAAAGATGAGTAAAAGTTTAATATAAATAAACGGAAAAAAAATTAAAAATCGCAAGATTAGCAATATTTGAAAAAAAAAATTTCTTAATTAAGCCAGGACCGGCAAAGTGAAAAGTAGTTTAATGTTATTTCGTAGTTAATAAACATCTATAAAAATGATTTAGTTAACTTCTCTTATATCAAGTACCGTACGAAAAACTTGAAAATTAACAGGCCACTGCATTTTTTACTTTTTCCTGGATGTCGATGTTATTCCCCCTCTCTTCCAAAAGTATGTGAGGAGACTACAATGCTGTTGCAAATTAACTGATTGGTATTTTATCCGTAACTGGAAAAGCGATCTGCTGTGGAACAATTTCTTAAATAATTATAATGCTTTGAGTTTTCAATCGACAACATGGATTACTAGAAACGGACTTGTGATGAATTACGAATAATTCCATATTTTATTTCACAGAGAAGAGAATCTTCATTTGCAGCTTTGAAATTACAACTCAGGAAAATATTCCTTTCTGTTAAATATTTAAAAGGAGGGTTTCGGTAACGACTTCATTGAGAAGCAACCGTTGCTGTGAACATCTTCAAACAAAATTTACTTTTGAAAAGTTTAATATTCATAATGGTCTCGAGGTTCTCAAACTCCTCTAGTTAGTTATTCAGTTTTACGTCTTATTTCCATGAACATTGATTATTGTAATGTTTGAGGTATTGTTTCGGGAATTAAGTGTAAAGAAAATATATTTTTACAACCCAGACATAACAAAAGATATTGGGATTTCAGTGGTGGAATGCAGTAGTTATTTATGATACGGGTGGTAAAACTCAAATTTTATGTTGCGAGAAGGAAATGTTGCGTCTCGGGGTCGATAGGTACCGAGCGCAATAAAATGACGAGCACAATAGAATCAGTTTTACCATTTGTGTCATACACCTTTTTATAGACAGCTGTACTAACTATTTAAAAATTTTAATTGAGTTATACAAATTACTTAATAATCCAAAGTCAGCAGTAGCTGATTGGGTCGGACGAAAGTATTTTGGTTTTCGTTGTTGCATTCTCAAATTTATCTGAACACTTACGCATCGTCTCTCTTTCAGCACTAATGCTAAAATTGAACTTTCATCACACAATGCATACCCTAAAAAAACAGCCTCTACTAGTGGCCGTCTAAAAAATATTTTCCCACCGGCGCTCCTTTCGTGTCAATTCCGTCGAATACAAAGAGCTGCCCGTGATGTGGTGGAAGGCACCCGCCCCTCGGAGGCCGTTGGCGGCGTCGAGCCTCCCGGCGGAACAAGGTGAGCGACCCCGGTTTACGTAACCGCTGAGAACGTGCGGTGCATCATCATCGGCGGGGTCCGAAGGAACCTCGTCTCGGCGCGGCGGCCAGGCGCCCCCTGGGGAGCTTCGCAACGCCCTCAAAGCAGCGAAATCTCCTTGGGATACAGAAAATATTTCGAAGGAGATGTGTCCGCTCCCCTCTTCCTGGTAAATATTTTCGCAAAAACTTAAAGAATTTTTTGCCGGAAATAAATAGTAATTTATCGAAGAGATGAAAATCGTACCTGACGAGCGGTGATACGAGCGAGGGAGGTATCTTTCTCGGCTAGATAAATTATATTTATCGTCGGGTGTAATATTACATTGTATTTACACAAATGTTTAGTGAAATACAAAATACGTTAGCCTACGTCAGGAAAAAAGATTCCGTTGCACTGCCGGCAGGGGCGTGTGCGTCACGTCTCGGAGTGCACAGGGGAGTGGATCAAAAATACCTAACGCCCACAGGGGATGAAGAGGTACTGTAATAGCATATTATTGGCCATTAAGAGCCGTCTTTACCTTAATGAATTTTTAAAAAAAAATCGTGATGCGAATAGGCCTTTGGACGTAATGCGATCAATATATGGAAATAGTTTTGCAGTATATTCTGGGTGATCTCCGGTTTTAAATATTGTTTATGTTGTCCAATCATTTATTTTATGGAGGTTTTATATTATAAAGATTAACATTGATGCATATGTGCTGTGTTTTATTCTCGACATTTCTAGCGTGTGGGTTAGCTCATTTTCAGGAGATCAATAAAGATACATTTCATTTTAAAAAAGTATTAGCATGACGTTGTATAATAATATTTACATAAAATCTCATGAGTTAAAAATTTTCTATATTAAGTTTAAGAATTTAAGAGAAACGGAGCGTTAGAGCAGAACAAATCGTAGGTAATTGTTTTGAATAAAAAGACAGAAACATATTGGTTTTGGGGGGTTATGGCCTCCGCGCATCAGTCCCCACCCTGGGCGCCGCGACGCAGTGGATGCTGCGACGTGTGGCGGGGGCGGTGGGTAATTAATTAGAGGCAACAGTTACGGCTTGATTGCGATACAGTAATAGTGCACCGACTTGTACTGCGACTGTTCATCAACGCGTATTCTGGCCTTGCTCCAATGCACGGTGTATTACTCAAGTGATTATCGTAATTGTGTGTTCAATCATGGAAGCAAATGTGGTATTCAGTCCAGTTTAGTAATATCTTCATGCGTCATGTAATTAGCAATTTACAACTTCCTGACAATTCGGTGCTGTCTCAAAAAATGTAGGTACAGATTATTTTTAAAAAACCTTGAATTGAATGTCAAGCAAACTTAAGATGTTTTGAAAATGTCCATGTAAATGTGTTGCGATGTATTTAGTAAACAACTCAAATATTAAATGAAGAGTTGTGGAATTGAAAGCAGGGCATGAGCGTTATTTACCTTTCATTCTGTGGTATGGACCAAGAACTTTGTCCGCAGAATAACGGAAGAAAATCAATCAGTACTCATATTTGGCACAAAAAGTTTCGCGTATTCAACAAACCACAAAATACTTCCCATCGAGGAGACTGTGGACGTAATGTCTTACGCAAGGCCACGGTTCAGGAGTGGATTACTGAATTTGAGTATTATTGGTGCGAGGAGGCGTGGATTGGCCATGATTATTGCCTCCGAAAGTAACAACCCGGCCGACTTCGAAGGCAATAATCACAAATCCAGAGACAGGGTTGCTGCAAACTACCAAGCATGCGAAGCTTTTAATCTTCACATACGTGGTTAGAGAATTCAAGAAGTTGCTGCAACTAATGCAACACATTCAACTCGTCTGCTCAGCGACAGTGACTTATTTAGGCTAATTTAGCTCCGCCTGCTCTTGATTGCCTTTCTCCCACACGCTGCGCGCTTGAGAATTCAGGCGCGTCTTCAGTGGCTAACATTCGGAGCCCTCGCCGACTCCGTCGTCAGCGAAGAGACGCCGCGGACGTTAAAAGTTGCTGCGCCTCGTAATGAACGTGAACGCGTCAAGCGGCGGCAGAATTAAGATGGCGAGTTTCATAACATTGGCTTTGCGCATCATTACCTCGTTCAACTTTATCTGACCTAGTTCAGAAAACTTACGATCGGCGCGCAAAAACTACCTCGTGATGAGAGTTGCTGCGTGTTACTTCAGCGTATTTATATAAGCTGCATCTCGCTTGATCTTAGCGAATCTTTTGCATAATTCATTCGGAACATTGACGTCCAAAGTGCTCTTACTTGCAAATCTGTCGTTTTTGGAATATAGGTAAATGTGTGCTGGAACGTCAACTTATCTATTCAGTAAAACAGTAGTAACTAAACAAGCAAATTATTTCCAGAAACCTTTTGATCGGAGTTTTAATGAACGTGGAATTCCAAGGAATATAACACATACACTTATTTCAGAATCGATTTCCGACTCCCAATACGGATTACTCGCCGTGTACTTGAGTTCCTTACATTTGTCAGTATTTTGACAGCTGAAGGAAAATGGAACTGTGCATATTTAAAGATACGCCAATAGTAAATGTGTGCTGACTAAATTGCCTAAAAGTATTTCACAATATATTAAAAATAGTAATGTAGTAAAATGTGTTACATTTCCAGCGTAATTGTCTTATCAGAAATAATACTAGGGAAAGGCCAACCACAAAAAGGAAAAATTAAATCGATTTGTGAGTAATGTTTTTGTTCTGAGGCGTGCCGATAATTCTCGGTTTCCTGAACACCTTTCGAACATAACTATGCAACGAACTAAACCTTTAATGTACACAATAAAGGCAAGACTCCCACTACACACAGCTTTTCACTCTCTCTCTCTCTCTCTCTCTCTCTCTCTCTCTCTCTCTCTCTCTCTCTCTCTCTCTCACACACACACACATACATACATACATACATACATACATACATACATACTCACTCACTCACTCACTCACTCACTCACTCACTCACTCACTCACTCACTCACTCACTCACTCACTCACTGATACAAGCGCGCGCGTATATGCATTTTATGCTAATTCTAGATTCTCGGGCATGATCATAGGAGATACTCCTGTGCCTGTAGATTCGATTTTCCGGCTTTTAAGTTAGAACGTACGCTCCCACGGGCTAACGCGGCCAGCAAGAGATTTGTTACACACAAACGTGTTTGGTGCCACCTGCGGCAAACGCAGGGGCAAGAGCCACCGCTGGCTGGCCTCGTTCGGCGCTGTACCAGTGCGGCGCGGCATGCTGTACCGCGCCGGGAGTAGACCCAAGGAGGTCACAGGAGCAGCCTCCGCTGCGACCGCCGCATCCGGCAGGGCTGGGTCGGGAGGCTACGGCGACAGCAAAAAGGCAATGCAGAACTTCGATCTCGTGTTTCATCGCCTTCCTTCCATTCCGTCGTTTTTTGAATTCCTTGTCAGTTGGAGTTGGGTCATGCGCGTGGTGAATTTGCCCGCATTGTAGTGTATTAAAAGTAATTTCTCGTTCTGATAGACTTCGGAACTTAGGCCTCTTGCTCAGAGTTTTATGTACAAAGTAATATAATTGCTGTTCTTCAGGGGAACTCCCTGATAGATTGCACTACGTGTGTGTATTGTCTTTCTTCCTCACATGTCACATAAATAATTAAAGATTTTTTTCACGTTCAGTAAATAAATTTATTTTTGATAGGAAATTGACATGAAAGTCAAGTTCAGGGGATGAAATGTGAATCACGCGTCACAAAAAGTTGCCAGGTGTGATTCTGCAGGAGCTGTGTACATACCATTAGTAGACATTTTTATGACATGACCTAACATCTGTTTGCGAGTCGTTGAATTGAAAGTTAGACCTCTTGCAGTGCAGGAGAAACTGCTATTATAACATACTCGTTAACGTTCATGTGACGTTTCCGGAGTGAAATGCAACACATTGCCGGATAGGACGTGATCTGAATCAGATGTACCCAAATAAAGGTGCACCTTCTACTGCTTTGTATGCGAGCCACTTGGCGGTATTTGATCGGAAGTTGCTTAACGCCGTTCAGTTATGTAATACCTTGTAGCATTGCACACTAAAATTTGGAAGTCACTGTTCCGTAATGACCGTGAACTACTTTCTGAATAGTTTCTTCGAAAATCTATGGGTGATAAAACGATCTTTGGAATGAATGTTTTAAGTATGATAGTAAAAAATTATAACCCATGATTGAAACTCATTAACGGAGCTAGGCGAAGCGTTACAACAGTAGAGGTAAAAGCTTAAAAACACCTGTGGATAGATTGGTTGCAGATTGACTAGCGTGCGGAGTGTAACATGATCGTTGGGAAGATAGCGTGCAGCAATTCAGAACACGAAGAACAGAGCAAGGTGTAAGTGAAGGATAAATACCGTTCACAGTACGGTTCTATTGAAGGAAATAAAATGATAAACGGTCATATTTTATCACGTACGAACTATCACTACTATATTTGCGCTTTACTCACACGATGACTTACTCAATGTCTTTAACTGCATTACATACGCATGGTATAGTAGGAACATATTCAAATTTACATAGCGTGCTACTATTTCATTTATCCATTTGATTCCTAGTATTTTGGTAAATATTTCTTAACGGAATGAAATGTGGAGGAATAAAATGATCTGCCTGTCGGTTCGTATGTGGTGGAACTGTCCTCTTGATTGTCAACATTCCAATATTTGCGCCAGTTCCATAACCAGAGCGAGTTCTAAATACGACTCCACAAAAACAACTCTCATACTTCTCTAATGAACCAATTGCTTCCGTGCATAGGTTTGAAGATAGCAGCATTGATCGTTATATTTTTCATATGCCCTAAAGTAAATCGATTTAATGTACATTGAAGGAGTTCTTAGGGCACTGGACCATTCTGTAATTACAGGAAATAATACTCTTAATGGAGACTTTGGAGCGTTATCCGGTCGATTACGTGTTTCTTTAGCTTGTACTGGAGAAGGTGCCTCCTCGGTAGTAGGGTAACTACTCAGGAAGGTTCCTGTAGTTACAGACAGACTTAAAAACAGATAAATCAGGACAACCACGGCGAGAAACAAATCGTGACCAAGAGAACCAATTGGTTATGTTGTCGGAATCTTGATATATTAGTGCTCGAGTAGATTACATTTCCTTCGGAGTGCCTCTGAATTGAAGTGTCGTTGACAAATTCTCGGATATCCAACCATTGTATTCATGGAGTTACAGTCTATACAGTAAATTAAGAAATAAAATCAAGAAAATACGAAATCAAAACTTTTTCATTGGGTGAATTTATCTGAACATTACCATAGATAATACCACGAGTGCTTTGGAAATTGTGGATAAATTTGCGACTCGCGAAGCGAGGAGGGGTATTATCTGAGAATTTCCAAAGCACGAGTGATAATTAATAGGACTATTCCACGATCGAAATTTCGACCAACAGAGTTCCAAAATGCGCCAAATATAGAAACTACCTGAAAGTGTATAGTAAAATCAGAGGTGATGATATAGTACAGACGCTGTTTATTGGACATCGACATAGCGAGAGATGGATACCGCCTCCTGCGATAGATGAGTCATATGAGTTAATGATTGGCCAATAGGGAGAAGCTGTAAGAAAACCCGAATGGAAAAAGGGATACCCTTTTTGAGATATACCACCTTGATTGGGTCATTTTGTATGTATAGTTAAATACTATTGGTTTTGATTTCATGAGGAAATTAATCATTTTAACCTTAACTAGAGAAGAGTCCAAGACGTAACACGATATGCTCGTTATCCGTTCCCGCCCCGATTCCTATTGAGCAGGAAAACGCAGTTGCTCATCTCCAGCGTACATGTTCATTTTCCGAGCATTCAGTGAGGGATAGGCCTCAGCTGCCGCTGCGTCAAACGCCATCCGCTTCGGCATCGCTCCCTGCCTTCGAGAGGCGTGCGCTCTCGCCCACGCCAGAGGCCCGGCCGCCCGCGCTGCTCGCCGGTTCCTCTGCATCGGCCCCTCGGCTGCGGAGGCTGGGCGCTGAGAACCGGTCGCGTCGCCCCCCCCCCTCCCACTCCGCGGCGCAGCGGCCGCCGCCGCCGCCGTCGTGAGTCATCGCGTGCTCCGGTCGCACTGCCGAAGGCCACCGCCCCACCGCCACCGCGTCTGACGCCTCCGCAGCTGACTGACCGTTGACGCTTTTATCTCTGGGAATGTCAAAGACAAGTCGGGGGATATTAGACATCGGAAAAGTGGTACTGCCATTGCGGTATTTATTACTCGACAAGTCGTAATTTTGAAAATAATGATGCATTCCGTGGAATTTTGTTAATTCTCTTGTAACTTCCCTGGTCTTGGAATTAGTTACATACGTGTAATGGGTTACATTTGATAATTTCCCCCACTCCTCCTTTAATGTCAGATTTCGAAGCTTTGCTTTACAATGCATTAGCAGGTGTAAATTGTAAACCAGGGGGTGAAGGTAAATTATCGTGATATCTAATACTAAAGTATTAGAATTTTCATCGTTTCGAGTACTATTTAAGAAAATGTCACTAAACTATTTTTGAAAAAAAAAAATCGATGAATTTTAATATTAACGTTTATCAATAATATGATACAGTACAATCGTAAATTATCGTATATTATCCTAATAAATTGCTAAATGAATGAAATATATCTGCATGTACTTTGGGTAATATTTTCGTTACATCTAACACTTGAAAGCACGAAAAAAATCAGTTTCAATATGAGACTTCTGCAGAAGAGGTGAAGCGTGAACATATAACAAGGCTCTAATTAAGTAGTTCACGTTGAACTTTGTATCCTGAAAAAATATTTATTTGGAAAAAAATAATTTTGATACAGAGTTTTAAATATCTATTTTTTTAGTATCTATACCCCCTTTGTCTTCGTTGTCGTGATTTTGATATATCGAAGATTTTGTTGTTTTTTCCCAACGGAGTTTGATCGGGAGCTGAATCCCTCGTTGCTTCCATGGCTCTCGCTAACCTCACTGTTTCCGCTTTCCCCGCCGCGTCCATTGCGTTGACGGCCTCTGCCGCTAGAGTTCCAAACCCTCCGCCTCTGCCTCCTCTGCTTCTGCCGCCTCCGCTGTGTCGTCTGGTGCCGCCGTGCAACGCCGCGCCGCGCTGCGCCGCGTGCCATGAGTCAGGCCTCTCGACCTCTCCAGGCTCGCGGAGCGAAGGCCAGGTGTTCTTTTGTTGTACGAAGGAGTTTCACTGTCATTACTTGCTGGCGGCCGTTGGTCATTGGTGAAATGTAGGACATTGGAATCTCTCGACTTACCTCATTTTTTTTCTAACATCATATGATATTGAATGAACTTAGTCAGGTTTTTAGTTGATATATTTGTTCAAACATTCCTTTTATTTTTACCCTGACAATGGCGACGTTGTTGAAGTTAATTTTTGTCGGGGAAAAATTTCTACTGCAAAAACTGAAAAACCGGTATTTAATCAGCGGGCAACTCCGAAGGCTTGGGAAACAGCGATATTTTGCATTCTAGTTTTCAAACCATCGACCTTTGTAATTTGTTAGAAATATTGTTTGCTAATAATATTTGCTAAAATGTTGTATGTATTATGTAAATGTTGTATACTCAATGATACATAAAATATGTTCCAAGAAAATATGGCGAAAATGTTCAAAGAAATATCAGCGAAATAGTGTATTTCACTAAAGATGTTCCAAAACTTGCTGGCGTTTCACAACAAATGTATTATGTAAATATTAAAATTTGTAACTCCTACATTAACTCCGCCCGGTACATATCCGTTGTGTGCTGGTTAACGAGTAGCGGTCTCTTCTCAAACAGCACATCTCTGCCGGAGTTGCGATACCGTCATTTGTTAGTGTGCGTTTGCTAAACGCTTGCGAAGCTCTGCGAAGTGATCTGTGACGAGTTCCCTGTTTGCACGACCTCGGCTTTCCGAAGGTGACGCGGCCGGCCTGCACCTCCGCCGCCTAGCCCACGCGGGAGCGGGCAGAAGGAAACGCGCAGAGGGGCGGGGCTCGACGTGCGCTGCAGCAAGAAGTCGCTGGGAGTGGATGGGGGGAGAGGAAGAAACCACCAGACAAAATGATAGGGGGAGAGGCCAGCAATGGAAGATAGGCGGCGTGATGAACTGGCGCCATCGGGCGCGATCTGCTAACGGAAGTCTCATTTTGTATGTGCACCAAGTTCGGGTGTATCTTTCATGGATGGAGGAACCTCACGTACTTGCGTGATTATGATTAGTTCAAGAAAGGTTTTATTTAAATATTATTGATTGACTTCGTATTTCCCGGCGCAACGGTCAGTAGTCCCGTAGGCATTGGATCTCCGGTCAGAGGCATCACTGACATCAGCTCTGAGAAATATTGCTGAGTATTTTCTATTTGTTCGGTGGGGCAACATAAGTTACATAATTATATTTAAAAACTGTCTCTACGGAGCTTATCGTCTACCAAAAGAGAGGAAGTGTAGAGATCCTAGTTATTGACTCTTTTACGAGCCTCGATACAAAAAATGAGCATAAAATTACTATTATTTTTCGTTCTGTACTGTCCGTCGTTTACGTTCATTAGCGCAGAAAACACAAATAGATGGGTGAATGCACAGCTGTAATGATGCAGCTTTGGGCAACAACATATCGTAAATTCTATCGTGGTACTGTATTACAATATTTTGTAATTTTTCGTTCGATTATTGTACTGTTATTTTGTTTTATGTGTTCACAATACACTATTGAGCTAAACTAAACATTCACAGACAATCGCACATTCATCCGTCCGTTAGAGCACATAATAAAACACGACGGTGATAAAAAGCGAACGCTATCAACGTGCAATATTTCCGTGAAGCCCCGAATGAGGTAGGTTAGAACGCCGCGCTTTTTGCCGCCAACACTCAGCGCGGCACTGCTCGTGGGGCATTCCGGCATTCCCTTCCGCCTCCCGAGTTCCTCCCTTCGCCCGGGTCGGCGTCACCTAGCGACCTCACGCTCCATCACCCACCTACCCAGCCGACTGACTGCCCGCACGTTTTACCACCCGCCCGCCCGCTCGCTCACTCTTCCTCTCGGCTGCTTACTCACCCTCTCGCTCACCATGCTCATCTGTCCTGTCCGCTGGCTAAGCGCTCTACTAAAAACCTTCCAACCGGCCCGTTCCCTTTCACCCACTGAAAGTGCACCGAAAAACGGAGGACGTAGGCGTTGAACCGTAGAGCAAGGAAGATGCGTCATTTCTCTATGGTTGAACTAGCTTTCCAAAGAACGTTCAAGTGCCCAATTAACTTCCTCCTAGGGACAAAAACGATCAAAATTGTGTAATTGATAATATACACTTCACTAGCTCGTAATATAAGATACATTAAAATTAGATGTTCCTACTCCTATAAGAATTATGCTAAACATTATCTGTGAAAGAGGATAAGCAAAACGAAAGCCTTCTCAACTCTAGGAACGGACGAAATGTAGAAACGTGAAGGCAGAGACTTTTTGCCAAGTCTGTACGAGGGCGGTGGTAAAGGGGNNNCGGGCGAGTCACTAAAAGTGCGGGATGCCACTTTAGCGCCTCCACTCTGCTGCCACCATTTGTCAGTCACCCACAAGCACTCTCTCTCCAGTAGGAGGGTCTGGTTTAAGGTTATGCGCGCTCCTGTCTCCTCGCATTTTCAGCGCCTTCAGCAATTGTATTTTCCTTCCGTAAGAACGTATTTTTCTTTATTAGCTTTACTTATCGTTGTTAAAAAGAAGCAAAAATAATGCCCTTATAACATTTCCTTAACTAAGAAATCTACAGTGCTCAGCTTTTACACGGACATATGGAATATGTAACCTAAGGTAGGCGGGTAAGAAGATAGAATGACAGTAAAACTTGAAGTAAACTCTTTATCAGGATCATAATCTTTTCACCTTTGGACGACTGTATTCATTGTATTACCATTTACGAACAAATTGTACATAAACATTTAATAAAAAAATACAAACGTGGATTAAATTATACGTACGCACACGCGAACTCATTCATATACTCGCGCACATACGCAGGCACGCTGCCTCCTCCCCACACACGCACACAAACCAAGTGCAATGTGCCACATATTACGAATTCGAAATTGTAGAGGTTTATTATTATTTAGAGTCATCATTGAATTCAAATTATATTCATTATAAAGTAGCGTCAAATATGTGTCCATATACATTTTAATATTCGTTTTCAACCAATTCATGCGCCGTAAATCTAATTGCCAATACTGCCAAATGATGCCCAGCTTTCCCATCCGTTCATTTGTATTGTTGGCCCTGCCGTCCAGTACAATCGACCACCCGCAGAGGCATAAATTAATGGGGCCAGAGGGTCCGCTTTGCGACGAGGTTCAGGAGTAAACGGCGGGTCAAAAATGCCGCTTTTTTCAAATTACGTGTTTTAATTGGAGCCAGAAAGGTGGGGTCGGTTTCAAAATGAGTGCGTTTCATGTAGATGTCACAAATGTCCTTCTATACCGTGTCAGGGGGAAAGCTAGCGTAAAGCTTCAAAATATCATCATTGAATTAAACAGCAACGAAAAATTGTATCTTATTCAATATTTATATAAGCCTTATGTGAATCCCTCAGTAAACATTTCGTGTTGTCGGTTATGTCGCTCCCCGTCCGTGTACGCCAGTCGGCCGGCGCGGGCCCGCCCACGTTCTAAATGCGCCGTGACCACCTGCCCCGCCCGCCCCGAGAGAGCCGAGGGCGTGCCAGCCACCCATGAGACTCGCGTGACCCCGCAATGCCGCGCTGCGCCGTCCGGCGCTACTTGTTGCTGCTGACGTTCGCCAGTCCATGCTCTGCCTCCCTCCCCGTCCCGCCCACGCCATTGCGCTTCCTGGTGAGGCTCTGGCCGCGAGGAGAGTTGCCTTGCGCTTCTTCAAGTGAAGGTGGAATCCCTGTTCCACATTTCTAAAGATGCAGCTGAATTGTTTCACTGAAAAAAATGCAAGAAAGAAGTTTAAATTATTATAATGTTTAAAATGTATCTTTAATTGATAGAAAACGCGCATTTTCTATACGTAAAGAGCACGTATATTATTAGTCTTTACATAGAGGTGAAACTGACTTCATACGATCTATCAAGTGCTTTTTTGAAAACTTCAATTCAGGAGGTGCCATGATCAATCATGATGTCTTGTTGCATCCTTTTGGACGAAGATTGTTTAGCTATCTTTGGACGTCTAAATGTCGGCCATTTATTAAAGTTCCGCCAATTATTGTCTCATTCCTCGTCAAAAACCTGTACAATAACCTTTCATTAACCAATAAATAATCCTTTTCTCAAATTTCATTCCAGATTGCTGAAGTTGAGTGTTGCAACATTTCCCTTAATTTACGTTTTAAAACTGTCGCAAGAAGGGAAATACGTCCATTCATTTTCGCTTCTTAATATTCACACAAATCTAGAAGAAAAAAAGTAAACAAATCTACAGCTTAACTGTAACTTTCTTGAGTTTTGATCGAACGATTCCGCGAAGTACGTTGTGTGCAGTCTATCACCCGAGACGGAAATCCTATTTTACGTTAATTAATTCGTGTAATCTGTGGCAGAAAAATTACCATCACTTTGTTAAGTCTTATATTAACAAAGTCTTGGAGAGTAAGTTTTCAGACGCGAGAAATCTCGCCTAACGAGCTGTTTTCCGTCTAAAAAAATTAATTTCCGAAAAAAAGTTAACGAGGGTGCTCCTGGAGAGTTCTGCCGCAAGCAGAGAACGATAGAAGCCTTCCGGTTCCTGCAGACGCAGCTGCCGTCTTACACATCTCTCCTTTCTCCCTCTTCATCGTAGCTAGCCTCGAGCGCCGTCTCTGCGTTCTTCACTATTTCTGTTAATATAATTTTTCTTGTTACGAAAGGAGAAGCTTGTTACTCGTAATATGAAGGGGTTGAGGCTAGTGGCGTTACGTACGGGTCCGCAAGGCCCGCGAAGCGGCCGAAAGAGGTCCTATTTTTAGAGGATTTTTTATTATTTATGGTACGAACATTACTTGTGTGTGCTATACACACTTTTAGAAAGGAGTCCGGGATAAATGATTCGCTGGCGGCAACCGCACTCATTTCGTTACACTACTACTTGAGGCAGTAATAAGATAAACCTCATCAGTTACGGCAAGCCTGTTCGTGAAAATATATATAATATCGATTTTGATGGATGAGTGCCTCACCGTACTGTACCAAGCCCTTCATAAAATATGAACAAGGTTTTATTTAGTAACAAGATAAGTCATGCTTTCACCAAAATCGAGATATTAAAGTTTACGAGTGACTGAGGTTTGCAATGTTTAGTTTGGCTTATCATATTACAGCTCTAAACTATTAATGTTGTGCGCCACAAAACTTTGAAGTGTGTTTGAAAATCACAGGTGATTTATCATTCTACGAGCATTGTGGGCACAGTTAATTTTCGAAGCATCCCGTCCTTGCCATTTCTGTACTGCGCGAACAGTTACACGTAGCGTTGTACTGTGCATTTCAATGACTACCTGCTGGAAATGTATGCAGCTCACAGATTTGGAAAGTAAAATGGATTTGCCTCCAACTCCGATGAGAGTAAATCAACTTCGCTCGCGTTATATTTTCGTGTGTTAAGAAACGTCAGTCATCGTGCCATTAGTTGCCCGACATTTGTATTCGACATTGTAAAGAAATATAAAGTGAGATTTTTGAAGTTGTCGGGCTTAGGAGAGGCTATCCCACATGTTTTTGAAATTGAGTTATTGTCATTAAATATAACTTCAAATATTATTCTTTTGGCGTTAAATGTTATTTAAACGCAGTATGGATGTACATGCAAGTGTACCGTGTTTAAAAGTTCAAACGTGTACTGTGTTATTTTATGAAAATTCCAGTAAAACCCTCGGTTTCTCGGAACTAGTATGTCAGTGTGGGATTGTTCTATTGAGCCCTTCAGTTCTCTAAGTAACTCGCAAAAGTACAACAGTAGTCGAACTGTCGTATATGATTTATCCATTCTTTCCAATTGACGTTGGTCAAACTGGCCAAGAACAAAACATTCAATCTTACAATGTATTCGTAGATATAGACTTGCAGCTGCGTCTGGGCAGGAGCAGGCCTGGGAGACTTTGTCCCTTTATGGCTTGGAACTGAGCGGGCTCAACTCGGCGAATATTAGTGAGGTCATAAGGAAGCCAGTGCGACGGATCCAACGAGGCGCGAGGTTAAACGGCTTGTGACAGGACGGACGAATGCCCGAGGGGGCGCGCCAATGACCACAGCGGCCGCTGCGCCGCGGTGGAATCTCTGCCTCGGCTTGTGGAAGGAAAACGACGCCTCACCGGTTCCGGATGGAAGGACGAGGAATATTTGGGAAATGTAGGTCGTGAAGCACATGTCGCGAATTTGACCGTTTATTTTTGCAGTATCGCGCTTTCTGGGTATTTTTGAAGAAATGTTAATGATATTGCGATGAACATGTCAATCCGTATCGCACACTGTGATAAAACACTTGTTGGTCGATGATCCAACTTCTATAAAAAGGGTTACATCAATTGCATTAGCCCGTTTTATTACCAACATTATCAATATGACCTTGGACAAGAATCATCAGACGCTCAGGAAATTCGTTGGTGCCGAGCAAAAATGGGTAATAATTCAAGGGTATCACGTAAGAATTCAACGACAATTAGACTGCAGCTGAACGGTAATATGTAACTGGCCTGGGAGACGTGTTCCGAACAACGCGTTCGTTTTCCATCTGTAGGAATTTCATTGATTGATGAATTTGAAGTGGCTATGCGGACAGCTCATTCCCCCTATTTCTGTTTCTTTCACTACACCTGCATCACAAAATCCATCAACCCTGACATGCGAATGCGAGCGTGGGTTTAGGGGCTGGGAATAATAGTAAATGAAATAAAGGGATATCGACAGTGCTCCCACGTTGAGTTTCCCGCGTTAAGGAAATAAGGTTTTGAAAATGAAAGCACCGCTTTGTGCATGTAGCAGCGAGATCCGTATCGCAAATGGTTTCGCCGAACATAGCGCTGAGCGTGGCAAGTGGCGTGTATGCGCTATGTAACGGGTCGGGGTGAGGGCGCGCCACCCCCTCGAGAGGTCGAGTTTGCCGCCTAGGAGCGGCGGGTCCTCGTGCCTCGTGCTCTCGCCGCGTGCCGTCGCGCTCGCGCGCTGCCCGCCCGGCCGCGGCCGCCCCCGCTGTGCTGGCCCGCGGCAGCGCGCCGCGGCGGCTAGCGCGTCGGCTTGCCGAAGCGCACAGCGCGTATCTTTCTGCGAGGTCAGGGTGAGCTGGAAGTCGTTCTGCCGTTCGATAGGAGCTCAGGCGTGACAGATGAATGCGTTGTTGCGAGTCGAGTGCTGAAGTCGGGTGTCCGGTGTCAGGTGAGCTGCGAGGCTACCGAATCAACTTTGCTCGAGTGATAGGTGGAATGGGTTCGTCCGTTCATAGAGCTCAGCTACGGAAGTAATCTTCGTCGAGTCGATGGGCTGGAGGAGGTTCGGTGTGTCCTCGAGTAGAGGCGTCAGCTTGGACGGAGATAAATGTTCTGCGATCGATGGTGGAAGTGCGGTGGTCGCGGTTCAGGTGAGGACGTGCGAGGCTGACAATAGATCTGTGCGCCGGAGTCATGGCTGGCAAATCGTCTCGGCTCAGTAGAGGCTGCAGCTACAAGGTAGATCGTTGCTCGAGTCAGTGCTGAGAGTGCGGTTGTGGCCGTGCAGGGTAGAGCGTCAGGCGGTACGAGAGGTAGATCTGTCGTCAGTATGCTGAAATCGTCTGGCGGGCTTTCAAGACTGGCAGCTAGCGAAGTAATCTCGTCAGTCGATTGGGCGTTGAGAGGTTCGGGTGTCGCTTCATAGAGCTCGAGCTGAGCAGATAAGTCTTCGTCAGGTCAGTAGCGTGAGAATCGGTCTCGCGGTTGCATTGTAGAGCTCAAGCTACGAGATGAAGGGTGCTTGCGCGAGTGCATGCTGGAAGTCTGTCCGTTCGAGGTAGGACGTCAGGCTAGGCAGATAGAGTGTTCTCAGGGTCATGGCTGAAGTCGTGTCCTTCATAGACTCAGCTACAATCAACTTTCTCAGTTGTAGCTGGTCGTCTCCTTCATAGCCTCAGCTACACTTCTCTTTTTTTGTGATAGTTATAGCCGTCTTCACAGCCTCAGCTACAGCTATCTAATTTTTTGTGATAGTTGAAGCCGTCTTCTTCACAATTTCATCTGCAGCCATCTCTTTTTCAATCTCACTAGTCGTTTTCTACATAGCCTCTGCTACAATAATCTTTCTCTGTCATAGCTTAAGTCTTGTCGGCAGTTCCCGTTTAGTACATCGCATACAAACTATCCAGGCCTACTACAGATTGCAATTAACAAGCTAGCCGGGCTAGCAAGCCTGGCGTAAATCAGTTATAAAGTAATTGCCACCGGGTTGTTCCACTGTTGAAGCAGGTGACGGCGGTGACAAATTGACAACCACAATCCAGACCTGTGTGCTGGACTTCCCTTACATCATCCAGGATTGCTTTTTCAGTAACAGGTAAGAGTTGTCTCTGGTAGAAGCCGCTGATGGATCCACGCAGCCACTGACGCACCGCCAAACATGCAGTCGTTGCCTTTGCTGGCAGACCCAGGCTCGAGTTAAGCTCCGAGCGGCCGCTGGAAGCCTTAGCCGTCGAGGGGGGGGGAGGGCACGAAATCCTTAACAAGGCAAAGGAAGCTCGAAAACAACAGAAAAAAGAGGAAGACGGAAAGTGGTGGAAAATGTCAAATGTCGCATATTCTCTCTCGTACGAGGCAGCATTCCATGAAAATCTCTTGCATTGAGAATGCGCTTGAAAAAGAAGCGACACGATATTCTCGTAGCTAGTAACCCTTGTTACCTGGCACTATTAGAAACTTTCCTTAGTATGTGCGGTATCGTTAGGAATTTGTTTTTACCCAGATATCAGCAATCTAATCGTGTTGTACTGCGTGGTCAGATTTCGTTGGAACTCTATCAATGCGAGTTTGCTCGGGCGAGCTATATTTGACATTACGTCCGGACACGAAGCTTGGTGACAGGCAGGCCGCGACACAAATGCAACGCATTGCACGGAACAGCTTATGTCTTTCATACTTTGCGTGCCGTAGAGTACGAGAATCCCGTCACAAACGCGCTCTTTCATCGTTCCCTTTGACAGACCTCCCTCCATGCAATTTCCATTCCTGTGTTATCGAGATTAACTCATTATCACCGGCGAGATTTGGAGGAAAGTCAGATAAATATCTCGATGGACCATCACAGAGACATTCGCTGCGATCACTCGCACTTCTCTCACTGCGCCTTACTGCCTCACATTTAATTAGCACGATAGAGCACTAGTAGCAGCGTAGCGGTAGTTGATGCTTCCAATCTTGGTTCTAGGAAGCTCATTTCTCGTTTTTGTAATAGGGAGATGGTGAAAATTGTACACTTTGTAATCATGTCACACCTAATAGACAAAAATAGACATGCAGCGCCATAAATTTAACAAAGCTGATACCAAGCAAGAAAGCTATCGCTGAAATTTGAAAGACAAATGAGAGGTTTTTAGAAACGCTCCTAAAATTCTCGTAACAGCTATTCTTGAAAAGAAAATAATAATAATAATAATAATAATAATAATAATAATAATAATAATAATAATAATAATAATACAGGTGTTTGAAGATAAGGAAATGTTCGGTACTGCTACCAAGAAAAATATAACATCCGATTTCTTCCAGAGAAGTCTTAAAATGTACTTATTTGTTCTCAACCGCACTCGTGTGAAACGCGATTCGGTGCGATTCTGTCCAATAGTTCAAATCAAGGAAAAAAGAATCGACAATTCGAGTTGTCCAGGAAAAAACAAGACTGCTGATTTAAGGGACGCTTGTGAAGAAAATTAGCAAAATGACGTAGGTTTTGAATTTTTAACAACAAATGTTTCTCATAATTAAAACAACCGAAAACAAAACCATTAGAAGTAAAATTGCTTCCCTTTAATATTCATGAGTACTGGGTTTGTAAACAAAATTTAATTTTTTTGTGGTATAATACGGAAGTATTTTATATGTTTTGTTTGAGTAGTGTGCTTGATTCTTTTTGTAAAAATATTTTCTGTGGTTTTTGTTGCTGCCATCAAATTTTTATATTATTGATAACTCAATTCTGTGTATTGAATTTACTTCTTTTACGGGGGGAGGGGGCTTGCCTTCGCACATGTTATTTGACGACTTCATTTAAAGACCGTGTATGTCTTGCAGTATTTTTGCGAATTTGTTCTGAGTTATTCAGTTTGGTTTGTACTCATATATATCTCGTTACGAATCATGCCCAACACTGGTCTGCCACCGAACCAAACACCTCTTTTGGACAGTTCCTGGTTCAGTCCAACGAAACAAACTGCAACGTATTGCGCTAAGTGACCTTTGTGTTTATTGTGTTGTCAACAGCTCGTCGAAATGCAGCCACGCAATCAGATGTGTCGAAACACGCGAGCCAGTACCAGAAGTTATGAACTACGAATAGTGTTTCGACATTATTAAATTAATGATGAATGTACTCGTATGCATTTGGAATTTTGGGTCGATTGCTGGCTCGCTAACAATGTTCCTCTTGCTTGGCCATAGTTTAATTCCCACTCTTGGGGAGTGAGAGAGACCAATTCCCTTCACCGTAACAAGCAAACTCCACCTGCCTGAGCTTTTCTTCGTCATTCAGCCACAGACCTGAAACGATTTTAAAGGCAAGCTACAATTCTATTTTTGCCCCGCCCTGGAACCGAACCCGGGATTGCATCACGGGAAGCTGGTACGGCGCCCATGCCACTTTAGGGATTGAATTAATGATGGTTCATGTTTTAATATGTTCGTTGCTCGAGCCCATACGAGTAAGTGTTTTTTGAATTCTGGAGTTAACTTCGTTCTTATATTGGCCGAGGCGGAAACGCCAGTCAGAGTGGTTGTAAAATGTGTTCCTCTTCTCATGATTCCAAACCATCCGTCCTCTTGCTCAAACACGTCGTGTCGCCGGCCAGCCACCCGGGCAGTGCTCTCGCTCTTCCACCTTCACTCTCACCTATCGTCCCACGCTCTGCCATTGAGCAAGTCGCTCATCTCTGGACATCCACGTGTAGCAGCTGCTCTACTCGTCACTGAATATCTATGAATTCTAACCACTGACCGTCGTAGTTGAACTTTTGTTTAAAACGAAATGTGACAGCCACAATAAGTGTTGCAGATTTTCCTGGTCGATTTCGAAAAATAAAAACATGTTATATTTATGTATCATTATCTCATTTTGTATCCTTTCACGGCTACTCTAAGCAGTTCGTTTCGTTGCAGGATACCAGAAGTAAATGACCCGCTGTTCTGCTTTGTATAGCAGATTATTTCGGAATTAGTGTTTCTCTAGCGGCGAGTTTTGATGTGTCCCCGTTTGTCAATGAGCCGCATTTCGCCTGCCTCCGCAGCTTAACGAAATACGAGGGAGTGTTATTTCCAGAACGAACTTGCGTTCCTACCCTATGTTAATAATTTTAACCTTTCTTATGCCAGAAAAAGATACATATACAACCCACGTCATCTTCAAATTCAACATATATCATATCTAAAAGTGGGAATTATTCAATGTGAAGTACTCGAATTATAGTTGAATGCACGTCCGAGAGAATGAGGAACATGCCTCTTCGGAAATAAGCCAGGAGGGAACTGTCAATGTTTGATGTAAGAATAATCATACGAAGAACGAGTGACTAGATTTCATTGTAGTAGACGTAATTATGCCATGAATTTTCATCTGTTTAAACCAGTTTTGCTACATTGTGCCGATTTATTTTTCGCCGCCTTTGGGTGCCACGTTCTAGACTTCATCCCTGGTCAAAAATTAACCGGTTCATTCTAAGGCCACTCGGCCTCTTCTCTAAGCGCGCACACATGCGCCCACTTCCCAACCTACCTTAATCTAAACAACCTGAGCCACTCGCCGTCATACTCGTTTCATTCGCGTATCCACTTACCCGAGATCCTACCCGGCCGAGTGGCTCCCTACCACCCAGCGAGCGTTCACCCACTCGCCCGTCCACTCGCCCACCGGCCAGGGCCAACTTCCCTCTTGTGCAGCCGCCCGCGTAGCGGTGCTTGTTCGCGGGCGCCCACGGCGTCGCCCCGACGGCGTCGGCGTCGGCGTCGGCATCGGTGGCCGAGAACGGCGCTTATATGGCGTGGCGCAGGTAGCAGTCCGACCAGCTGGGGCGGCTGGCGGGGCGACTCGGCGTTAGCTCGCAACGTTGAGCAAGCTCCTTGTGGTGCAAAAATGGACGACCTGCCTCGTGGCCGTCTTCGCCTCGCCCCCGCCTCGCCCCGCCTCGCC
>BOPP01000029.1:6031671-6064790 GCA_017312745.1 Gryllus bimaculatus
ACCCGCCCCGGCCCGCCAACCCCGCCATCGCCTTACCCGCCCTACCGTACCCCCTCCCTACCCGTACCCCGCCCGCTCCCCGCCCTACCCCGGCCCGCTCCGCCCGCTCCTACCCGCCTCCCTTCCGCGCCGCCCTTCTCGACCGCTCCCGCCCGCCTCACCGCCCCTCTCCGCGCCCGCCCTACTTTGCCCCGACACCTTGCCCCCCCTGCCCCCGCCCTGCTCGCCCTGCTCGCCCTCCTTTCTCGCTCTGTCCTTTCCCCTCTCTCCCCTTCCCTTTCCCCACCCGGACCGCCCCGCCCCGCCCCGCCCCGCCCGCCCCGCCTGCCCACCACTCGCAACCCCGGCGCGTACGGCTTCTGTGGATCCGATGGGCAGCAGCCGACAAACTTGGGAAGTTGAGCTTCCGAAGCTCAGCAGCCACGGCGCTGCGCGGCCGCACACAAAGGCCCTGCGCTCTCAATCAAGCCCCGCCCTTGTTCTGCCGGAGGAAGCGGGGGGCGGGCAGGCGGGCGGGGCGGTTGCGTAATTCTGACCGTGGGACGTCGGGCCTGTCTCAGCGAGGAGCACCGCGCCTCCACAAGGAGTAGCTCCGTGTGAAAGCGCATCGCGGGTGTCAAGAGCGATTGCAAAAGGAAGGTGGGAAGTGGGGTGGGTGACTTAAGTGGTCGTCCGCAGTGGGTGTGTTCTGCAAATCGTAACTCACTCCTTATCCGTTCGGTTGATTGAAATATAACGTGCTCCTTGTATTCCTTTGTTTCCATGTATGTGTCATTCTTCCCATGCTTTCGGTGTTTTACTCAGGATACGAAGCTTTCTTCCCACATTTTCAGCCTAAAATAGCAATAAAGCAAACATTACTGTGTTGTGTACACACTTACGGTACTTCCACCCTTTTAAAGAGTTTATCATGCAGCATAAAAAATCCAAATGTCAGATTCAGTGCAATCATGGGTCTGGATTAGTTACATTAAAATCGTAGTTCGTCACAATTGGTGTAAGTGCATTCGTGATCCACTTCTTTTCAGGTTTAAACCCTCTTTAGCTCATTATCAATTTTTCCAATTTTCAGGTTTTTAAATGGAATCGTTCTGAAGGTTTGTAGTCTGCTCAATGCGATTCCTCCCCACTTTTGTTAACTTTATTTTCATCATTAAAATATTCCGGATGCGTGTTTAAATTTATTCATTTCTGTAATACATGCCAGAATGTTCTTTTTATACTAGTAATGGTATCTGAGCAGCATTTGATTTAGAGCCTTGCCACGATGTATTGTCTCTTTCCTTAAACCGACTCGCCACATCTGGAAAATAAAAAAAATAAAAATAACTGAACGGTAATCGGCCTGTGCCTCGATATTTGGAATACGAACCTGTACCAGTCCGTTTCTGGTGGTGCGGCAGTGCCGAGTACCGTTCGCGGTCTGGTGTCCTGGGCCTCGATGTGCAATGTATCGCCCGTTCCACTCGAGTCTACTGATTCCTGTTCCCGTTATCAGTGCCATTCGAATGTCTCATAGCGCGTATGACGAATTTTGCCGAGAAGCCTAACCTCCCGCTTCCCGCTGAACCCATGCCATGCGGGTTGAAGAGCTGACAAGAAACACAGGAACATGCTTAACGGACCGGCCCAGAAGGGTCTACTGCAGCCCTACCCTGCGACGCCGGGGGATGTGGGCGGAAAGCCCCGTCTGATATGGCCGTCGGAATTCGCCTTGAGGACTGGTGGGGGTCTGTGGTGGGTCTCTGGGGCGGGGTGAGCCTCCAATGTAGGGCCAGCGCGACGATAGGGCGCCGCTGCGCCAAGCCGTTGCCGACTCTCTGCTTTGTTTAGCGATGCTCTGCAGGCGAGCGCGCGCGGCGCGGGGGTGTGCGTGTGAGGCGGTACTTTGATCGTCTGTGTGTGTGTGATTGTGTTGCCGTACATACGTAATACCTGTGCGTTGCTACCTGCCTTGATCTTAATATCTACATTTGTAATGAATGTCACCCATCTTTCATACGCACGTCGTGGCCCTCCCCCTCTTCGCCATCCACCGCCGTCGCTGTTCGCTGTCGCAGCCCACTCAGTAGAGGTGCGTGTTCGCAGTGCTCACATCGTTTTTGATATATGTCAAACGTGCGAAAACTGTCCTGTCAGCGTTGCGCGCGAAAGGCCGAGGTAAGCGCGAAAGAGAGTAAGATTTGTGTCTCACAGTCTGTGAGGATTTCGGAATTATCTACACGATTGCTGTTGAAAAGATGGAGCGAAGTGTTTAATGAAACGAAAAAGTGTGGATTGGAGAAAGTAAATAGTGTTGGCTGATCGGTTCACTCTCCTGTTTCGCCCATTTGACGTGGGCTGCGTGGTGAAACCGAAATGGATCCTGTTCCACAGCGGAAAATACGGAAAGAATCGATTTACATTGGACCACACCCCCTGCAAAGCTTCTTTTCCAGAAACAGTTTTTCAAGTTGCTTGCTCCAGGGAGATGTCCAAGTGTGTTACACTGGTTACTCACGATGTTAATCTTTTAACATCTAGTGCAGCGTTCTTTGCGTAATGTTGTTGCTGCCGATATTAAATTCTATCCATCCATAATAGTATGAATCTTAAAGAATCGAAATCAGATTATATCATAATTTTAATAGAAGATAATTTAAGAGAGTATCGAATATCGACCTTCGACCCGAAGAAATAATCCTTAGACGCACAGCTTATGTGACCGTTCGGTACTATCCACTGCTATTTCTCTCTATTTGAAATTATTGTATTATACCCAGAAATGTCCACGAGTTTATATTATATTCCCCATTTGTATCGATCGAATTCATGTTCTTCGTAGGAATTATAGGGTTCTATCAATTCTACTTTGTGAAACAAAAATAATCTTAGTTAGCTCGTACTAAATCTATTTAACAATCATTTCTCTCAACTTCGAATGGAATTTATGTCATAACTCATGCCTTTATCCTGACACAATTAACCATAGAAAAATGTCCCATTTTCTTTTGTTTGAAAAGTAATTACTTATTTTTATGTTATAGGCTGTGAAATACCCTCCCGATAACTCTTTACCTATTCCAATTGCCTTGTAATCTCCACACACCAGGGAGAAAGAGGTATCGTGTGTATATGTTAATGATCCCTTGATACCTAATCGTAAAAATAATTGACACCTGAATGCCAAATTTAATTAGAATCCCTACCAAAAATTATTAAGTTTTAAGAAAATTACCTGTAATACAGTAGAATGAGTTATGTAGATTTAAGAATCTTAATGTGATGCAACCATATCAATTAACATGACTTCAGAAATCTATTTCTTCGCGCGAGAACTTAGAGGACGCGAATTACTCCCTTCGAATACCCACTTTAATCCACCCATACATATTGATTTCCTAACCCTGCCATGCCATGAGAGTGATAATCCTGTTTCGAGTTCCAGACAGCGTACCCTTGACTTTACCAGCAAGTTGACAGGTCTAGTACCCTATAAATGAATAGGTTTCACTTATTTTTGGAGATTAATATGTGGACATTTTAGGAAAATTATGGATTAGGATAGATTCCTATAAAAGATTAAATTAAATGAGTATTAATATTCTCAACTTATTTCACATTTAATGGAATATTTTTGGCTTTATCCAACATGATGAGTATTGATTAAAAAATAAATGCATATGTTTGTCATAAATGTCAAACATCAGCAAGACATTGAATATAATAACCGAGAATATATTTTTTTATGCTCCAGTTAAATTTAGATTTTAAAGAATCACCGATACAACGAACAGTGGCAAAGTCGTAGACCAATTTTTTGGTTCCTGATGGAAGAGTTACAGTAGTGAGGTTATGGCATCCATCTGAATACGGCGTTTATTACTACGATAAACTCTCAAAGGCCCGCCGAGCGTCAAGCCCGTGATTCATGCCGATTGGTTTATTCCAGCAGCGGTTTCTATTCACGGTCCGCGCGTGTTTGTGGCTTCACTAACTGTGGAGGTGAACTTAACAGTTCTTCATTGCTCCCACGAGAGACAGCGCAGGCACGCCAGACGACTGAGGCGTTTAAGAAGGGGGGAAATGAAAAACAAACAGCGAAAGCTAGGACCAACTTAAGGGAATATTAATGAGGTATTGAAGCCCTAAGGTAGAACGATGTATGTGGAATGAGGCCAATCGTAGTCCCTTGCCCCAAGGCTTTGGTCGTAACTGCATAACTAAGCGTTTGATTCCTTAGCAGTCCTAGTCAAAGTTACAGACGATTCCTGTCTCTACGGAGTACACATAACTTTCTAACTAAGATTTAAAACGACAATCAAGAGCCCTGTTGCGTGTGATAATAAATTATTGATTAGATTCTTGTATTCCAATGTAAATAAAAACACAAGACTTCTAAAAAAGTTGTAACATTAGGATATAGTTTACAATTCTCATGGTGTTGTCTCGCCTATGTGGCGTCGTATAGTTCACACAATGCCTATTAATAGAATTCTAGTAAAAGTCTCTTTGTTATAAATCCCTTAATGTAAGTATGCAGGAATTAAGACTATAATAATTGAAAAAAGAATAACAATCAGTGTTTATAGGCCCAACATATCCAGCTACAAATAACATAATATACGTTTAAGTTTTTTCTGTGAGGGTGAGGAAATAAAAAATGTTTAGTCGTAGAATAAATAAATTTAATAAGAATGCACTGTGTAGGGATTTCCTATGTCAATATTTTCAATTTAATAAGTTCATAGACTGTATAGTCGATCGATTGACTACCCAGCGAAATATCTGATCTGCAATCGTTTTCACTCCTGACTGTGGTGTTTAATTGTCTATAATTACGATGTTTTAACACGACGTGAGGCACGACTAGGTAAGTGATAAACACACTAGTCTAATAATTTACGTGTCAAGAGTATTCAGTATTTTTGTACAATATATCCCAACGTAGTAATTTCTAATTATAAATTAGGAATTGACATTCATTATAGCAGTCGTGGTGATTTCCTTCCTCAGCTGCCAAAAGAAAAAACGAATAAATAAAGCACTGCAAGATATGAAGAAATGGGAGAGAACCCTGAGAAACAGAAGTGCAAGAGAAAGAAGAGTCTCATTCCAATTTACATATCCACGGTGTAATGAAGAAAGTTAGCAAGACTGGCGAACCGCTCTCTCGACCGTTTTACTTTGGAATACGTCTACTTAACGATTAATATCCGGCTCCTTGAACATTTCTGAGTGAGGCGCAAATCGTCTTTCTGAAGTCTTTACGAGTAGTGTGGTTCGGCATCGAAAAAAGCAGTGCTTCACCAGTGAAAGGTCTCTATCTCCTTTTAACATGCTGTGTGTGTCTGGGCGAATCTGGGCAAAGCTAAGCGCAGATCTATTTCCTTGATTTCACTTTTGCCTCTGCGCCTGTTGCGACTTGAATTGTCGCCTTCACCATGCTCTGCGCGCAGCGGAGAGTATGCTCAGTCATGGTGGCGATATGCTGCGACCGGCACCAGCTGGGACCGCGTGCTGCCCCCAGCCGGGAGATTTAGAGGCCACGGAGTTCTTGGGGAGGGGCGGGGCGCTAATTCTGACCGTGGACCGTCGGCCTGTCATCAGGAGGAGCACCGCGCCTCACAAGGAGTTTGCTCCGTGAAAAGCGCATCGCGGGGGGTTCAAGAGCGATTACAAGAGGAAGGTGGAGATGGGGGTGGGTGACTTGAAGTGGTCGTCCGCAGGGTGTGTCTGCAAATCGTAACTTCATCCTTATCCGTTCGGTTGATTGAAATATAACGTGGGTCCTTGTATTCCTTTGTTCCATGTATGTCATTCTTACGCCATGCTTGGTGTTTTTACTTCAGGAGTACGTAGCTTTCTTCCCACATTCAGCCTAAAAATAGCAATAAACAAAACATACTGTTGTTTGTACACACTTACGTAAACATTTAGCTGTATGTCTTTATAATCTTAATTCAAATACTGTTTTTGTATCATTAACTCTTACTTAAACTTCTTCCCTGTTAAAAAAGTTACCATGCAGATAAAAAATCCCAATGTCAAGAATTCAGTGCAGGTCATGTGGTCGGTATTAGTACATTAAATGGTAGTCGTCACAATTGGTGTAATGTGCATTCGTGACCCACTTCTTTTCAATTAAAACCCTTTTCTTCTCAATTTCAATTTCAATTTTCAGTTTTTTAAATGGAATCACTTTCTGAAGTGTGTTAGTCTTGCACTCAATGCGATTCTCTCCACTTTTGTAATTTATTTTCATCATTAAAATATTTCGCGATGCGTTTAAATGTATTCATTTCTGTATACATGCAGAAATGTTATTTTTATAAGTAATTATGAGAACTGATTTAGATTGCATATCGTATTGCGTGATTATTTGCCTCTTCAAAACCACTCGCAGAAAATTTAAAAAAAAAATTAAAAAATTTTAAAAAACTTAAGTCGCCTGTGCTATATTCAAAAAACGAAGCTACAGTGTTGTGCAGTACCGTGGTCGTCCGCGCCATTCGAATGCGCTCATAGCACGTGACAGAATTTCCGAGCCACCTCCCGCTTCCCGCTAACACCGATGCCATGCCGGTTGAGAAACACGGGACTAATGGACGGCAGGTCCTACCTGCAACCTACCTGCGACCGGGGAGCGGAGCGGAGCGTGGGCGGGGTGAGCTCCAATTAGGGCAGCGCGGAGGGCGCCGCAGCCGTTGCGCTCTCTGATTAGCGCTGCTGCAGGCGAGCGCGCGTGTGCGTGTGATGTGTGTGCGCGTGTGCGTGCGTGCCCGTCCCTCTTCGCCATCCGCCGCCGTCGCTGTCGCTGTCGCGCCACTCAGTAGAGGTGCGGTTGCGTGCGTTTTTGATATATGATCAAAGTGCGACACACAGGACAGTTTGTCCTGTCAGCGTGCGCGCGAAGAGCCGGACGCGCGAAAATAGAGTAAGATTTTTGTGTCTCCGTCTGTGAGGATATCGGAATGTTCTAGCACGTTGCTGTTGAAAAGATGGAGCGGAAGTGTTAATGCAAACGAAAAGGTGGTTGGAAAGTAATAGTGTTGGCTGACGGTGTCACTACTCCTGTTTCGCCCAATTTGACGTGGACTGCGTGGTGAAACCGAATGGATCCATGTTCCACGCGAAAATACGAAAGAATCGATTTTCATTGGACCACACCCCTCTGGCAAGCTTCTTTTCCAGAAACAGTTTTTCAAGTGCTTGCTCCAGGGAGTTGTCCAAGGTGTTACACGGTTACTCACGATGTTATCTTTTCATCTAGTGCAGCGGATCTTGCGTTGTGTTCTGCGAAATATTAAGAATTCCATCCATCATAATAGTGAAATCTTAAGAATCGAAATAGATTTATACATGTTTTAAAATAAGAGATATTAAGAGAGTATCGAAATCGATCGACCCGAAGAAATAATCCTAGCGCACAGCTATTGCCGTCGGAACTATCCACGCTATTTCTTCTCTATTGAAATTATTGAGTACCCAGTAATGTCCACGAGTTTTATTTTTTCCCCTTTCTTTCGTCGAATCATGTTCGTGGAATTATTGGTTCTATCATCTAATTTGTGAAACAAAAATATTTTGTTAGCTCGTACTAATCTATTTACAATCCATGTTCTCTCAACTTCGAATGGATTCATGTTCATAACGTCATGCCTTTTCCTGAAACAATTAACATAGAAAAATACATTTCTTTTGTTTGAAAGTACTTATTTTTATTGTTATAGGTCTGGAATACTCGAACCTCTACTATTCATGCTGTAATCGAGACAACAGGAGGAAAGAGGGTGAGTATAGTTAATGATTCTTTATCCTAACGTTAAAAACTAATTGACTGAATGCAAATTTTGAATCTACAAAATTATAGTAGAAAATCCTACTGTAAAGATGAGTTATGCGGGTTACAGAATCTTATGCTGAAACTATACATGTAAATTTAAATGACTTCGATATTTATTTCCTCTTCGCAAGAACTTCCATATTTTGTATAGTTGTTAGTTGGAAACTAAATGTAGGTGTTGTTACAACTCTAGAGCGCTGCGCATTACGGTCGCAATAGTCACTTTAATCACATTCTTGATTTTCTCACCTGCTGGCATAAGATGATAATCCTGATTTCGTGTCAGACAGCGACTATTGACCTTTAAGCACAATGCTGACAGGTTCAGTACTATAATGGAATAGGTTTTGGCACGATTTATGTGGACATTTTAGCAAAAAATTATGGATTAGGAGATTCTATGAAATATTAAAATTAAAATGAGTATTAAAATATCATCCTTTAATTTCCCATTTAATGGAATATTTTGGCATTATCCGTGAGTATTGATTAAAAAATAAATGCATATGTTCCCTTGTGATAAATGGTCAAAACATCAGAAGAATATTGAATATTAATAACGTAGGAATATATTTTTTATGATTCAGTTAAATTTCGTTTAAAGAACTCCCCGATACACGCCACAGTGGCAACGTCGTTAGACATTTTTGGTTCTATGAGGTGTCCAATGTTTGCCATGAATCTAATCTAGGTATTATCTACCACAAGGCCTTGAAAGGCGAGTACGCAAGGGTACAAATACATCGCGTGTACTTCAGCTATTCCATGTTGTGTCTTTCGTATAATATTGCAGACTGCACATAACAAAATAGTTTTATTGGTCATAGAAAAAGCAAGAGTCGCGCGATTTTCGAAGGGGGTGGAATGAAACAAACCGCACCAGTAGAAACTAAGGCAAATATTTATGAGTCCCAAACGTCCGAGGGTTAACGCCGACTCAGTAAGAACAATTTTCATTCGGAAATCAACTTTCTTAACAAACGTATAAAAACGCGCTCAGAGACTGCTCGTGTGAAATAATCTTGTTAGATCCTTTTTACAAGTATAAGCCCAAGACTTTCCTAAAAGTGTAAGAGGTTGCTTTACAATTTGTGTGGTGCATTCGTTGTAATACACGCGATACCTGTAAGTTGTAATTTTGTAGGCATTATTACAATCTCTTCCATTGAAAATAATAATATATTTGGAATGGTAACAAACCACCACGTTTTAATTTTCTGCTAGGTGGATTAAAATAGGGCGTGAAATAAAATTACAAGAATGCCTTTGTAGGCATTCTTGAAATTCTATTTCAAGACAGAAGTAAATTAGTCTTTTGAAGTAGAGAAAACGTTCGCTGTTTTCACTCTGTCTTTTTATTTCATATTCACTGATCGGGAACGACGGGCGCTGGCCATCCGACATAATCAATATTTTTAGTTGTGAATTTGACAAACTGACATCAATATTACATTAATAAACCTCATTGCTCAGCAAAAAGGAAGAGAAAGAGAGAAACTGCAAAGAAACCGCAAAGAAGGCCTAAACACCCGTCGAGAGTTGTGCGTCGCTCCCGCTGCAACGTCATCGCTTTGCGATTTTGCGTGGCCAACGTCGTCGGGTCGGGTCGAAGCGCTGCCGAGTCTCGTCTCGCCGTCCCGCTGTGTCGGCGATTGCGGAGGCGCGCACTGGTTTGCACTGACCTCCGCTGCCCCGCGATGTGCCTTGCCCCGCTCGCGCCCCGCGGTGGCGCTCCGCGTCGGCGGCGCCGGGACGTTGCGGCCGCGTTTCGGTTGGTTAATGAAGGCGGTAATGAACTTGCCGCCGCTCGCCGCTCGCCGCTGGCGCCGCAGAACAAGAGTTCGTACGTCTGCGGCCGGGGAGGCCCCATTAGCCCATTCAGTGATTAGCCCGCTGGCGTCCGCTTGCTGCGTCGCTGAAAGATGACCTAGCTTTTGATCTTTTGTTACAAAGCCGTTTATTTGCGGCAGGGCCTGTTGTTGACGATTGCGTGCGCAATGTGCAGGAACGCGGATGACCCAAATCGGTTCTAACGAACCAAACATGAAGTATTATCGCAACGAATGTACTAGTGCCATCCTATGTTCGTACTTCGTACACGTATTTTAATGTGGACTAGACCAGTAGAAATTTCGGTCAATAGAACTTTTTAAATGAATTCATTTGAAAAGGAAGTACTCCTAAAGTTATCAGTTACACTTCATACAATTTTTGTCGGGTTGAAACGACTTAGTGGTTAAAAAACAAACTAGTTTTCATAGCCGAATTTGGAAGGAAGTAGTTTGATGAAAGGATAGATCTGATGTAAAGGGCCTAGACAATTAAATTAATCGTAAAAAAGCCTATGAAAATGCACGTATTGTTTTAATTTGCGTCAGAAAAGGGTAAATTACGCTCTCCTTTACGTTATCCGAACAACTTTGTGAAACGCAAATTTTCCCGCCCCCACATTGCTTCTAGTTGAAAAACAATACGTCTGTGTATGCGGACGTCAAAAATGACGATTAAAAAAGACGCTAAAAATGTTGTGTCCCTTTCATCAAGAGCCCTACCTTTTATAAATTACCTCGTACACGTAGAAGCCAATAACTGTAATGTTGTTTGTTACTTCAAGTTGTCATGATCACATCTCCCTACTCCATTTACGTTAAAATGATCGATACATTACGAGCGGAACAATGTACAAGCCAGAGATATAAGCCAGGAATGGACTCGAAGTCATAAAAATATTGGAAGAGGTGAACCAATTGTTTTGCTGCTTGATCAACTTTTATTATTTTGAAGGATGTTTTCATTTTTTAGCTTTCCTTTTACGCCCTGGAGAGAATTAATTTCCCCCATCCCGCAAACACTACGTACCTCAATAAAGTGAATCTTCTCTTTCCCGTTCACATCAGAATAGATGAGGTCGTTTAATTTAGACTTGGCTTCTTCAGCAGAATGTGACAACGGAAAATTCTCTTAAGGTTTTTTCAAATTACTTCATTGGTCCCTTGTGCAATATTTTCGCAACTGCGAAACACGATGTAAAATGACAAGGCATCCGTCAGCTCTTCATCGTCTCATCTCATCAGGGCCAGGTGTTAAGCCCAAGAGCGTGAAAAACCTTGAAGTTCTCACGTAGCCAATATGATACGTATTGTTGGTACTAGGCTGCTCCGCGCTGCACAAGCGGCCATGTGTTCATTTCCGAGGGCTTTGAAAGATCATTGAGAATTAGTCATTGCATTTTTGTAGACGCCTTTGCGTTACATTATTTTCCTCTAATGCCTTGTCGTAAATGGATGTTGGCGCGCAAGAACAGAAACGTGGTTTTCAAGAGGAATTTTAAAGCGATAAATGATAATTCAATGGGAGACGACATGGTTGCATGTCTTGCCAAACGACGTCCCAAGCATAGCACCCGTGAAAACACCGTGTCTTATGCGAAACTCGAACATAGTTGCGAATGCATTCCTTTACGCCAAGTTGGCTTAATTAATTAAGTACATGACATTTGTGATGTTTATAGTGGTAGCGTACGGCTCAAAATAATTTCTTCAATGAATTTAACCATTTTACCTCCAGACTCTCTAGTGCTCAAAATTTCGAAATGATCGATAACTGGAACTTTTCTAAATCTTCAGCTTTTTGATATCGAACCCCCAAATCCACCGTTTTGACAGAAGGCGCGATTGAAGGTTTAACGGTTAGTGTATGGGGCTTTTATATCTGAGTTTGCGAGTTTAAAACCCGATCGAAACCGTGAATTTTAATGGGCAAAAAGATCCTCTGTACGCCTTCCTGCGGAGGGGAAGTAAGCTGGCTGTCTCGTGTAGATTTACTGCACGTAATACTCGAACATCCTCAAGCCTAAAAGACGCCTCCGAGCTAAATTCAAAATCGCCTGTGTCGTCGCCGGAGTGCTACCGTGTTTCTCCGCTGGATGGTGAAAGTGGCGAAATTTTTGCGGTCAGACGGAAGAGCGGGGCTGATGGCTTGAGTCTCGCCACGTAAAAATAAGGCGTAATTGATGAAATGGAAAGAGACTGGGGAAGTTGGGAGGCGACGATGAGCAGCGGCGGAGGCGGCCCGATCGCCCACGCGTCGTCGGTGCAAGGGCGAGGGCGGGGCGCGGGCGCGGGCGGCGTGCGAACGGGCGTCGCCCGCGACGCCGGCGCTCCGGCAATTACGCGCGCTTCCGGCGGCGGTCCCCAGCCCGGCCCGGCTCGGCCCCGCCCGGCCCCTCGCCGCCCCGCCCCCGCGCGCTGGCGCCACGCGCCCCCGAGGGCCGCCTGATGGAGAGTGCGAACGGCTGTAAGGGACAAGGGCGGAGCCTCCGCTTCCGCGCCATCAATGCCACCTGTTGCCTCCACCTGCCTGCCCGTCCGCCGCCGCGCCCACGCGACCCACATCGCTGCGTCGACCGCCCTCCCGAACGCCTCCACTGTGCTCGGATCTACGTACCCAGAATCCTCAAGCAGGTATGGTTCCAGAAAAAACAACTACGTGATTGAGACGAGATCCTGTGTCATTTTCCGAGTCTGCAGAATAGCTGGAATATTTTGCAAGTTTGCATCAAAACGAACGTTATTTTCATTACACTTCCAAAATAGCAATAATAATATTAAAGTTTTAATTCTTGATATCACAACGAAGCTTGGGTTTTTAAAACTCTATTTTCATTGTCTCTGTCATTAATGAAAGAAAAGCAGCTTTTCTTCCTCATAATCATCGTCCGTTCAAATTACTGTTCGTAAAGATTAATCATAATCATTTTCCTAGTTTCCTCCACAACAATCTTTTCTTCACAAAAATAAATACAAATATCACATCCATTGATTATTTTATCACTTGATTATTTATCGCCCTATCGTATTGATTATTTTGTGTTAACTATGGTCGTTTGTCCTCTAAGTGTAGTGCATTTTCAGAGTGATGGCGGTGATTCTACCTCGCTGGATATTGATATCTTGAGCCGACTTGTATGTCGACTTTGCCAGCCTGCACAAGTTTTAAGCTCCGGACTGGTCCTCCCGACATGCGTAATGTAATGCGTGTACATAAATTTGTATACTACATGTAGGTGTGTGTAAGATGAGAGGAAGAGGAAGGAACGATTGCGCAGGGTCCATTATCCGTTTGATAGGGTGTTCATTCGCCTAGTAGATATCGTACCAACGATGGAAAACCACTGATAACAACACCTGCCTGCTAGAATTCTCCTCCATTCTCGAAAATCCGCCACCGAGAGGCGCCGCAGTGGTTAACAACAGTCGCTTGGGTCATCTCAGCCGGCACTACTTTATTATAACAGAATGCGCCACTATCATCTCCCTGCCACTTCATATTTTCATCCGTTTATGTGACCATAATAAGAATCATCAACCACATGTACACTAGACCATCTCCGCCCTAGTTACAAAATGAACTCGAGGCGTCGGCGGTAAGAGGGTAGTTGGCTCGCTGGGCGGCGGCGCGACGGGCGCTCGCGGCTGCTCGCGCGGCTTTGTGCTCATTTGGAATGGATGGAACGCGCCTTATGAAAGTCTTCGCCCCCGCAGCGTTGCGGAAACAGCGCGCAATAAAAACCTTAACAGGCACACTTCGCAGCCAGGCGTATTTCTCCACCGCCCGCCCTCGCTGCCGCACAGGCGCCCGCTCTTCCGCCGAAAGCGCGCGTGGCAGCTTTTTTTTCCTCCGCGGATTTCCGCTCAGTATTCAATAAATAAAAATGAATAATTGCGGTGTATGTGTTATCTACACAATTGGGGAAAAAGTGAAATGAAAATGTCCCTTTTTTTAGTTCTTAGTTAATAAGAATTTGACAATTCGATATTAATAATAATAATAATAATAATAATAATAATAATAATAATAAAGCATTATTTTACACATATTACATCCAAGATTACACATAAACTATTTTTCTAATAAAGCTTGTTCACTCATTTGTTATTTTAATTACATTTATTTTTTTCGTTTCATGCACACGCTTGCTTATTCTTTTTGGACCTCTGCGCGCTTCCGCTGCCTGACACATCCGTGCTTCCTTCGCCAGCTGACGGCGCGGCGGCCGCACAGAGTGAAAGAGAGAGAGAGAGAGAGAGAGAGAGAGAGAGAGAGAGAGAGAGAGAGAGAGAGAGAGAGGAGGAACCGGGCGTCGTAAGATCTCGAGATTCCCTCGTGCGATTTTGCACAAACGAAATATACGCTGCCGTAAAAGAATGGAGGCAGTTGTGTTTAATATTGCGATACACTGGCCGGTGATACGGATGCAGAAATGTTTCTCTTACGAGGAAGACTGTCCTACGACAGGCTTCGACTCTATGTTCTCTGTATTGTTCTGTTGTGTGCTTCTTTCATTTGTTTATAGCTTCCATTCCTGATGTCAAGTATTCCGATCTTTCTTCTCTTTTTTTCTTTCTTTTTACTTTTGAACAAGGTGATACATAAATTCTAAAAAATAAAACAAAGTAATATAATTAAAACTGTGAAACAAGGGAATGGGTATTCAGAATTTTTTTTATTTTAAACTAGCTGAAGTCATCCGCTCCCTCCCCCGATCAAGCCCCGTATGTCCGCAACCCGCACTGCTTACTTCGCAGTACATATGTGAGTTGCGGATTGCAGTAAACCATATTTTGTCTTAAAGGAAAAAAAAAAAACCATGATGGAATTTATGGATGAAACTTTTATGTTGAATAATTCGAAGACTAAATCAGCAAAGAATATTTCGTGAAAATGGAATCATTGGTTGAAAAGTTATTGCAGAACATATAGGTATACTTTTAATACTTTAATTATGATATACATGTTGCTATAAGAACAATAGAATGCAAAGGTAAAAAGCGATCAAGCGAGGCAAATACTCTTTAGTGACTGGCTGAAATACATGGTGTCTGCTTTTTGTGTTTCGTATGACTGATAATATAATTCAGAATGCAAGCAGCAAATCCCACTGATTCACTTCCGAGCGGCATCTAGCTGTATAATCAGTGATAGTATGCGAACGATCACGAAGAAGCTGTTTCATTTTTTATTTACTTCTGTAAATAAAACTTGTGATATCATAAGGTTCTTAGTTGACAGATATATAAGGAAAGCATAGTTGATACATTAATTTGAATGGTCTTGAAAGTAAAAAAGTTGCGAAGTTGATGTAGATCCTACATGTTAACTCTATTTTCAGTGAATTGCCATTCTATTATGATTCATCTATTATCGTTTACTTCATTTAGAACAATCAAAGGGAGTTAAGGACAATAGCTTCAATGATATTATTGTATAGAAAAACTTTGGTACATACTTGAAATCAAAGTGTGGAGTGTAATCCATATCATGGTATATGTGCAGCACTCTATATCGAGAAAAGCCTGTCATTCGTAGTAAATTAAGAGTATTTGACTAGTGTCCGTTGTACGTTAGAACGGTACGCTGTCTTCATTTTCTCAACAAACTATTTGCATGCGGTGAAATGAGCACAAAAATGCACGTACTGAAACTTTGTCCTGACTCTTGCATTCTAGTTGCAAATTTAGTGCTACTTTGTAACCTTACAAAAATACCCCCTTCTCCAGTCCGCTGAGCAGAATATTTTGATGGTACATATTCGAACGAAATGACATTTTGGCCGCATTTTGCATGTATTTAACGATCCCGCACGGGAAGATAATTTAACTCGCAATGCAAAGCAGTGAACATATATTGTGTTTACGGGGTAGTGCCGAGATTCATAAATCAAAATTACGCACCTGTAAAGCGCAGTTAACGTCGCACAACTCGTTCATTTGCGCTTTTCAGCGGACATTTCGTTTCGTTCCCACCAGACTCCGCGAACGCCAACACGGCGCGGGCGTTACCGTCCACATACATCTCGTGTAACGAGTGCGACGCGCAATGCGAGTCAGTCACCTCTCGGTGTTCGAGTGGCCTCGCGCCCGGCCCAAGGCCGCCGGACGCCTGCCGGAGCCAGCCGCTGCCATATGCAGGAGATAGCCATTACTCCGCTGCGGGCGGAGCGCCGGTCGTTGGCGCTGTGCAGCGCGCCCTCTCGTGAAATTGGAATGCCTGGCGAGGAACGTTGCGGAATTTCCGATACTTCTAGAATCGATATTTTGTTTCCGATAACGGCAGTATCGGTGGGGGTACTGGTAAATCGATGGTTGTGGGCAGGATAGTCGAAACTATATTATGGGTGTAGATAAAACATAATACTAACTCGAAATACTTGCAATTCATATTAATTTATTAATTATGAATTTTTCTCTCTATTACTGTAGGATGTTTTCCCCTTTTGCAGAAGTAAAATATAGAATGTTTGTGAAAATTCAACTTGAATTATAACAATAAATTATTAGCTATAAATATCATGAACCAATATGTTTATGTTAAACGCGCATCATTTTATATAAGAAACGTTAATTGCTAATGTAAGATTCTTAGTGTCTCATGCCTTCGACGCAGGGATTCTTCAATGTGCTGCGGTATCCGTACGTTGCATCTCCTCACGTAATTTCACAACCCTATCGTGCCCCCATTCTTCCATTACCGGAGGAGCTGGGCGGCTCGCAGCGCTGCTGCACGGCGTGGCGCCGGGGGAGGGGGACATTGTGCGCGGTGTCTCGGGATCGTGCCCATTGTGGCGGCGCGGCGCTGCGCGGCGTGTCGATAGCGCGGCCATTGAGAGACTCGTTACAGGCGACTGGTATCGCGCCGCCCCCTTCGGGCGGTGGATGGGGAGGGGGAGGGGCGGAAATTGCGCCAGCAGCAACGGAGGTGTCGTTGTGACGCCCTGGGCGGAGGAGGCGGCGACGGTGTCACACCACCGCCCGCCCGACACGCGGCTTTTCAGGTGCGGAAAATTACCGGAGGGGGAGAAATGTTATTTATTGGCTGTCGCGGGCTGTTTATTGCAGATACGTTCCGTGCACGAGCTTCGCACCTGAGGGAGGAGAGATGCTTGCCGCTTTGGCAACACCGCCACCAATAAAGATTCAATCGAGAAAGCAGTCCTCTCGAACTCCGTACTACGAGTACTTACAAGTGTCGCATGACTCTTGTTGATTCGAAGTTGTAAAGTCATAAAAAACAAGAATGAGAGAGATCTATCAAGATAATATCAAAGACCCAAGTTGGCAAAAAACTGCATGTGTCAATTCAAAGAAGAATAAACTGTATAATAATAATAATAATAATAATAATAATAATAATAATAATAATGATAATAATGATAATGATAATGATAATAATAATGATAATAATAATAATGATAATAATAATAATAATGATAATAAAACGGATTTCTTTGCTCACGCCCGTGGCAGTTATGAAGAGAATTATTCGCTAAATGAGCAACAGGAATCGGTGGCCGTTTTGTAGTAAATCTCCTGACATTTCATATAGAGATAAGTCTCTTACAGGACTTCGCAATTTGATGACACATCACTCAGAAGGAAGCGTTTACGAACTGTTGTTGCCGATTTAATCATTACAATATATGATTAGGGAATATGTATCATTTGAATATTTACCATAATTTGGGGGAAACTAACCCGGGATACCAACGTTTCCAACACTGCACACAACTTGGAGAACTGAGTTCAGTACTTACTCATTTTTTTAATGTGAGAAATTTCTGGCGCGCTATTTCGCGCACGCGATGAGAAAGAAACACCTTGTTATGGCAGAGAATGCGAAATGTTACTTGCACTTGGTTGTATCATCATTATTTAGCAGCCTTGTTACGATGTACATTTTATGTGAACGTTAGCCCCGCCATCGTGTGGGAGTGCAGTCCCAGTGTTTTTTTTTTTTATTTCGATAGGGTATTAATTTCGGAAACTCGATAGAGATTGGTAGGATGGTTAACACACCGTGGCGTTGAGTAGGGTCAGCGTGTGTGTCGAAGCCCATGAACTTGGTGGTGTTCCATTATTCGATTAGATATTGGCTGTCGAGGAGATACCGCGCCTGGCGATATTATAGCCAATATTGCCAACGTTTCAACCGACATTCTACGACCTTATTCTGGGAATGACGTGAAGACCTTGGCGTGGCCGTGAAAACGGAAACATTTCGGACGACACTGTCTCATGGCACGCGAGATTTCCTTGCCTGTAGCTGCGGAAGCCTGATGAAGTTAATTATGATCGTAGAAGTGTATCCACGAAAGTAGGTTCATTTGTTGATGCCTATTACCAGCATGTTGGTTGCAATCCTTCAATGAATTCTAACACAGAAAGCTCTTGTGCCGAGAGGCGAGTTCGCGGCTAGGTCCCTTTAAGAGCGGCTACCTTAATCCGAGCGCGTCTGCAGTGAAGTGGCGGACGTAATGATAGAAATAGCGCCACTTAGGAGGAGGCGTCCAATTAGAATGGGTTTGACGTGGGTTGGCGGCCACGCTCTGGCGATCGCGCGGCGCGGGCGGCGCGGGTGCCGGGCCGGGGCGCGGCGCCTGGAGCTACGCCCGGCCGCCCGGCCGCCCGGCGAAGCGATCGGATGCGGGGCTGCCAGCTGTGAATGTCGTTTGTGGTGGCTAGCCATGTGTGGCGGTGTGTCTGAAAAGGGTTCCGATTGTGCACTAGCCTTCGGCCCTGCTCACGTACGTAGAGGCATTGGGTTTATTGTTGGAGCAAGACCTCGTGAGGATATACGCGTTTAATTTTGTGTGCGTGTGTGTGTGTGTGTGTGTGCGCGCGCGCGCGCATGTGTGTGAAGATGGTGCTAAATTGTAACTGCTGAATGATAGGAAACGACAGCGATGGATAAGTAAGGCGTTGTTCTACTTTGGCGGTCATTGGCGTGAAGCTTTGGCAAGCCACCATCAGCAAAACATGCTCTTGGAACATGTCTTTCTTGCAAAGCAAAGAATTGCATGTGTGCACTTTCTTCTGTGCTTGACTTACGCGTTTTCTTACTACTCTAGATATGTCTTCTTTCCACTGTAGCTGCCACCTGTAAACTTCACCATACAATTTCTTATTACGTTAAGCTAAAGCATTTTGCCGTATGCGCAGTCGAATAAATTGTCAAAATTGTAGTGCCGATATGGATCGACAATCCGAATCTACGCTGGTGGTATCCAGAAGATTTTATAATATTACATTACTCATCTTTGGCAACTAATAAGATTGGTTTCGATTCTAGTGTGTCCGAAATAAGTCTAACTGCGAATTCTACTAGGACTGTGTATTTAAATTCTAGAAATTATTTAATAATGTCTAATATTGTTAAGCGGTTATCATCAGAAATAGTGCGAACAGAAACAGGGGTGAATCTCAAAGAATATCAAATATGTATTTTAAACGTTTGTATGTATCGAGATTCCTAATTTTTTGACTACCTGTGCTAGAGAGAGTGCTAACCAGAGTAGCTAAACTTCCCAAACGATAAAGGGAAGGATCAAATTCAACCCTTAAAATAGATTACATTGTATGAAACCTAACTCGTGAACAGTTAGGAAACCGAAAACCTTATTTTAAAGGCCTAGCGCCCTTGAAAGGAGGTAATTCCCTAATTAACTGTTAACATTTTTGTGTTTGCGTTGTAAATGATAGAAAAGTGTTATCTTTCATTTGTGTATGTCATACATAGAAGGGATATTTTATTTTGAGCAAATATTGTTTGAATGTTTATTATTCATATCACATAATTTCCCACACATCTGTGACGGTGTCTTTCTAGACGTAAAATGACAAAATACGTTTTTCTCTACTTACATTACGTTTCCTTCCCTGAATCCATTCTGATTTTTAGGTACTTTTCTGTGTAAAATGGTTTCTCCTGAAAAGTGCACATCCGTCTCAAGAAGGCACACAAGAAGCGCGAAATCGAAGCCCGCGTCGCGCCTCCTCTCAGAGTTCGAACCCGGCCCGTCGCTTTCTCGGCTTTCGCCCGCCCGCCCGTCCACCCGCCGGCGGAGCGGAGGAAAGAAAGGGCTCGAGAGGGAAGGGGGGGAGAAAGCACGACGGCCGTGGCCGGCGGGGGATGATCCACCACTTTCGCCGGCCGCTCCACTTCGCGTCCGGCGCGGCGCCGCCCGGCGGCGACGGCCCCCCGTAGGCCTTGGCCATTTTCTCCTCGCGCCTGCCAGCCGGTGCAACTCTCGCCCCGGGCGCCGCCCGGCCCGGCCCGGCCAGCCACGAGGTGCACCGCCGCTCCTCCTCTCACTTTTAGTCGACGGCCCTCTTACCGCAGTGGGAGCGGAGTGGTCATGAATAATTATGGGTAGCTCATGCGCCGATTTATTCTGGAGAAAATCGGCTTGAACCTGTGATGTGTGAGGCGGAGTGCTTTGACCTGATGTAGCATCGGAGACGCTGTGAAAGAGAACCTGTACTTGCTTCGGCGAGAGAGCGAGGTGACTTTTATTTTTATGTGGGCTGTTTTTTAGCTTGTGCCGGTTACACAACATTCCCGTAAAGGTTTTCATCGGTCAAGACTCGAGACTCTCATTTGCGGACTTCTCGATTACGGGGTCACCACGTCGTTCTCTACAAGCCAGCGTGTCAAGAAAGGCAACGGACGAAATCCATGCGAAAAGTAACATTTTAAACGCGACTCTTTGAACCACGGCACTATGACGATGTACGCTCTAGCCACCGTGCTCAGGACCAATTGTTGGTTTTGTTGCGATGTTATTACAGATGAAGAGCTTTTTGTGTGCTGTCTTGTCTACTACTGCAAACATACTCGCAAATAGTATCGATAGAAGTTCGTATGATTATCATGCCACCGATTACTACGTATTCCGACGTTTTACTTCCTTACTTATTTTAGCTAGAGCCAATTGTCTGGGTCGTCAGATAGCAAAAAAAACGACTGTTTTATTATTGTTGTTACCTATTATTATTATTATTATTATTATTATTATTATTATTATTTATTATTATTATTATTTATTATTATTATTATTTATTATTATTATTATTTATTATTTATTATTATTATTTATTATTATTATTATTATTATTATTATTATTATTTATTATTATTATTGTCGGGCGTCCAATGAAAATACTATTAATAGTTCTGTTAAAGTCAACTGGTGCGTATTATACTTTTTATTGGTCTTAAAGTATTACCTTACAGAAGTCTGTTAAATTGCGTGGCTTGTTAAATTCATGCGGACGTGCCAAAGGGCTTCTTTCATTTAATTTTTTAAATATATATCATTGTAACCCATGCCATTCCACTTTTAATAATGTCCTTTTGCCTCGCAGAATGTGTTACATGCCGGCAGCGATTCGCAGGCACGTGGCAGTACTCGTATTCGCAAGGGCGCCGTAATCCCGCAGGAAAGTTTTCGACATCGGGCGTTGCGGTGATGGTTGGGAGCGAGCGAGAGAGCCGCACGTGCCCTCACGCGAGGTGCTCGTGCGAATTCATTCATTACGCAGTTGGAGCGATCCCGTTCCCCCGGCGGTCCGTTAGCCGCCGCCGCGGACGGAGGTGTTTGCCTTCAGCGCGCGCGTAACGAGCTCGGCGGCGGCGGCGCTCCATTACCACCCGCCCAGATAGCATCTGCCACCGCGCCGGCTGTCTGGGACCCGCCCCCGCCTCCCGGCAGCGGCCGCTGCCCAACTTCCGTCTGCGCCTCTTCCGCCCCGTCGCTCCTCGGCCTGCCGCCGGCCCTTGCCCGTCTGCGAAAAGCGCTCCCTCGACCCCGCCCATCGCCCAAATGCCGGCGCGCCCGCCCCGCCCGACCCCGGCCCGGCCGAACCTTTTCGGATCGCCTCCTGACTTTTCACGCTCCTCGCCTTGCTTCCCGTTCGCCGACCAATGCTCCCTGAACTGTAGCCAGCCGTCTCGTCTCCCGTTCGTCCTCCTGCCCCGTTCGCGCTGCCTCGCGCGGCGCGTTTTGCATGTTCCGTTTGTCTCGTCAAGCAGATGCCGTTCTGCTGACCAGGATTTTCTCTCGCTCGAATATCCGTACAGATGCTGACGCCGGGTGGGAAGTCTACCGTATCGTCTTGACACTTGTCTTCCTGTTTTTTCTTTATTTACTCTTTGTCAGCATTCATTCCATCCTCTCCCTTGCAGTTCAGTCATTCTAGGCTAGTTAGTTTCTTTTAGTTCGGGCTTCGACCGTCCCTAAAGTTTTTCATCTGAATCTTCGCATCTGAGCCTAAAATTAACTCGGGTATTTTTGTCAATCTACCCCAACTTTTCCTTTCCCACAATTTTTCCACTACATTTCATCGTCGCTTATTTCTTTTGGGCCCCAAACGTATTATCGTCTAGCAATTTCCAGCGCTTCTTTCCCATTCCGTGTCTTGGTTTTCTCTCTCTCCTCCTAGTATCAGGTAGTATTTTGCAATACAGATTTTGGAAGTATGCTACTGAGGAGGTGTTCTTTTAAACCCCTTTCCGTCCTAGAACCTATTTGTGATTAACACTAGCGCGTAGACAATACACGGGATTTTTCCTTAAATGAATATTACCTGATCGATCTGACTGAATTCGATGCATTGCTAATTTAAAACATATCGTATTTTTTTGCAGCGCGTAGATATTAGAACTTTACGTTGATACGCAGCATAGTAAGTAGATAATTTCTGAAAGTGACTCCAAATTTTCTTTATTTTAACTTTTTTGCTTGAACATACTTAAGTTCGCTTTAAGAAATCGATGTATCTAATTTTATTTATTTCTCTAATTTTTAGAAATTACAAAAATTCAATGTTTTTAACATGTCTGACTCCGTCATTATTCAATCTACGTATTTCACCGTAATATAATCTGATACACAAAAACTCTTTACTATTTAAATTGTTTCTTGTTCAGTTTTTTGAAAGTACTGATAGTTTTCGTGTTAGAGTAAAATCGTGGCACTTTCCCAAAAATACATAAATAAGATTTTCTTTTAAGTGGCTTCAAAGTTTTCGTTATTCATTTTTTAAAGATAGAGTAAATAAACTAAAGTCTACGGCAAGTGCTATTTTGATTCAAAATTTGTTTTAAAAAAATTAAAGATGTGTAATTAACTTTATTTGGTTAAGAGTTTTTCAAGAGATGGTCGCAGAGTTAGTACGATACGAATGGCAAAATTCTATTCCGCCAGCGTTGCTTTTAATACAAGAAAGTTTGTGCTTTTGTATGACACTTTTCAATTTCTTTGGCCCATCCATCACTTCCTTCGTATCCCATTACTCTCAGATCAGACGGGGTGAAGCATTCTCACTTTCTTAGACCCGAATATTGGTTTTGTCCTTTTGCCGCTGCATTCTCGCCGCCCGCTTCTTTCCGTCCGTTTTCTGCTGCCCTTCGAATCCTGCGTCCATCTTCTCGCTCCTCGGCTTTGGCCGCCGGCCCGTCGCTCTGCTCGGAGCTGTTTCTGCTGCCTTCATCGTCAAACGTTGATGTCCTCGCAGCGAATCACGACCGAAATATTCTGTGTGTCCAGCTGCAGTGCGGGCACGCTTTACGAGTTGGTTTTCCCTTCCGCGTGGCTGCGCTCGTATATTCGTGGGCGGCCCAGGCTGGCGGGAGACTCGCGTGGTCCTGTAAAAATAAACTAATTCAAATGGAAATGACGGAATGAGTCATTCAGCTGAAAAAGCTACGATGAAAATAGTGGGGTACGGAATGAAAATTCATTGGTAGAGCTTTTCGATTTTCAATTTTTTTGTCTCTTGAAAACCTTTAAAATATATTTTTCTTTGGCGAACTTTCATTGCTACTTTATGCAATTCTAGTTTCCTTGTTAGCTAGAAAATGTTTTTGGAGTTTTGGCGAGCGATACGAAGCAAAAAAAAAATATATTTTTTGATTATCCGAACTCTCAAGAGAGGGCAATCGCGGAAAGTAAATTAATATTGATGAAAGGGGATACATTGAAAATAAACATTAATTTCTTCTCTTCCGTTTCGCATCCTCTTCGGGAAGATCTCAAGCACAATTTCACGGGAGTATTGAAACAAAAAGGAAGAGAGAGCTGGCCGAGATCTATAAGACAGTGTTGTAGCATTCTCGGACAGAAGGATTGCGGGTCGAATCCCGCCTCTGGCATGGTTGTATTTGTGTTCGTCTTTTCACTCCTAATCAGAACCATATCATGCCATCTTCACAGTTACCGTTAAACGCAATAGTGGTCGCTGATGACCTAGATGTTAAAAGGAAGATGATCTTAAATTGAAAGAGAAAATTAGTAAAAAAAGATGATAAAATGTAGAGCCGATCGCAATATAACCCGCGCGTCTCTACTTTTCCCCTCCAATTCTAGCTAGATGTTCATGCAACCTTCAATTGAAAGAGAAAATTTGTAAAAAAAAAAAAAAAAAAGAAGAAGAAGAAGAAGAAGAAGAAGAAGAAGAAGAAATATAGAGCCAATCGCAATGTAACCCGCGCGTCTCTACTTTCGCCCTCCAATTCTGGTTGAAGCAAGGCATGCGTAACGGCCGGCTGGAAAGTTCAACCTGTTCGAAAAGCTCTTGCGTCACCAAAGCGGTGCTCTGGGTAGGCACCCGTTCTTCCTCGCGGCAAACAGGGCAGGCTGTTTTGAATGCGCGCGCGACAACGCTCGTTTGTCACTGCTTGCAGTCCACCGTTCCCACGCTTTGAACTGATGTGCCTGAGCGACGTGCTATGTAATCAGATCGCTTCTCATTGAGTCTATTGTCCGCGTTATCCATTCCCGTGGGGCTCGGAGAGAGAACGTAGCGTGATTGCCACGTAATCTATTTTCTGCCCTTTCATGCATCCTAAATTGTGTGTTTTTAAATTCTTTTCAGCGCAGTATCTTCGAATTGATTCATTTTTGGATGATTTATAGATTCTTTCTATCGCTCAATATGGGAAAATGTATAGAGAGATTACCGCGATGTTCCAACCTCCGACTATTATTGATTTTCTCCGATCTGAGTGGTCCGATCGATTCAGGAGAGGAATATTGTCAAACATAATTCAAGAAGAAAGGCGACGGAAAGGGGTTTTTTCCCAAGTGAATTTTCGAGGGAGTATTTCACACTTCAGTAAGGAACGTGATTTTTATTAAAAGTTTGGTTATAAATGTCTTCTTTTTCATCGTAAACGGAGAAGGGTATTAATGACGAGTCACTGATTACTTGCTGTTGATTCGTTAATGTAATACTTTTGTTTTCCCTCTTCTTCCTATGGGAAACTAACTTTATGAACTAACGAACTGCTTGTTCGACCCACCAATGCAAATGCATACACGTGTGATGGACTCGTGCTCTTGTGACGAAGCATGAAAGCGGGGCGAAATAATTAGCAACTATTTTAGTTTCCATTTTCGTGCTCGTTAGATGCGTCTTTAAAATTCTTTGATCCCTAAGTTTAAAAAAAATAATTGTAGTGTCTTAAACATTCATAAAGAAATTGAATCAGTCGTTTATATTTAAATTTACTGTTTTTTTTTATTTTCAATGTTAAGTGATATTTTGGTTACAGAGTTGGATTTTTTTCCACTTTGTTAGCAATATCTATCATATAATATCATTTACAAAATAGTTTAATGTAATTAATAGTGAAAGAAACGTGCCTTCTAGCTATTGTTTTATCATTCATTCACTCATTCACGCATACCCTGAAACTTTTCTGGAAATACGGTATCACAAGCATGTACCGAAGACCGTGCTGAAAGGCACTGCCCTGCTTTGCGGCCCTTTGTTAAATGCTCTTCTAGAAAGGTGGTGTACCGCTTGTTATCGCTGGGCGTCGCCAAAGACCCCTTTCCTTGACTCTTGTTTTCCTGTTGCTCTGTTGTTCTTTTGTACGAGAGAGAACTGCACCAGTATTCTATTTTCTAAATTTTCCATTGAGAACTATTCTCCATCACTAAAATAAATGCGTTGGTTACCGTTTGAAATGGACAGTCAAAAGTCAAAGAGTGGGACCGGAAAAGGTGGCTCAGTGCATCAACTGATGTCACTGCAGTGCTCTGACGGGGAGATCCCAGGTTCGAATCCCGTCGGTGGCTGGATTTTCGACTCTTGCTTGTCAGCTAGGTCGAATTCAGTCGCTCTCTGGAGGAGAATTCTAGCGGCCGGCTGTCCTGATCGTAGTTTTCAGTGGTTTCTCCGATAAACACCAGGCGAGTGCCGGAGCAGTACCCTTACAAACGGGCCACGGCCAGCGCTACCTCTTCCGTGTCCTTCGCCCCCTACATACACTTACATTCATTACACTACCACACATTCGGAGACGGGAGTTTAGAGATAGAGGCGGGGGTTAAGAGCTTGTCCCGGCTGGGGCGATAACCCGTTGGTGAGACCTGGTTCATCCCCCGCATCAATACCCCGCTAGTCGACGGTAGCTCGGGGTCGGATCTCGCCATCCAGCGAGGAAAGATCATCGCAATCTACCGAGCGAAAACATTTACTACACTTTCGGGAATAATTACCTCAAAGTTTAAGCGCCTAGAATCACTACTAATCGATCAAAGAGTGGGATAGGGTTTCTTGATCTCAAGAAAAAGTGGGAAAATTATATTTCTCTCCCACATTTTTTTCTATTTTTTAGATGAATAAATTTAAAAGAAAATATGTGCCTGGTTTTATTCAAGATCTGGAAGTTTACATTATTAGTTTTTAATACTTATCAGCATTTTTATATGCATTTCTAATTATTGTATATTTTGTCTTTTGCCAATTACTGTGTGAAGAATGTAAGTTAGTTCGTGTGAGTATCCATAAAGATTGTGTTATTTTGTTAAAATTAGGACCCGGGTATTATTCTTCCTCCCTTCAAAAACACAAAAGTATGTTACAAATTGAGATACTTGTCTAATGATTCACCTTTAAACTTTTAATTTTCTGGTAATTTTTTGTTATGTAAAGTGATTTCTTTTACATGATCAACCCGAAATACGCTCCGGCACTCAAGTGAATTACTGCCCCATTGGCGAGAAGTGTCATGATTCTCGACTGTCGTGCGAAAGAATCGCATTCAATGAGAACGGGAGCCAGAAGTGCGTGTAATAGTACAAGGAACTGCTATGTCAAAAATGTGCTCGCGTTTACGGATACAGTTCCATCACGCGACGTTACAGAGAAATGAGAGTAGTACGATGAAGGTATTGAATATTGTAGGTGGCGTGCTAATTAGAGAACCTATTCCCAGGGTTGTGCTCTTTGTTAACTAATAGTTCGTATATGTTTTCTGCAGCAGTCGTTTCTGATTATTTCAGTGTAATACGTTTACAAATATAAGATGAAAGCGAAGGGATACGCTTTTGCACATCAAATTACATTTACTTTTTGTGAGGAATGTTGAACCTGTGGCTCATATTTCAACTCGTGTTACACACTCACCCAAAGCCAGGGTTTCGAAGACTCATCTGCTTTCCAGAAAAATATGTGGGGGTGAACGAAATGTAAAAGTGATGTGAACAATTTATTTTCTTGAACAATTTTGAGCAACGTAAATGTTTATGAGATGCTACATTTTCTTCCAAAGTGAAAGAATAATATTGAACAAATCAAAATACTGATCACATAGTCCGTTAATGTTTATTAACCTCTGCATTTCAAGTCTTTCATTATATATATGAATTTCTAATATGTCATAAATATCGACTGCTCATGTATCCTGAGCAAAATGCTGGCCTTTCTCGTGATTTCTATCTCTACTAATGAAAAGTAAGTCGAGAATCTGAAGGTAAGCTAACATTATCATTCTCCCTGTATCCAATTAACTTTTCCTGAGTTTAGATTTATTTAGTCAAAACGCAGTAAAAACTATCTGACGAATGTGGGAGAAGATAATCTGAACACGTTATTAAATAAAAATAAAATTTAAAAAAGCTCGAGATTAGCGACATTTGAAAAACTAGACATTTTCGTTTCAGAGTTATAGAATACTTATTTGCAACGGTATACGAACTACAGATTTTATTTTCTGCATTCCTAACCAAATAGTAACACGTCCTTACCTCTACTCTTACCACTACAAGCAAAAGGAGAGTTTAACAATACGTGCGCATTGTGAAGCTACATTTACCTGATGAAATCTTTATGTCACTGGAGAATAATCTTGACATGAAATGCAGCTTTCCTGCCCATTCTTCAGGGCATCCACCTCAAAAGGATTGGACGTCCCTAACGACTGTCTGCGGGGCCAGATGTTCTCAAGTTCGCTTTTTGCGCCGCTCTAAACAAGATGCGACGAAATGCGTGGGCTGCCATCGCCGGCTGTTGCCGGGGTTCGAGTCCTGGAGCGGGGTCTATGAATAAACGGACCAGAAATAGCGCCGGACAGCGTCCGACCCCCTCCCCCCCACTGCGCGGCCTGCGAGGATTCGTGCTCGCCTCAAATACTCGCTATTGGTTTATTGACCTGTCTAATTTTGAAGACCATTGGCTTTGAGCTTTTGAAATTCTTTTAACAAGTCGCTAATCACTACGTTACGGCGTGTAGTAATGTTCTTATCCCTACTCAAGCTTTAAAGGAGGCATTGGGCATGAAAGGAGCTGGGAATTGTTGATTTAGTAGGCACAAGTATTTTATTTCTCATAAAACCGGAACATAGAATACTTAAATATTTTAATTACAAGTTTTGATTGAGGAAATGTCTAATCATGCATGTAAAGTATTGAGGATATACGTATACACTATTTTTTGTGAGTCATTCACAATCTCGCATCATTTAACTCGACTCATTGCTCTTTATATGTATTTATCTTTCATATTGGACATTGAATGAATTCTGAAGGAGAGAATCTCTTCTAAAGGAGAGATAATCAATGTCAGTTTTTGTGCATGCACTACGGTAATGTTGTGTTGAAAATATTTTTGTAATAATGAGCCCATTTTTAAAGCAGAATTTCAGAGAGAAGTTAAGACTTTAATGCGGAAACCCAATGTTTGTATTTTTAAAGGCCTTTCATTTGAGTATTTGACTTCATCTGTTTACACGGGAATTACTGTGCTTTAGAATTGGGCACATTAGTTCCCAAATATTATCGGAGAAAATATTAATTTCGAACCGATTTATTTCATTAAACTAACGAACAAAAATTATTTTTTGAAAAGCCAAATTTACATGGAAAGCTTAAGATCTTTTTTTATTTTTAATCTGGTATACTCGTTACAAGCTCAACTTCCTTTCACTAAAATATGATTTTGTTAAATGAAAATTAATTAAATTGCATTTAGATGCGTAATTAAAGACTTAAAATAAAAAGGGATGGATCATTTTCATAATCAGTTTCTACATACATTACACCTATTGGCACATGAAACACCTCCCATTTATAAACACCCCATAACACTATCAATAAATGCGTCTGGACTTTGGTTCTTAATAATGTTATAGGCCGCGTTTAATTCATCATTATTCTGGTCAAAATATAAATTTAACAATAATGACATATATTTTTTATTTCAAGACTTCAATTGTAGTTACAAATTACCATAGGCAAGTTTTGCAATTACTGGATAGGTACCTAATTTGCTTACCACAGTACAAATAATACGTTCAAAGTACTACACTTACGAAAGAAATTCAAAGGAGTTCTTCGTTGATAATCGAATGTGCTCTCTCGGATACTTCAAAATTCGGTAATAGTTGACATGGTTAAAAGTGGGACTATTGTATCAAACACTAATACAAATTTACTCATCATGTTTGAAGAAAACCAAAATAAGTTTTGTAATTATAATCTCATCAAAAATAAAATACGAACATTTAATGTTGATATAGATTTTCACTACCTACTGCGTTACTAAGATAGCAATACACCCTGACTTTACGACTACTAATAATACGGCTTTAGTAAAACTAATATAAAATGTTTGTGGGATTTATTTTCTGAAACCTAGATTGAAGGAAGAGACAAAAAAGAGGAATATGACAATAAACAACATTAAAGAAGAAACGGTCGCCTTTGATTTTGAATAACTCTTGAGGATCATAATATTGTGTACGACTGTGGCTCTCTCTCTCTCGAGTTTCCATTTTGCATTTATTTCTTTAAGAGTTGATATGACCGACCAGACACTTGTTTCGCCGCCCGGTCGTGTATCTTCCGTTATTGGAAGCGACAGAGAAACAAATCTATTTACGCGGAAGGATTTCCGCCACTTGCCTCGCAGCAGGACGAGGGGAAGTAGCTAGCGCGCGATCATTGAACTGATTTCTGTTAAACTTTATGTGAGTGTGGGAGTATCCAAAGATTGGATTTGGATCAGTTTAGCATCATGGCAGAAATATATTCGCTCTCTCCAGCAAAAATTGAATATTTTGTATCATCATCATCATGCTGCAACGCAAAGTGCCGATTTCTCGATAGAAAAATTCGTTTTTCGGGTTCATGATACCGAAAAACAGTTTTTTCCTTGCTCTTGTATGTAGTAAATTACTTTCTCAAGTGCTTAGAGTAATCAGAATTCTTGTTTTGTAAGAACTTGATAACGGAAATTTGGTTTTACGAAAAACGTCCGTCCGTCTATTGTAACTTCATAAAAATGAAGTATATGTGCGAAACGTTGCTCTTATATTTTTGTATGTTACCTAATACATTGCGTATCTTCAGTATTGTAGACTTCAGGGTAGTATGATGAAAAAAATGCGCATCTGATTGAGAATTTTGTGCAATTGGTCCACTAAGCCCAATTGCTATTGCGCAAGGGAATGAAGGTACAGTGAATTTGTAAACATGAAAAAAAAAATGAGTAACTAAAGCATGTGATTAAAGTTTTAATTGACAATTTCTATTTGAATTCTAAAGGACGTTCAACTTTCGTATTTCGTAGGAACGTCGTGTTTGAAACGCGCTTGTCTTGATGCGGGCCCTCATTTGTAAGTGCTTCGTCTCTCTTGAGCCAGCGTGCCCGGCTGCCCGCGACGCACGCAGGGCGAGGCAAATGAATTCCTCTGCCCCTGCTTCTCACGGAATCTGACAGGGCGGTAACCCCCTGCGCGGGCGTCGTCTCTCAGGGCTGTTCGTCTGCTAACGAGATTTGCTCCCCCTCTTTTTCTTTTTTCTCTCTCTCTTCTCTACTTTTCCGTTCTCCGTCTCTCTCTTTCTTCGCTCCGTCGAGGGCTCTCCTCCGGCTCCTGCCCTGCTTACCTCTCGCATTAAAAGCTTCCAGCGGCGGACCTTGCGCGAAAGCTCCGAGAAGCGACGCAGCGCCGCGGCGCCGCCCCCGCGGGTCGATGGACGGCGGGCGACGCGCGTCGCGGCGCGCGGGTGCGTTTGCCTCCAGGCGCCGCGACGCTCCGCTCCGCACCGCACCGCACTGCACCTGCATTCTTGTTCCTTCACTCCTTCTTTCGTTTGGATTTTCTTTGCCTCCTCTTACCTTTACCCTGGGTAGTATTGATACGATGTTTTATATTTATTCTGCCAAGTCCTTGTTGCAATACCTTTGAATGCGCGATAAGATTTTGATGAATTGGTATGATGTCGTACGAAGAATGATGGCGAAGAGGTTAATGACCGGCAGGGGAAACGTGATACTCAGCTCTTTTTTATCAATCACATATGGCACGGATTGCATGTGCTTCGAATCCTTGTTCAAAGAGGCAAAAGTCGGACCATTCTACCATGGGGTTCTCCCAATGAAGTAAATTATGACAAAATGTGTGACAAGTGTTTCGGCTTTGTCTTCGCGGCTGGCTTCCTACATGTTGCGACCGCAGACTCCCACTGAAACTGTTTCAGAGTGATTCGGCTTGAAATTTACGCGCAGTTCCGATTTTAAAATATTTATTAACATACTTAATAAGTTTCAACCTAGGTTCACTGCAGTTAAAATTTACAGCACATTTGAAGGGTAAAAACCAGAACAGTATAAGTGAGATTTTATAATTTCTGAGAAAAATGGGTTTATTTTAGTCTATGCTTCACTGGTAATGTATTTTTGGGTTTTTAGTGAACAATTGAAATGCCGTGACTTAAATGATGAAACAAAGTTCCACGACTTTACAGTGATATTGTCTTAAATAAACAGATTTCTCAAAGTTTATAAAATGTGACTTCTACTGTTCTTGTTTTCTCCCATTCATTTCGTTTGTTTTTTCTTCATTTCTTCTTCCCCTCTCAGATTACATTTCTTTTTACTATCACCTTTTTTTTCTCATTCTTTCTCTGTAAATATATCATTCCTTTTTTCTTTTCACTTTCCTCGCCATCAGAACGCCTTGTTCAAACGCTGGAATTCCAAAGCTTTTTAGAGAGGGAACCGATTTCATAGAAGTGCGGTGGCTATTGGGTATCGATGGTCGTACGGATTTTTTTTACTTTTTGCTATTTGCGAGTTTCATCAAAAGCGAACATTGAACTTCATTAAATATGAATAAATCCCCCGAGCTTTACGATGTGTAATGTATTTGTTAATAAAGTGTAGTAAGTGATACAAGGAACGTTCAATGGAAAATCCATCTATTATAATGGCAGTCATTATTGGTATTGAGTTTTATATGAAGCACGCCCTGTGACAGGCAATATATCCGTTCATTACACATTAATAGACGGGTATTTTCTCTTGTTGGGTGTATGATCAACGTTTTAGGTTGTTAAAAACGTACTTTCTGGAACATTTTAATCTTAGCACACGTCATGACGTGAAGAAAAATAACCTTGAGAATGTGTGAAAAATACCAAAGAAAACTTTTGCCATTCTATTTGCTAGATCTGATATGCCTCTTTAACTTGAGCACTAAATATAAGACTTATAATCCAATCATTGAATCTCAAAAATGAAAATGGTGAATTACTTCTACCGCCATAAGATTGAAAATAATGATTTTCGAGTCTTATGTAGTATCTAGATACAATTCCCAGACCAGAGATTGTGCTCACAACATACGCACAGTATACGACATACACATAATAGCAGTATCATAAAGAAACTACAACCGAGATACCTATATCGAGCGTTCCTTGGTGCTTGAGCGTAACCTTATCAAAGCAGAGAAATATCCCTCCCCCTCTATCAGTGACACAGAACTCAACATTACATCGCACTCTGCGTATGCGTCTCCCTTTTGAGAAGGGTAGTGACAGGACCGTAGCTAACATGATTGTCGTGATGGAGCCCAGAGTGCGTGGGCTCACAGAATGTTTCTTCTTGATAAAATATGACATTTATCACTAGTCTTGCGTAAATATTATATTTATTATTTGTTTCATTTCAAATGTTAGCAATTTATGTGGCGCTGCCGGTTGCGAAATTTTGCGAGCGCCCCCTCCAGCTTTCAGTTCCGCTGCTGCGCGAGGCCACAAAGCGTCGGAGCGGAGAGCGGTGCTCTCCCAGCAGGTCGCGAACCCCCGTGCGCGCGCTCGCGCTCGCAGCCTTGTAAAGTGCACGCGTGCGGGTGGCGTGCGAGTCGGGAGCGGCAGGGGTCGGC
>BOPP01000029.1:6064970-6303905 GCA_017312745.1 Gryllus bimaculatus
TCGAATAGAATTTTTCATGGAAACTTATGCTCTTTCCAAATTAAACTGGTTTATTTATAGATTCCAAGATATTATTTGGCCTGACCACTGATAATCGATCCATCTTTCTTGGTAAAAAATACCGTAATGTTTTTTCCAAATAAGTTGGGGACTAATGAAGTGAACTGCTCTCCTCCGTTGTTCAAACAGTCCGTCAAAGTTTATCATCGAGCTGTAGAAATCGAAAAAAACGATGTCGCTGCGAGAGATATTCGTAAAATACATCGTTCTATTATTTCTTTTCACCTTCTTTTCTCAGTTCGATTTTTATGTACTACTCATTGCGCACTGCCATTCACAAATCATAAATAGAACGTCAAACTTTTGAAGCAAAGTGAGGTATGATACATTTGAGACCTTGTCTTCGAATAGCACGCGAGCTCAGCTTATAAACAATAATACATCACATCAATCAGATTGCTAATTTAAATAAGATTGGTACAGGAATTTTTAAAATTATTTCAAAGATTAAATTCTCGTTTTTTTTTTCTGATTAAGATTGGTAACAAAATGTATCAATTGTTTCTTTCATTATACGTTTATGAAGATAATTCCTAGGACCGGTCTTCCGTTAACAATGATGACATTCTTACCCGCCCAAAAGTGTTCTTATGCATAATTACGTGAATCTCCTATTACATTGGTGTCTGGACGCGATTAGCTACGAATTACACGGCCTTATCGGCTAGGGCCGAAGAATACCCGGTGGGCCTCCTTGCCGGTCGGGCGGCGAGCGCGCGCTTAATCGCCAATTATCGCTAGGCCACGGGCCGAGACCCTTGCGCGCTGCGCAGCGAAAGATTGCCTTAAGGCCTGCCTCGGGGAACGGCGAGAAGTCCAGCGCTGGCAATGAGGCTGCTCGCCGGTAAAGCCTCCCTTCGCAGCGGGGAGCTTCGTCACTTCGCAAACTTTCCGATGTTGTGGTATTTTTGTGTGGTGCATGAAGTGAGCGTTGATTATTATATATACTAAGTCTATATATAGTATATATATATATATATATATATATATATTATAGTATTATTTATATACCACGGAAAAATATGCCATACTGGGTTGTTGGAGACCCAATTGGCACAACAATATCAAATTGTGTAGCGTAACACATTCAAGAAGTGCAAAAACGGACATACGACAAACACAGTGTAAGCAGCTTGTTTAGGCGCAAATGTCAAAATTTGATTATGCGTGGGGAAAGTTTAAATGCGGGAATGCTGTATCGCACATTCAATAGTGTGGGCAGTCGATGCGAAACAGACGTGCAACTGTTTCAGCATTGAAATTAATTGTCTTGAGAGTTTAGTCGTTTCAGGGGAGAGGAAAGGGGGGGGCGGAAAGACGCGGAGGGCGGGGGGGGGGCCCAATCTACCGAATGTAAGCGGCTGAAGTTTTGGGGGGCAGTTGGGTCGGGCGGGGGGGGTGCATTTCGGGGTACGTTCTTTTAACACTTTTGTTTTTTTAGTTTTACAATTACGTAATTTTGTGCTCAAAACAAAAGTATCTTCAGACTTTATACCAATGTTTAATTTTTGCTCTCATAATATACCTTATTAATTTAAAAAGCCAAGAGCATGTACGATTATCCACTTTAACGTTAATTAAATGTATATTTTGAAATCAGCGACGAAGAGTAATTTTATTATTGTTTTTATACTCACGAACCTTGTAATGTGCGTGTATCGCGCTATTTGGCAGTTTTTCTGCCCGTTTGTGGTTGCTTGAATTGTATAAAATACAAACAAAGTGGAAGTTTTGTGATTACTGCTCGATTTTTTTTTTTTTTTTTTTTCATTCTAACCTATTTCCTAGAGTCGTGGCTTGCGAGAAAATGTACCTGGGAATGAACGCGACGATGCGATTTGCTGGGTAGCAGGCCCGACATAGACACGCTCCCGCTTAGCACACGCGAGCGTTACGTCACGAGCCGTTGGTCCCACAGCGATCGACGCTGCTTGGCTTGCGGATGAAGTTCACGCGAGTAAGCAGGGGCGAGGGAGGTGTAGTCGCTCCACTGCGGCTGATGCCGCCGGTCGCCGACAAACCGTCGCTGCCGCAGCGCGCTCGTTTAATGGCCGGTAAATGGCGCGCCGCCCTCGCCCGCTTTTCCTCTCCTGCGCCCCTCCTCTCCCTGCAACCCGCGCGTTCGCCTATTTCCGCTCGCGGAGAAGCGCCGCGCCGGGAAAATTGAAAACGGCGCCGCCCACCGTACCCCTTCCCCGTGCCCGCCTCTCCATCCAGCCTCCACTCCTGCTCTCGTTCCCGTAGCTGGGGGTCCCATCCCCTGCTGGCCCTGCTTATTCTGCTCCCCGCCGTCGTTCCCGTTCCTCGCCTTACCGAGGTTTTCAGCCCCTCCCACTTCCCCCTCGGGACGTCTACTCCGCCCCCGCGCCCACTGGCTGCGTACCCCACCCGCGCCCACAATCGCGTTTCCCACCTCCCCCGCACCGCCTGATGTTCCAGCGCTCGACTTATCCGCTGGAGCGGCTCCGCCTCCCTCGCTCTCCCCGCAGCCGACGACGGCTTATTCTCCCTCGAAAGCCGCCGGGGTCGCCGACCGTTCTCCGCCCAGGAGCCGCAGGAGATACATTTTAATGGTGGCGGTTCCGAGTATTCCCTTAAGGGGCGGAGATAGGGATAAGGTGGAATGCGAACTCGGGCATGCTTGTTGTATATAGAGGTTGCGGACTCGGTTATTGTAATGCAGGTCACAGCGCGAAGGCTGTGCTCAAGAGAAATGAGTTGACGGTCTGGAATTCGGAGGAGCCGAACTTCATATATTGCCGAACGGCACTGAAGTCATGTAATGCAATTGGTTTTATTCGATTTCTAACCTTCATTGGAAAATGGAATCATTTACTATGAACCTATTTGATGTCTGTTACCTGGCGTAAAGACTTCTGCTTCGAGACTAATGTTCAATTCATGTTAAGTACTCGTTGCAGATAGATGTTTGCATTGTAGATTCTAAGGATCAAATCAGAATTCAGAGAACACGTACATTGGAATAGTTTTAAACAAACTTGACAATTAATTGTTAATTTTGTGAATATGTAGATACTTGAAATTGCATTATATGCCTGCATCATTACAAAGATTCTAAGGTAACAGTGAGGACAATTATTCCGTCTACAAAGAGCTATTTATATTTTTATTATTAACAGAATTGCGAGTACACGCGGGGATTCTTCTTCGAACTGGAATTAAATTCAAGGCAATTTCGTATTCCCATTTCGTTTCTAGTTTCTCGGATCGATTTCCTGACGTGAAAACACGCCGGCAAGAATTGCCGTCTCTGCGGCCAGTTTTCTTCCCCGGGAAGGCTCGGGTCGGGTAATCTCGTCCGGGGTCGAGTCGCCCCTGCCACTGTGCGTCTGTGGGGATCTCCGCTGCCCTGCCCTGCCCTGCCCTGCCCTGCGCGCCGCAGATCGATGCCACCACGCCAGCCTCCCCCGCGGAGCCTGCGAGCGCTTCCTACTGCCCGCCAGCGCACGCCCGCCGCGCCGCGCCCCGCCGCCACCCCCGCGTCACGTCGCTACCTCGGGGCTGGCGGCTGCGCTATGCAACATACAACAGGTCTGTCTGGGCGGCTCCATCGGGAGGCTGATCTACTTTTCGGAACTGGAGAAAGAATTTATCTTCCCGTGCAATGAAAACAATACCTTTTTTCCATTAGCGCTCATTTTGTATACTTCCAGTAACAGTACTCTTGCCTAAAATTATTACGGTATCAATATAAAAATAATAGAGAAGGAAAATATTTTAATAAAAATAATATCTGTAACCAAACGCTTCTTATATTCAACCTGACCAACTGGAGGTATTTGAACATTTTTCTTATGGTGTCTGTGCGCGCATCATTTTTGACAGAAGTTAAAACTGGGCAAATAATTAGGAAATATCAAAAGTCTCAATAAATCTTATGAAGAATATAAAGCGCACAAGCGACGAAGAATCAAGAAGAATTTCAAGAAGCATCTTGACTATTGATTAGGTCGAGGGTTTAGTCGAGGGTGCTAACTGTTCATGACAGTACAAACTTGAATGAGATGTGCTATTTTTCTAATGTGAAAATGTGAATTGCGAATTGTGCGAATTTAAGCGGTCGGCCTTCAAAAAATGTTAACATCGCATTTCACAGGAATGGTGAATAGAATAAGTAAAAAGGTTTGAATTTTAATGATACAGTTAAATCTCGAGTATCTCTCTCTCTCCCTTAAGTATCCCATGTCTATACGGAAGTGAGAATTGACAAGATCAAGAAAATACAAGATTTCCAAGTGACTTCCGAAATTCGTGGATTCAACACCTTGAAAGGATGCATGACAACCGATATCCGAAGAGAATCTTGCAATGCCACCCACAAGTCGAAGAAATCCTGTTTGCCCGAGAAAGAGAAAGGGTGAACAGATGAGAATAGAGGCGTAAAAGGCGGTGCCTATAAACCCGAGGGAGAGGAAGAAGTTAAATCTCAAAATCTGGAACGAGAATTACGCCACATCTCGCCACAATTTTTCTCGTGTTCGCCTCTCTTCCCTAATGTATTTGGAATTCTGCAATACTGAAATTCGTTAAGTCACTGCATTTATATCATTTTTTTTTCTTTCTATCGATGACCAGATGTTTTCTGTAAGTTCGAGGTGTAAAGGTTCCAATATATTTCGAGTTATTATGATTTTCAGGTAGTAAACTAGCGGTCTTGGGAGGTGTCCATTGGGTGTGAGGTTTATCTGGCTGTTCAGTCCACAGCTTGTATTATTTTCTTGTATCATTTATCTCTCTCTCTTCTCATATGCTCGTTCTTTAAAAATTTCTAAGGGGGTGTGGGCATTACCTCTGTTCTTCTGCTTCGCAATGAAGTAAATGTACAGTTTTATTTTGAATTAATACAAAGATTTTGATCAGTATTTCAACAGAGATTGTAACTCATATCCGTAGGTCATTATGAGTAAATTTATCACATAATTCTGAGCGTTATATGCAAGTAATACATGCATTCAATCTTTGTTTCCAAGAAATACCAAAATGGTAAGGTTTATTATACGGTAGTTTACAAGGTATCATTTTTACGTTCAGTGTAAATTTCAGTTTTATGCTTTCATTTTGGCTTACGTTTTGACTTTGAAAACTACACGTTTGTCGCTAGTATCGCAGCTGTGTAGCTAGAAACCTTTCACGTAACTGTCTTTCATATTTTATTTGCAGCACACGGTCAGTTGTCACCAAATATTCATCGTTTAAGAGCCATCGTCGTATCTAGTAATACGATTCGTTTTAAAAACATCGGTATCGATTCTGTTTAATTTAATAAATGTAAATTCTTTCGAATTATAAACAGATCAATGTAATGCATATTTGCCGATTTTAGACCTAATAGTTTTCTAGGGCCCGGCAACAGGACTGGTCACAAATCAGATTAATGTGAGATTAACGGCGGTTTTCTACTCTTTAGGTTAGGGATCGTGGCGAGGCAAAGACCTTACATTGCGATGATTTTCTTGATTCCGCTTTATTTTTATTCAGCTTTTTAGGACATTTGTGTAGAATTATGGGCTAATGAATTGTGTAAAATACGACAATAATCGAAATGCATCTGTTAAAGTATTTCGTCTAGCTCTTTACCTACAACTTAGTCGTTCTTCGTGAAGGAATAACTTGCTGCCAGTTCGAAGTGGAAGCCGTTCGCATATTTGATCCGCTAGGATTTCGGCGAGGGTTGCTGTTTTGAGTTATCTGAATAGTTGTTGGCTGCTTCACTGAGCGCGCCCATAATTCTGAAGGCGAGAGGATTAAATCTTCCAAGTTGGAGATTCTGAGCAAACTTCGGCCGTCGGGGGCGGGGGATCGATTCTGTCTGGAGCAGTTGCGGGTTGCGAGCAGCGGTACGTACGAGGAATTTCTCCCGAAGATGAGCATTGCTTGTTATGTAATGTGTATAGCGTCGGCTCATAAAAAATATTGGCGGACGTTTTCGATGGGGGAATAAAATTTGAACGTCGTTGATTCTCTACGAAGTGCTCTACTCCCATTGGAACTCCTCGCTTCTAAAAATTCCTTATATACTTTTGCGCAGACTCTACAAGTTTTCCTTTGTTATGATTAAGCACACGTATTCTGAATAACATGAGTTTGCCATCAATTTTGGCCTCATCCATTAGATTTCCTCGCACATCTTCCTTCAGTTGGAAAGTAAAGCCAATTCTTTATAGTTTTTTTGTTTATTTGCAGGATGTTGAATCGCACAACTTATATTAGTACCAGAGATAAATTCAAAGGACTATTTGCTGCTTTAATTTATCTCCTTTCGAATTAAGTACAAAAGTTCAAAATGAGAAGGATTTAAGTATATATGCGCCTTTTAATTTATTTCATCAGGAGCTTGACTTTCAATGGCAATAATTTAATTATTCCTAATGATTGATAGATTATGATATTAATAATAATAATAATAATAATAATAGTAATATTAATAAATGATAATCAGCCGATCCGGATAGCCGAGATAGCTACGGCAGTAGTGCGGCAGTATTCGGGTTCGAGTCCCCCTTCGGGCATGGTAGTGTGTGTTTGTGTCTGTATGTTTGTGATTGTTCCTTCACCCTTTATCATCATCATCATCCCACTAGAGTTAACAACCATGGTTGTAAAAATAGATTCGGCATTAAATTGCTGATCCCCCCCAAAAGGGTCACATGCACTTGGTTCCGGGAGGTTATGACTTAGCCTCAGTGGGTACTAGTGGCCCGTTCGCGTGTTCTCCGATAGCCAATTCGCGACCAAAAAAGTTATCATTATAATTAACGTTGAAAATCTAACCCTGACAATATAATAACTTATTTTATTCGAACCGACTATTCTTCTGTTGGTGGAAACCCCTGTTGGTTTGCACTATTCACAATTGTAGAAGTTCTTTTTGAGGCTCTTGTTTGGAGAGTGCGTGCAAACCGAGGTAAACAAGTAAGCGCACAGGAGAGAGAGGCGAAGGGAAATTGCATTCCACATTATTTAAATTAAAGCTCCTACGAAATTCCGGAAATGCAACGCAGGCAACGGTTTCGAATTGGAGGAACTTGATGAACGGATGCTTCATGTATCGAGATATCTTGTGAATTACCATGAAACCGTGAAGTATGCTCTTATAAAAGTTCCTAAATATATAACTTTCTAATTAATTAATGTACAGTAGTTATTAATGTTATTGGGCCGATAATCAACGAATTGCAGTCGCGGTTGAAGGTTTTAAACTGAGGTGATAGAGGAAGCGTATAACGAAAACAGTCTGATATTTGTGTTATCGATCTTGTGTCGTTCAATACTGTTCGTAATACCATCTCCCTTCAAAAACAAAATGATATTAACAAAAAATATCATTTCTTGGAATAAGTGTATTTACCCACCATCTTTGCTAAAAACATATTTGCTTCGCATGTTTATAACGGACCGTGGATTGTTAAATCATTAACGGACACGGGTCGTAAAGATTGGCTTTTCGTCCCCCTGTTTGGTTGCGTTAATTCGATACATTAACAGCTCAGTATTACGAAAATGAATATTCAAATCGGTGGTGTTAGAATCGGAGGAGTTAGGGTCGGCTGCGCAGATGTACTGCGAGCGCGTGGATCGGGCCCGGAAGCCGTGGCGTTCGCCCTCGAGTGCTCTCGCGTCATTTCAATCAGCGTGCCCGCGAGGGCTGGGGGCGTGGCGGCGCGGGGCGGCGCGGGGCCGGGAGGAGCAGATCGGCGCGGAGGCGCGCGAAGGGCTGCGCGGTGGCCGGCGCAGCGCGGGCCTCTATCGATCGCGTCGGCGGCGGCGACGGATGCTGGGGCCGGTAGTCGGGACCCGGGGACCGCGCTGGTGGCCTGCCCGCCCGCCCGCCGGCCGTGTGTGCTGCTGCCGCTGCCGTCGCCGCCGCCACGCCGCTCGCTCGTCGCTTGTCTATCGCTCCGGTTAGTGCCGCGCCCGCCCCCGCGCGCGTTTCATGCGACGCGCGACGCCCCCCGGGTGACTAACTGCTGCCCCTTGCGCTGGATGCGCTCTGCTGGTCGGCGGATTGAGGTTAGGTTTTGTTCTCCCTCCGCAACAGGGCCTCCAGGGGTGGTCGAAGAGGTAAGGCGCTCTGGATGCTGAATTGGATGTCGGGCTTGTTTCTCTGTTGGGCTCTTTTTCTGCATTTTCTTGTTGTAGTTGTACCTTTATAGCTTTGTAGATGAAAACTGTAGAGATTATATAATATTTAAATATATAAACTCGCGTGAAGAGGCTAGGTCGTTATCGATCTGTTTACTCTGTGGGGATTCTCTTTTGTTTCTTGAGTGCGCTGTAGCTGATGTATGGTGTTGTAATCTTTTGGTGAATTCCATTAACTACTAAGTGTTTGTTGTGATGAGAAAGGTTTGAACACTTTTGGATGCTTAGAGACCTTGTGTCATTCTTTTAAATATATCCTACAGGTTGTCCAACTATCACAACCGTCGATTATGTCTGTTTTTGTAAAATCCATGTATTTGCCTCGGAAGATGATGGTTTTCGTTATCAATTGAGTTATTTGAGTATGCAACGCATGGGTTCTGCATGTACTGGAATTGATGTCATATTGGCACTTTATTATTGATTACTTCAATCCTCTTAATCCTTACCTTGTCTTGCCTTTCCTCACCTTACACATCTAACATACACAAATCAAGAGTATCATTAGTAAACACTTTGATAGATAATTGTTTAATTTGTCACATATTTGACGATAGTGAGGTTTCAAACTGCAAATACACTCCTGTCTGTGAAGTACCATAAGTTCTCCCCCCCCTCCCGTGCATCTAAAATTTCGGTTGCTTTCACCATCTTTTACTGACCTATGTTTCGTGTTCCGAATTTGGCTTGGTTAGTTGCCAACTATGATGTGCATATAAAGATTGAAACTATTCAACATTGTAACTCCGTTATTTAGATTAAGTGTAGCATATAATCTATATATTCTACATGAACCGTAAACTATCTCACTTCTAAATGAGATTAGGTCAGGGAAGACTGAACTTTACCGAGGTCGTGTGGAGCGGTTGGTAACACTGCAAACACAAAATATCCCCGAGTTACAGTTTCTAGGCAAACAGGGTACCAAGCTGAAGCGTATTTACATATCTCAAGTGAATATACTGAAATAAATAAATTTATTTATTTATTTATTATATAAAAGAATATACTGAAATAATTATGGTACTTTCAATACATATCACATAATTCACCCCCTTCCTATTTCACTTTTCGGACATGTAAAACCACTTTATGCACAAAATAACTGTCACATTGGAAGAAGGTAAATACACATATTAGTGCTACAGACTTTGTAATGTTTGCCTTTAAGATAAACATGTCCTAAAAAAATATACGTATCTGAATCTAGAAAAAAAATTGTGTATATCCTCTGCAAGGCCTGACACATTCACATAAAGACATTATCCAACTTGACAGAAACAAAATCGAACGCAGCCATAGAATTCTGTAGAGAGTCGAAAGCATTGCAATAAAAATCAAAAACGCCCTAACTCCCTCGAGTTCAGTAGCGCGGGCACTTCTTATTCGGGGACGTAGCTTCCTCCCGTTGGGCGCGGGCCTTCTCCCACGGGAGTGCGCTGAAAGCGGCTCTAAGTGGGCGACAAAGGGAGCGCCCGTCCTGGAAGCCGTAAAGACAAACGCTGCCGGTGGAGGGCGCGTCGGCGGAGTCAGTGGGCGATCTGCAGGGCGTCGCACGCGCCGCGGGGCTCCGAGCTACAATAGAAGCCACGGAGAATAGAATCGCCTAGTGACGTAAACAGACTGGTGGTTTTAATGGGTATTGCTATTGTAAAATTAGTGGAGTGTTTTAATGCAGTTTTGAAATGGACGTTCCTTGTACAAACAACGGACCTGTCGTTTTCTGAAAGAAATAGGTATTCATGTTTTGAAACCTGCGTGGCTACGCGATGCCAGTTTAGTAACTCAAATGTACGAATGTTTGGGAAATTTGTGAAGATCATTCTGCGAGTGGAGATGCTCTATCTTAATTTGTCGTCCAGCAATATCTAACCTCATTTTTATTATTCAACTTACGTCTAGTCGTAAAAATGTGTTTAAAATCTCTGTACTGACATTTTTACATAGTACTCGTAAACACTTTAAATTTTTTGAAATGAATTGGAGTGATGGTAATAAAAATTATCAACGTATACAACAATCGTTTCATCTATTTAAAGAATAAACCCTTTTAAATTCGTTAATTTTTAATTTGCTTCAAGCGGGCAATAATGTGTTATTTATGGATTTTTGTGCGGACTGAAATATATCAATTTAAACTCGGTAAAAATTTCATTTTCCCCCATTTTTTCTAATTTTGTATGTATACCAACACATCCGGTTTTTCTACATTTTCTGAAAGTGAAAAAATCACAAATTCCAATGGTGATTTACTCTGAACGTGAGAATGTTGTTGCAAAGTGCCTTACCTCCTGGTAAGCAGGGTGTTCGACGCAATTCCGATCCCAAAGAGTGATGCTTACTCCATTGTGTACGCGTTCGAGCAAATACGTTTAGGAGAGAGATCTCGGAGGGGAAATAGGAGACAACGAACGTGTAAACTTGATTAATCGCAATTTTAGTAGCTGGGTGTTTCACAAATGGAAATAGTGAAGGGGGTAGATGTATTATTTTAGTATGGCAGTTTGGTCCGTTTCTAAGAATTCTCAAGGCTCGATTGAAACGCTTCTTTTTGACGAACAATTTCGGACGTTTTAGCGAACGCGCGAACGCGCACAGCGGCTCTGCCTCCCCAGAAGCTCCCGTTCGCATTTGCTAAGACTCGAAATCGTTCGTCAAAAAGAAGCGTGTAAAATGTGCGTAAGAGAGACGTACGCAGTTTGTCCATCTTTTCCTGCTTTGCTAAATGACGGACAAAATCGTTTGAATTCCGGTAATGGTTAAAAGTTTAGTAACGTTTTAAAACGCAGAATAAGAGCAGCGGCCAGTGATGGATGTTAGATGTAACCTCAGGCGTGCGTGCACTGTCGTTCTAAAGTAATACAAGTGCGTGGCCGTGCGCATGCGCCCCTCGCAGCGCCGTCCGGAGGGCTCCCGAGCTCGTAGCTACGCGGCGCCGCGCGCGCGCGCGTGAACCCGCAGCTAAGGCGGCGCGTCGGTGTCTTTCAGAGGCGTGCGGGCGGGCGATGAGCCCGACCAAGGTATCTGCGGCGCACGCGGAGCACGAGGAGCGGGCGGCGCGGGCGGCGGCGGAGGCGGAGGCGCAGGAGGCGGGCGGCGCGCGCCCTGTCGCCGCTCCGCCGCCGCCGCGTCGTCCGGGCGGCGGCGGGCGCTCGGGCTGCGGCGGGGCGTGCGGCGCGCGCTGTGGCTGCCCCCGCGCCACGCGCGCTCGCCGATGGTGGCGTGGCGGCGGCCGCGCGCTGCTGCTCTTCTGCTGCACGTGGGCTGGGCGCGCAGGCGGCCGCGGCGGCCGGGGCCCGCGACCGCGCCAACGCCAGCGCCGCCGACGCCACCGAGCGCATGATCCTGCTGTGACGCGCTGCACACTCCACACGCTCTTGTTGTTTGTTTTTGTTGGATTGAATTGTTTGCTTGAATACACTGCGATTGTTGTATTGTGATGGTGGTTAATGATTTCTTTTACTAACCCTTTCACAACATCCATTCCCATAGTAAACCTCCCCGTTGAATGCATTCGACAAAATACGTTTCTCAATGTACCGGCATTGAATAGGTTAGATACATTCACACACACTACAGCCCGTACACAAGTGTATTTTATCCAGTCTGTCTCTTTCCTACTGGCATCCTTTGTTCTCTCCATTTTCCTCTTGCCATTTATTATTCGCCAGCTTTCCCCTCTCGCCTCTTTCGTCCCCTTGTATAGTTGTATCTGGCTTCAAAATACCTACGAGCTCTCTTATAGCAGCTCTGCCAGAATGAGCCTTCTACGGATACTTCATGGAAATGTTTGCAGAGCTGCGTTTAAAATAAGATGGCATCCGTGGACTGATGCAAGAATGAATAATAATATTGAAATCTACGATTTGCAGGGCATTACTATCTTCATCAACTCTCGTTGTCTGGATTCTAAGGTATTTTGTATTTTCATTGGCATCCTAGTCTCTCATCATCTACACCAGTCTATGTATGTCATTTCTACGATATTTAGTATGTGTTGGAGTACTTATCCTTTCTCAGTATCTGATCCTTGTTGAATGCAGTATTATTTCAAGTTCGTATCCTATGAATCTTGTTGCTTGTCATTCGTCCATCTCACATCTTCCAATTACCACAATAATTACCTTCTCTTACCTCTGTCTTCCGCCCTCTTACTTCACCTCCCTTTTCCTCGCTTACTTCAGTTTCCTCTGTTTCCATCCTTTCTTTGTTCTCGCTACTCATGAAAATACCTTCCCGTTCTTTGTGTTAGTTCTTTTGAAAAGACTGAACATCTAAGGGATGTAAGATGATGTATTCGCGTGAGCGTGGGACTCCAATTGGAAATATAAAGGTGAAACACGGAAGAGATGTATTGCCTCTGAATTCTTGTGTAGCTAAGTGTCTCCTTGTCACGCAACGACGATAATCTCCTGTTTCCATAATTCTGCATCGAGAAAAGTTGAATGAACTGCTCTGGTGTATGCTTAAACTGTCAGTGACTTTCCGTTCATTATCTCGTATATTTACTATTCTGTAAATACTGCAGAGTACCGGATGTTTGATGTGTTCTTTACATGTTCCTGCTTTAACGTATTTCGCTCTGTCGTCTCCCTGTCTATGCTGTCACTACCGGGTAAGATGTGTAATAATAATAATAATAATAATAATAATAATAATAATAATAGAAGACGAATATTAATTATTATTGTTATTATAATTATTATAATACGAAAAGTGTTTGAGACGTTAATTATAGAGTTTGTTGCTGCCTCTACAAGAGACTACGAGTAATATGCCATAAATTGAAGATTTTGAAAATGAAAATGCGTACATGGTAATGGAGTAACCTCAGTCCGTCCAACGTTAGGCCCCTTCAGGTTAACCGATTGAGGCAAATGAGGGGTCATCTCACGCACCTTTGTCTCCTGGTAGGGAACTGATCATACTTTACGGATCCATCCAGAAAATGTTAAGAAATGTCTCCAAAACCATTTTCATAAGCTGCTGTAAAGAGTGTTGAGTGATTTGCGGCACCTACAGAAGTGATCAGTAACTCAGTCGATACGTCTCGACGAGACAAATCAATTGGCGCAGTTCTTAGTTGGTTCCCTCTAGGATATTCTGGAAGAATTCTAAGGGGGGGGGACGTCTTTTGATTATTTCAATACACCTATGGGAACATTGGCGATACGCTTGGATTTTGCATACTCTCTTTCTGGTATTTCCATGAATCGTTACAACTTAATTTATTATTACGACGATTGATGATAAACTTAATTTTTTTATGAAGTGTGAAAGGAATTTGTTACAGGACAGCATCTAAACTCGTTTCGATTTGGATAGTTTTTACGCTATGTATGCATGTGATCACATTCCATTGCTCTCGACGAGACAAATGTATTGGCTTTAGTTTTATCCGGAACTTTCCAGAATATTCTAGAAGAATTGTAGAGAAAAATGTTTTGTTGCCTTTTAAGGTTTTTCGTTATAGTAGCGATAATTAAACCTACAAATGTAATGAAACTCGAAGTTTTTAAAAAGTACTTTTTGCTTTTTTTATCGATACTTATTTCGCACTTTACTTCGTTTCTGAGGACAGACGAATCGGGCTAGCTTGTTCAAAAAGTAATTTTTGATGTGGATTTGCATAACATAAATTGTCAACATAAAAGTACTCGCCGCCGTACGTTCCTCATTACGTGCTTTTCCAGATGTGTTTTATTTTATGAATACGTAGATGATAATTTCTATTCTTCTTCTTTCAAATTCCAAATACCCAATATCCGCCTCATCATGCTATTCTGAACGATCTTCCTTGCCTTCCTTCTTCGACGAGTCGCATCTCCGAGGAAACCTCTTATAGTGACACGTAACCAAGACTTCCCATTTAGGGACAACACTTTTATAGAAATGTCTAAAAATAGTAACGACACGAGTTTAATATTTGGGGTGCGATCAGGGGTGACTATATACAAGTTCTAGACTAAGCACGTGTTTAGAGGCCCCGTTTCACACGAGGTTCTCTTATTTTAGTACATACATTTTTATTACAAAATTTAATATATATTTTTTAATTGTAAAGGTTATAGTTTATTTAGACATCATTCTGAAAACATGTGTTGAATATTATCAAGGTCCCTCAAAGTTTCGTGTAATAATGCTAGGACCTCTTAAGATAATAATCCGACCTTAGACTCGCTAATAATGACGCGAGATACATTGTTCCGTCATAGTGTGAATGCCAAAGATGGTATTGAATAAGAATCGCCACCTCCCTCCCTCCCTCCATCCATCCGTTCGTCCGCGTCTGGCGTCGAGCCCCGAGCCGTCTAATTAGCGCGAGTGCCGGGACTCCGCCCGCGACGCCACTCCATGTCACGCCACGCCCCGTTCTGCCACGCCACGCCACACCCCGGCCCGCCCAACTCACGTGTCACGGCCTCTTCGACTCCGCTGTGTGCACTCGTCAGAGGCCTGGCTCTCTACCCTTCGCTGCTAATGCGGCGTCGTTCCAGAAACGTCATTCGCCGCGCTTTCCTGTGGAGATCGTGGAGATCGAGGCAGAGATTCCGGTCGGGTACAGTGATGTTCTGCTAAACCTTCAAAAATATAATAGGCGGGTTTAGTTGAAATTTAATATCTGTGATTTTGCTATCTGAATACATTTTACCTGACAACGAGTGGTTACGCAGTAACAGTTGTGTGTGGTAGTGATAAGTGTCATGTGATATGACTGCACATGATAGCAATGGAACCTAACTTTCGATGAACACAACTGACATTCACATTGCGTATTTTATTTTCGGAAAAAAAAGAAAAAAAAATTGTCTTTCATTTACGTTGCGTTATTCAATGAGAAATATTTCGAGTAACTGTCAGTAATGCCCACGTAGCAGTCCTTACTTTCGTGACTTTGCAGTAATCTAAACAAATTTGCTGTCGCCCCAATGGGAAGCGAGGCACTCCAGTTGGTTTGTAGTGGAAGCTCTGGTGGCGGTCACGCTAAATGTAGCATTTCCTGTGGCATCGCCTGAATTACCCTGGTTTTACCCGAGGCAGTAAATTCTCTTGTCCCAACATTTGCGTCCCTCTATTCCACTAGCCACTAGCCTCCTCCACTTCCATACTCTATTCTTAATGAAATGTTATTAGTTTATAATATTCTTCGTAAATTGTCCATTTTCAATAAGTTGATTATAGGTTTTGTATTTTTTCTGTTTAATTTTTAATCTTCTTCAACATTACTGTTCATTAACCTAATAAACATTCATTATTTTTTATTGTAAGTTTTTTGACTTTGATAAAACAGACTTGAGTTTGTTTTATCAGTTGGCTGGATGAAGCTGACAACTTGATCATTAATGTGAATGACAATTTTTTTATCAAAATGCTTTCCATTTATATGATGCCAACAAACGTGGACCCTGGGTTGTTTTTTGAAACAGACACCCAATATAATCGAAATGTTAAATGAATATATAACATGAAATAAAATGTTATAAAAAACTCAGTGTTATTGAGGTCAAGAAACTTACAAGAAAATAAACTTCATTCATTTTTGTCGTCAAATATCCTTCATTGATTTTTGTCGTTAGTAGTTGACGTCACTACGTTTATTCAGATTCGATTTATTGAGAAAGTGGCCTGCAATTTGTCTTATTGATTGCAATGTCAAATGATTTGTCTAGTTGGTTGCCGATGGTAGCACAAGCTTTCTGGAAGCGCCTGTACTCCGCCGCGAATTCTTGGTGCCTTTTCATCTTCGTTCTCTGCAAAGTGACTCATTCTCTTAAAGGTAGAAAGATTGCAGTGTAGTGGGTGGGGGTAATGCATTTTCATTAGCACTGTTCTTTCCAGATGCACGAATTACCTTAAGGTGTAGTTGAGGAACATGTCCGTGATTTGCAGCTGCTGAATCACTGCGAAGCAAGAGCTCAAGGCCGGCAGTGTTGATTTGAACCAGAGAATGCAAGTGGAAAATGCTACAAACTGTCATTAAGTTGGTGCTAATGACCCGCAAAAACCCCTCGATTCCTTTTTCGCATTTCGTTATAATTCTGGCACAATTTTAGCAGGACGCAAATATTCATCTTTATATCATACTGATATTGTTTTAACCCTTTTATTCTGTCACCAATATAATATTGCGAGTAGAAATAATACATAACGTGGCTTAAGTCTCTTGGTATTTAAAAGTTCTAATAACGCAATAAAAAATGTTCCGTAATGATTTCCATATCGTTGAGGAAATCTATAATTCACGGAACATTGTAAAATAAATATTACGAAATCTAATGACAATCATAAAGTAAACTTCTTGAAAAACTTTTTAACGAGAACTTGCAACGCCGAAGTCCTACAATAATGTAACTATTTTTTCGGAGTATTTTGAAGATTGAAAAACGAAATGTTGATTTATTAAACTCCGTATAATCCACGAAGTCACTCCCCCATCAAGAAGTTGCCAGCAGTGTTTGTCGAAATATTTTCATTTCGAAGCGAACGTTGTTTTTTTTCCTCCATGTATCAGGAAGATATTCGCTGAGCTTGGGCTGGCCGCGCGGGCAGTGGCGTTGGGGAGGGGAGGGGATGGGCGGCGGGCGCGCGGCCGGGCGGGATATCGTTCTGAATCCGAGGACTGCCAGCTCTTTGGCGCCGGTCCAGCAGCGCGCGCCGACGCCAGGCAGACAGCGCGGCGAGCCCCTGACTTGTCATCGCCCGAAACTTGTTACGATTTCCTGCCCCTCTCCTCGTTCTGATCCCCTCTCCTTATCCCCGCAAAGCTCCTCGCTCCGTCTCTCTCTCTCTCTCTCTCTCTCTCTCTCTCTCTCTCTCTCTCTCTCTCTCTCTCTCCCTCCCTCTCGTCTGCCTTCCTCGATGATGCCTGATTTGATTTGATTTAATTTATTTTTCGTCAAAGAACAGTAAAACTTGTAAGAGACGTATGGGGGAGAAGTATAATCTGCTCACGTTTTCTTGAGCTTCAGAATCTCTTCTCCACCTTTTTACTATGCGTAATTGTATGTATGAATTGTATGAATATCAGTGCCAACAAAGCGAGGTTAGCAACATTTACAAACTAGACATTTTCGCTCTCGAGTTATAGAAAACATTTGCTTCGGTTAAATCGAGACTGCTTCTTGCTCCGCACCCCAACCCGCTCCCTTCCCCTCCCCCCTCACCAAGCCCCTCATCAAGCCCACTCCACGCCCCACTCCAAACCCCACTCCACGCTATGCCATATTCTGATTTCATTTAGCGTTTCCCGTCTAACCTCTTTTCTTTTTTTGCACCCATTCTCGCGCACCAGTAACTTCATCATCTAATTTTGCCTTTCCGTGCTGTACAGAATCTGGTAGTAAACATTTTTTTTCTTGCGTACAACTGAAGAAATGCGAAAATAGCTTTGCAGTTGATGCAACCAAAGAATGGTCTCTGTTTACATGTTTTAATTATTCAGGACAATTTTGTGTGTTTATTGTGCATCTATTGCAAAGACAATTATTGTAATTTATATTGCTGCAATGAAAGCTCCGTTTTCTTCTGCAATCATGTATACTACCAAATTGCTATTCATTACTTGGAGTTTGTGCTATTAATGTTGTTGGTACAATACATTATTCCATATTCCACGAAGAAATTGAATTCGCTTTAGTTTAGAATTCCTATATCATGAAAATACAATTTTGTGAAATGCTGTTATAAGTAATTATTATTTTCGAATATATGAGTCTCATATTTTTGTATAAATGTTTGATATAGACATTAGACGCTTGTAGTTTGCCATTAAAAGGCTCATAAAAAGTTAATTAAAATTGGTTTTCTGTTAGTAGCAAATTTATATACCAGGTTCTACTTGGGTATTTGCGTGCGCGTTTTTCAAAGCGGGAGTTTGAGTAACATTTGTGTCGCTATGTTTTACCTCATGTGCTTCTCAGCTTCAATTCTTGTTCAAACTTCTTCAAAATAACTCTTCGTCGTTTAAATACGTAATTTTGAATCACAGGCACGTCGCGAGAATGATCTAGACCTGGTAAACAGTACTTTTCCGGCAGATGAGATCTGCGATCAAGGTATTCAAGTAGTTGACGTCTTTCCGCTCTTGGACTGCGTGTATTTCTCCCTGACCATCCTTGCATTTACTTCCCCGCCCTTTCGTGTTGACACTGCTCTTGCACCGCCGCCCGCCATTACCCCACCCTTACCCTCGCATTTAGCCTGCTGTACAGACGTCTTTCCAATGTGCCCCGCTCCCACTTCGCGTTGTGTCTGCATCGCGTCGTTTCACACCCACTTCGCGCAGTTCCCCCGGTCTTTCGCGTAGTTGTTCGCCCCGCTTCGCGCCGATCCCCAACGGTCGCTCGCGCTTTCGCGTCGCCTCGTCCTGTTGCCCGCCGCCTCCGCTCCGGCACGCCCTCGGCCTGTTGAAACATTGAGCGCCACGGGAGGCCCTGAATAAATGAAGGCACGCGCCGCGTAAAACGTTTGGCAGCGGCCGAGTGCGAGGGCGTCAGCCCCCCCCCCCCGACCTCTTCCCTCCGTGAGGCCGTTGCTCTTCGGCTGCCCTCGCCCCCGCTCTCGCCCGCGCCCACGCCCACGTTTCGCTCTTATCTCGACGTGGACCCCGTCGACGGCAGGTCCGAGACGTGCATCCGACTCCCCTCTTTGTTGCTCGTTTCGTGCTTCTCTCCACTGGCCGGTTGTATTCACCTCTGTGTCTCCACTGTTCCACGCTCTCTTTTTAACCAACCCCTGCGGACGTTTTCTTGTTGCTAATCTTACACGCGAATGTAGAAACGAGGAAATCGCAATTATTTAAACTATCCGCGCAGTAGGTGGTAGTACTAGCCCCTGTAGGTAGTAAACTCTCCTAGCGGTAGAGGTACGCGGATCCAGAAAGAATGTGGGATCCAGAAAGAATGTTTTCTGGCCGCATGCTGGAGTTGAACACTTCATATGTACCCAGCAGCATTTCAAATGAAGGCTAGTAGTTTAGCTGTTTATGGATGAATGTGCTGAGAGGTTTGCTGACAATTCTTTTAAAATGCTTATGTGACATATTTATTACATGATGTGTTCTTGAGGTGGTTATTTGCAACATGTTATTTGAAGGTGTTCGCTATAATTGAATTGCCTTAAATCTTGCTTTCGAAATACCGAGAAAAAAGGTGCTGTGTACAATGGGTAAAATATTAAAATTGGACAAAAATAACTTAAGTTTTGTGAGTACAAAGAGAAATGTACAGGTTCGTATCCATTGTGGGTTTAAATAAATTCAAAGTAGTGTGCAACTTTTAAAATAATTTGGTGACAAACTGAGTTTTTTAAAATAATAAATATTATTATTATTATTATTATTATTATTATTATTATTATTATTATTATTATTATTATTAACTACAGATGGAAAAATTCGCTTAGAAAAGCATAAAGTGAAGGAGCACGACAGTTTCTGAAAAGAAGCGCCCTATTTTTCGAAACAAATAGAACACTTTTAGATAGAATAGATTTAGGTAGAATATAATTCACTGGCGAATTGATAGTGGCGCGTATCTTCCCAAAGATGGGTTAGAATTAAAAATAAACTTGTTAATTTCGATCTCCTTTTGAAAACTCAACTGAATATTTAATGCATCGGCTAACGTTAAGTAAGCAAAGTATTACCTGAACGATAAGATCTGGAATTTTCGGTTGTAGATTCCGTGTTTAACGTTCTTTTGGGCTGTAACTTCTCGCACACGTCAGGATTATGGTCTGTTAGTGCTGTTGTAAAAATGGTTTAGTCACGCAGGTGGCGAGAGGATACAATTTTGTACCAGAAAATAAGGATGTCCGTTTGAATGCAGGTGTCACGCATAACTGGGAGCTTTTGAGCTGAAATTTGGAAAATACATCAGGCCTAAGCTATAGTAATGCTATTCTGGATGTTATTAAGATATTTTAAATTCTGGGGTACTTTACATGAAGCCGTTGTGACATTTTTTTAAATTTTCTAAGTAAAGATTGAAGTTTTTCTTTAAATTGTTTGCTCGAATGGGAGAAAGTCATCTTATGAAAAATTCGATAGTCCCAATTTCCATTAAATCTTTAAATTTTTTTTTTAAAAAGCGAACGTTCAAATTTAATTTCTTGAAATCTGCCTTTCATCTACAGCATTAAACGCAGAGATTTTTTTGTCAATTCAATGTACCTCTCAATTTCAGAATTTTAAATGACGGCATGCACGTACAAAATATGAATAGTTATTGAGTTTCAACTCTTAAGAGGGGGAAAAGTTTTGGTATGTCGCGCATTCCCATTATTAAAATTTAAAGAAATTAAATGTAAATGCTTTCTATTATTTGGTTCACTGGTGTGGACTCTTCGTAACTGGGAAGAGCAGCGCTGCCAAAAGGAGCAGCGCGGGGTGTGGGCGCGGGCGCTGATTGGGGAGGACGGGGGCGGCGGGGGCGAGGATGGGAGGGTGTCGCAGCGGCTCCCATTAGGTAATGGAACTTTGCATTCGGGCGCCGGTTTGTCTCCTGCGCGTCGAGATCGGAAACGCGCGAGGATAACGACTCGACGCGACGCCACCGTCGGCGGAGGCGGCGGCGGCGGCGGCTGCTGCAGCACTCTGCGAATGAGGCCAGCCACGGCGAGCGGCGGTGGGCCCTAGCGGGGAATGCGTCGTGTCAGCCCCGCCCCCACCCCGCCTTTGGCATCTGCTGATGCTGCTTGCGGCGAACCGCTGGTGGGGGAGGGGGTTGTGGCGGCTCGCATTCACATCGTGTAGACTGTAGACTTACACCTACGTTCTCGGTTAATCTCCTGAGGTGTTCATGAAAGGCGAAACAGAGGGTGATCAACTAGTGTTTCCAGTCACTAGATCAAGATATAATAAAGTTTCTTTCAAATAAAATTCGGCTTGAGGATAAAGATATGTAGCAATATTTTACAAAGATGTTATCGTCGTGTTACGGACCGCACCTTAGGATTTGTAAAGAAAAAAAATTGTAAAATAATTTGAAGGTCGTGTGGAATTTAATTTAGGGCACGTTATTGAGTTGTTGCTTTCGACTGAACTACCAACACTACACGGTTTTGGATCGAGTATGTAAGAAATGAGGTCTGTTCAATTAGTACTCATTGACTAATTAAGCAGGAAATCAGTGTTGACCTTTAAAATGTATAAATATGTTGGCATTAAACTTGCGAAAGTTTATTGAGAAGTGTTATTGTTATTAATTTTGATCTGCTTTAGTACTTATGCAATAATATTAAATTCGAACAAGTTCGTTCTCTAAATGCTTAATTTTGTTTGATTTTAATTCCAAAGCAGAGTAATCAATTGAAAGAAAAACATCATAACTTGAGAGTTTAATACTTAATGCGTAGTTGATGATCCATACTTTTCTGTTATGTATCATAACAATCTACTTTGGACTCACAGTTCACAGTCAAACATATCTCTATAACGTTTTCTTATTTTAAAGAAATAATTAATTGAAAAAACCTCTTGTCTTGAAAGGTGGCCATAGTTGCCGGCATCCTTATGAAAGAGTCCTCTTTATCGATCTAAATAAAATCGAAACACGAAGTATTTGTTGGCAACTCGAGACATGAGCATGTAGAGTTACTTGTGCCCTGCAAGTAAGTTTTTGGCTATCAAGTGAAGTGCATCGTGCTTCTAAAAACTGATTTTCCAGCGTGAGCTTGAATGTCGACTTAATAATAAAAACTTCAACATTTCTTCGATGTTTTTGTAGAATACCGTTGCTAGTTTTCGATGATATGTACACATTTGCAGGAAAACTAGAATTATTTGGAAAATCTGATTATGGCCACCTGTAGACGGAGCAAGAGCATGCGGCGAGGTAGTTAGGGAGGTGTGGGCGTGTGTGCCCGGAGGCGCGCGGCGGAGCAGCGGGGTGGGGAGGGGAGGGGATGGGCGCTCCCTAATGGCCGCTTGCAGCGCGCCTCGCAGGTGAGCGCCCAGTAATGATGGGCATCGCGTGCGCACTGCCTCTGTGCCCGGCCCTGAACCGGAACTGGGTTAGTGGGTCTGCCGTCGGGCGCCTGCCCGCCCGCCCGTCCCCCGTCCGTCCGCCAGCACCCCTTTTGTCGCCCTTTCGGCCTCGACCGACGGCCGGTTCGTCCCCCGTTGCGTGGGTGACCTTCCGCTCCCCGCCGCCCTCCCACCCTTCGGCGCGCTGTTGATCGCCCTCCTGCGCTCCATCGCCCCTCGTTGTCAGTCGCGCGTCGCCCTCACTTCGCCCTATTGCTCGCCACCTTAATGTCCCCGTAGGCCGATGCTTTTAACCCCACACTTGTGTATTCTGTGCATGCCCCCAAAACACCGATTTTCCATAACTCACCTCCGTCGCAACCCTAGCCCTCACAGTTTCCCGCCCTCCTGACGCAAAGGCGCTCTCCCAGTGACCTTGTGCCTTGTCGTTTCCCCTCGCCTGTCCTCATTTCAGCCGTTGTCAATATCCACTCCACCAAGCCCTTCTCGCCCGCAATGCTCGTGCTTATGCAAGCGCATCCATCTCCATGTCGATTCTATCTCAACCTCGCTTTCCCGTCCATTTCCTCTCACACCTGGTCCTTTCCGAAAGCACACGTTTCATAACCCGATCGTCTTCACTTAAATTTTCGGTGCCTTCGGAACGCCGCGCCGATACTAGGTCTGGGTTCTGCACTTGGTAGCATTAACGCCTGCCGCTAGAGCTTGTTGCAATTCCGTCTATCTTGACTATCTTGAGTCGCTTATGTGGCACCACCGAATCTCCATGTCTACACCTCCACAACTCCCTCCTTTTCGCCTCTTTTCCTCGTAGGTGACGTCTGTACAGGCATTTGTATCTGATTTCATCTAAATGAACTTTCTTTGACCTACCAGTTTGTCGTTCGCTTCATTTTGCTTCTGTCGGCATTCATGGATAATGTTCTCCGAAACTAGACTTTTTCCACCTTGTTCCTTGCTAAACATGCTCTTTTGTGATCAGTTTGTTTCTGTGTATCGCATTTCCTTGACTACTGATTAGACTACACTTTCATCGTTGAAGTATTTGATATATTTTAACGAATTAAACAGAGATCTGTCCTTTCAGTAGGTGTTTTCACTAATCTAACGATATTTGGGAAATTCCTTGTTTATTGAAGATATAAGCTTTTTAGAAACTTCACTGCTGTGTTATTCCCGTATAGATGTTGGCTGCCTTGTTCATACACTGTAGCACTGAATATTGATGAAAGTCTTTGTATTTTGCCTTGTGACTGTTGCGGATTCTATTTATGGTAGCAATTGTCAATTTTTCATTGCTGACCTAGTTACGTGATGGCAATACACTCTCTTGTTAATCGAATTTGCCTGTTATGAATACTGAACGATGGGCTTACTAGAAAATCGATGTCTATGATGTGTTCATGTAATTCTTTTTGGTGTGTTTTTGTAAATGAGTCGACGAAGGTTGTTGACACTGATCTATATACTTTCCTCGAATTCTGAAATGTCGTACTTCTATTTCATTAGTATCATATTCATATCATCTGGCTCATGCCCAAATAAGGCGGCAATATCTAGTTTTGGATATTTTTTAACTTTTTTTTTGGTCTGTAGTTAGATCTACAGCTGTTGCAATTCTGAATAAGTGGGGTGATAAAATGTTTTTAATTTTCGAGAAAAAGTATGACTGTAAAATTAAAAATTGTTGAATAGCTGATAAAGATAAAGATTACAAGAGCGACTAAAAAACAAGAGATTAAGTGTGATTAGTATAGTGGTTCAGTGTTGGTTAACAAATATTGGTTTATATTTTGAGAAGATATATATACTTAGCACGTAATTACAGTTCAATTAACCATAAACACTTGCAACTCTTCGTGAACAATACTAGATTTCTGTGCCCAAATTGGACGATATTACAAATTTTATACAACCTTTAATTTCTATCACCTGTGTATCATTGCTTCAAAATATAGTTAGCAAAGATAATAGGTAATTAGAAGCAAAAGTATTTCTTTAAATTCTGTGCTTTTGTGTTCGCATCTGTGAACACTATCATCAGTTAGCAACATTTCGGTTTCATGACGATGCGCTAGTTCTGCTTTGTAATTTGATGGAATCAGGTATCGTACTATTAAAATCAAATCCCTAAAGGAACGTATAGTGTTCGGTCTGGATGTGATTTTATGAATGTGTGCAGATGTACAAGTAAGTGAAAAAACGCCCGGATGCTCAAACCACTGAAGTTGCTGTTTGACCCCCCCCCCTCAAATTCTATTCTAAATTCTCCTTATGCTCGTCGAAACTTTACGAGAAAAAGAAAGCAGTGCAATTGCTGCCCCGAGCAAGTGTTTGTGGTCTAGTCGCTCTTGTGGCGAACGCGCTCTATGTGCACCCGTTGTGCTCGCTCGCCAGTGGCCTTCGTTCCCCGGCCACCGCGCGCCGCCCCAGCGCCTGCCTCGCCTCGCCTCTCCGCCAGCGTCGCAGGGCTCGCTTCTCCGCCTCCGCCTGCAGTCGGCGCGCAGACCTCCGCGCCGCGGAAGATGTGCCGCGCGCCGCCTCCTCCGCTCCACCCCCCGCCCCGCCGCGCCGCGCCTCCGCGCCGCCCCGCCACCTGCGTGTTGAGCCCCCCCCCCCTTCCACGTGCCGTTCGCGTAGCGCGCGCGTCGCTTGTCGCCTGCCCCGAGTGCCCGCCAGCGCGGAGCGTCACCACGCCTCACCAACCGGTGTCGTCGGCTGCTGGGCTGCCCCCGCGCCGCATGGTGCTGCAGAAGCTGGTGCCCACACGCTGGCCCCGCCCGCGCCTGCCCAGGAGGAGGTGAGTCACCCCCCCCCTCCACACAGACACATACACACGCACGCGCGATCCTAGGAATCGCTACGACAGGAGAGGAAATAAAACAGTGGCCAGGCTAGTTAGGCTACTTCGGAGAGTGGAAAAAGGTCCACATTATTTCAGAACTTACATTACTACAGAACATTTACACTGAGAATATTGCCGACAAATTTGGACCCTCACTGGGCTTTGAATAATATTCGTAATTTATCTGTGAATAATATTCGTAAATAATCGGTGAAATGTTCCTCTGTTTTCACTGATAACAATCAAAATTAGTGAAATTGTAGATTTAAGATGAGAATTATCGTACAGTCTTGTCAAGAGTGCTTCAAATACAAGGAGCCTGAGGAAACAGGCTTCAACAGGGAGCTGATAAATAGTGTCCCAATTATCGTGAAAGCCGGAGAGTGCGAAGTCGGGTGTCTCTAGAAGCCCAATGATGTTGATTGCATAGACTTAGCATAGACTGTCGCCTTTATTGCACCTGCTCGCAACAATTCGTGCGCACGAAACAAGGCGTTCAGACGTGCAGGCACCGGCGCATTGTTGTGAAAAATACATTGTTATGGTCAACTTTATAAAAGGCTGTTGTCTCACATATTAACTGTCAAAATAAAAGAAGGTACAGAAAAGGATCAGCGCGTGTTCATTGGAACTAGTATTGAGCTCCTTTGGTAAGGTGCCATTGTGGTAAATACCACCAAAGCCAACAGCGCCTTCAAAACATTCGATTTTATGCTACGACGCTGTCTGCCCACAAGAGTGCGTCCGAACCGTACATATGACCAACTGTTAACACATTCATACTCCAATAATTCAGGTTCTTCAATAATGACTTGAACGTTGGTTAATTTTTTTTCACTGATTTCCAACAGGTTCATGTTAATTTAAATGCTGTGACACTAATTAGCCCAATGTTTTTTACTTTACTGTACAGTTCTTGAAACTGAACTGAATTCTATTCTGTTACTAGCAACGAAAATTACTGTTTCTATCATAAATTGTTTATTAATTAACCCCTCGTATGCTTTGGAATTTTCAGAAGGAAGCGATATTTGAAGTTTATCAATTCAATACATCCAGGTCATCTTAAGGATCGATATCCATTTCCGATACTGATGAATGGAAACGACGTCTGAATTCTTACATTATATCCTTTAACAGATACCCAGTATATATTAGTCATACAATTATGTAATAAATGTTCTCTTGATTTGAATGCAAGAGAAGATGTAGATAATAATTTCAGTCAATTTTCAATATTTAAATCACGCACCTTCCAAGGCGATTCAGTGATTTATTAAAAGCAATCTTTAAAGTAGTTAAAAAATATTTACTTGCTTAACCGTGGACAATTCCATATAATGTTAACATAGTCTTTTAATTTACATAGTCTATAGTAATTTTTATAAAATGTATTTTCATTCGATATCTGGTGGTGAACCTGTCTGTCATTTAATGTTCTTTATCTTAAATTATTTCCATTTTAAAGATCATTTAAGAGAGATTTTTGCCGAAAGTGCTAGCAATTAGGCCTCTCTCGTTACACAATGTCGAATACCATTAAACCAAATCGTATTGAAATTTTGTTCCGCCGTCTCTCATTATATGCTCTAGCCCCTTAGGTACAGTTCATTTAGTCTGCTAAGACATAGCCTCGGGCTGTTCTTTTCACAAATATTTTAATTGAAAAAAAATGAAAAGCAAATACATTTCATTCTAAACAAATCAATCGCATTAATCTCCACGTAATTGTTTAAAATGTACATCCGAATGTGCGATGTTCAGAATCAGAAGAATTATTCGATGAACAAAAGAACAATTTATATGTGTACTTTGAGGCAACAAAAATGACGTGTATTTGTTTCTGATGCCCAACACCAAAGCAGGTTATCTCACGTCAGGCGACAAGTACAGCAACTACAAGGGCCACCGTTAACCCGCTGTGGAACGTGTATGCAATAGGGCCAAGCGAATGAAGTACGCGGTACACTCTGTCAGCATTGCGATCGACCATTCCGACGTTACCCAACGGCGCAATCTGTTGTGTTCCTAAATAATGTGTTTGGAGGCTTGGGGGAGCACATGCGTCGCATCCCTATCTGAGAATCTGTGGGGAGGCGATATGTCACGGCGAATGCGAGGCCGCCGAGTCGGTGTCTGGCGGTGCAGGTGGAGCGATGACGCGATCGGGGTCACGGGCGCATCGCGCGGCGCGCACGCAGCCCGCGCAGGGCCTCGCGGAGCGGAGCGGAGCGGGAGCAGAGATCGATGCCCCGGCGTATTTACGCCGCCAGCGGGGATCGTCGCCCCCCTCGCCTCTGCGCAGCTCCTCTCCGCTCTGTTCAGCCCCGCCCCGCCCCGCCCCCCACGGGCCCGGCCGTTCCCTCTGCCTGCCGCGCTCTGTCCTGCCGGCGCTCTGCCAATGCCCGCTCTGCCCTGCCCCGATCCACCTCGCCTCGCTCCACCTCGCCCGCTCTGCTCCGCCCCGCCCGCACTGCTCCGATTAGCCTCGCTCCGCCGCCCGCCGCCCCGCCCCGCTCTGCTCGCCTCGCCCCCGCCTCGCCCCGGTCTGCTCCGCCCCACTCCGCTGTGCTCCGCTCCGCCCAGCGCAGCCCCGCCTCGCTCCACCCCGCCCCACTCTGCTCCGCCCCGCTCTTTCCCGCTCTGCTCGCCAGCCAAGCTCCATGCCGTTCCGCTCTTGCCCGCACTGCCCTGCCCTGCTTGCTTCTGTCCAGCTCGCCGCCGCCCGACCCCGACGCCCAGCCGCTCAGCTCCGCCCCCCCACACCCCCGCGCCGCACCGCGCTACCAAACGCCGCCAAGCGCCGCTCCACCCGGTACCGAGCGCGCCTCGCCGCGGTTCGCATTCCTCGTTCCCGACGCGCATCGATTGCAGCGCCCGTCGCCCTTCGTCTGTCAGAGACTCGCGCCGCTGTGCCCCTATTTCGTCTCTTCCCGCCTCGTTTCTCCCCGCGCACCCAACACTCCTCAGCCTCACTCTACCCCGCCCAACCTGGTCCTGTCCGGCTTCTCCCCGCGCACCCAACACTCCTCAGCCTCACTCTACCCCGCCCAACCTGGCCCTGTCCGGCTTCAGTTACTCTGCCGTTCCCTCTCCCATGTATAAATCCTGTGTCTTTGTCTACCTCCCTTCACTTGTACCCCTCTCGGTCGACGTTCCCCCACGTCCCTTTTCCTGTTTCATTCTCTGTCTCTCTGTTCGAATTTTGTATCCCCTCGCAGTGTCTCCTCTTTTCCTTTTCTTTGTGTGTTGAAGTCCCTCGATCGTTGTTCCGCCGTGCAATCGCATGTCATGTTCTTCCGCTACATTTAGTTTTTCCATCGTCTTTGTTTCCCGGCCAGCTATTTCCGCATTCTTATCTGTTGCGTCCTTCCTTTCCCATACGTCTTATCCCTACTTTTTTCTTCTTCCGTTTTTTCAGCATCTCCTCCTTCTCACGTTTATCTCTCCGGCCGTAATTTCTGTTTCGCTTTACTTTTTTATCACTCCCTCTTGCGTGATTCGCATTCCTTTCCCCCCAGAGCGTATCGATTCCCTTACCTGTCAAATATCGTTTCGCTTTTTTTCGTTTCCTTTAAGCGCATTGTCGTATCTGCCGTGCCGTGCCTAGCCATTTTCTCCATTAAAGGATTCTCCGCTTATCTGCTTCTTTTGAATTCCTGATTTCATTTTTTCCCGAAGGTGAATCTCTCCTATTCAAGCCCTATTACTCGTGCTTTTCCCTTTGTTGAAACTCCGCATTGCCTGATTCATCTCCAGCTATATTTCTGTCCATTTTTCTGTTTTTCCAGTAAGTCTTGATTATTACTCAGTACCAGTTACAACGCGTTACAAGTCTGTCCCCTGTTTTCGGTCACTAGGAATGTAATTGGGTCTTTGTTGTTTGCGCACGTTATATCAGGCTTACTGATTCATTAGATCGACAAAATTGAAAATTTGAAATCTTCGGAGTACCTTGTATGCGCTGTAGAAGGCGTTGACGTTCGTGACTCTTAGCGTCGACAGTACCTCGTCTGAGTGCTGTTTGCCTCCCAATTGATCGCAATGACATCGCTTGTGAATCGCCAGGGTGCGTTGCCCCCTACTGTGTCCTCGCGCGTGCGAGCTCAGTTGGAACTCCAAGTTTGTTTTCCCGCCTCTCATATCCAGTCACAGTGAGTAAATAAAAAATGAAAGGGAACTCTAAAAAAAGACATTTTTGTTTTATTTGTTCAGCCGTTGCGTTAGGCGAATCATCGAGGAGAAAAGGTATATGTTTAGCCTGGTAAACAAATATTCCACTTATAAACGATACGGTTCAAATTATTCATGGCTGTAAAAAGATACCTGTCTGCTAACATAACCATCTATTTTGGATATAATCTTAACATGGAGATTGTAAATTTGAAAATAGGGAAAAAAAATAATACTCTCCGAATATTATAATAGTGATATTGCATTAACTGTATTCGATGCATCGTATTTATTCTCCTAATGAAAATGAAAAAGGAATATTTAAGTATATTTTCTGTGGTACGAGCATTCACTCCGATGCCCTCAAAATCTCGCAGACCACCATTTATGTCGACGAGTTCCTGGAAAGCTGTGCTGGAACCGCGTCTCTCCTTATATGTACGCAGGGTTGCAGTCGCGCCATATCCAGGGGTGTTACTGTATGCTGCTTGTGTCTTGATTCCCGTATCCGCGTGTTACATACACATTTAGAGCATTCACACGTGTATGTGGTATATAACCATCCTCCCCTTGTTATAGCTCATTTTCGGGTTTTAGCAGCATAAGACATTTCACCGGGCTCTTGTCATTTGCATCCACTGGGTAATTAACATTCTCTTTACAAAACGTCCCACGGTCAGTGCGCCCGGCGTGACCTCCCCTCTCCCCGCCCCTCCCCCGCTGGGCGCCCGCGCTGTGGCCGACCGCGTTGACGAAGCCCGGGGCGACGGTGTTTTGTTTGTGCGCCCGCCCCCCTCTATTTGGGCAGCACGCCGAGCGCGCGGCCGCCGCGGGAGCGCTGGCGCCGCCACGTGGCCCTGCCCGCTCCGCCCGCCCCTGCGCCGCACGGCATCGACCGGCGCGCCCGCGGCGCCCCCGGGAACCGCGTCGTGTCGCCCGGCGCGGGCGGCCGGGCCCGGCGCATGCCATCGCCCGAGGGGCGCGCACGTGTGTTTCCTTGTGTACGTACGTGTGAGCTTGTGGGACGCGCCTGTGTACACGTTATACACGTGTGTATGTGGTGCACGCGTCTGCCTTGTTGTTGCAAGTCGTGTGGTGTGTGTTGGTGTACGTTAGTGTATTGGTTTGTCGACGTTCGTCGTAAGTCTGTGTGTGCTGGGTGTACGATTTTATTTAATAATTTTGAACGCAACTTGTCAGTTGTTTTGTACAATTCGGTAATTTTTTTTGCAAACGAAATTGATCGCCTAGTATATTTTTCTAAACAATAACAGTATGGTGGCTAACGTTTCGGTCAGCGTATTGTGGTCTTCTTCAGACAGCAGTAAAGCAGTACGCTCTGAAGAAGGCCACAATACGCTGGCCGAAACGTTAGTGACCATGACATTGACGCGGCTCGTCCCGGATAGCCTAGACAACAACAGTGTCACTCTTTTAAGTGAGTGAGCATATGAGAGAGAAGAGTTAATTTTTTCAGTTCGAATTTCTCTAATGGTACAGGTTTAGGTTGCTCAGGACATTAACCGATGTCGCTTCCGTGCCTCTGACCGCGAGGTCCTCGGGTTCGAGTCCCGACGGTGGCAGAATTTTCGAAACTACATTGTCAGCAAGGTCAAATTCAGTCGCTGTCTCGACGAGAATTTTAGTGGCAGCCTTCTGTGATCGTTAGTGTTTCGTGCTCTGTCAAATCAACATCAGGCGAATGCCAGTGAAATACCCTAACAAAGGAGCCAAGCATCATGTGCGATTTTTTCTTCCCATTCCGTGACCTACCTTTACTTCTACTATCACACATGCCAGAAAACCAGTTGCGAGCTTAGAGCTTGACCCAGTTGAGGCGGTGCTCCGCTGGTGGGAGATTCCTGATTGGGGAACACCCTGCTAGCCGACGGGTCGCCGATCTCATCATCACGCCGGGACGCAGATCTTATCATCCAGCGGGGGAAGATTACTACTACACTTAAGGGAATTGTGACCTTGGTTGCTGACGCGCCGGGAATCACTAATCAATCAATTATCTAATGGTAATTTCATCGTGCAAACGTGCATAATTAGAGTTTTAGTTGGTCTGAACAGTAAAGTTATCACTGATTTTAAGTGAGTGAGCTTATAAGAAAGAATGTGAATTATTTTCAGTTCGTATTTCTGTAACAGTTCCGGTTTAGGTGGCTCAGTTCATCAACTGATGTTACTGCAGTGCCTCTGACCGGAGGGAGGGAGACAAAGCGAAGCAGACATGCTAATAATTAAGTAGAGCAATGGCAGAAAATATGCACATTCAGCCTGATTTTGCCTATATTTCTTGTTATTTCTGACTTAAGATCATTTCCTGATACATGATACATACAGTGAAACTGGCCCGTAAAGTACATGGAGAAATCGTGTTAGCGTAACGATTTAAAGTGTATGTTTTGAGTTTCCAATGTCCATTTTCTGCTTTAACATATTTTATAGTGTGAAATCCATAATAAATGTGCCTTATCTACGGAGATTCGGAGGAAAAATTGCTGTCACAAATAAACGTTCGGTTAGGAAATAAATCTCCGAGTTATAACGAACCGGAATGAGTAATAAACCAAATATTAAATCACTAGACGCAACGGCAGAAAGTCGAGCAGAAACGCAGTTGTTTGTGCCCTGGGCCAGAAGCGATTACTCTTTTCGGAACTGCGGCCGTCGATGACGACCAGGGAAGGCCGACGGCTCGCGTGCGCCAGTCGCCGCGAATATCACAACGCGGCTCCGGCGGTTTGCCATTCCAGAAACAAATGCCCGCTTTTGCGGCGGCTCCCGCTCCCACCCGCGCCCTGCTCTGCACGGCGCGAGCCATCACGAGAACAAAAGTCGCACTCCCAGATCAAATCGCCAATTTCACGGAGCCAGATTCCATAATTTCACGCCGTTCTTCATCGCAAATGGGATTTATTGATTCCATTACGCCACACTGTCGGATCCAGGCCCCCGGACGCTGGCTTGGGATTGCGGGGGGGGGGGGGGCTATTGCGGGGCCAGGAGGGCTGGGCGCGGGACGCAATTCAGAATGCCTTCTCTGAAAAAATCTATGGCTAACAGTTTGCTTGGGGCCCGACGCCAACCTAAGGTTTACGAGCGACGCCTGCGTTGGAATGAGTCGCACCCCAAAATATGTCGTAAACGTTTCGCGTTTCGTTTGACAGACTAGCGGTCTTCCCTGCCCTCTTTTAAAAACAGTGCTGGGGTTTATTTAATTTTGGATATGACATTTTCTTTCGAAATGTAGCTGTTACCACTCAAAGATATCGTTTTTCACGTATGGCCTCAAACACAATTTTTTTTTTATCCGTGTAGGATCACAATGTGTAATGTGTAACTGATTATATTTTGCGAGTTTATGCCGCGCCTAATGAAGGGGTATTTTTTACACGAGTGTAGTATTTTATTCAAAGTTTTTAAGTTTAAATGTTTCGTTTGCTACAATGAGTTTCATATTCTCTTTCTGCGCTCTTTTTGCGTGTGTTTGAAACAAGATTAATCGTGAATCGCCGGACCTGAATATTCGTGATTCTCATCCTCGCCATAGATTAATTGATTGGTGATTCCGGGTGTGTTAACGGCTGAGCTCATTATTCCTGTAAGTGTATTGCATATTGTTATCGCGGGAGGCGGCGGTAATGTGCCCTCGCTGAATGCCGAGATCTGGCGTTGACTTACACGGCGGCTTTCGGGTTTTCCCCTACCAGGTATCTCTCACCAGCGAAACTACGCCCCAGATGGGCCAAGCTCTGAGCTCCCTACTGGTCTCTCGTCTTGTGAAGTAGCGTAGTGCATTTAAATATTATCAAGAGGTGAAGATCAGGAAGATGAAGGAAATACCGCGCATGGTCCATACGCCGTTTATTTGGATACTACTCAGGCATTCGCGTAATTTTTATCGAAAAACCACATAAAACTATCATTCAGAGCAGCGGACTGCTATAATTCTCCTCCAAACAGCGGCTTACTTCCACATATCTATGTAATTAATATCGAAAATCCTGCCACCGTCTGGACTCGAACCTCGGGCCTCGCGGACAGAGGCACCGCAGTGTTATCAATGTTATGGATGCCCTGAGCCACCTAAGTCGCTCATTCGTGCCAGTTACCGTTAACATGAGTCTGCTTGTTGTCCATAATGTACGAAGTGAGCTTAATAAAAAATAAATCGACTGAGATTGTTCAGGTCAACAACTGTTGCCACTGCAGAGTTTCTGACTGGGAGGCCCTGGTCCACGAGGTGGCGGGTTTTCATCACTAGCTAGATAGCTCTGTTGAATTCTTCTGTTGTCCGAAGGAGAATTCTAGCAGACACCTGCTCTGGTTGGTAATTTTATCTAGTTCCTACAGTGAATAGCAGGCGAATGGAAGGGCAGTACCTTAGCGCTCGCGCACTCTTCTTTATTTATTTTTCTATCTTTCTTTCTATTTTTTCTTCCCCTTTTTTCTCTTTCGTTCTTTCTCTTTTTCTTTCTTGTCTTATCGTCTGATTATTTTAAATTGTAATACACGTAGGGATACAGTCGGTTAGAGCGTGTCCCATCTGTGTCGATACCGTTGGAGGGGATTCGCAATGCGATGTAAATCGAGACTAATGTCTCGTTGAAGTAGACGAGGAGCACTGCCTCGTCCTTCTCCTGTAATATATTATCATGCACGGTACCAATCACCACAGCAGTCATCACACCGAGGAACACGAATAATGAGTATCGAAAAAGTACGTTAAGTTTTAATGCAGAGCGTAATTGGTGGATTTCATATTGCCATGTGCGCCCCAATGTGCTCGTGAGTGCGGGAGACATGGGTGGGCTGGCTACTTGGAAGTAGTGATGCGACATCGATAACAAAACATCGATGTTAGGAAAAATAGATGCTAAAAATTAAAACATTGATGTTAAAATATTCGACTAAAAACCATCTGTTTTTGTACATAGATGATTTTAGACTGGGTTAGTAATGTCTAACATTAAATTTGTGTGCATTAAATTTTATTTTGACAGGGTTTGTATTTATCGATTTCCCAAATAAGGGTATGAAAAAAGGAGCAGTGCCTATGCCCACAGCATATTTGTTGACCATATCTCAATGTGCGAAATGAATGAGAAGAAATGTGAAATACAAAGGCATAGAGGACATCTCGGACGAGAGAGTTCGGTCGAGGAAGGTAGTGCAGACAGCGTTCCTTTGGTTCCAACCCACGAATATAAATGTTCAATTATTACTTCATATGTTAACTTTTTCAGTATTGTGATCATGGGAATTTTTCATTCAGAAACAAAACATCGGAAACATCGATCACAAAACATCGATGTTAAAAAACATTGGTGTTTAAAACATCGATTTTCCTACACAAACATAATTTTTAAAATATCGACATCGATTATTCATCCCTGCTTGGAAGAAGGTCGCCGGGCTCCCTGGCCGAGCGATGCTGCGTTGGGGCGTTGTGCCGCGCCTAGCGGAGAGCGCGTCTGAAGCGGGCCGCTCCCGAGCCTTCGGCGGCCGCGAAGCGACGGCGCCTCGCCTGCCATCTGTCCCCGAGCAGCGCCCGACGTGGCCTGGATCGAGCGTGAATCCGCAAACTAGCCAGCGCACTGCCCTCGCAATTCCTTTCGTGACTTGCAAAAGGAGAAATTATGTAGCGACTCATGTTCAAGTTGGGTGATTTACCCGCTTCTTCTATTGTCCGCAAATGTAGTTTGTGGGGGTAGTTAGGGGAGGAAAAGAATGTGCGCGGAGTATTTCATTTCCGGGAGTGAGAACATATTCTGTTGATGGAGTTTGGCTGTACCCTTGAATATTTACGAATTCATTTCGGAACTTTTGGGCCATGTGGCAGGCTCTAGATGCCGACGATGCGTAGTTTTTAATTTAAGACAGTTTCAGTTCATAATTCAAATATTTATTTGTCAATTTTCTAAAGCAATATGTGTAAATTGAGGTGTGTAAACTAGATAGTCAGACAAGAAAGTCAACGCATTCATTGATAAAACTTAACATATACACCTAGGGGTTGGCAGGTAAGGTGGTAAAAGGTGTCGTTAAGAGAAATGAAAATAACGTTTTGAGGAAACACTCTGGCGCTTGATAATCGAAATTAACTCTCAAGTCCTTATAGCTCTTAAATGTTATGATTTACGTATGTTAACGTCTGTTATCTTGACTATACATTGATTGGTCAGAGGGAAAATCGATTGTTTATTTAGAATAAGTTTTCTTACTTTATTGAAACACACTAAATTAAAAAAAAATATAGTTTGGTTTTTCGACCCTAGTAGGGGTCACCTTCAAAAAATATGGGGTACAGGTTTGTTGGAAATACTTAGTAAAAGAACTTTGTTTCAATTTAAAAAAGTTTTTACTACTTCTTTTAAGAAACCTGAACCTCAGATTTGTTTGAAAAAGATTCCAACTACGATTAAAATGTCGAAGTAATACATTACGTAAAATATTTACTGCCTGTATTGGTAAGGTCAGAATACTATTCCATTTTCTTAAATGTTGTTAACATTAAACTAATTTTGAATTTTATATCCGGCTGGCGTTTTCTGTGAAATGAACTAGGTGCGCCTGATGCCGTTGACAGCGTGTCGCAAGGCGCCGCGAGGTGCCATGCGTCGGTGAGCGTTGTGGTTGCGGGATCGCTGGCGTGAACGCGCGACCGGAAAGTGATATAAGATAGCCATCGAACGTAACGAATGCAATGTTCTCAGAGGAAACTGTAAGATTTAAGAGAAACCCCTTAAGAAACTCGTCTGGGGAAAGACGTTTGGTGTTCTAAAGCCAACAGCGGAACAACTGTCATGCACTGTATTATGAATGAGACAAAGCACTTTGACATTATATGGCCGCAAAATCAGTAATATGTTATATTCTTATTTTTGTCATTTCACATTTTTCGGTGTCTTTAGGACAGGGTTCTCAGTGGGGTCGGTATCGACCGCCTAGGGTTGGTTGAAATTTTAAAGCGATTCATTGATTGGTCAGAGGGTCGATCGGGTATCGACAGATGAATACGCACCGGCGAAGAATGAAGATTCTACTGATTACAAAAGATTATAATGGTGTTGATAATAATTCCTATATAAAGGTTTTAAAAAATCTTTCAATGACTAATTCGCTTATTTTTTTGAAATCTCCCATTATTTCCTTTAAAGAAAATCGAACTCTTCTACAATCTAGAATATGTAAATTTGTTTTAAAAACGTGACTGTATTTGTAAAAATTTTAAAATATTAAGAGCATAAATCTAAAAAACAATTTTTCACGAGTTAAGTTTATATTGTTTGTTTAATTATTTTCGTTCAATAATTTATGTGAAATTATTTGTTATGATGATTTTGTATTGAAATCGTAAAAAATTGTAAAAACTCGTAAAAAAATTGAAGAAGGGTCGATAAAGCGACTCTTTCTTTAAAAATGGGTCGATGCAAGAACAAGGTGGTGAATCGCTGCTCTAGGACGTCTCTCCCTCCTCCGCTTGAGGCTTATCTCCAAGAGCAACCACCTGTTTACTTCCCGAATCTCTCCAGCCATCGCGCCAATAGGACTCCTGAGGCCGTGTGCTTCGGAGTCTCTACTTTCCCTGGGCCAGCGCGCTCAGGATTCCATCAATACGTCAAACGAGTTAGTGGCAAGGAAAGCAGGGTGCACTGCAATTGCATGGGTAGCGCTGAGAGTGTCTTGTAGGCCCATTGCGTTGCGCACAAGTAATACTGTCCCCAAACTAGATGCCGGGGCACGGCAAGGAATTAAGGGAAATAGTCGGGTTCACAGTTGATACTTGGTGTACTGAGAATGTGCGTCATGCCACGTCAAAACAGAAAGCAGTGTATGCCTACACAGCATTCGAACAGCGTTTCTGTAAGGTTTCGTGGATACAGTGCCTCTAGCCCCTTCGCCACCACGCCGTCTAATATTGCATTCATGTTAGCTTTGGAATTAAAATTCTTTTACTTTTTTTAAAGTGGGTTTCTTAAATTAAAACGTGTTTTATTGACATTAAAAGTAGTAAAGTTAGAATCTGTAAAAATCTCGCCATTGTTTGAGATCAGAATTTTACAAATTGTCTAGCGTTTACGGGATTCTTATCTTCATTAAGCCAGACATTATTACAATGTATAAAACCTGATAATTGTGTGTTTGTTCCAGCATATATCTAGAAAGCGCGAGGCAATTTCAATCAAATTTTTCAGGAATGCTCTTGAGCTGCTGAGAAAAAGTGGGGGGAGTATGTAAAATGTGGCCCCTTTTTAAACTAAATTTTAATAAATGCAACCCGCACTGCGGTTATGTGCCTGTGGATTGCGTTGCAGCAATGCTGGTAGGGGTGGGTTGAGGTGGGGGGAGTCAGGATCGGGGAGGGGAAGGCGAGAGTAAACGGGTAGACGGAGTATTCTTGCTCGTGTCCTAAACTTCATTCGGGTGTATTGATACCAATTCAATTGTTTCTTGCGGTACTTCTTGTGGGACAAATGAAAATTAGTAGGGGTTGATCCTAATTATCATTTCTGCCTATTCACTCCTCTTCGACGTTTTATCAGTTTTCTCTGTCGTTGCGGTTTATCGTCACGTGCCTGCAAATCGTCTCAATTGAAAATAATGTGTTCTAGATGATCAGTGATTCGTACGTTTCAATACGAGGCTTGCAAACAACGCAGTAATTTGTCAGCTGTCTGTTCTATATGACGCTCGCATACTGACTCTCATTTTCAAGGCTGCTGCAGCTCTCTAACTAGAGTATTATACAATGGGAGTAGAAAATCTTTTTATTTTAGCGTAAAGCCTTTTCGTGTAGTATATTTGCATGAAAAACCTGTACACATTATGATGATTGCCTAGAAACTTCCGTTTTATCTAATAACGGTCCACATTAATATTTTTAATACAAATATCCACTACAGCTCACATATGAGGATTAGGACCAGTGCAAGTCTCGCGGAGTTAATTTTCCTTTCACGCAGATGCCCTCGATTGAAGAAAGTTGATGGAAGTGCATGTGCACCGTGGATGTGGCGCTGTGCTCCTCAACCACAACGGTGGTATCCGGCGGAAAACCGCAACCAAGTAACCAGACCTCTTGACTCGTCCCCCCCCCCACAATCTCGGTATGCGGTCACCGCTCCACGAAAGTATCTCTTGTGGACTAGGGATGCTACATCGCTAACAAAATATCGAGGCTCAAAATTAAAACGTCGATCGTAAGGAAACATCGACCCCAACCCATCGATGTGTTTTAAAACTCGATTAGTAGCCAATTACATGGGAGGCGTATTTAATTTTTGAAAGATTTGATTTTAAAGCGGTATCGTTTAATAATATTTAATTGAGATTTAACTGACAAAACGAAGTCAAAAAATCTTCTTGGGTTACCTGATTATTCAAAAATAATATAGGCTTCTTTATTGAAGAAAATTCGATTTTATTTATTTTTCAAATTTTTCTGAAAATATTACGTTTATACGCATCTGAAAATTATTATAGGATTTTGTTATTAGGGGGTTTATGCGCGCCGTAGCGTCAGCACTATGGTTTTTTTGCGCATGCGCAGATGCAATAAAATTGTGCGAAACGTGAACTGCGTATGAGCAGAAGATCTGTAGTGCTTTAACGTTCGAGATGGCACAAACGCCCTATTATGGGCTTTTTCATTCAAAAATATCGGCCCCGTAAAAATCTACCACAAAACATGACTTCACAAAATCGATGTTAATTATATCGATTTTATGTATATCATACACTTGAAAACACGGACATTGATGTCGCATCCCTATTTTGGACTCGAAGGCTGCGTGTTGGCGGTCGCGCGAGGCGCCACGCGGGGAGCCGTGGCTCTACGAGAGGCGGCCGCCGCCGCCGCGCATCGGCCCGTGAGTCACGGCGAGCGCTGACCTCATCGCCTCCCGCTCACTTCCCGCGGCGCGGCGAAAGGTCGCGAGCGGGTGGAAGGCGGCGGCGGCGGCTGCGCCAAGGGCAGGCCGACGCAAAGGCGTCCGGCCCTGGCGCTGCACGAGGCAACTAAGGAGTTGCTTTGGGATCTGGAAATCTCGCCTACATTCTCCGAGGGATCTTTTTGCGAAATTTTTGAATTTAATCCACTAACCCCCCCCCCCCCAACTAACGTTTGACACAGGTGCCTCCGGCCCATGCGCTGGAGAACCAGAAATAACAAGTTGTCTTTGAGGGTTGTAAGTTACTTTGGGATCTGGAAATGTGACCATTCGCTGAGGGTGAAATTAAGATTTTTTAAAAATTTGGTGCACCAACCCCTAAAGCTACCTACTAAACTCGGATTAAAAGATAGTGTTCCTTGAAGGTCACGAGGTGAAAGAAGAGAAGAACACTGTCATTTAATCGGAAGCCTCAATACCAAAAATGTACGTTGCAATGAACCTCCCCAATTGGATGACATGATCTCCCTTCCCGTCCAGCTCGTGACGTTAAAGGGACACTTTTATTCGGAATATAACTTTTGACGCAGGGGCAGCAGACACAGGCGCTTGAGGAAACAACAATATGAAGTTGCCTTTGATAGTTGAAAGTTGCTTCGGGATCTGCAAATATGTCCGTTCGTCAACATTTGAGGAGAGGGAAGTTTGAGAAATGTTTTAATTTGACGCACCAAGCCCCAAACGCTACCAAGAAAGTTTTGATTCGCTCTTTCCTCGCCAGGGATCCACACAACAGTCTGTCATTTATGTTCTTTGTGACAACGCGGACCAAAAATGAGGAAGTATAGGGACGGGAATTATCAAAGGATTTAATTTTGTCGGGCGAATTGCCAGGGCGCTCTTGCCACAAGCGGGACATGGGACACGAATTTTCCTCCATTCCGCTCCCTTCATTCCGCTCTTGGATTTCAACTTGCAACTCCGGATCTGAAAGCCACAGAACTGTGCCCGGTAAAAATAAATCGTGCGACTAAATGTATGCTGTATTAATGATAGAAAAGGAAAATACCATATCCATGGAGCAAATAAAGAGAAATATTAATAAACAGATTTAGAGACACGCAGATGAATTGTTAAGGTGTTGCAAACGCTATTTCAGAGGAATTAAAACTGGTGATGCGTTCTATATATTTTGCGTCTCTTAGCTAGTAGAAGAGGTTCTTATAAGCAATGATGCAATTTTTAATTTATTTATATTGACTATTCGCTTCTTAGATTCAAACGAGCTAGAGGCAAACAATAAGGCGCTGACTAAAGACGGGGTATCTTCTTTCTTAGATACATTATCTTCATTCTTACATCGGATGTAAGAGTTTCGGACATCATTCCGATTTTTGTGAAATTCTACGTCCAAATCAGAATAAATGGAAAAAACACGTTTTTTCACAGATTGATTTATTAATACAGATATTAATGTTTCTGAGAATTACCCCCGGCATCTCTTCGCGAAACACGCTTGAGACTGTAATTACAAAATTGTTGATACAATTGTTGTCAAAGTCTATTTATGCAATCGCAGCGTAATCTTCTTTTTGAATTCTTGACAGAGTCGGTGCAATTCCTCGAGATATTTGTGGAAGTTTCGCCCATGTGATAATCCACTTATTGCGCATCTCAGCGCCGGCGTCGGCATCGAACCTGGTTCTCTTTTCCCGCGACCTCGTTACCGTGATTCGGAACCGGCTGGAATTTACCGCCACGCGCTGTGCGGAGATGAAATAACAACTGTCGTTTATCTTCCCTACATGCTTCCTTAACTAGTCATGCCTACTTTCACGCATGCCTACTCTTTCACTGCTTGTTTAACCTAGACCTCACTTCCAAATAATTTGCGCAGAATATGGATAATTCTTATGTACACGAGTATATCGTATTTCCTTAGCGGAAATAGTTGGAGAAATGGTCGACTTATCTAGATTTTGTTGGTTGTCGTTTTTTCCACCGAATCTCTACGGAGACCTTAAATCCACTTTTGGCATATTTATTGGAATACATTCCATTGATCACATTACGTCGATAATGTACATGTAGATTGTTGTAAATGAATTCGTTTATTGCATGGTAAAGAAGTTCTGGCAGAGATTGTGTGAAGAAATGAAAGAAAACAACCTACAATAAAACATATTGTTTTTTGAACCTTTAAGCAAATGAAAAATTGGAATTAGAAAATACTACTTGTCGTAGGGGATGGGGACCTCATTTAAAGACTAACCCGTTAGCGAAACATTCAAGTGAGTTGTCAGCCAACTGTCTGAGAACTTTCAGTCAGTACCTAACGTTAGATCTGTTTTCCGAAAATAAACGTTCATCGACGTTTTCAAGAGAAAGGTTTTAGTAATAAAAAGTATTAATTTAAGAATGTGACGTTTTATATTATATATTTGAAGATGTTTTTAAAATATGTCTTTGAATAAAAAATCGTGTTAGTTATGTAACTTCTCCTGTTTGTAAACCTGTGAATGGATTCGCTGGATGTTATTTATTTCTTTTTTTTTCTTTTTTTCAGGTGAGTGTGTGAGGAAGTCCAGAGAAAAACGGGCAATTGTTTCAATGTGATTGTAACAGTGGTAAGTTATTGTTATTGCGTTATTATTAGCATTTGACCAAACATACCTTAAGTCCTTACAAAATGAGTTTATTATCCCTCAGCTGAATTCTTGCGGAGTTTAAGGAACGTTTCCCAGTAGAGTCTGCCACTTCTACGAATCCGTTTCGGGTACATTGTGCGTTTCTTACTGTAGGCAAATTGAAAGTTTTTCCATGATAAGAGTTGGGTATCAAGTTATATTTTCTTAAGTTATTGCCAGTTGTTGCGGACTACAAAAATTAGCACCGCTAGCTACTAAGAGTAGTTCGTCCTGCATGCTATAAATGAAATACAAGCAAGAAGCCAAGAGGGAACTGCATGGCGGAGATAAGCTCATTCTCTGTCTGTCTGTCTGTCTGTCTGTCTGTCTCTCTCTCTCTCTCTCTGTCTCTCTCTGTCTCTCTCTGTCTCTCTCTGTCTCTCTCTCTGTCTCTCTCTGTCTCTCTCTGTCTCTGTCTCTCTCTGTCTCTGTCTCTCTCTGTCTCTGTCTATCTCTGTCTCTGTCTCTCTCTGTCTCTGTCTCTGTCTCTCTCTGTCTCTGTCTCTCTCTGTCTCTGTCTCTCTCTGTCTCTCTCTCTCTGTCTCCGCGAAGTGCGAGCGCTCCCATGAAGGTGTTTTTTTATAAGCTGTCGAGTTCCATAGTTTGCCTTAGCAGCGCGAAGTCACCGTGGAACTTGCGCAGTGTCCGGATTTCAGCCCACAATGCTAATGCGCGGTTGAGCCCGGCGCGGCGTGGCGCGGTCGCTGCCTTCCCGCTACCCAAAGCGGCGCGTGGTCGTTCTCATTTGCGCTGGCACACTTCTCGCCCGCCCCCACCCCCACCGCCACCGCCACCGCCGCAGTGGTCGCGCAGACGCTTTTATGAGCACAAACTTTGCAGGGTGGCCCCTTTCTGCAAAACCGGGCAAAGTCTGAGACATTCATTGCTTTGGAAATGTCAGGAAAAAATTAGGGAAATTGTACAAGAATCGTTAGGAATCGGAGAAAATTGTAGCGCGATTATACTATAATTAGACATTATTTATTTTTAAAAATTGTCCAAAAAATGTATCTTTTTATTAGTTAAGCTTTTTTTAAATTGTACATTTTCATAGGGGAATTAGAGAGTTCACAACTTTGTAACAACTTTGCTTCCTTTAAAATTTATATAGAACGAATGTGAAAACTTACGGATCTTACCAGTGAATTCTTTTTTAAAAATTATTTGGAAACAAGGAAAAGAAAGGAATTTTGTTCCTGAAAATGAGTGGCCTCCGTGTATTTGTTTCTAGAATTACTGCGGCAAATCATTATTAATTCTCTGTTATAATATATCAATGAACAAATGGAAAATGCGTTGACCTCTTTCTTAAGTGAATGTCTTAAAAGACAGGTCTGTTGTTCAATAGAGTGTAAAATATTGGCATGTGTAAGCTGCAAATAAATAGTTTTTTTTTTTTTTTACATTTGTTCTAGATGTTTTGACCTCGAAAAATTGCGCGTTTGTAAATCCTTAAGTTTTCTTTGTAAAATGTTTTAATCAACAAGTAGCAATGGTTTAATTCTGTCAGTTTCCATCATACTGATGCAGAAAATGTCTATGATTCTAAAAGAGCGTCCAATAATGATGGATAGCATGTATATTTATTTGCTCATTCAGAATGCATATCTGCTATTCGTAATAATTCTAATTATTAAGTTCAAGTTATTTGTCTAATTATTTAAAATCTTTAAATTTTTTCTGACGTATCAAAGGTTAATTAAACGTACTATTCTTACAAGTTTATCTTTACTGAATTTCTAATAATCTAACCGTTGCTATTGAGCATGTGCGTAATACAAAACTACCTGAATGCTACCTTTGCGAATATAAGCCACAAATTCATGTCTTTGAGATTCCTTCATTTATGAACGCATGGTCATCAATTATCTCATGCTTAAAGGGAACGTTTTCCGCATACATAATGCAAAGCATACGGTGCATTTCGCCCTGAGGACTGTCGCAGAATGACGACCGAAACGTTGGCAAGAACGCGACTTCTTCCAGACAACCAAGAAACTACTGGTTTAATTCTGAGCAAACGAGAACAGAATTAGAACAAAAGGTGAATCGGATGCACGGAATCAGATGGTCAGAGCAACAATTTGGGAAGTGGTTTATAACTTCATTTTTAACTGCTAACTGAACAAAGACAGTGACACAGTATGTTATATATCTCGAATCTGAAGGTGAAAGGTTGAAGACGAGCTTTCGAGTTACTGACCCATCCCTAATGGAATAGGTGGAGATCTATGTTTTAAGGAATGAGATGTAAATATCTAGAAAAAGTTGAAATCTTTTTTTCTTATTTATCGAAGGGGTAGCACAATCGTTGTAAGTTCTGAAATCACAAATCACCCTCGCCGGATCTCCCGAGGAAGGCGTTTGTGTTGAGGAGTACTGGTGATAATGTGAGTAATGAGCATGAATAATAAGAGGAAGAATGAGAGAAAGTAGTGGAATGAGAGAGAGAGGGGGGGAGGGAGAACCCTGAAAAAAACACGACGAATCTGCTTTTCCACCACAAAGTCTCATGGGCCGGACGAGGATCGAACTCAGGATCCAGGGATAAAGGATGAGCAAACGAGCTACCTGACCGCTACATGGAACACCGCATTTAAGACATAACAGTTGATTGACTGACGTTTCCGGGTAAGGCGCCTGTTATGGGGTCATTAGTCCTGTACGTGTTGTGCTTGCTACATCTCTGGGGGCGGAGGTGTTCCTTTTTGGAACGAGTGAGCCGGCAGCGGTCTATACGTAAGCACGGGTTCCCTCCTCGTGATATCTCCCCTTTGTAGTCATCGCCTCAGCCGAGAGAAGCTCTAAGGTATTGAATGAGCTACCGAAGTAATGTGTGGTGAAGTAATAATAAGTGGATTTTGTGTGTGTGTGTGTGTGTGTGTGTGTGTGTGTGTGTGTGTGTGTGTGTGTGTGTGTGTGTGTAAGGGGGTGAGGATAGGACAAGGAAGAGAAAGGAAAGCTCGCGTGTGGTTTTGCTTCAACATTCGCGTAATATTGGTTGGAAAATCCAAGAATCACTGCCTATCAGAGCAGCCGTCCCCTAGTATTCTCCTCCATACATTGGCTGAACTTGTCCTAGCCTCGTTGTTGAAAATTCCGTCATCGGTCACCTCCCGGTTAGAGAGACAACCATTGATGTCCTGAGGCCATCTCAGCGGTTAAGTACTGTGGAGTGAGGAAGATTCTCCTTTGCGTCACGTGCTCCCGACCACTGTGCTCCGCTGAGCGCTGGCAGCCGCGCGGCCCGGTTTCGCCCCGAGGCAGCGGAGACCCTCGTCCACGGCGCGGCGCGGCGCCACCTGTGCTGTTGCGATGTCGGCCTCCGCCCCCTCCACCCCCTCCGCCGGCGACCCAGGTGTCTCCTGCACTTTGTCTCCCCGCTCCGCCGTCTCTCGACGCGGTTCAATGACCAGGCCAACTCCGGTCTCGGACACTGGGTGACGACACCATTGTCCATGGTACCGGTTATTTGCCCATCTTTCTTTTGGACGTTTTACTCAATATGCAGCGAAGTAATAGAAAACAAACTTAAGTACACTAAGAATAAAAAATCGTTCTTCTCGTTTTTACATACCGCAACATTAGTCCATTAGATTGCTCAAATGACCAGTTACTTGATCATTTTCACATTAGCATCGCTTCTGAATTTTTGATTCAGAATTAATTCCCACACTCTTTTTTTTTTTGGCATGAGCCGAAAAGTGAACTTTGAGTCTTTACTTTTGTTGAGGACTATGTGGGACTCCTTTTTCTGTTTTGTCGCCGAAATAATTTCGGGTGTCTGCGGCAACTGTGTAGGTAGGTAGATTAACTGTGTTAGTTCAATGTGTATACAATTGATGATAAGAAATTGAATAGGGGTCTGATGAAATTGTAATAAATTACATGAAAGCCTAGTATATAACAATAATATTGTTAGGTAGTGGTAAGTGGTCTGATGTAAATGTTCCCGTACCATATAAACGTTTCTCGCAAGTTGTCTACTTGGAATTGCTTAGGAATATCTACACTTTGTGACATGCGAAAGAAACGTTTTTATTGTGCACGTCAGATTATAAGTTCCGGTCCTGAAAATGAACAGATAATGATATTGATAATATTATGAATCGGTTGGTCAAAATGATTTCTTCAAAACTTCTCAGCGATAGCAGGAATGTGTGTTCAATTTACCTTATTACGTGAAACATTGTTCTAATAAGAAAAATGTTTAACTATTTTCTCCAATTGAGTAATTTTCATATGATAGATGACCTTAAATCTTCTGCAATGATGATAAAACAATCGTTTCTAATTAAAATAACTAAAGCAAACTGACGTTTCACGCTTAATTCTTATTTCAATACAACTAGATATCTTGTTATCTGTTATTGAAATGATCATACCCATAGGTTTTTTTCTTTTAAATTAAATTAAATTTCTTATTATAAAGGGATTTTCAAGTTTTGGAGGGACATTCTCTTATTCTCATGAATATTGTTTAGTCACCTCACTTCAAAATCATTATGTTGTCACTTGTAAATTATTTTATGAACAGCAGCATCTGCATTGCTTGCTTTCGTTTGCTTTTTAATCAAGATCACGGAACGTCGATACACACGGCGTCTGTAGAATTCGCATCCAATGTTTGTCATATTTAATGAAAGTTTGCAAATTAAATATACTATTAATAACCTCAATTTAAGTTACTTTTCGATCTTAAGTGTCTTATTTTGATATTTTCCTTTTGTAAGGAAGATGAATACAGTTGAAGCATTGTGGTTTGAGAATACGTATTACAAAGGATTAGTCGTGAACATGCAAGTACTTTTCTTCTTAAAAAAGCTCAGAAAATATCTAAAGATTTCTTAAAATGAAATATTTTTGTTACATTTTTTAAGAATTCATCTTTCTTTCTCTCAAGCTTTCTTTCTTTTGTAGTAGCTTACTTCCCAAGCGTATGAGACATCTTGGAAGCGTAAATTGAAGCTGCTGTTCCGGAGTATTCTAACACATTTGAAGTTGATCCAGGGGAGAACTTGGCACAGAGAAAGAAAAACTTCGAGAGAAAAAAATGACCCAGTAAAATTCCATCGCGAACATTTAACACTTGCCAGCTGGCTCTGAAAGCTACGATGCGAGATGATTTATCAGCCTTTATAAAAAGTAGTGTTACTCGTAGTAGATAATAACATTTTAAACCGCAAGAGCAATTCGTTGTTTTCACCAAAATGACTTTAAAGAAATAAGCGAAGGAAAGGCGCGGCCTTGGCATTCTTTCTGATGCACGTAATTCCAGCGCTCGCCAAAGAGTTTATTTCGCCTTGGCCAAAAAATAGTTAATTTTAATCTTTATGTTGTCTAGTGCTACCTCATAGTAATAGAATAGAGCAACGGTCTTCTAATTAGAATAGTAGGTGCTGATGTACATTTAATAACTGAATTCAAATTTTTAGCATGGTATTTTTGTACTAATGTTCTGTTAGCACATTACTTTAGATGATTTTATACGCTTTTATGCTCCATTAGAGTACGTGCTTCAATAAATTCATAAACTATTTTTTCTCAAGCAGCAGTAGCATGTTAACAATGTCTCCGTTACTAAATTAAAAAGGTTCTAATGACTTACCTTGTGTGCAGTTTCAGATCAGCTTTCGATTTAGTGCACTTTCAACGTCATTGAACCACAAATATAAGTAATTGGGAACACGGTGAACACAATTCATATGGTGATTCCGAAATATTCGCACACTAGTTCACCTGTGGAGGCTCCTGGCTAGATATTGGTCAGCGTGCTCACTTTCCACTGCTCTAGTCCGGATTCGATTCCCGTTCGAGCCAAGACCATAGTGTGCGTTTTTCTTGCAATTTCCCAGTGTATGTTGCTGCGTGGCGACTTCTCAGTTTGAGAAGACCGGACCAGGCGTGGGAATGTCTTATTTGCTAACCACACGTACCTCCTTAACCCATGGCTGCGAGGCAGGGACGTCGACGGTAGGCCTGAGCCCGTTCACGGGCTGTCGCGTTAAGTACATACATACGTACGTACATACATACGTACATACATACGTACATACATACGTACATACATACGTACATACATACATAGTTAACCTGTACCGTGTCGTATCCTGGCGCCATTTTCATTTTAAACATATCGGCTTAGGTTACACTGCCGTGTCTCTGACCGGGAGATCGTACGTTCCAGACCCGACGATGACAGGATTTTCGACCCTAACTAGATTGCAATGTAAATCGACTTCAGCTGCTGTGGAGGAGAAGCCTCGCCGCCGGCTGCTCTCATCGGAAGTGTTCCGTGGTTTCTCCGGTCAACATCAGGCGAACGCCGGAGCTATGCCCTAACGAACGGGCCACCACCCGCGCGCGATCCTTCCTTTCTTCCTTCCTTCCTTTTCCTTGTGCTTTTCTCACCCGTCACACTTACACGCACTGCATTACCACTTATATCGGGAGCTTAGAGCTTGTCCCGGCTGGGAGCGGTGTACCTCTGGTGGGAGATATCTTGTTGGGGAAAACCACGTAGGTGAGCGGCGGATCTCGCCATCCAGTGGGGGAAGACCAATGGCAACTACCGCCATACGACGTGCACTACACTAACGGGAATAATGACCGTACCCATTGACGCACATGGAAACTCTAATCAATCAATTATTTTAAACGCTGCCTGATTCGTCCATCCTCGTACATGAAATATTGTCGAGGAAAATTTGAAAGTTTCATTGCAAAATTAATTTAATTGTTGACGTTCAGATGAAAGACATAACAATTCATGTTCTGCACGAAAGGTATAGTATTGTAATTCATCGCTGTAGTTATTTAGAAATTCCACCAAAACAAGATTTTTCTAGAATTCTTTAGAAGAAAATTTCGTTATGTTCGGGATGAAAAGAAATCCATTCGGTTGTCAAGTGATATCGATCGAGCTGTCGATCACCCCTGTATGTGCTCTCAAACCACCCAAATCCGGGCTTTCGGTATTTAAAAAATACAAACACAATTTTTCGAGAATTCTCTTAAGTTTGTAAGAACGGAGGGAAATGGCCCTATACCCCGAGACGGGGCGATTGGCAACACTACGCCCTGAAGAGTGGGCCGGATGAGGTCTAACAGTGCTCCCTACCATATTACCTAGCTGTACATATTATATTACCCGATTACTGTATGTAGGATTTTGTACATGTACATGTGCATGTCATCTCGTTGTCATATACGCAACAAGTATACAAAAATTGTGAAGCCAAAACTAATCATAACTAATCAAACATTTTTACTCTAATATCCCGTTCATTAGCTCAGTGAATAATGTCATAACGTCATTACGTCATCACGTCATCAATAATATTAAATCGCGACGGCAGCGCTGTGGAGTGTTGCCTTGGAAACGGAAGGTTGCCTTCAGCATTGTACTCGTGATAAACAAAAGTCACTGCTTCCTGTACGAGTCTTACCTCGATCCAATATCAATTGAAATTGAAAATGATTTCTGATCCATTGAAGATACGTTTGAATTCAATAAGATACATTTGATGTAATGGAACGTGCCACTTTATCGTTACTCGCTTAATGCTTCGGTGCTCGTTTCATTACGATACGATCAAAGTTATGAATCAATGTAACAGTGATATTTTAAAGGAAGCTATACATTTTTTTCTGGGGGAAGAGCTTGTCCTCATCTTTCCTGTCGTAGCTTCGTGTTAGAGTATTAATTAACGCTTATTGTAACAGGTGTTTCCGAGGTCGAAAGGATGTTGTACTATGACGAATCCAACCACAAAGCGATTGTAATGCTTGACGGGTGACGCGGCGCCAGTGAAAGCAAGTTCGTGTCATCCGAAATGGACGACTGCCAACGCCAACTTCTGTACTTCGCGAGTTTTGCTAATTTAATTTTTCATTTCAATGGATATAAATGCCTGACTAAATGACTTTGCTATTGAAACTGTCTGTGATGATTACTTAAAAAACATTGGATTTGTAATTAGCCCATACCAGTTCCTTGTAGTAAATTTGTGGTGAACAAACTAGATTTTTTCTACAGTTAGAGGATGTTTTTTTTCGATTGGAAAGGTTTTATTTTTAATCTGTTAATAATGACATCATGTTCAGAATATCAAGAGTTTATTATTTGACTCGGTAAAAACACATCAGGACGGATATTAGGTCGAGGAAATTCTTCAAAAAATCGTACTACAATTAAGCATTATAAATAATAAACATGTGTATTTGAACTTTAATTAATTGAAAAATTAAAAAAAAAACTAAAATTTACGTAAAAATCTTTAAATTAAAATGCATTATAATTAGTAGAACACAATTCAGTTTCTTTAATATTGAATTCAAGTTTCTTCTTTGTTTCCATTTCAAACTTTCTTTTATTATCAGTAAAATGTTGTAACAGTGGCCATCTACAGGACCACGAAACGATTTTACCGAGATCATGAAGAAAGGGACCGCCAGGTGAAATTTTGTTCTATTTGCGATTCTAGTCATTGGCTACCAAGTCTCATGAAGGAATCGAATTTAGTTCATTTTGAATTTCGTGTAGATGCACTGCATTCTCGGGATGCAACAGCGTGTCTATCGAAGATAAGGTTCACTTCCCAGAAATTGCGCGTACGTGCGCTCAGCCTGCCTGTATGGGTGTCTTCAAATCCTCTGCCACGGGAACACGAAGCTCGGTCTCTTCTCTTCAGGGTTGTCGATCGTATTTTTATTATATTCTTATTTTATATCTTTTCTTCATTTATTTGTTTTTGCAAAATAATTTCATAAACGTTCTTCGAAATAAGCGAGTATTTTTGGTTTATTTTACTAAATGATACTGGATTTATTTAACCCGATGAGTGATTTTACAACTGAGATCCTTTAGCTTCTCCCTGATCTGTAATGTTGTATGTGTGTGCACAAACACTAGTGCGCGTTGCGGCTAGTGATGCGACATCGATGTTAGCAAACATCGATGTTAAAATTTAAAATATCGATGTTGAAAATACATCAACTAAAAACCATCGAGGTTTTCAACATCGATGTTTTTAGACTGGCTTAGTAACCTCTAACATTAAATTCATGTGCATTAAAATTTAATTTCATAGTGTTCGTGTTTGTCAATTCGCCGGATAAGGATACGAGAAGGGGGCAGACCTTAAGCCCTGAGCGTATTTGTTAAACACACCTCAATATGCAAGATAAATATGAAGAAAGAGGAAATGCAAGCCCTAGGAGGTCATCTCGGACGGGGGAGTTTGGTCACTGAACTGAACGACAGATATTCTAATACCAATACGATTTATAGCAACCCAGTGAACGTTAATTGCTTTATTGCTTATGGAGACGTTCTAGCCGAAAAATCTGATTGGTAGCGTATTCTTAAACCACAAGTAAAAGTATGCAAAAAATCTCAAGTTCCTGTTTTGCTTCTATTGCCCTCGGGACCGCATACAATTATGTAGATTAGTAGCTTCAAAATTTCAAACGACAATCCTATCGTAATATTGTCTCGGCTGTTTCGGTTGATCGAATGTCAGCTGATTGCCCATGTTAAAATGAAGAGAGATTCAGAAAGATTAAAGTAACGTTGAAATTGTGATCGTTCAAAATAAAAATAAAGAAGAATTTTTTAAGAGAGAATGTTAGGAGTGTAGGAGGGAAAACTATTACTTACATATATTAGTATTACTTGGATAATGTGATGGTTTGTACTTAAGATCCGGTTTTGATGAGAACGAATCTTCCTAATAGCGATCCCTGATGTCGATGCATGATAGAGAAATGGAATCCCTCCTAACTATTGTTGGGCGGGAGTCAGTGGTAGGCGATTTCGTACCGTGAAATCGCTTCACCTAATGGCAAATTATTACATCAATAGAGAGAGAACCTGAATATGGTTGTTAAGTGAAATATGGGGGGAAAACTGTGTGCCCGTGGAATTGCCTTCCACCTGTGGATATCTGTGTTGAATGCCCGGTCACGTATAGAATCTATGGTGCTCAAAGCGGCATTAGATTACTTCGCGGCGCTTGCGTGCTCTTCTCCACCTGCAGCTTCCGGCCTTCAAATCTTGGTAACTTCTTGTGGAAATTGAGGAACACAAAAATTCCTTTAGGTTTTCACGAATTATTCCAGTTGCTTCAATCTGTTTTTATTTACGGTGTAGGCTAGTTATGTAGTACTTGAATAATATTTGTGGGACATTGAATGTGAGGTTGTGATATAGTTATCGTCTTAATGTGCGCAAAGTATCATTCACTTATGTTAATGTGAACAGTAGATTAACTAGTTTCTTTTAATTAAGCTGTTAGTGTGCATTCTTATCGTGTTGGTCTGAGTGTGCTGTGTATGCTTCATATTTGTAATATAAAATGTCTTCATAGAAAACATTTACGCGTTTAAGCTGCCTCATTATTCCGTTGTTAAGACGAAATTTTCGTTTCTTAGAAGCAGCTTATATCTCAGATACAATAAATATTTTATTGTGCTTATACGGCATTCAGGACAATGATGCCTTGGTAGAATAGCAGCCTGAGACGTGTGTGGGGTAAGGTGACTTCAGATTACTTGGGTTGAAAACAACATTGACTGAATTGATTAAAACCGGGTTGACGACTGTTGCCTACAGTACCGGTTGTCAGTTCTGTAGAGAATTTATCTACCAAGTTTTTCAGGGTTCTCAAATACAGTAGTTATGTGCAAAATGAAACAAAATAATGTATCTATGTATCTTGGAAAAAACTGTGTTGTATTTCGCGGAGTTCTTAAATCCAAACAGAACTAAGAACAGATGCAACAAAATATTACGGAAGTGCTGATAGCCACTTTTGAAGAACGAAGCTGTCGCACTTGTTGTGTAGTCGTTCCTTCCGTAACATCTCCCTCTACATTTCCTTTCTCTCTTGTCTCTTTCGGCTGTCCGTTGGAGGTCACGTTTCCCCTAAAAGCGTTGTGTTTGAGCGCGGCGCGGCGCGGCGCGGCGTGCCGCTGGCAGCCGTGATGCATCCCTGCGCTTTGATTTAGTCGCGAACCGCGCGCACTCGCTCAGCCTGGCGCCGGAAATACGTTTGCCGGCGAACTCGTATTTCTTGCTATCAGTTTCAGGAAGAAGAGAGGGCACTTTAAAATATTGCTCGCGGTGGCGCCAGCGGGGCGCCGGGGTGGGGGTCGGAAGCGGGTGGGAAACGAACACGTGTTACTCGGAGGAGGCAGGAGTGGTGGTTGTTTTGCAGAAGGTGGTATTTCGTTGTGGGATGAACGTTTTTTGACGTTAACTGTTGGCAATAGATAAGAAGGGCATTAAAGTGGCCGGGGAGAAAGAGAAAATTTGGAAATTTAAAGGGATGCAGCGGTTTGCCATTTATATTTGTAGAAGAAGAATACAGTGATGATAATGATACCGTGAGAGATGGCTCAGGGCATTAACTGATGTCACTGCAGTCCCTTTGTCCGGAGGCCTCAGGTTCGAGTGCCGACTGTGCCAGGATTTTCGACACTAGCTTGTCCGCTAGGTCGAATTCAATCGCTGTCTGCAGGAAAATTCTAGCAAACGGCTGCTCTAACCGGTAGTTTTCTGTGGTTTCTCCTACCAATACCCGGAGCAGTACCCCTAACGGACCCCCCGCGGACCGCGCGCGAGCATTCCTACCTCTTCCTTGTCCTATTTTCTCTCATTACACACACACACACACAAACACACACTAACTACTACACATGCTGGGAGATCGGTCGGGAGCTTAGAGCTTGTCCCGACTGGGGTGGTGCCTCGCTGATGGGAGACACCTGGTTGGGGAAAACCGCGCTAGCCTATGGAAAGTCGGCGACGGATCTTGCCATACAGCGGGGGAAGACCACCGCCACTCCCAAGTAAAACATGCACTACATTTACGGGACCAATGACCTTTAGTAGTTGACGCACCCAGAATGACAATCAATCATTGATGATGATGGAATTAAAAACTGCAGTGTCACAAGCTTTCCAGGTGAACAAAAATCTTTCGAAATAACACATGGGAGGAGAAAACATCATTGAATATTCTTGCAAGTGACGGCTGTGTAAATTTCGTTTTTTCGCGGTCATCTGTCGGCAAGTCGCAGGGTCCGCCCTAAGCTGCGAATGATAGCTTCAAGTGCGCCGTAGAGTTGTTCGCGAAGTGGTTCTTTCGTTTTCGCGAAGAAAATCGCTCAGGCACATATCGGGTGAATAGGATGCTCGAGAATTTCCACCTGCCAGTTATGCAGGAGCTCCGCCAGTGTTAGCTGGGTGACACGATGGGTTGTCAGGAAGGACGAAGGGAATCCGTGCCAGATCGTGGAGTCGCTTTCTTCTGGGTGCGGAACGAAGATGGTGTTAGAAGTTGCTATAGAAGGCTGCATTAACCGGCTGCCTGAGAGGTACGGCATTGTGAAGAATTACACCAAGTATATCGTAAGCCACAATAAACATTCCTTTAACACCACTCTGTGCAGGCGCGCGTACTTGAAGTGTGGAGAAATGGGTTGTTTCCATTCATTGAATTGCCGCTTTATCCATGATTAATATGACAGCCTTTATTTCGACCATTCTGACGATTCTTTCAAAGATGTCTTCACCGTCCCTCTCACAGCGATTCAGTAATTTCTGTGCACGTGCGTAACAATGCCTCTGTTGTAATTCCGCAAGTTGACGCTCTATCCAAAGAGCAGCAATTATGAAAAACCCAGGAATGTCGTGCAGAAGTGAAGCTCTGTTTTGTGACACAATGTTCGTCTTTGCTAAACATATTGTTAGGGTGCTTTCACTCTCGTCGTCTGCTTGTTGGTACTACTGTTTGGGACTAACGCATAGTCATTACCACTTGCCACATTTATGCGTCTCGCATTCCACTATACAGCTACGACACTGCGATTCACCCGTCTGACATTCCAGCAGAGTTGCCACTACAGCGTATCCAACCATTGCAATGTACACTGTATCGCCCCTCCAAAGGTCCTTGTTTTGTTCGAGCAATTCGTAAGTGCCTTCATTTTATAAGTACTGACATTGTGTCTTTCTGTGCTTGGACATATCATTCAAAATTCGCGGGCGAAGAAATGCTTTGAGGATTAAGCCGTGGAGTCATTAGGAAGTGTGATTGCAGTACCGCAGGGCCCTGCATACAGATGAGTTTAAAGGGTCCACAAAATATATGTAGGTGTACAGAAAAAAATACTTTGCATAAAACGTTATTGATACGTTATTCTAAGTTGTGCGTAGGAGTAGGATTTGCTGTAAGGCGCCTGAGCCGAACGCAGACGGCCCGGGGTAGGTGTGGGGAAGCGGGAGTGCCGCGGTGAGCCCGCTGCCCATAAAGTGCACGGCGCACCGCGCGCCGCCGACCGCGTGCGCTGTCTGGCCCCGTGGGCTCTTCTTTTACGACCGTCGCGCCGCACCGCGCCGCGCCGGGGTAGGAAGCAGCACATCGAGTGAAGAGGGGAGGGGAGGGGTGGAAGCCGCCTCTGTTCTCTCTTGTTCTCTCCTCCCAGGTCAACTACTCAGGTTTCTCCGCCGGATAATTACACGTTTAAACAAAGGAATCTCACGTACTTGTACTCAAATCTAGTACATCGAAATCACGTTTCTTTGAGTTCTTATGTCATTGTTTATTTTATGAATTCGTATTACAGTTCACATCTTTACGAAAACTGGGAGATGAAACGATTCTTTTCTTCTTCTTCTTCTTCTTCTTCTTCTTCTTCTTCTTCTTTTTCTTCTTTTTCTTCTTCTTCTGTTTGTGTTGCCATAACTCTGACGGCGTATTGTTGAAAAAACTATCGTTTTCTGGCCCTTGACTTAATCGAGCAATTTTGAAATTATGAACAAAATTGTGGAAATAATCCAAGTCTTAATCGAGATTTGAAACCTTGTCATCGCGACTACCTTCTCTTGTTGGTTCATGAAAATTGAAAAATTCGCAATTCAAATAAGATATCAATTAAGCGGGTGGAATAAATAAGCAGTAGAAAAAATGATGTAGAGTTAGAGGCAGGATTGAAGTTTTGTGTTGCATACGTATATTTGATTACGAACAAGTTGTTTCCTCTAATATTTAAGCGAGACAGAAGACAAGTACAGAGAAGTAGATAAGTACATAGTAGTAGAAGTACATAAGAACAGAAGATAAGTACTCAACAGGAAGAAAAAAATTAACGGAATAAATTATTATAGAAAAAGAAAACATTACTCTGCAGCTTTGTAGCATCTGATAAACATTAAAGCCATTGTCCCGAATGTTGACTTTTTGAATGTCTTCGGTAGTCTGAAACACATGTCTAGTTCTTGTATACAGGACAACATTGTGATTATTTTTTTGTTATAAACTAGGTATGTAGAGTTAGTACGTGAACTAAAACTGCACATTTTGACAGATGACTCCGTGAAGAAAAGTGGTTTAAATTTTTTTTTAACTTTTAGGAAAAACAAATTGTCACAAATATTTAAAGACGTATGATACAACTATTGTTTTGTTCGAAACACTAACTCTAATCATCTTTATTTATTAAATAAAAATTAAAGAAATATCAGTAGTAGATCTGAAGCTGTAATATTGTAGCGAAAGGCCCTCTTTCTACATCAGTTTTAATTAACGCTTGAACGACATTTGCAATTCTTTCTTTAATATCTTTGTTGTTGTTAATGGCACATTATTTAACTTAGCACATTGGAAAAGGTTCTATAACAATACTTTAAAAATTTGCATGTTTAGGGTGCAATACAAGCCACCTCATTTTCTCTATAAGAACATTATCGATATGTTTATTTCCTGAGTTTGTTGGGTGTAGTAGATGTCTCGTTGTTTTACCCACGAATGTTCACGTAAGAACGGCGTGACCGTCGTCTTGTGGTTTTAGAGGAGCAGGGTGGCGCGACTGGCATTTGGCAACCGGGCAGGAAAACAATTTTCCCCAGTAGCGAGGAGGCACGCACGCTGTTTCCGGAGAAAACACAGCGCCATCCCTTTCGGAAGGCGCCTGGAGGCTCCGGAAACGAAGATAGAGGCGGCCGCCTTGCCGCGTACAGTATTCATGTCAGGCGGTTACCGCGTCTGCAACCAGGGGATCCGGCGGTCGTTTCGCCGCCCTGCCGCCGTCCCCGCTGCCGACCCCACCACCAACCCCACTGCCGCTGCCGCCACCGTTGCCACGGCGTTCGCCGCCTCAGTCACCGACATCGCAGCCTCGTTCGCCGATTCTTACGACGGTCCGAATGAAATAAGATTGTGGTTGTCAGGTTGGTGTGGACAGGGACGGCATTCTGCTTCGTGTTCTCCGATTTCAATATTGCGCGAATTGAAGTTTGATCTGCAGGGATGCGGTTATCCAGTCGGAAGTTTAATTACGGATTAATTTTTGAAATTGAAGCTCCAGATTGGGTTATCGCGTCCCTGATGATCAAACTTCAGTTCGCGCAATATTTAAATCAGGTTTTATGCCATTATCTTCTATGCCCTCGCTACCACGACACGATATGCTATTAACATTAAGTACCAAATTAAGAGCCCACGCTAATCACAATTCCTGCCACGCAACTCATTTTTCTACAATTAACCTTACTTTTGACACTTGTAATAGAGTTTAGCTGCTTGACTATGGAATTTGAGTAGTGCGTTTAGTTGATCTATAAGTTGAGGTGACAACACTGAGCAAATGCCGAAACCTCTGATTCGCTGTTGCTTAGTTGACGGCACTGGCGGCGTTACCACGTGACGACGAACTGTCAACCACATTCCAATTTTATTTGTAGTTTTATTGTAGTGCGAGTTTATATGTGCTTAAATTCATTCAAATGAGCATGTACGAAAACGCGTAAAATCAGTGAAATCAGCCCATACAATTGGGATATATTATCAATAATTACTTTAAATATAGCAATAGCTTTCAGAGAGAGACAATACTTTCAAAATGTGCATCAAAATACATCCTTCATTATGAATCTATTGCTAATATATGAAAAATGCGTAATAAAACTTCATGTATACTCTTCTCACAGGCCGCAACACATTTTCTCGCAAAATTTTTCAAATAGTAGTTCTCAAATCGTTTGGTTAATCGAAATAAAATATGCAAATACCTTAAAATCCGCGCTTCACGTATGACCCGACTGTCGCCATTAATTGCTGCGAAACCACTGTCACCACTATCACTGCCGTTCTCACCGACGTTCTCAGGTCCCCAGGGGCCACAGTCTCTTCCAAGGGCTGTCCAGTGCTTCGCTATCGCTGCATTATTTTTTTCTCTGTTGGTCCCGTTGCTTCTACCACTCTCTCTTGCCGCTGTTCTTGCTTTCAATTGACGCCTCCACCCAAGTCATGCTCTATTGAGGTCGCTGGTATTGTTTCTGTCATTGTTACTGTCTGACGCCTCCAAAGTCAGCTGACAATTTTTTTTTTGACCGGGCTCGTTGTTGCTATTATCCTTCTATTTGACATGAGTATTGCATCGTCCCCGGCTAATCCAATCACTGCGACGTCATGAAATGCAGGATGTCCATCGTTGGAGTAGTGGTCCTGCTAACGCCACCACTACCATCGCCTCCCTGTCCCCTCTCTTTCCCACAACAAAGCCTTCAAACCGCCCCTTACCGTCGTCTGCATTCGTCGTTAACATTTTTACTGCTAGAAGGCTGTGAGTCGTATGCGACACCGGAGTAAGAAGACACGGCCGAAACTTTTAACTTCATAAAAACTTCAGTAAACACAGAACCGAAAATGAATTCTTTGATGTCGAAGTGCTTTTTTCATTTCATAGACGCTCGAATGCGCTCGAGAGGAAGGCGCGGAAACTAAAATAAAAGGACCGGGTCATTTCGTTTTGACCTTTACTTTTGCTTTTAAAAAAGGCAGCCTATCTCAGTTCGTTAACTCGAGAACGACAATCCAATATTTGCGGTTCTATTAGCCAGTATTTTACTCTCGCTCATCATATCATTCTTACGGAATATGTATTCATACTTATAAGTTAACAATATAACTGTTATATTTCATTATTTATTGACCTCATATTAACAAAACAAGATTGCTGAGTATATTATAATCATCCGCGAAAAGCCTTTTACAAAATTATTAAAAAGAGTGCTCGAGATTATAGAGGTCTTGAAAGTAATATACTATATACGAAGTAATTTATTGATAACACATCCTCATTTTGTGTACACATATTTTAAGACTTTTGTGCACGTTTTGAGATTTGTATATATATTTCACTGATTTTTCCGTGTATAAATGTGGGCATATTTTGATGATTTTAAGTGCATATCAATTCGCGCTTTAGGTTTAATGAGAGGAATCAACACCTGCGTGTACCAGGTCACGGTTTTTTGATCGATGTTATTTATTCTGTGTACTACTGACCAGATGGGTGTGAACTTCAAGATGTATACGAACGGCCCCAAATACTTTTCGAATACTCGCACGAATCATCTTCAAGAGGATCAAGAGGATAGTTTATGAATGGTCGGGTGTTAGGATGTTATCTTTGAATGAGTCGAAATGAATGCGTTAAGCATTTTGGAAGATTTAATCACAATCGAAATATTCACATATTCATAGCTGAAACCGTGGTTATGAAGGAACTTGGGTTACACAGAAGAACACAGAAGTTACATATCTAAAAGGCTAATAATTCACATTCCACAAAGCTTAAAGTGTCAATACAATATGATATGTATATGCCACACTAAAGGATATCAACGTAGTCCAAATAATTGAATTTGGCACTGTAGTTTGGAAACCTTACTTTGTTAAAGATGTATACCTACTGGGAAACATGGTGAGTCATGAGGTTACTTACAAATGTAAAGAACAGGTCTTACGAACAACGACTGATGAGGCTTGGGCTTCCGTCAAGTACTAGAGGACACTGCGTTGGCAATCATGAAAATTTGAAATCCGTTATGGACATTATAACTTCCATCTTGTAACAATTTTTTTGCTCCAAAAATCCGACGGTTGAAATTAATTATGAAAAAAATTATGATGCTGGAATGAAAATTATGATGTCGAGGTAATATCTACTACAAATTAAGATTTATTTCTAGGTAAACAAGTTGCCGACACCTGGAATCAACTATCTCAAAACCTAGAAACGTCACTTAGCCTGCACGTTTTCGAATTGGCTTAAGATCGGACTTATGATCAACGAGAAGGATCATGGACATCACTGAACCTCAGAGTTAATGATATAACTTCTTATGATTTTATAATAAACACGTATAGTCATATTAATATAAATTATATTGATCAGTTACGACTCATTGTGATATTAGAATACGCGAACCCATCTATATGTGTAAAGCTATTGAATTATGTAAATTCTTTTGGGCTGCATCAGATTATACTGTTGTGTGTATATTACTTTAAAATCAAGTTAAATGAATCGGACTTTATACTACCCTCCTTATTCTCTGCCATTGCCTGCTCTAAGAATGCTTCTGCGTAAGACCCGAAGTTACATTCCCGGTTAAGCCATTAAACTTTACAATGAAGTAATAGAACAGCAGTTCCAAACTATGCGAGCGGCATTCCTTGTGAGGACAACGGAATGAAGTAAATTCGAGTTGGGAAATGCAGCCACAAGATATGCAGAGCTTGTAGGGACCCACAACAATTTATGATCAATATTGCAAAAGAAAAAACTGGGGTTATTCACTGGAAGTGGATATGCTGAAGTGGATTGTGGACTTACATTAAGTGTACCGCAAGTGATCTTCTGACTGAGACATGACAAGCTTAAATATTGAGCTTTGGTACTAGCGCGAATATGCGCTCCTCTTAATGTTCTGGACAAAACTATATGATTGGTGAAACCATTTTGATTTTGAAATAATTATTGTAGATGACCCGATAACATGATCGTGTTACAATAAGAATGAAATAATTTCGTTAAATACAATCCCTATATAATACAGTATGTAATGTAATATATCGTTGAATAAATCAAATTTATCGTGTAAGAAATATTCCCTGCCTATTTTAAGAACATTTTAATCTCTGCCCGTCGACAGTTTTCTGACGACAGTGAATTCTCATCGTACAGAAATTAAGTTCGGACACTCACCTAGTGAGCCACTGATAGTACTAACCGAGGGTTAACCTTTTGTACAGAGACTGGATTCCAGTCACTCGAAACGAGCCAAACGCCCAATACACTCGCGTTATGAAACAGTCGGCACGCGCTGTGTGTCGATGCAGCGCGCGGCGCGGGGCGGCGCGGGGCGGCGTCGGCACGGGGCGTGCGGGAGCGTGCGTCGCCGGGGGCTTTTGTGTGTCAGTGGGCGCTGCGCATTGCGCATTCCCGCGACGCGCGGGGGCGGTGCGGGGGCGGGGACGCCTTGGCACGCGGCCCTCCGCCCTCCGCCCCCTGCCCTCGCCGCCTCCCGCGGCCGCGAGTTACGAGGGCTGTTACACTGCATTATGCCACATTGATGGTTGTCGATGCCAATCGCCCGATGACTGATGGCGGGCACCGGTCTGCGCGGAAACGGGCGTTTCTGATTTGGGTCCGGCGTGCACGCGTTTCGGTCGAGGGGAAAATGTGCTGAAATGTCATAATGACACAACATTCTGTCATCCTATCACTGGCTGAGGGCATTTATCTATTCACTCACTCTCTGATTCTCTCTTCCTCACTTTCTCTCTCTCTCTCTCTCTCTCTCTCTCTCTCTCTCTCTCTCTCTCTCTCACACACACACACACACACACACACACACACACACACACACACACACACACACGCGCGCGCATTCACTCACTCACTCACTCTCTCACTCACACACACCATTTCGAAAGTTTTAATAACATGTCAAATCCGAGCAGGATATTGTAATTTTACATATTCACCAACCGCAAAGATGCGTCCTCAACATTAATATCGTCGTTAATATTCTCTCAGTTCATTTTCGTATACCATGGTCATCAAATTACAAAAATTACTCACGTTCAGGAGAACTCTAAAAGTTGAAGAGGAAATGTGACGATTAACGTAATTGCGTACGATTACTCCAACAACTTTGGTTTTCGTTTTGAACTGCAGTCAAGTGGTTTTGTCATTTAATGGAAGGACTTCAACTCCCAATAAACATTTCTAAAAAAATAATGCTACCGCTTGCATGAATTTCACATTTTTTTAAAATGCTCAATTAAAATAAGTTGCATTCAAATTGCATTTCGTTCTTTGAGCCACACAATGGAACATGGGCTTGTGCTTAAATCGCAGTTAACTTCACTGATAATGTGCAATTAAATGCTCTAGGGTTTGTTTGAATGTAGTAAATGACTTTCATGATGATTATGACTTTACAAACTGCTAAATTCGGTAATTAGTATTTTTTAATATGAATACCTCATTCTGCTTAATAAAGACAGCGCCTAATGATTAAAATGTGGATCAGAGTATTATTTTTGCACGTTGTGCTGAATTCATCTTACGACACCCAAAGAGAACAACTCGGCGTTAAGTGTCTGTCATGCATGCGTGAGTAATCCCTCTCACCTGAAATTAGAATGAATTTGGTAGTAACACGAAAGCCCCTTGTTCGTTAGTCGGGCGAAAAGAGGATGCACTTGTCGATGTGTATACCGTTTTGCCGCTAAGCCCCTCTGAACGAAATCATTAATAACAATTATGGTAATAATAAAATAATAATTCGAATGTTAATATTAATAATAATAAATTTTCAAAATTGAACGTAGTATTTCTCGTTTAGAAGATTTAAAATCAAGGAACGGCACATACCTATGGGGAACAAGGGAGTAAAATGAAATTATAACACAGTAAGACTTCTGGCGAATCAGATGTTACTGTCTTCTCTTATTCACATTTTGTAGCTCAAATATGAGTCTCTCTTTGTTGCCTCTGAAAACTCGCGGTGCCGGAGCCTGCAATGTATGTCTGGTCATGACGTCTCTATTGTTCTATGCAAGAACAATCGGAAACTTCATGGTCACACACACACACACACACACACACACACACACACACACACACCTCCGCCGCTTTTTCTTTGCCCCGATGCTCTGTCTGTCTTTTGTCGATCCTCACTGATATTCGTTCTCCCTTGACCCTCTACCATTTGGAAACCAGTAGAGCTTCACTTCCAATTATGACACAGTAATGGAGATCTCGTAGATTGCGGTAATGCCAGGCGGAACTCTGCATTTCGAAGAGCGCGAAAAACGAGCTGAAACTTGGATAACGTACGCATTGTCCGTGTCGCTTTATAGGGCTTCTGGCGAAATCGAAACTGGCCGAACAAAATAAGATGAGGATTTCTGGCTCTGTAGATGCACACTGGTTCCTCTCTGCCCCGAGCAGATTTCAGCATTCCTGCCATGCAGTAAACCTAACAAGCGAAGATGTGTTGAAGACCGTGTTATCAACTTCTCCGCTACTTTATCCCATTGCTTATCTCCGTCACTCTCGCTCGTTAATCTTTTTATCTCTCTGACGCTTTGCGCCGTTCTCTGTTCCTCTGTCGTCCTTATTATCTTTTGTTGACACTCGCTTAATTCTGCGTACCGTCGTCCCTTGCCCTGCGTTGTTTTCGTTTCCCCTCCGTCACGTCACCCTAGTCCATTACCGCCCTTCTTTAAAAACAGATGCTGCGTGTCTTCCGTCTTCTCTCCTTGGAGAATTGCTTCCATGCGGTGACGTATCTTGGCTGGAAGCTCATCGCGTGCACGTGCTTTGCGCTACTTTAATTTGCCGAGTGGTGAAACCGCTCTGGTGTTTATATTTAAAGCCGAAGTGTTTTCAGTCTGAACACACGATTCCGGTTAGATTGGGCACAAGCCGGGTTTTGAGGCTGCAGAATTTGATATCGGGCATCGGAGAGGATACATTTGTCGAAATGATGTGACATCTTGCAGATAGCTTATCTCGATATTTGGAAGTCGAATAGCTATATCTCTACACAAAATGAACCTACATACAGTGCAGTTGAGATTCGTTAAATGAAGTACCGGCAGGACGAATGTGTTGATTAGTAGTCCACTTGGAGATGGATAAAGACACGATGGTATAGAGTTAATAAGTGTAAACGCTGTATCTGCTTAATCGGTTACTAAAATGTCTGTTATACTTGTGTGATAGGACAAAAAAGGTCATATTTACGTATACATATTGATATGATATCTTTCAACTTCACTTCTTGATCACAAGTTTTTTCAACTGACTATTCTTATGTCATCGTTCGCTGTTGTGTAATAGTACTAGCTTGGTAGTCAAGCTAATGTCAAAGACCGTACGTTCGAATTCGGCACCAACAAGTGAGACGAAGTGCTCGTCATTATTTAGAGGAAAAATAAAGCCTAATTTTATGTCCCAAGCAACATAAAAATCATCAAGTTGTTGGCAGCGTTTTGCGGTCTGCTCCGTCAGGCAATGATTTCAAAAAGTGTTAGAAGGAAGAACGCACTTTACGTCCTGAATTCTATCAATTTGAACACACCGTTAATGTCTAAATTGAATTATAGTTCTTAGTGTTCTTGTTTCTAGTTAAATAATGCTCATTTTCAACGTGGCTGACGAGTTTTGCGCTTGGTTGTCGCAGGTCGTGGGGCCCGGCTCGATCTGATGGCCAGCGGCAGCAGCAGCAGCAACGCGTTAGCGGTGGCGCGGCGGCGGCGGCGGCAGCAGCCGGAGCAGCTGGCGGCGGGTGCGGCGGTGGCGGCGGCGGCGCGGCGGCGCGGCGCGCGCAAGCGCGGGCCAGCGGGCGGCGGGCGCCCATCTGCGGGCAGTGGCGCCCACTGCGCGGCCACCCTGCCATGAGCTTGCGCCAATGGTGGCTCAGTAAGGCTTGGCGACACCTCCTACTCTTCTCCTGCTCAACTCTTCTCTGCGAGCGCAGCGGAGGCACGGCACCCCGCCCACGAGCTGGTAGCAGTAGCAGCCAGCGGCAGCGGGCGGCGGACGCCAACGGCAGCGGCAGCGAAGCAGCGGCGGTAGCAGCAGCGACCACCGCGTCTGCCAACGGCAACGGGAGCCCCACGGGCCCCTGCAGCAGCGGCAGCAGCAGCGGCGGAGGTAGCGGCTGCAGCAGCGGCAGCTTTCATCTCAACAATAACGCGTGTGACCCTTCACCCGGCGACCTGGCGCTACTCGCAAAACTGGAGGAGGCCAACAGGTGAGAGGCTGCCTCTGGCTGGCGCCGAACGGCGCCTCTGCGTCTCGCTGTCTTCTTCTAACGCTCGAATCTCGATTACTCCTAATACATGATATCTCCACCTTTTTTTTATTTTCCTTCACACTTCCTAATAAATCACATTTCCTCAATAAATCGAATAGAATAGAACTAAGACCACCATAAAAAATATTGTTGTTTTCTGGACATAACGTTCAATCTCTAGGGTTCTGGAGACTGAAATGCAGAAGCTGATGGGCGTTATTGGCTTGTGATCTGGTTCTTGAAATCACAGGCAAAACTGGGAGAAGTGTATACAGTGCTGTTGACTAGGACACCCTAGGTTCGAGTCCCGACGGGGGCAGGATTTTCGATCCTAGCTGGATAGTTAGGTCGAGTTCATTCGCTGTCTGGAGAAGTTTTAGCGGCCGGCTGCTCTGATCAGTAGTTTTCCGTGATTTCTCCAACGCACTTTCACTACACTACCAAACATGTTGGGAGACTGGTCGAGATCTGAGAGCTTGTCCAGGCTGGGGAGATACCTGGTTTGGGAAAACCCCGCTAGCCGACGGTAGTTCGGCGCCGGATTTCACCATCCAATGTGGGAAGATCACCGTCACATCCTGAGAAAAATACCTGCCCTACACTTACGAGTAATTGACGCGCCCGAAATCAATCAAGAACTTGAAATATACTCTTATCATTTCCGAAATATATTTTCTGCCTATCTGTAGAATGTGTTTACGCGTGACGCGACAAAAATGTCGCTAATTATACGTTTCACATGTACATTGATCTCATACGTCGAATGGACACTGCAGATGCTGTTACCACAGTACACTAAGAAGCAAACGGCGATGTCATTGAATTACCGTCACTAACCCTCCGACATATGTCTGTCCCTATTTCTTGAACAAACGTAATGATTCATTACATACCTTGCGAACTAATGTGATGTTCGTATTATCAGTTCGTTTAAGCCATTTTAAAGAGTGTTCAATGTAGTTCAACTAATCCTCGTCCCCTGACAGTGCATCGGAGCGAACTGGGTCCCTCAAAATTCTACGCCTTTACCCTGGGCCGCGAAGTCCGTTAACAAGTTGTGGGGATACATTGTTGCCAAATTGGAAAGGTGTGGTAGAATATACACGTCTAGAAAATAGAAATTAGGAATCGCGGGTTTGAAACAGTCTATAATAACGGGATGATTCGAAAATATCATCTGCAATGTTGGCTGTTCTTTCAGCGATGAAAACTTTGCCTTTTTGAGCAAGGAGTCTATTTCGTATATTTGTTCTGTAACAACGTAAATAAGATCACTTAAAAAAATACATTCTAATTAATTTTCTTTTTAATGAAGTTCGCCTTGAAGGGTCATCCCAGTACACCTGGCTGTCTGGTGGGTTGCCTACTTTCAAGGCTGCTTTTCATTGACATTACTAGGGGCGGATTTTGATGATCTAACACATTGTTAAAATGATCAATAAAATGCCTTTAAAATGCTTAAAAAGTGCTCTAAAAACAAAAAAAAAAATGACGTTCAAAATTTGATCAAAACCACTTTAGATGAACAACTCAAGCTGTTGGGTATGTTACTGATTTAATCGAGGCTTCTTCCTTTGCCTTCAAATGAACTCAGCTTGCAAACGTTTGGTTTAGACTGTTTTTTAAAAGAAAATCTCTTTCTTTCTTTATCGCGAAATCGGTGGAACTGGCAATGGCGCCGATAGGCGTCACAGTAACGTTAGATTACATAGTACTCACGCCGGGGACATTACAACACATGAGCGGATAAATTGAATACTCAGCAATTCTGTGGTGAACATTTATTGCACCTCGTAAAAATTGTTTGAAGCAAGTACCATTCAAATTATATTAAACTCATTTTAATGCATTTTTCACTTATTTCATTGACGTAAAAATTAAAAAATGACATGTTGGCCGAAATCGACGAAAAAAGAAAACAATGACATATAAAAATGAGCTATTTCGTTTTGTTATAACATAAAATGAATTTCTGTACTAAACGGCATTGTTCTAAAGTGAATATACAATAAATTACTTTTCATTAAAATTCGCCCCCTAGTCTTGACAAGCAAGAGCTCTGAAGAAACATCGCTTACTCTACACAAACGTTGAGTCCAGAATTTGAATCCCGACGGTGGTGGATTTTCAACACTATCTAGGTCGTATGCAGTCACTATCTGGAGGAGAATGCTCGTGGCCGGCAGACCTGATCGGTAGTTTTCCGTACTTTATCCAGTCAATCCCTCACGAATGCCGTAACAGTGGCGTAACAAGCGGTGCAGGGACCGCGCGCGAGTATCCCTTCCCCTTGCTTCTTCTCGCGTCTCTCCTCACACACGCTTCGTACACGTATGTGTACTACATTACAATGCCTGTCGGGAGCTTAGAGCTGGTCCCTGCTGGAGCAGTGTCCCAATGGTGGGAGATACCTGGTTAGAAAAACACGCAGACCGACGAGTAGATGGCTGCTAGTACTCGCGTTCCAGCGGGGGAGGACAACGGCCTCTTTCCGGACAATGAAGTATACTGCACGGGACTAACGCCCTTGTAGCCGAAGAACGTGATAGCCTTCCACGTCCAATTTTCTTTCTAGCTGAAATTGCATATATGCGGCCAAGCCACCCCTCACAATTAAGAAGCAGTTTTTCACGCCTTGGATACGAATCTTCTTTAGTTGTGGCTACGAGGGGGGGGGAGGGACCCCTTCTACGGAACATTCGTGTTTAATTCACTGGATACTGCTCCAAAGAGGATAGTTGATTTTCGGCGTCAGTTTTCGTGTACGAAAAAAAAGGTTATATAATATAATAATAATGAAATATTGATATTATAAAATAATGGTAATGCTAGTAGAGAAAATGGACGATAGAACTCAATTCTAACCTCCAATTATCCGAAAAGATTCGGGGAGAAAATCTGTACGCAATGAACCATCACATATAATTTAATTTGTGGTGTCCTTTTCTTTATATAAATCGTACAGTCTTTAGTTTTCTACGCCTTATGTCAATTAACTTAAATTTGTGAAATAAGTTCATTTTTCTCTACGACTGATGTCTTTTTTGCTTAATTACTGTTTTATCCAATCATTCGAATTTCCTTATATCCACGAAATGTGCATGATCTAAAGATATCAATATTGTATGTAGTATATACTACATTTTTTACACTAACGATGTGCTTTTAAGTTTGTAGTTCGTTTGTGATAGGGTATAGAATGCTGTCGCTATTATTTCTGCTTCCCGTGCTTCCCTTCAATTTCCTTCCACGGCGCTCATTTTTATTTATTTTGGCGTCACAATTAATTTTGTTATTGGTAACAGTTCTTCCTCTCACTTCCCATAAAACCATACCAATCATCTATAAGTAACAAGAGGGACGTGGTCCACATAAAGCTACAGATATACAAATGCAAGAGAAAGAGAGTCCAGTAAAAATTACGCGAATACAAGAAAAGAATGCGACAAGAGTTGTATGTTAGTAGGAGAGGGAAGGAGGACTCCCACACCCGTTCGCATTGGCTTATCATCGTAGCCGCGTGTCGCGCGGCGCCGCGCCGTGCGTCACCGTAAGGCATTGTGCGGTGTGATGTCGAGCGTTTCATGTCGTATAACGTGCGCCGCCGAGTGAGGTAGTATTCGGGCTCCGCCCCCCTCCTCCTGCGCTCCCTGCTCGCACCATTAGGCATCGCGGCGAACAATACACTACCACGAATGTTCCCTTCTCATGCCCATCTCCTCAATAATCGTTACCGATTAGAAGTAATTGATTCACGGTGGTTTGTAAATAAATGCTTTCGCTGTTGATAAGATAAGATGAGATGAGAAAAGACTTGGCACTGTCTCCTTTTTGACTGTGAGCTGTGCTCGTGTACGTTGGTTGCCAGTAAAACACTGTAATTCTCATTCCGGCAGATGTGTTCGCTGTTTCAGTATTTGGAAAGTAACTTGAGAACTTATTTGCGAATGTTTAATGTTCAGTATTATATTCGAATAACATGAGTGAAAAACTGTCTGTTAACTATTTTCACTCCAACCTGCAACCTTTCTTCCAAGTTCGCTCTTTATTACCAAAAAATAATTTATAAAAGTTCAAACATTTCAATTAAGATTTTCCATTATGTACACTAATGATTTAGGTCATTTGTATCATCCTCTATCAAATTCTATTAATTTAAGGTGAATTTCTCCAAAGGATACTTTGTGAACATATTTCTTTTGTAAATTGAATTTCATTTATAAAACTTCTGTTAATGGAAATAATAATTTTATAGGCTCATTGAGGCTGACTCCAAGTCCCTCAATTCCTTGTCAGGGAATAGTGGGCATTCCCGCAAAAGCTCAGACACATCCCAAATCTCTCTCACCTCTGGTAAGTATTGTTTTAAACATTTCTTTCTTTCTTTGTTCTTACATACTTGAATTAAGATGTTTTAATCAGTTATATATTTGTACATAACATTCATTCTTTGTCTTCAGAAGTTAGGTTTTAAAAATGTTAATAATAATAATAATAATAATAATAATAATAATAATAATAATAATAAAAATAAAAATAATAATAAAAATAATAATAATAAAAATATTAATACAATATATTACATTTTATATAGTTATATATATGTTATTTACACCTCTATTTGTAAGATGACTCATAACTTCAACAAAAATTTTATTTTGTTTAACAGCCAATTCAAAAATCAGATATTTTTAGTTTGTATATAAATTCTCTTTTTTTACACAAAACATCTATATTTTATATCAACATTTTTTATAATTTTTAATCTCATAATTTGTTTATTTTAAATTTTAGCATAAGATTGAAAATATTAAAAAATATAAATTATATTCAATGTTTTCAGGCACAAGTTTCAGTCAGGAGAGAACTGAAGATGGGGAGGAAGATGCATGGACGGTCTGGGGACGAATCTCTAATGACTGGGACACATTTTGGAAGAAACGTAACCAGTTTGTTAGGGTAAATATAACAGATCATAAGCTTGTAACTCACAAAATCACTTGTAACACAAATTGCTTCAAATATTGAGATAGTTGATATTAGAAATATATCTTAGAGCCGCAGTGAAGGTTTTAAAAATCGTAAAGATCCTCAAAGATAGATTTGACATTTTTAGACATGCTTAAAAACAATTTGTCTTACCCCAAGTATTTGCTATTTATTAATGTCTATAACATTATTGTTAAAGATTATTGTTTAATCTAAGAAAAATCTAATAAAATCTTGATTTACAGGATTTGGTCCGAAAAGGCATCCCTCATCACTTTCGAGGGATTGTCTGGCAGCTATTGTGTGGGGCCCATGATTCTCCTGTCAAGAAACAATATGCAGACTACATTAAAGCAACTTCAGCATACGAAAAGGTATTGCCAGTTTAAAATATGTTATTGATGAATTTCACACTTCATGAAATCCATCCACTTCTAGAAGAGAATGATGTCTCATGATTCTCCTGTGATCATTTTATTTTGTTATAAACTAGTAAGTTTCTAAGTAGAGTATGTTAATGGTAATGAAATGTGTTCTGCTGTTTACAGGTGATAAGACGAGACATAGCTAGAACTTACCCAGAACATGATTTTTTCAAAGAAAAAGATGGCCTGGGACAAGAAAGTCTCTTTAATGTCATGAAGGCATATTCTCTCCATGATCGTGAAGTGGGATATTGCCAAGGATCAGGTTTTATTGTTGGTCTTTTACTTATGCAGGTGAGTTCAGAGAAAAAGTTAAAACTTGAATCTGACTCGGAATTTCTATCCCGAGTAGTTAATATGGCAAATCGTAAATGTTGTATTTAAGAGAAATTGATATCTGATTGTTAATTTTAATAAGATACAATTATGATTCATTATTTGTGTGAACTGTGTAAATTTTATATCAGAAAATGCTTGCAATTTTTACAGATGCCAGAAGAGGAAGCATTTGCTGTTTTGGTAAAGTTGATGCAAGAATATCGAATGAGGGATATGTTTAAACCAACAATGGCAGAATTAGGTTTATGTATGTACCAACTTGAGAATCTTGTCCAAGTGAGTAAAAATGTACAATATGTTTTTGATGTAACAATGAAAATAAAGGCTTCTTCTTCACCACCACTTTAGATAACTAGGTAAAATTAAAATTAAAATCTTTTTGTTTTTCCAATTGCAGGAACTGATTCCAGACCTGCATCTTCACTTCCAATCACAGAGCTTCCACACTAGCATGTATGCCAGCAGTTGGTTCCTAACACTTTTCACATCTGCCTTCCCCTTGCCAGTAGCTTGCAGGTTTGTTTGTTTGTTTGTTTTTTTATATGTTTTATTTTATTTGCAGTTAATTAAGATCTGTTATGATGAAGTAATGCAGTACTGTCCAGTGTACATTATTTGCCCTTCTCAAAAGTAATAATGTGTTTCTTAATGCAATTTAGTTTTGCTGATAAAAAGCTGCTTCATACAGCAGAAGTGTTTGTTTTGAATTACTGCTTTAAAATTATTAAAAATAAAATACTTCTCTTGGGATCTGAAGGCATTGCTCAATAGGATTTATTATTTTATAAAAGATATTAAGAAGATTTACCTCTATCGTGCATTTCATTTTGACAGTAAATATGTTCAGTATATACAAATATTAATTTAGTACTAGCATGCTCATTATGTATCTTTGCAAATATTACGCTCGTTGGATGTTGATGAAACATAAACTAGAGGCACAATGTTCATGTTCCATTTCAGAATAATGGACGTCTTCTTATCGGAAGGAATGGATGTAATTTTTAAAGTAGCTTTGGCGCTTCTGACAATGGGAAAAAGTGAACTTCTGTGTTTAGACATGGAAGGAATGCTCAAGGTAAGTTTTTAAAATCTGTTTTTGAGAAATTCATTTTGTAGCTTGAAGTGAAGCTTGAGGTTTGCTGGTTAGTAGATTAAAAGAGTATTGGAGTGTATTGTGTCCAAGAATACTAATGTGTTTCTTCTTTGTTACTTTTTTATATCATTATTATTTTGCTTTCTATTTTAGGTTTGTTAAATAGATATATTTATGTCTTGAATGTCAAAAAATAGATATAAGAAACAAAATAGTGATAAAATCTTTCTTTTTCACAAATTTTTTTGGTCTCATATTAGTAAAAAATTGTCAAATTTCATTATAAACAGTATTTATAATAATAATAATAATAATAATAATAATAATAATAATAATAATAATAATAATAATAATAATTGTTGTTACACATGCGTAGAGAGTGTCCTAACTGTAATTGTTATTGTTGTTATTGTTATTATTATTATTATTATTATTATTATTATTATTGTTATTAGTATTAGTATTATTTCTATTGATATTGAGCGCATTTTATAATTATTAAATTGTACACTTAAAAGCCTTAATATATAACTATTTCTTTAATTAATAATTAATTTGAGCATGTTCTGGAACCAAAAATTCCAAAAATCAAGCACTAATTAAACATGTCACTTATTAAATCAATAAATAATTTTTAAACAATGTTTTGGGAAATGGTGGCCCCTCATCAGGTCATCTAAAAATAATAATAATAACCCAAACTGGTAGTATAAGGTAACACAAATTGTTTCAGTGCACCAAATATAAAAACGTGTAGTACACTTACTTTAGTTTTTAAAATGAGTTGTGTTTTCTTTTGTAATAATGTCCTAAACATTTTATATGAGCATTTAGATATTTAGTATAATATACAGTCCAATATTCTGGACATAGCATTACGATGGCAATGAATCAATTCATGCAATAGCCCGCAATAGCAATATATTGCCAATTTTTATTGTTGTTATCATTATTATTATTATTATTTATTATTATTATTATTTATTATTATTTATTTATTGTTATTATTTATTTATTGTTATTATTTATTATTATTATTATTATTATTATTATTATTATTATTATTATTATTATTATTTATTTTTAGATGACCTGAAGATGGGGACAGGCAGGGTGTAGTCAAGACAAGGGACAGGTTAGACAGGATGAGGCAAGGTGGAAGGGGAGAGAATAGGGTGAAGGGGCAGAGAAGAGAAGGAAAGCAAGTGGGCAAAGCACAGAGGGAAGAAGAATGTGGCATGACAGGGATATAAAGAAAAATCATCCATTTTACTCTATTAATAGGATACATTCCTTTACCAGTCAAAAGAAATTATTATTATTACGACCTACAGGGTTACTTGATTTAGCATTATCAAGTAATTATGAAGTAAGAATAATACTAAATTTGTTGTATGGTTGTAAATCTTAATAATGTCTTGCTTGGTTGCAGTTCTTGCAGAAGGAACTCCCAACAAAAGCAGGAACTGACCCTGATGGTATGATGCTGTTGGCCTACAACATGAAATTAAATCCTAAGCGTATGAAAAAACTTGAAAAAGATTATACAGTTATGAAGACTAAAGAACAAGAAGTAACTGTGGAATTAAGGGTAAACAAACAACACCTTTTAACTCTGAATGAAGCATATTATTTAAAGTTAAATCTCACCTTCCATTTCATTGTTATTCCTTTCTCTTTCAAAATAGTAATTAAGAAATTGCTTTCATTTGTGATTATTACTTTTCTGCTGTTTGGTTACTTACAAGTCATGTTAATTAAGTAAATGTATTTATAACACTTAATTTACTAGATATTTCTTCAAAATTTGAATTTTGTAAGGAAGTACTCCAGTGGTATTTACAGAAACTTAACTGTTTCTATTATGTAAATTGAAATGTTAATATCAGATAGCAGATTCAATACTTTTTCACCTTATAAACAATTTCATCCTTTTTTTTATTTCTAGCGCTTACGAACAGAAAACCGTTTGTTACGTCAACGTGTTGAGTTGCTGGAAGCTGAATCAAGTGAGTTAGCTGATCGTTTAGTTCGTGGGCAAGTATCTCGAGCCGAAGAAGAAGAAACTACATTTGTTGTTCAACGTGAATTAGCTGCTCTTCGTCATACTCATTTAGAGACATCTCATCAGTTAGAAATGGCAAAAGAGGAAATTCGTAGTCTATCATTGTTAATGGAGGAAACTGTAAGTTTATACTTAATAGTTTGTATTTTTATAGCATAGCATAGGACCTACTGTTAATTACAAAGTTTTATTATTAAAACAGAAAACTAATTCATTGAAAAAAATCTTAGTTCTTTATAAAATCTTAATAAAAATGTTTATTTCACCACATGGTCACAGTAGGTAGTTTAACAATTACATAGGAATACATTTCAAGAATATCAACTAACATTGCAAACTCATAGCTAATAAGCACAATTTAATTGCTATAAATTTTGATTTGACTGTTCAAGGAATTGAATGCCCAAGTTCGGAGTTGAACCCAGATCTCCTGGTACATGTTCAACTGGCTGTAAAGTTAATTTCCCACCTCTAGCATTCAGTTCTTTGAACAGTCAAAACATAATTTTAATAAAAAAAATTGTTACATTTAAAACTGAAAACAGACACCTTTTTTTAATGCTTGTATTCCCATTGCCACAAAAACCAGGCAGTTAGCTTCATCAGTGTTTTTTTTTTTTTTCGTATCTCAAATTCTTATATTGCAAATTTTATTTTGTCAGTGTCTCAATTAAGTTCTCTAGCTATATGATTTACCAGCATAGCAATATATGCATGAGCAGGTGAGAAGACAATGAGAGCATGCGATGTGTGGTCAATTTTAGTCAGAAATATACAGGCTAAAATATGATGTTAGAAAAATTGGCAAGAAAATCATAAATTAAATTTCTCTTAAAACAGGATATGTTGATGAATTTTTAATGTCATCATTTTTAATAATATAATTTCACAAGTCCAATAATGTTGCCTCAAAAATCACTGGGATGAAATCGTGCTCCAACCCACTTTAAATATTAATGAATTACATTTTCTTTTTCTTTAATGCTTATTTGTACTTTCTCGCATTCAATGTAGGTATTTTCCCTGATCCTTGTTTTGTATGAAACAGTAAACTTACTTAAATGTAAAACATTTGTTAATATTGTGCGCTAGATAATAGAGCAAAGTTCTGTTTTCTTTTCATTAATAAAAAAAGTTTTTTGTTAGTGGTCTGAACCACTAACAGATCTAGGGCCGGGGAGTGGCCATGGGAACCATGGCCCCCCTCAAAAGGCCAAGAATTTTAATTTTCCTTCCATTATTTAGCAAAATTGATTTAAATATTTATTTATGTTTGAGTTTTGTAATTATTTAAACAAAATTTATTGTACAGTATCATATGTACAGTATGTAAAAAATATACAATATAATAACAAATATGTGTATTATTTAACAAAAATTTATAATGGGCCCCTCCAAAATGATCAGCTGGATCTGCCCCTGGTCTGAACTGTGTATATGTATTTTGTAAGCTATTTTTTTAAATATCATTGTTACTTTATACATACAAAATTAATTGTCTATGTGTTAATTAATGTATTTTCTTTATACATCTTCAGCATTCATCAAGACAATCCTCTCTCGAAGAAATCTCCCATAAAAGAGAGCTGTTAAGTCAAAAAGAAGAGTTAATTGAATGTTTGCAACAGGAACTTGTCAAAGTACGTTTACGGGAAGCAGAAAATGATGCTCTTATAAGAGATCTCCGTTCACGTATTCAAGAATTAGAAGAGGTGAGAGAATATTTTGTAAGAAAATCATGTTTAATTTCTTAAATCACTAAGCCACCTGAAAGCACAATGTTTAAAAATAGTATGTATTTTGATATGATCACTAATATAAAAGTGATGTTCCACATAAACTTTTGAATCACTGGCGTGACAGGTTGCCAATTTGCTAATAATATTTTGAGTGGCTGTGGGGGTTGCAAGTCAATATGTATCCTCCAAGTTAGTTGTGCCTATGACCGTGATACCCTAGGTTTCAAGTCCCAGCAGAGGCAGGATTTTTGACACAAGCAATAGTTAGGCCAAATTCAGTCGCTGACTGGATGTAATTTCTGTTCTGATTCATAGTTTTCCGTGGTTTCTTCGATCAACATCACACGAATGCCAGATCAGTACCCTATGAACAGGGCCATGGACTGCGCATGATCTTTCTTTCTTTTTGTCATGTCCTCCCCCCTTACTTACACACACTGACAAGAACTATAGTACCAAACATGTTGGGAGCTTAGAGCTTGTCCTGACTGGGGCTATGCCTTGCTGGTGGGAGATACTTGTTGATCTTCGGAGTTGGAACACTAACAAGCTGATCAAGGCTATTGTTACAACAAAAGTTTAATGCAACCTGCAATACATTTATGTATTAAGGGATTGTTTACAGTGGCATGGACAATGAACTGGTCGGAGGCAGAAGGGCTGGAACAGGGACAGAGAGGGTTGGGGTGGGGTGGAGCAGAGAGCAGGACGGGGGCAAGGTGGTGAAAGAAGTGTGGTGGAAAATAGGTGAAATGAAGTGAAGTGGAGTAGGACGGGATGACACCAATGGAACGAAGTGAGCAGGAAGGAGCAGAAGGGTCTGAGGAGAGGGTACAAATACAATTAGTTCCATTTTACATTACAGATATATTTCATTTCTTTCCCTGACTATTAAATGATTGTGATGTGATAAATAAATGCATGGTAGTTCTCAACATTTTTAATTTGTAATATATTTCAAATTTTCATGCTATTTATTATAGGATAAGAAGACCCTCAGGGAGACTACGCCTGATAATTCAGTAGCTCACCTTCAAGAAGAACTTATTGCAGTCAAATTGCGTGAAGCAGAAGCCAATCTCTCATTGAAAGACTTGCGCCAGAGAGTTGGGGAACTCAGTGCACAGTGGCAACGTCACCTTCAGGTGTGTATTTTCCAGTTGATCCTTTATGAAAAATAAGCTTAGGACTTGTATCTCTTACATATTCTTGAAAAATACATATTTAAAAAGTCTTAGTAATGTTATGTGTTTATTTTTGTGAATGATCAACATAATCGACAATGGATAATGGTAGCATGAAATTAAACATTTTCTGTTGTGTATGAAAATTTTATCCGTATTACTACTTTCCTAAGCATGCAGAAAGTGAAGCCACATTGAAGGTATCTATGGTTTGGCATACCCAGGAACTGAGGAAAAGTCCGAAAACAATTTCTCAGTTTGATTTTCATTGAAAAGTGCAAATATGTGATTGTGTTAAATCTCTTACTTTGTGTACTGACTCAGTTCTCATACTCAGTGCATCACTGGTTGCCTTTGCAAATATTTAGCGAATTGAGATTTAGTGGATACCATATATTTGGTGGTGAATAGCCTCTCTATTCTATATTGTTACAGTATTTGTGAAAATGATTTTTGTTAAAATATTTGTAATTTACAGCAGTGGTATACTTGATCATTTTATTTGTTGTTCTTGAGCAAGAGTGAGAGAGTGTGTGTGCTACATTGTGGAAAATCATTATGTGTGGTTTCTTGCTGCTGCAGGCCACTAGTTTGTTACAATTTGTCATTGTATTGTTGGAAGCAGAACTTGTGAAAACATTCACTCATTATCTGATTTGTTTCGAACAATAAATTCCATTTTGGGAAAAATTTAACATTTAATAAAAATAATAGATTTGCAGTAGAATGGTTTACTTCAATGGATTGTAAAAGAGCAGAAAGCATTGAAAGTGCTACGTAACTGAAATAGAGAGTTAATCTGCCATAATTTCATAGGAACATCGTGTTGAGGCAGCTCCTGCTCCTGACAGTACACCTAAAAAACTACTATTCTGGGAAAGCCGCAATAATGAAGCACAACGTTTAGAAGAGGAATTAATGACAACTCGTATAAGAGAAATGGAAGTACTAACTGAAGTGAAAGAACTGCGCTTGAAAGTGATGGAGCTTGAAACGCAGGTAAATATAATTTAGTTTATTTGATATATTGGTTGTGGTTCACATATTTATGTGCAAAATCAAATTTATCTAAATAATTTATCTTTGTGCTCAGGTGCAGGTGAGCACAAATCAGTTGCGTCGCCAAGATGAGGAAAATAAAAATCTTCGTGAAGAATTAGAAGCAGCTCAGAATCGGGAGAGAGAAAATCAGAGTAAATTGCGAGAGGAGCAACATCGGTATGCGGATCTTGAATCAAAGGTGGGGCAGTAACATTTTACTCTGTAAATAGATGATAGTTAATAAAATTATAACTTTTTTATTAATCCTAAAATGTTATTTTCAGATGAAGGATGAATTAATGATGGCTCGCATTCGAGATGCTGAACATACTCAATGTGTGGCTGAATTGACTCAAAAAATATCAATTTTGGAATTGAAGGTGTGTTTTTTTCACTGCGCTGAAATACACCTTAATAATAGCATATAATTGTATATTGATCAGTACATAGATACATACCGACTCTCTCTTAGAAAGATCCTGCTTGTTTCATGGAGTGCATATTTTCCAAAGCTGTTCAGGAAGGTGTAGAAAATATGCAATTTGACTATCTTGAGGAAAATAGATAATAACAGTTTATTGCAAGAGTACATGTTTTGAAAACGAGCAATGTTAGGAGTGAGTTTTCAAATTTGTGTGAATGCAATGAAGGAACATTATAAACAAGTTGCATATGCTTTTTTTTTGTATAAAAGGATTATAAATTTATGAGAGTATCAAACTTAATTTTGCGAAACAACTTTTTTGTGACTTCTTGTCTAAGTGCGAGAAAACAATGGTTGGTTGTTCTGTTCACCTTAACCTCCCCACAATTCTCTCGCTGCAATTGGCTGAATGTGTGATGACACAATCATTTGTGCCATAAATGCTAATAAATCGTCATTTGTGCAATAAAATGTCTGATAATGAATGATTACTTGCTACAGAAAAGGTCATTTATAATGCTGGTGTCCAAAAAAATATAATACAACATTTTGGTCCTGAATGAATTTCGTATTTGTGTGGGACCCTTTTCTTTAACAATGGATTTATGACTTTCAGTAGAACATTTTCCAAAAATATTTTTATCTGTACATTCTTTTTATACAGAGAAGTAATTTTAACCTTAAATGTGGTTTTGAAATACAATTCCTGTTCAATATTAATAATTATTTTGTCACTAATTTATGTAGACCTTCAGCTTTTATATTATTACAGCTGCACTTACATGAAGAAGATTTATTTTAGTATTTTTTCTAATTGATGAAGTTAATTGGTTCACACTGACAATTCATCTTATTTACATGATATATTTGTGTGTTTTACACTCTTAAGCAGTCTATTAATGATTTAATAAGTAGTTAATAGTTCAGTGTTCTTCTAAATTTTGTATGCTTTTCATTACAGGACATTGATTTACTTTTTACTTTTGAAATCATGTTTGTCTCAAAAGAGAAATGAAAGTTTTGATTCTTATTTAAAAAGTTATTTAAAAATTGTGACTTTAAAGACCAAAGATCATAGAAAATACGAATATCACAAAGACAATGTGAATACAAGACGTTGTTTCATTCTGATTGTAGAATGAAGAAATGGTTGCTGAGGGAGAGCTTCGCAGTAATCTTGATGACAGTGAGAAAGTGCGAGAGTTGCAGGACAAGGTTGCAGATTTGAAGGCAGAGGTGAGAATATTCAATATACCTCTAGAAAATATTAAAATAGCTACTACTTTCTGTGTACAATTTCACATTTTACCTCAGGTTCTGTATAAAAGTATAATTTGCTTACTTCTGCACTTTTGCACTTTTTGAGAACCCACTTATTTAATGCTTCATACTTGAGACTTTATTTTTTATACCTTTTTAAACTCTCATTCAGAAATTTACTTGATTATATGTTGCATTCTTTATCTCAGATTTCAAAAATCAGAAAACATTTCTTTAATTTTATTATGTATTAATTGTTGGGTAGTATTCTGTAAAATGTACATTTCAAGAAAAATATTGCTAACATGACTTATTTTTATCAACAAATTGACTGGGTGAATATAGATCAACTACAACATCGTTGTTTTCTGGGCTCAAGTTTTCCTTCTTTTTAATTTCTATCAGATACACAGAGATATGCCAAAATGCACTTTCACAAGTGCATTATCGTGCAATATTTTTATCAGGGAAGAATATTTACATTATAATTGAGTAAATTTTCTGTAGTTATTTTTATTATGTTTGTGTAATAATTAATAACACAGCCTGCAGTTCTTTACTGTCGATATACTGTATTATAATTTTGTACAGATTAGTATTATAAATAGAATAAATGTATGGATGACGTGAATGAGTGTGTATTTGATTTTTTCTGCTCAACATGCAGATTTTTTACGTTGTGTGTGGATTATGTACTGCCTGATTATTGAGGCAAAATTATTTTCAATATAAAATTAAAATTTAAAATTTAGTCTTTTAATTATGGTTTTGAATTTCTCTGACAATCTGTATATTCTTCATTAAAGATTTGTTTCATGTCAAATGTCAAAACACAATATGCTTTATTTCTACTTTTAATTGGGTAACATTAAAAAAAATTGTCATGTGTAAAAGAGATGGCCAATGTACACAAATATTCTATTTGGTTTTCACCATACCACTTTCTTTATTATGCATGTTTCATGAAAGTTCATCTGCATATTTTTGATACTGGAGTAAAGATAATTTTGTTTACATGTGCGTGACTGGGGGAAGATTCATGGAATATTTTCTTTAGACTTCAGTTGTAGTCTGTCAAACTTTGTTATAGAATATTTTTGTTCAACTTTCTCCTCTCTCACAATCAGTAATATTCCTCTTCCTCATTAAATCAAAATATTGATAAGTAAGATTATGAGAGAAAGCCCTTTTAATGCACTTTATAACTTAAATTATTCATATTCTTTATTTGAAATATCTTATTGATAGATATTGTTTCATGGAAGTGAAAATCTTGGAATAATATATTTCTGTAGAACTTTTTAGAATATATTAAGAAAATGATAAAAAAGAAAGAAAAACAAATTTTTTTTAATGACTAAAATTTGAAATTTTGTAATATTTTTTAGTTTGCATTTACATGTTAGTAGCAATATATGGTTAAATATTGTCCTTTATGATTTTTGTTGATGTAGAGAAAGTATTGGTTCCAAAGTTCAGTTAATTCCACATCATCTACAGAAATATCTCATTGGCCATCTCAGAATGTAATAAAGATTGGTTTTGCTGCGTGTACTAACACTAGCGTGTCTTCAGTTTCCAACGCCAACTAGTCCGGATGTTGAGCCGTGGAAATGGCTGGAGTAAGTTCATAGCCAGCTTACTTGCTTGCCTCTAGGCTCAAGCCTAATGTTTACCCTTTGCATGAGTCCTCTTTGAAATTGCAATCCATCCTACCCTGCCTCTTGAAATTCCGTTCCTTCCTTCCGGTACCTTTGATTACTTGCATTGGCTGATGATTAATCACATGATACAGTGTAGCTTTGGATGAATTATTAAACAGTTTGCTTGTATTCAGAAAGTTCATGGTTGGAAATTGCTGTGTACCAAAACTTCTATTTAATTGCCAAAAATCCTTTTTCTTCAAAACTCTCTGATACACTTCCTTGTCCACACCACTACTACCAAATCAAGAACTAAATCATATTTATTGAATGAAATCTAATCGATTAAGTAATAAATGAACATGAACTTTATATCCTTTGTGCTCTTCACTGTTGTCTTGATTGGTGTACCCTGTGTTTTAATTGTTAGTGATTTGATTGGATTGAATGAAAATGGGTTATTCTTTATAGCTTGTGTCTTTGATTGTTCAACTCTTTCATACATTATTTTCAGATAGATAATGTGTATTGGAGTTGCTGAAAAGATATTTTAGGAGGATGTATTGTATTCAGTAATTTGTTTTTTATGTCTTTAGATGGTAGATGGTGCAGAGTAGATTATTTTGAATGTTGTTTGCAAAGATTGGGGCATGATCTGCAAGTTCTGTTTAAGTTGCAAAGAGATGTTGCAATATGTTGTAGTATTGATGACCATGTATTAATTTTTCATATCTATAATTTTACTATTATCTTAACCTTTTTGGTATTTTACTGGTTTTTAAATCATGAATGCTTTTGTCTCCATAGATACCATATGAAAGTGGATGATTATTTTCATTGAATTGAATGGGTATTATTTTCTGAAAGTAAATGTTGTGTGAGGTGGTTGATTGACATTACCTTCACTGCTTTTTCATTACTAGATATGCAGTTATAAATTGATTAACTATAACTTCAAAATTCTAATGTATTTTTTAAGTAATTAAATTATTCATCTTGTTGTTTTCTCTTTTGTCCTTTGAAAAATGCATGATATATTTTTATTATTTAAAATTATAGAGAATTGAAAATGAAATCAATAGTAATGAAGAAGCATATTTGACTATTTTATGTTCATTTTATGATCGCACTGACTCATTTTGATATTTACTTTGTACAGATCATGAGACTAGAATCTTGGAAGGAGAGATGGACTGGTGGCCCTCATGATGGTCATGCATCTGCATCACGATCCGCTTCAGTTGATACTGAAAGTGAACACGATGAACCATCTGATCTGCAATTACGACTGACAAGTGAGACATCCAGCCCCGAGGTCTGATGCCCATTTACTTTGGTGCCTCTCTCTTTTTTCGGTTAGCTGCACCACTTAACTTATTCACTGGTTTTTTGGACATCAGCAGCTTGCTAGTAAGGAATGAACTATTCTTTTGGTGGAAGTTTATTAATGCATATCTGAGGACAAGGATGCAGATATGTATGTAAAGTGGTATTGAGTGTTTCATGAAAGTGCAGCTTGTGAAGGAGAAAATATTGTCTCAACATGTGTGTATTTTCTCTTTGTAAATGATATTCGTGTATTATTTGTTATTTTCTTTTTTTGTGTAGGCCTCATTTTTCAGTTTAGAACAGGTTTATCCTGTTCATTCTGTTCTGACACACACACAAGTAAATCAGCTTAATTTCCTTTTAAATTTGTGTCGATTTGAGTGATTTGTTTTTATTACCAAATATCCTCAAATTAAAACTTATATAAAATGAAATTAATGTATGTACATTTATACTTCATGTTGAGTTGTTCCTGAAATCCACTGGGACATGGTCAGAGAATAGCTTCTTTAGTTTAGAACAACTGTCTTTCTTTTTGTCTCTCGCACATGCACATCTCTTATTCTTATCAGAATCAGTTTAATTCATTTGTTAGACGATACCATCTTTGTTCTCAAAATTAATATCAAAAGGTGAAATGCTGAATAACTTGTGTTGTATTTCTCTAGAGTTCTGGTGGTAAGGATAACTATCATTTACAGTGAGAAAAATGTTACTTAAATTGATGTTTGCTATAGTTTATATCTGCTATACTTCTAATGCAGTTTAACTGTGAATACTAAAGCTCATAGCTTATCTGTGAGAAATTCTGATCAAAGTAATGCAGTAGAAATTTTCTCTTCTAAAATTGTATTGCTCTAAATAGTTTTTTCAACTATGTTTCTTATGGCTATTATCTGATGTTAATAAGGAACTTCTGTACTCAGAAAGGGGGAAGACTTGAATGTTGCGTTTCCAAAACATTTTGTTGATAGTATCTCCAAGTATCAGTAATGATGCATCTGTCCATTGTTCTCTGACCCGTCCAACAGGTTGAACCCAACCCCGTCCACCACATTCAATATAATTATCAATTCTCCCTTATTTCAGGATTAGCAGAAGTTCCGAAAATCTTTTAGGAGATTTTATAACATATTTTTGCATAATTTTATGCAGTATTATTAGCAGTAACATTATTACTTGTCAGTAAAAAAGAGAAAAAAGCAATTAAACCAGCTTGCAATGGCTGTATTCCTTATTTTACAAATATTTATTAAAAATTGGAAATGTTGTGGTTTCAGCTCAAGGCAATATATTTTAAGATCCTGAATTATCTTCATGATATGCTGTAATTATTAAACTTTAAGTTGTATTAATGGTGTAATGCTACCATTGACTTTGGCTTTAGAGCCAATAATACAGTACATTCTACTGACACAATCAAATTGGAACTGATTGTGTGTGCAATCAAAACACCAGATATTGGGAAGTTATTGAAGGCCTGAATAGTCTTCTAGCTCCAAGAATTCACTTCTAGTGCAGCAGTGAACTGTAAAGTCACATCATAGTTGTTAAGAGTGAAGAAGGAAAGTATTTACGAAGATGCTGTGTAGTTAAGTGTATATTTTATCAGTAAGGAAAGTTTGTGGATGTACATAGATATATTTTATGAAGGATAACTGAACCTTCTAACAAGAGGTTCATAAATTGTGTTGTTTAAATGTGTGCAAGTGTCCAAGACTGTGAAAATTCTACGAGGGTTCCTTTGTGGACTTTGAAGAAATAGGAATTAAATGGTGCAGTTTTTTTTTTTTTTTTTTTTAAATTTTATTTTAAAATCTTGTTATTGATATTTTTAAGTGTATATTATTAATGTGAATACTTTATAATTTATTTATTGTCTTCAAATTTAGCTTATGGCATGAGCTCCCTATGTAAGACAATGGAAAATATTTTTGAAAATATGTTGCATTTTTTACTGATAGGGATAACAAAATCCCAGGTAAAAATATTATATATTGAGTGCAATACTGAAGGCAGATAATCATTGGTCCTTTAAACGAGCTTGTTTCAAATGCCAGTATTATATGTATAAGAGTGAAGTATATTTGTGGAGAAATTTCTTACTGCAGAATAAATCTCATCCTATTAAAATACTCAGTCTGCAGGAGGAGCTGTGTACATTTGTTGAAAAGTGGAAATACAAATACACTCTGTGTGGCTCAAGATCAGTGACAGATGTATTTCGGTTTTCTTAAGAGTATCAATGTGCTTTGTAAACTTTGGTAACTGATCATAGAGAGACAAGGGAACATCGAATGTTCAATCAGATATGCTGTATCATTTCCATTTCATAATTTACTACTTTAATAATGTACTTATATTTCTGTTGAGATATTCTAGAACTAGAATTTATGAAGTTACATGTATCAACATTGCACTTTCAATCTGTATATTCTAGAGAACAATTTTAAAGCAATGTGTAGACATTCCAATTTTATCTTGTTATTGTTGCTGTCAATTGTGATCAGTTCATTGAAAACTAAAAGTATTTAAATTTTAGCTAATTTAGTGTGTAGCTAACTACTGTTCCCTGTTCTATGCATCTCTTCTCTTTCTGTGCCAATGTATACAATTAAGTTTAAAAACGATTTCTAATAATTTGGTTTTAGTATAATAAATGTTGGGTCCACTTTCCTGTGCAACCGTTCATTGGTTAATTAATCCAAGACAAATAAAGAAAGACTACTATCTGCAGCATTTGGTTTGTTTCTCATGTGTAAACATTTTTTAGTTACATTCTTCTCTCCCATCTTCAGGATCCTTTCTTTCTCTCACCCACGTGTCATCTTCAATATAATGTATAGTACATTTTATTAGATCTCTGTATCATTTTATGAAGGCTTGCTAAAAAGAGTTGCATATATTTTTATAGCTACATATTAGGAGTGAAAATTGAACAATTTTGTAGTGAAATATATGATGCATTCAATCGAATAGAATGGTTAGTCAGATTTTTTATGGTAGCAAGGTCAGGCCCAGACACGGACCATGGCCCCTCTTGACAATATTCAGAATTCACAAATATTTTTAAAATATTAGATATTCACTTGAAAATGATATATTCTACCAGAGATTCTTGAAATTGTTATTAAGCATGGTTTTAATGCAAGATGTTAAATGTATTTAGTAATAGAGATTTTATTGTATCAAGTAATACTAGTACTCTTCGACATTTGTTGGTAAAAATTATGAGAAACGGTTGTGATGGGTTGACATAATTTAGTGCATATTTTTGAAGATTTTTCAGCATAAAAGCATGCAAATTTCATAGATTATTTGTGCTGATAAATGAGGTCTCTAGTGTTGTGAAAAGATCAGTGGTGAATCTAGGGGGGGACCATGGGGGCCGTAGCCCATCCAAATAGGAATAGTTTTCATTTGTTACCTTCCTTTATTTGGCAAAATTGATTTACATATTTGTGTTGGAATTATGTAATTATTTAAAAAAAACATTTTATAATATCATTTATACACTACAAAAATAGTATACAACATAAGAACAAATGTTTAATATTTAACAAAAATCTATGATGGCCTCATCCAACATGATCGGCTGGATCTGCCCCTATATAAGACAATGTTTGATTAGTGTGTTCATTCTGGTCTTTCATTATGTTTCAAAGAAGTGCAAATGTAGACTTCATTGATATCAATGAGGGCACAAATCTTTTGAGAATATAGGTATGATGAAACCCTTCTGAAGGAAAAAACAAACAAACATCATTTTATATAAATGTAAGGTTTTTTTTATATTAATGGTGATTAATTTAGGTGATTATAGCAGCAACAGTAAAAAACTGTGACCACAACGACGGTTAACGACGTTCAATCACAACAAAACTTATCACAAACAATACTTGATTCGAGATCTCGTTCTATAAAGACGCGAAAGAACTGCGCGTACTGAACCCAATAACCAGTCAAAGGGACTGGGGCAGGTATGGGGACTCTCTGGACTCTGCTGGTCTTATAGAGTCTCTGCTGGGGACTGTCATGGTGTAAGATATATCTTACACCGTGAGACAGTATTCTGCTGTCTTCCCAGGCGTTCGTCCCTTCTGTAAAAGAAACTGCATTCATCAAATGTACATTTTGAATCAACATGCCTAATTGAAAATGGAAATAAACGCCGCAATCATCTTGAGTAGTCCATACAAGAATTGTCTGTACTTGTGTTCTTTCAGTAAAGCAAACATTAATAAAATTAAGATGCAAGGTTCTGACGAAGGCAAAAAAAGTGGTATTCGCCTCTGTGTCCTTCAAGGCCGATGCACTGCGATAGAACTCTGTGGGCCGTCAATACTCTTTCTCCATGTAAATTAAGATTTATTTAATCTTTCTCGTGATGAAGACAACCATTTTTTTACGCAAATTGGAGAAATTAGACCCGAATGATGTAAAACGCACCCCGACAATTGGAGTTGTCTAGGGCATACAAGACTGCCAATTTAAGGAACGCGTAAGACAAAAATGAGCAAAATGTCATAGATAGAGCTCGTACTAAGAGATATTGAATTTATAACAATAAATATTAACCACAATGTAAAAATAACCTAAAATAAAGACTTAAAGGCTAAATGGCTTCCTTTATCATGGCAAAAATTAAGTTCGTATTCAGTCTAATATCTGTAATGTATGAATGCATAAGTCGTATTTTGAAAATAAATATACCTCTAAAATCACATTATTTAGAAATATCAAGTATGTAATATGGTGATTTGTTCATTTAAGTACTGCACATACAACTAACTTGCTTAGAGTTTTATGATGTCAGGATTTCTCGACATTAGTTTTGTTAGCATTTGTTCTCCAGCTATGCTGAGGTGTTAAACCCGGATCTCTCACATTAGCAAACATGGATTCTAACTACTACGCTGCCTCCACCCTTTCATTTTTTTTTTAGAAAACAATTTTAAGTTAAAAATCAAATTTAGATTTCCTCCCATCCTTATGCAAAAAACAGGAATTAGTAATGGAGTGCAGTGTATTAGAAGAGCCTCCAACATGAAGACCGCTCCTGGCTCCCTCACAAGAATTAATACAGCCCTGAGATGCTTTGTTGAGTTTGTTGCACTTGATCTTCTGATGAATGGGTCGCAGGTCCAGAGCCTAGCCCCAGCCAGGAGGAGCAGAGGCAATTACTTTGGCCTGTACAGGTGTTGCTTTCTCCATGGCTCCGAAAGTCCCACCCACGCTCTAGAAAGAAGGCAAAGATAGAGAAAAGTAAAGTTAAGAAAATGAATAATCCCCTAGCCATTGAAATCTAAAAGCGTCTGGTTTGAAAACTCAAGGGATTCAGAGTTATCAAAATAGAACAGATGAAAATAGTATGACATAAGTAATGCCACAGTAGAGACCCTCCTCCTTTATCCGAGCTTGGGCCCGGAGCGTCTGCTGTTGCTGCGCAGCTCGACCCTTCCCGAAACGTAATGTTGAAACGCAGGTATGGCGGACAAATTATTGCAGCTTGCAGGCGGAATTATGATAAGTGAATTCTTATATGTTTAATGGCATTAATGTCATTCATTTATTGATTAAATTTTTTATAAACAAATGGAAAAGAAATGTAAAATTAAGATGAAGAAATTTGACAGAAAAAAAAAAAAGAATTTTGGTAAAAATGTGATGTAATGAAATATTTTCTTAATAAAATATGTAACAAGTTTGAGTTAACATCTCCAGGAATATTACCAGTTGAGATAGCTCAGTGACAAGATCCGTTGCTAATGCAGCGGTTCTAAGGTACGAAACCCCACGAAAGCGGACTTTCGTCTCTATAGCTAGTTCTAGCAAGTTTCCGAATTCACATAATGCGTAAAGGAGAATTCTAGCGATCGGCTGCTCAGATCGGTTGCTTTCTGTGATTTCTCTGATCAATATCATACATCGTATTAGCAGTACCTTAACATAAATTGGATCAAAAACCGCGCGCAATCTTTCCTTTCTCATTATCGTCCCTCCTTTCCCTTACAAACATTGACTAATTTTTACATGCACTCCACTACAACACGTGTCAGGAGATGAGTCTGGGTGACTAATCGGTGCCGCGCTGGGGGGAGATAATTAGAGAGGGAAAACGCAAAAAAAGCTCTTATGTAGGCCGGCACCGGATCTCATTCCAGCGGGGGACGATCACTATCACCTCCCGACATGTAATATGCATAACTAATAAAGTATTATAGTTGACCAGCCCGGTAAAAACTCACTCCAAAATTATTTAGTAATGGGAACAAAATATGTCTTGAAACTGTCAAAATTATAAAACATACTAAATTATGTAGTTCCTAATAACTTTAGAGAATTCTGATTCAGCGGAAAACATTGTTTAAATATAATCACATATTAAATTTGCCACTGTAGTAAGGCGACCTCCTGTTGGGAAGGATTTTCAAGTCGCCTGCTCGTATGTAAGCTTATCCGGAAATAAGAGATCAGTGTTTCTCCTACAAGAGTGGATTCGTTCGTGATATGATAATTATTATGATGAATTCACGATATGAAAATTGATAAACCTATTGAATAAATTTGAACATAAAATCTTAGACGACACTAGCGCACCTAACGGTGTTGGTTTGGGTGTGTTTACTTTTAGATGCGACAGAAGCGCGTGTAGCGGTAATACAGTGTACTGAACATGACATTAAAGTGACAGTTGACAGTTGCAAGGAATACAACTAGCAATGCGCGAATATTAGAAGGTTATAAAATGGGGGTCAGAGGATTACAAACGTTTATGGAAAAAAGTTCTCCAGATGCGGCTCATGAAGTAAATATTAAAGATATAGTGCGTAGCTACAGGTAAATAATAAGAAACGCTTGGAATGTCGGTACTGGAAAACCCGCAGTATTTAATTTGAAATAAAAATATTACAGGAGAGAGACAGGCAGAGAAGTTGTTATTGTGGTAGATGGATCATCATGTCTACGACCTTTATATGGCCGCTTGGACTGGATATGTGGCGGTCAAGTGAGGGAATATGTGGAAGTCTTTCAGAACTTCATCCAGGCATTTCAAGATATAGGTGTAAAACTAGTATTCTTCTTTGATGGGCCCACTCAAGCCAGGAAAAGGAAAGTATGGGTAGAAAGACGACTAAAGAGTTTAATGGATGTTTATAGAGTTTTTGATCTTATTGGAAGAGGGAAACACCCATCACAGCTTGGTGGAGATACAATTTTGTTACCTCCTGCTACATCTTATTTAGCTGCTCATGCCATCAAGACATCTGAAGGTTGCGAGGTGACAAAAATTGTTTTGAAGCTGTCAATACATGCATGTGTTATAGATGTAGCTATTGAGAATATTTTATTAATTAGGTTCACAGGTCAGTCAAAGAATGTGATGAGGAAATAGCTGACTATGCCAGGCAACATAACTGTTTTGCAATTCTTGGTCAAGATTCAGATTATGTAATTTATGATGGACCACAGTACTACTTATCAGCTGTTCACTTGAACGTAGAAAAAATGACAACCATCAATTACAATCGTTGGGCTCTTTCACGGCAGTTGCAACTTGCACCAAGTCTTCTTCCTTTGTTGGCATCACTTGTAGGGAATGATATTGTTCGATCAGATGATTTGTTGGTATGTTAGATGTGTTTACAGGAAGAAATGTGTAATTAGTAAATTTATGCATTACTGATTCAATAGTTTTGTTTGCTAGCCTTTTCACCAAAGACTCTGCAAACCTAAAAATCGCAATCCAAGACACAATTTTAAAGGAAGACCGTCACCAAGAGATGTGATTTACAATGTAGCAAAGTTTATACGTGATAACGTTGATGAAAGGAATTTATTTCAAGCTCTTCCCATGATTTCAAAGAGAGTATTTGGAGATGTGGGAAAAGCTTCTCATCTCCAATTAAGTGTGAGAAGTTATAGTGTAAATACTTCTACAGGTAAGTTATAAAAGTTTCCAATTTTTATAATTTGATATTTGTATTTTTTGTATGTAAAATGTAGTGGCAAACCATTTTTATAGAGCATTGTCCAGAAAAGTCAGAAAGTTCTCAACAAACATCAGTATCTCAGAACTCTTGGATGATCATACAAAAGAATGCAGAAACACGTTTCAAGGATGGAAATCTTGATTCAATGGTTTATGCTATTATGTGTGGTTTACCTTATGAATCAAGTACAGGTCTTGAAGACTTCCGTAAGTAAGTGCTCATTTCATTTATTTATAACTGAATTCAATGTCAGGAACAATAGTACAAAGAAAAATTGTTAGGCTGGAGCTCCCACCTTCAGCGGCAGTGTATCAGCCTCTGCGTCAACGTATTTATGGAATAATATTGCACGAGATGCCTGGAGATCCAGAAAATCGAGTAGTAGAAGAATGGTGTATGGCAGGAGAAGGGAGTCTCAATGGACCCTCTCGAGTGTGTGTAATTTTGCCACGACCAGGTAGGTCAATAATATTTACTTTCTTTTCTCTTCTTTGAAGTAAGTTGGTATTTTTATATAAAATAATATATTTGACAGAACTAGTGCTCAAGTGTTGAATAAAAGAAAGTGGCATATTTCTATCGAGTTGTTTTTGTTAAATTTATTATCAGACACAATTTTGTGAACATGTAGGAATTAATGTTTTCTGATTTGTTATACAATTTATATTTCTCACTGATCCTTTTGTGAAATTATAAGTTACTTTGTAACTGCAATTGCTTATCCTACAATGTATAACATTTATTCTATAATTTGCTACCAGAAGAGGTCTTCCTAATGGAGTGGAAATCTTCTTATATAACTCCTGTCTGTAAATCTGAATGAGTGTAATTTTGAGTGTTATACCTAAGGTATTTGAGTCTATAATTACTGAGAAACTGAAATAAAAAATCTTTCTTTTTTTAACTACAATATCAACATGAGTTTATTACCTGGAAGGCATATTGAAAGTAATATGATGTATAGTACTCAATACACTCTAAACTCTCTAGTAGACAAAACACAAGTACATAGCATTTGCCCTTTGATAAAAAGCATTTGTCTCAATGAATCATACTTTGCTTATTATGAAAATTAAATCATTTGTCATATGGGGATGGATTTTTTATTGGTCTTCAAGATATTTTCTTAATAAAATCCTATTTAAATATAAAAAAATATTTCTGATGCTATTGTAGTTTCATGAGGTATATCCCAAGCTTCACATCTTGGTCCTCTTCTTTTCTTTATGATTATAAAGGATATTTGCCTGATTTTTTAAAACATTGAATTTTTAGTGTTTGTTGATTTGAAACAGTTTAAATGTGTCAAATGTTCCAGTGGTAACATTATGGATGTACAAGCTGAACTGTTGGCTTCTCATATATTGAATGACGAATTATTTAAAATGATTTACACCTCAACACTAAAAATTTAAATACGTAACATTTTCTATAAATTGTAAAACCTTTGAGAGTATATTCTCAATCATTGTTGTTTATCTCAAACATGTTTATTCAACACAAGCTCATGGTGTAATTTACGCCATTGAAATGAAATGTAAGATCTAAAGTCACTATAGTACACAGATGATTGCTTGATAACAAATATCATTGTAAGATTTTTAGAGATGTTAAATGTTATTTATTTATACATGGAAAGCAGTGGCGGGCATTCAATCCCAGCACTGCTGAGGTAAGCAAGAATGAAAATTTAATGAATATTGAAAATTAAAATTACGGTGAACCATATGTTACTTGGTCAAAAATATTGCACCCACTGTATATTTACTGCGATCTTCGCTGGGGATGGCAGCTGCAGCAGCATTCGCAGCGCGCATCGTATTCACTGGGGAAGTGGCAAGCGGTCGCCACTATGCTTTGCAGCGCAGTTCAGTGTGGCCGCAGAGTGCAATGCCGCCACACTTCCCTGCTATGTAGCCATTCCTATCCTTTCGGACATCTATGGCTGATCTGTAAAAGAGAGAAAAAGAACGAGGTCAGAAAAGACAATAGCTGTTCGGCGCGCTTTTGGCGTTGTTTACCGCAATTTTCGTGCAAGTATTGGCGTCTCGCCTACTGTAGCATATCTCTCGGGCGCGTGTACGTGGCCGTGGGATCCGGCTCGTACAAAGATAAATTTGTTATAATGTCATTATTTGACGCGTTAATTTTTGAAAAGAAATTTCTAGCTAAATTTTTAAAGTGCTCTTCGAGGAGCGACAGCTTTAATGTAGAGTGTAACTCTGAAAATCTTAATATATATTGGCGCGCACAGTATTCTACGAAGGCTCGCATTTTGAACTACTTGCAACTTATTTAAGTGTGCGTGCGCCGCCATTCCCCAAGCAAGCGATCGGGGGGGATGCCGTAGCAGATATATTGCGAATTATGTAGTCGTGCACTTGACGTAATTCAGCTGTTGCGGTTTCATCGAATTGGGTGCTTATTTGTCGCTACAGTGACGTCACTATGGGGACGTCCAAGCTCCCGATTGAGTGAAACCGTGATCAACTGATTTACGTTAAGTGCATGGTTAAAGAAATCCTAGTATAATGTACTACATTTAATAACTATGTAGCTGGGGATCGAGCGAAGTGGCTCAGTACTTGTGCGCATTCGGGTGGTCCGGGTTCTATCCCGGGCCGGCCATCGTGACCGGGGTTTTCCCTCGGTCGAGGCGAATTCTGGGATGGTTCCAAATAATCCCACGAGTAACTCCCACCTCTCACTACGTGACCTGACACCACCTAGTCCTTTCATCCATCATCATCACCCCATAATAATAATAATAATAATAATAATAATAATAATAATAATTATTATTATTATATCATCCTATCCCCCCTCTAAATGATATTCAAGGCTAACTATCTAGTCTTAACCAAGGGATGCAGCCGAAAGCCGATTATGTTCCCCATAATTCCAAACGTGTATCTCTCCAGGATAGAATACAACTGGTGCTTCGGAGAGAAATGTGTTGCGTGGTCAGTAGTGGCCCATACGCGATTATGAATAATAACTACAATAATAATAATAATAATAATAATAATAATAATAATAATAATAATAATAATAATAATAATAATATAGAGTTAGGGACGGATGACGTCATCCCACCCCCTCCTTTCTCCCTTGCTTCAAGGCAAGGCCTCGCCTGCCTCATTATTGCATTACACCCCGCCAGAGAGCAGATGGAAAAGAAACAAAGCATCTCATATTTTTCGTAAGCAAGTGCTACCAATTGCACGTTTTGTTATATAAATTATCGTAGCATTTGTCGACAAGTTTATAACTTATATAACCATTTTGGGGCACATATTTCTCTCTCGCTGTAATGTGCGTGATCCAGGATGTTCGGTACATATTTTATTAATTTTTATGAGGAAGGTTGTTCTGACATCTGATCACTGAACTCTCCGAATTTTCGAACAGCATAGGTACCCTTGCGTGTCAGGATTGTGCGTGATATGGTGAAAATAAAAACCTATGGTCGAAACAGAATTAGTGAAAAAGAGATTATCCACTTTAGTTTATTGAATCTTGCTGCTTGAAGACACATGACTCACATTTATTTTCCTATTCTGTAAGATACTATTTACTTTACTTTTTCTTTCATGAAAATACCTCCTGCGTGGAAATGATAATTTGTATGTTTATTTTCTAAAGAATTTGTGTTTCACGCTTTTGGTAAAGAATCTCCTGTTGTGCTACTGTTTATGCGGTAAGGGAGGGGAAAGCTGATTGGTCGCTTGCAGCTGGGGTATGCAATGTAATCACCGCACGCTCCTAGTGGAAAGTGAGCGGTGAATGGTGTGAAGTCGACATTAAATGAATGGCGGATAACTTTGCCAGGTTTGGAACGCAAGTAGTGAATGCTTTTATTTATAATTTATTTCTCGTGTTTCTAAATTTAATTTACAATAATTGACATTAATTTATGTAAGCCGTTTACTTATGGAGCGAATTACATTTGGTTAAAATATCATTTCTGTATCCACCACCCTCGCTGAAGACAGCTGTGAGAGGGTAAATGTTAAGCTGTAAGTGTACTTAAACTAGTGGTGCTTCAACAACACGTCATTTCTAGCACTTAATATCGGTTACGTTATATTATAATACATGATTTCTGTTATTTTAATACATCTCACTAATTATTTGCAAAATTCATTACAAATCGTAGAACATTAGGTGCGAAAACTAATTCTTTTAAAGCAAATACAAGGTGCGATCACGTTCTAAGTTGTGTGTTTTTACACAAAATTTATTTAAAAAAATGGAATTTATATCATTTCTCATCGTTATCTCCCTGCAGTCGTCCACACTTCTCAGAACGTGTACGCCATGATTCTATGGCCGCTGCGAACGCTTCTTTTGGATTCTGTTTCGACCACTGCAAAATCGCCGATTCAATAGTGGCGGGGCTGGAGAATGTGCGACCATGGGGAGCTTCTTTCATCGTTGGGAAGATCCAAAAATCGCAGGTCAGGGCAGGTCAGGTCAGGTAAGTAGAGGGCATGAGAAACCACTTCAAAATTGTTTTCACGAGGAAACTCCACGGCATTCATGTCACAATTATTGAAAAGAGGCCCCTTCATGGCTTCATCTCGTGTCGACATTGCTTGGCAAATTGCCACGCGCGCAGTTTTGAGGTCCTCCCACAGCATTCTGGCATCCGCGTGGAAACACTTTCCACTGTTCAGCTCATCATACAGGGTTGGAAGTACAGATCCTATTGGCAACTTTAGAGGCGATATCTTTCACACTTAACCGGCGATCCTTCAAACAACAGTCTCCACTCGCGTGATCATGTCAGGCCGGTGAGGTCGAGGTGGTTTTGATTCATTTTCACGCAAAGTTCGGCCTTCTTCGACCTTTCGCACCCATGAACGCACATTCTTTTCATTCTTGACACCATCATTACACGTCTCACTCAATTGGCGATGACTGTCGATAGGACAGAAGTGAATAAACGAATGATGACTAGCTGTTCTTGCACTGAAAACTTTTCAATGCAATTTCTAATATCAACGTCACTGCTCACTCTCACAGCCGCACGAATTCTCTGAGCTGTACAGAACTGTCAACCCATACACAAAACGCGTATTTTAAGCTAAATCGCGTATTCCTATCCAGATCTAGTCCAGGGAAAAAATCGGAGACCATAGAACTTGAACTCACCTCGTATATCAACACATATTCGTCACTTAAAACTGGGTTTCTTAATGCTATAACATCCCAACAATGAGAAAGAATTCTTAGAATTCAAACTTTTGTCGCGGCACGGCTTTTCCGTTGTGTTCCAATCTCAATCACGTGTAAAGACTAGCAAATGCGCGAGAAATTCGAATTTGCAATTGTGAAGATTTTAAAAAATTACGCTAAAGTATTAATATTTTTAAACGAATGTACATAATCTTTTTTAAAGAATTGCTTTTATCTGAATCTTTATCATAAATATTATACTTTTGAATTGTTAATGTTATTTGCAATTTTCGAAAATACAGTTTACCGCAGTTCCTTTGACCGGGAGGTTTCAGGATCGAGACCAGACGGTGGCAGGGTTTTCGACACCAGCTTGTTAGCTGGGTCAGTCGCTGTCTGGAGGAGAATTCCAGCAGCCGACTGCTCTGATCGGTAGTTTTCCGTGATTTCTCCGATCAACACCAGGCGAATGCCAGAGCGGTACCCTAACAAACCGGCCACGGACCGCGCACGATCTCACCTTCCACTGCCTTTATTTATAACAGCAGAGGCTACATTACAGAATGTTGAACATATTTCTTATGCAACTCTCCATAGCTTAGAATCTGTTAGGGAATATAAAAACAAAAATGATAACTTTGTGATCGTGGTGTGTAAACTTATAATTCGCTGAAAGACTACATCTAAACTATTTTTAACAATAACTGTAAACGTGACATGGTGATAGCTTGCAAAAGCACTTCACTTTTCATATATCTTCTTGGTGGTATTATTGTTACCTTCATTCTGGTGCGGACATCACCAACGCTCTAGAAATTAGCGTCTTTCTTACAAATGGCGTTCTATCTCGTATGGCGCCGGCTGCACCGATGGCTCGTACGATACGAAGTAGGCTAAGAAGACCGTAATACAACCAAACTGAAAGCCAAACACCAACATTTTTTTGCTGACGCTAGTACGTTTGCTATCACAGACAGTTGACCGATCATATTCTCAAAATGTTCCCCGTACGTTTGGCAACATAACAGCCCATGGCCGTATTGTATCAAGTGCTGATGCCAGAACGCCCTGTCCTCCTCGGCGATGGCATCATTGCTTGTGTTGGTGTACGTGTGCGGTCCCCAAGTAGTATTCATGTGACCACTTAAAAATGGGAAATAATATTTTTATATATTGTGTTACGGTAAATTATGTAGTATAATTACAATGCATGTAAACTGCAAACTGACCAGCCATTTTTTTTCACTCAATGCCGGTACGCGGCGTTTAGGCATCTCCTGACTGCAAACAAAGCATTTTTCTGTGGGGGGACCTGCGCACCAACACTCCGTTTGATAAACCCTAATGTTTCGGGGCGGCTTAAGCATCAATTGATATCACTGCAGTGTCTCTGACCGGGAGGACGCAGGGTTCGAGTCTCGAAGGCAAGAGGATTTCGACATCTAGCTCCGTACATAGTAAAGGCCGAATTCTGCTACTCGCTGGAGGAAACTTCTAACGGTCGGCTGCTCTGATCAGTGGTTTTCCGTGGTTTCTCCGATCAACTCAGGGTGAATGCCGGAGCAGTACCGTACTAAACAGGCCACGGCCCGCGCGCGATCGCTTTCTTGCCTATCCTTACCAACCTTACTTATTCACTTACACGCACTACACTACCATTCACATATTGGGAGACTACTCAGGAGCTTACAGCATGTCTCACCTAAGGCGGTGCTCCCTGGTTGGAGATACGTGGTTGGGGAAAACCCCGCGACTCCACGTATATGTCGGCGTCAGATCGAGCCATCCAGCAAGAGTAGATCACATCCCGCTATAAAAATGCACCACAGTTACGGGAATAATGTCCTTAGCAGTTGACGAGCCCGGTATCATCAATCAACCTTATGTAAGGACGTTCTGTGGACGTATTGTATCAACCCAATGTGTCGGCGGTACGGACGGCGACAGCGGCGAATACCGGCGCGACGTTCTTTAGGTTCGCACACACGCGTCCCCTGACGTAGGTCCGGATGATCGTCCAGCGACTACGAATGTGCCCTTGACAGCAAAACTGTCATTTCTTAACAGTTAATTGTTCGAAAGTGTTATGAAAAATAAGCTATTTTGTTTACCCTGTTATTGGCTGTTATCGGTTGATTTTCATAGTACTGCAACCTATTGACCCAAACCGGAACTAGTTTAGAGAAAATCCTTCAGGTGTTCGCGGTAACGATTTTATACGGTAACTGTTTCACAGCAGCCAATCAGTTATGATCACCAGCAAGTGTTGTTTCGTAGTTTGGTCATCGATGTAAATTATAGATTCACGAGAAAATAATTCGTCATTATTATACACCATTTACCACAGTATTTTTTACATATTTTATCTTACAAATTACAATAACAAGTTTGTCCTTTAAATTAAATCTTATTGGTCCCAAGGTAGATAAAATAAAATGAGTTGTTACGATCAAATAAATCACATTTTTTCAAGTTCAACAGTTATTACTAGTGTAATGATTTTGAGGTGCAAATTAGGGGAAAAGGGAGGGAAAGGTTCTGAAAATACTTTGTGGTGCTACAGAATGGCACAGACGTCTCCGTATGTTTTCGATTTTCTTTGGTCTCAGCTGGTGATTCGGACTTGCCACCTACTTTTGCCAGCTGCCATCTATCGCCGCCCAAAGTACATTTTTTTCTCAATTTTTCGGTTTCCTAATAGTAGGACTGAAATCTTACTTTAAGAATATCAAAGAACAGTAAAACCTTGCCCTAAATGGAAATTTTCTTTGAAAAATTCTGAGCCGTTTTTAAGAAAATGGCGTTAAGCGTTACTGTAAATTCGAAATTCCAAGCTCCTTTGCACTGAAAAATTTTGAGTTTTCGAAATCTTCATTGGAAGTCGAACAACTTTATCTCACAAATACAATAGTGTTTACAAATTGGTGGAAAAGTGCATATTAACGGCGCGAAAGATCTTTAAAAAAATTATGTGTGTTAAAAAATAAATAAATAAATGAGAAAAAAAACACCTCTGAAATGAACTTCGTCAATTGTGTAATGAGTGCAGTTAGTACTATCCGTTCGAAAAATTTAATGGAAAAAAAAACAACAAAAAACAACGATAACCTCACAGCCCTCTCACTTGCTCCCGAACTACGAAATATTAAACGGCTAAGCAGCGGCCGCAGACATCGCCTATTGCCAATTCCCGAAATAATGCCACTTGCCAGTTACCGATGCCGAGTTATCGCCTCCGGAGAAGGATAAAAAAGGACGTTCGTAATGCAATAGTAAACAAAACAATATAAGGATTGTTTTATTATTAATGGGGGACACGTGATCATTTGGCGGAACCGCCTCTGTACACAAGTGGCCTTCTCGAAAGGATATTTGCAATTTGAACCCGACTTGGGTATCACTGTCTCTTTAGTCAGATTCTATACACATTTCTACTCGAATACCAATTAGGTACTGTTCTTCCTTAGGGCTGTCCATAAATTACGTAACGCAAATTTGAAATATTTTGAATATCCCCGTCTCACCTGTAACGTGCGCTTGAACCCGCTCTAATAATTACTTGCTTGCAACAAGCCTTCCTCCCCTTGATATCAATAAGTAAAACTCAATCATAAAGCAGAAACGAGTTGTATCAATTGAATTTGTGTTATTTATTAAAATTTAATGTGATTAAGGTGGGAATTAGTTGGTGGTGCGGACTGCGCATAACAATAAGTTTGGGGACAATTTTTGAGTGAAAGAAGGTCGCGTAGGCAAGAAAAGTTTTGACATGCCGTGCACATGCCGTCGTGGATGATGCGTAGGCTTTGAGTCTACTGCGTCTACTAATTGAATTCTAGAATAAACTACTATTGATCAGTTTTTAATATGTTTTGCGTAATCTAAAAGATTAAATTAATATATCATTGATGAAAAATATTTTCATTTATTGTAACAATTTAATGAATATAACTTCTTTAATTTATTATATTTTTAATTTAATTTGTTAATGTTTTAGTATAAGACTGAATAAAAAAGGCATTATTTCAGCAAACGTTGAAAGATTGTTAAACTAAATATCAGCATCACGTAAGACTAAACTATGACCCCCCTACCCCTATGTAATGCAGCGTAACGCTGCCTCAAACCCCCTCCCCTCCTCTTCAGCGTTCCGTAATTTATAGACGACCCCCTTAGAAGTTTCAGTCGCTTGGCTTGTTCATGACAACTGTTTCTCTGACCTAAAATGTGTAGGGAAGTAGTGCGGGAAAACGCCGTAAGGTAGCTGCACAAGTGGAAGTAGCTACCAACGTTAATAGTTTTGTGTGGTGTTGCCACAACCAATAATATCGACGATACGCCACAACTGGTTTAGCTCATAGCATTCGGCCATGTTAGGTTGCTTGTCATGGACATGTTATTTTCAACTGTTTTTTAAGAAGAGATGATAAGCCCACCTTCACCAGCGACCCGCGTATCACGTACGAGTCGAGGTGAGCGGTTAAGGGGCGCGTCGGAAAGGCAAGGCCAGGCCAGTTCTATATATCTGTGGGCAAGGCAGTGTTTCGTTATCGCGGCAACACCAATATTCCGGCGCAGCGTGCCAGGATTCGTTCGTCGACCGAACTTGGACGCCAGTGCGTTGTTTGTGAAGTTTCCATCTGCCCCAACGAGTACGTCAGTTGAGTTTTCGGCATAGTTAAAGAGCTTAATTTCTGGACAAATATTGTTAAATTGGTAAAATATATACCTGGCTGTCCGGGAGACACCGCATCTTAATGACACAGGTGCCAACGATTCACCCTGAGGAAGGTTGAATGGCTGCTGAAATGTTATCACCTGTACATAAAAGGGCTTCTCCCGGACAGCCAAGTAGTTTCATTGACTCCGGCCGCGGAAGCCTATTCTCTCGAAATATGTGGTCCTTTGTTTTTTATCGACAGTTATAACTGTAATGGTTGCACAGTTCATGATCCCGTTATTGGTGAGTGCTAGTCTTCCTAGTTACAATTGTAGTTTAAGAAGACGCCGAACATTTTTTACTTTTTTGATTTTCTTAAAACTAGGAATTTAACATGAGACTTGCATCATTCGCTTAAGCGTTCTTTGTACTATCTAAGGTCTCAATTAAATAAAAAAAAAATGTTGTGCAGCTTTTAAGAAAAAAACCTTATTTAAAGATCTGCTTTTGACGAACACTTTTCATTAAGAAAAAAAAATTGTATCTTCATAATTCTAGTTGTAGGAAGACGCCGAAAAATGTTTGAATTTTTTTGCAATTTTGGAAACATCAGTTTTCAACCAAAATGAGACCTTCACCATTCTCTTAAACGTCCTTTACACTACCCAACAATAAAATTTAATGAAAAAGGATGGCACCATTTTTTTTCTTTTTGGAAATCATGAAAATGTCCGAGGGTTTCATGTAAAGTACCATTCAAAATTAAAATATCGGTTTCAAACTCAAGTGGACATGCCATCAACCAGATCGATTGAGGTATATCAATTTTGGAGAAAATCGGCTGAACGGTTTAGCTAGCGTTGTTCTCGAACGGACAGTTTGCCGTGAATCGACATTACGGTATCAAGGACCCACAAAACATGGATTCTGGCTGCACCACGTGTTAGAGGATTATCCCCCCTAAACTTAGCAACTGGATTTATCCACTTTTCGTTACTAGGGACCCTATATTAAGCGTTTTTCTACTGGAAATTCCCCAGTTTTTGCGCAGATTTACATAACTTTCTTTTCTCAAGAAGTTCCTTCTGAAGCGCGAGAATATAAATTTTTTTTGAATTTTATTTTTAAAAATTTTGATTATCAATTTTTTTATTTTTGAAAATTTGAATTTTTAAAAATAATTCGCAATATTTTTGAATGGTAAAATGAAATGATTTTGCTCGTAGGAGTTGATGAATCAATGCCTGTAAGTTTAGTTAAGCGTTAGTTATGTCACCATTCGATAACGCGGCGCAATCCAGCTGCAGAGTGATGTCAGTCGGCGCGAGGCTCTCATCCACCGGAAACCAGCGTCCTATATTTGGATATTCGTGCGTTTGAAGTAAAACGGCTGTTGACAGTTTTCATTTAATTGTGAACCTTGAACGTCACTGTAGCAACATAGAAGATCGCGATTGGATGAAAACGTCAACAGCTGATGTACTTGAAACGCACGTATAAATAAATCATACTATGAGTGAAACCGTTCAAAGTATTATTCGTCTCGATAGCTCAGTATTCTTCGTGCATGCAGTTTGGACCTTGGCAGAGGCAGCATTGGCGCGCTCTACTGCCGTTATTACTTACGCAACGTTTCTCGAACGATGACCCAGCGATGACGTTGCTTCCCACTCTCTGGCACAGTAAACTGGTGAAGGCAAAAGTTCGCAGCGAGCACTGATGACAACATTCTAAACACATCTTCACTGGCGCGAATTAGAAACAATTTTCTTTTGAACTTCTATCCGTTATTTTCTTCAAAAATCTGAAGAAATGACCGAAGCACGTAAAGATCTATCACAGGAGGTACCTTGAACCTGAGAAATAAAGAACGCAAATTATTGAGAACGTTGCGAAGGCATGGCTGATTCTCCAAAGATTGGCATTGCTTCGTTAAGTCTAGTGGGCGATTTCGCAACTAATACCCCCACTCTACCCACATTTCTTCAATCCATCGTTCAAGAGAAGTGGCCCGAGTAATACAACGTGCGTGCTGCTTGATGTTTCTTGCGAATACAAGATTTCAATCCTTTATTTTCGATGTTTTTCAGTTCAAAACCTATGCTCTGGATATTTCAATAAGGTGAAATTTTGATGTTGGGCATAATATACGCGTGGCAGAAGCGCTCAGCTGGTACCATGCTCTATCCTTCATTTATTCATTTCGAGTTGGTGGCAACAATGGTATTACTCGGGCAACTTTTCTTGAACGATGGATTGATGATTTCGAGTGGAGTGGGAGTATTAGTTACAAAGTCGGCCACTAAATAATGCCAACGTCTGTGAAATGAAAGTCAAAACTGCATTTTGTGCTTAACTTTTTCGGGAGTTTTAGGTGACTCCCTTGAAAGACCTGGACCTGACTAAGCCATTTCTTTTGGTATTGACAGTAAATCTGAACAGGGATTCTGCATTATGAAAGCAATTGGCTTTGACTAGCTTCTGTTTTGCGCCAACGAAAATTTAATGCTTGGAAGGTTGTCATCAGTGCTCGCTGCGAGCTTTTGCCTTCAACTGTTTATAGCACACGGGAGGGGGATCAAGGTCATCGTTCAAGAAAAGTTGCGCGAGTAATATATTACTTCTGGGAAACCTGCTGGGTTTGCGCATCACTATACTAGGATTTATGCAACCATGCACTTGACGTAAATTAACTGTTTACGGTTTTATCCAAGAGGGTGTTTGAACGTCTCCACAGTGACGTCACTACAGCGACATATAAGCTCCCTGTTGGGAAACCGCAACAGCTGATTTACGTCAAGTGCACGACTAAATAAATCGTACTATAGGCCGCATCACTGTCACGTGATAGCATCCACTAGCACTAGCCTCTGTCGGCGTCATGTGACTCAAACGTCATACAAGAAATGTTGGCAAGCAACTGGGCGTAAACCATAGACACACAGTACATATTATATCTATATGCCATAGACATATGTCTACGTCGTAAACGAAAGGTAGAAGTGCAGACTGTAATCCGATTTGTTCATGCGCATGTCGTTTCCGAGAATGAGTCACTCGCGGCGCGGTCGCAGTGTGAGCGGCCAACGCATTGTATTAGAATTCTCACCTTAAAAACCATTTGGCGTGTATTATGTGTTCTTAACGTTTTTCAGGAAAACCTCCATTTTCTTGACCCATAAGTTTTCTTCTCCATATATACTTGCACAAATAGGATATAAACTATTAGGAAGCCGCATGGTTCGGTAGTTTGCACTTATTACCACTCCATTTCCATTTAAATTCTCAATCACACGTTGACACCTTTAGGCACGTCCATTTAAACTTAGTGTCACGTGAAGGTTACTACTTGGAAGGAGAAGGGACATTGTCACCGAATCGGGATCTCCAATGCCAAACATGAATCGTAACGAAGCTCCCGTGAGCCGGAAATGTCACTGTGGGTAAATCGGGTTATATAATACTCTAGTCAACGAATCCATCTCGGGGGGGTTCCCCTCAAGATCCGTTCTGCGTTCGTTTTCGAGGCCGCGCGCGTGAAAGAATTGAAACGAGGAGACTCGAGTTCAATTCTGCGTCGGGGTGACAATGCTTTGAACAATTGGGTTGTCACTACTACTGTGCGGTAAGGTGATTACAATTGGACGGCAGGTTGCTATTGTCCATGAGCACAGACGAACTAATCGAGAGCGACGTGGCAGTTCATTAACAGACCGCCAACATTCAACGCTAGGGAGGGCACGAAAGGACAGTAAAAATGGGTGTAAAAGGATTGCAGACGTTCATGGAAAATATTTGTCCTAATGGTGCATATGAAGTGAACATCAAGGAGGTTGTGGAAGCTTACAGGTAGGCCACAGAACCAGGTGTACAGTGAGTGATAGGCTCCAGTGTATGTCATTTGAAAGTACGTTCCTTATTTCAGGAAAAGAACGGATAGAGAAGTTGTTATTGTGGTTGATACATTATCATGTATTCAACCTTTGTATGGACAGTTGGACTGGATTTGTGGAGGACAAGTTAGAGAATACATGGATGTATTTCAGAAATTTATTCAGGCATTTCAAAGTATTGGTGTGAAGCTTGTCTTCTTTCTGGATGGACCTGTTCAGGCATGGAAAAGGAGAACATGGGTGGAACGCCGATTGCAGAGTTTGAAAGGAGTTTATGAAATCTTTGATCTCATTGGAAATGGCGAGCACCCTTCAAATTTTACCGGAGACACTTTTATTTTCCCTCCTGGCACAGTTGCTTCGTCTGTTTTTACTATCAAAACTGAAAATTGTGAGGTAAAAGAGAATTTTTAAAAGTACCCAACTTAAACATAACTTATTGATAGATATTATTTTTCTCTTTCTTCTGTAGTTTCACAGGACTGTTAAGGAATGTGATGAAGAAATAGCAGCTTATGCTAAACAACATAACTGTTTTGCTATTCTTGGCCAAGATACAGATTATATCATATATGATGGACCACAATACTATTTTTCTTCACGCTACTTAAACATTGATAAAATGACAACTAAAAATTATGATCGTAGGGCACTGTGTAGACATCTGAAACTCTCCTTAGGATTGCTACCTTTGTTTGCAACTCTTGTCGGAAATGATTTTATTCAGCCAAATGATTTGGTGGTATGTAAGCAATGCACATATAAAATGTATGTAAATGTTAGTTCTAATAGTTTGAAGGTTGCCATACTTATTGTCCACCTACATTTCATCCACTTGTATGTTCGTAAGGATTTGATGTCCATTGCAATTTTGCCCATACTATATTTATATCCACTTCAAAAGGCATCAATATTATGTCATCCTTTCTATTGTAATGTATACAGTACCTGAAGGCCAGTCCATTGTATACTACATTTTTAATCCACACAATAAATTTCATCCACTAAAGATTTACTTGACATTACTGTAAATATTGTACAATTTAAATGTTTAATTGTAAAAATATAAGGAATCGATAAAATAAGATGTTAGATTACTTCCTGTTTCATAATCACTTCATCATTGTGCAGTTTAATCATGTAGTACCATGTTTATAGAAATCTATTGTTATCTTCATACAAAATTTATTATCTTCTATATAAAAATAACGTGTGATATGGTGTACAGGTGTGTTTGACATTTTTGTGCTCTTGTGATCATAAACAATCATGCATTTCTCTCAGATTAGTTTATTATGTTATTTGGAATATGTGCTTTTGCTTTCTATATAACCTCAGAAGGGAGTGTGTTAAGATGCTCTTCGGTTTTTCTTTGTTTTCTGTTACTAACTTTTGCTGCTACTTCAGCTTTATTTTCAACATACATGTGCACATCATTGTAAATAGCCAGGAATGGGGATCACCATGTGGAGCAGTGTATTATATCATATATTTCACATCTCCAGTAAGACCTATTCTAATTTTTACTAAAGAATTTGCAAAAGATAAACATTGACGGTCGGCACCTTTTATGCATAGTAATTCTTTGCTTTTTGACTAACATTTAGCTAGCATTTGTGCTACCTTAAATATGCTGTGTTTTCATTCTATTTCTTCATAAAGGATGGTAAAGAAAATTTTAAAATATGATTAACTACACTAGTTGACAGAAGTGCAGCAGATAAAAATCTTGTGTTTACAAAATTGTAAATGGATTTTAGATAAAATAGACAAAATTGTGAGGACATAATAAATGGGGCTAAGTATTAGTGATATTATCATAATGGGCAGTATTGAAAATGATCCAAGGAAAGTGGATGAAATGTCATTGATTGAATTAAGGGCTATGCAATTGTGTAGAAAATAAAATGGTTAATAAACTAAGAAGCAATTTGAATAATCTTATTATTTGTTGCCAGCTGTTTCATAAACGAATCTGCAGTATTGTAAATAATTCCCAAGGCAGTCATAAATTGTTCCAAAAGCCTACACTACAGAACATAATTTACAAAGTAGCAGAATTCGTACGTCACCATACAGATGAAAAGCATTTAAATCAGTCTCTGCCCATGATTTCAAGGAGAGTGTTTGGTAATGTGAACAAAGTGTCTAAACTTGATTTAAGTGTAAGGAGTTACACTACAAATTCTCCAACTGGTTAGTTTTAAACATTTAATGAATTTATTCTTTTAAATACTACATGTTAGAGAAATGAAGTGTGTGTTCAACTCTGCATTTTGTAGTCTCTCCTCCATTGAATACCAAAAGTGGTTGGAATAAAATTCAGAAACATGCAGAAATGCTCTTTAGGAATGGTGAACTTGAAAGCGTGATTTATGCAGTTTCCCATGAGTTACCATACGAGTCCAGTACTGCCATTGAAGATTTTCGTCAGTAAGTGTAATAAATTGTGGTAGTTAAGGTAGAACTGAGGGACAAACATACAAGGGGATATTTCCTAGGGTGGTCCTGCCCCCTTCAGCTGCTGTGTATCTGCCATTGCGTCAGCATATGTATGGGATAATATTATCCGAGAAGCCTAGTGTCTCTGAGAGCCATGTAGTGGAAGAGTGGTGTATGCAGGGGGAGAGAAGTCTTGATGGGCCCACCTTTGTATCTGTTCTTTCTCCGAAACCAGGTATGCTTTTTGATGTTAGTAGGTAAAGCGCTTTTATATTTGAGAAAGATATATTCAGGAATTGAAATCATGTGTACTGCTATTTCAAATTGTTCTCTTTTAATATATCAAAGAATAACAAATTCATGCAGAAAATTCAATTTGAGAGTGAAGCGATTTGGTTACGTGGTTAATAAATATGTATATCAGAACATAATTGCAGTTTCAGTGACATACCATTATATATCAGACTGTTTCATTGTATATGTGTTTTCTGTGAGGGATTTTCAACTGGGATGAGATCAGAAAATTTAGGGGTGCATCAAAGTTTAAGATCTTTATGTATGGTACTTCAGCAAAAATGCAAAATAGGTGAAGCTTTTTTTCAGGGTTGGTTTCTGGTTCAGTACAACTACCACTTTAATTGCTTCTGTTTATTCTCAAATTTCCTTCACAGCTTACTTTCAGTCACTAGTAAATTATTTCCCTCATACTTCTACAATTAAATCAAAATTTCCAAAAGGCAAATTCCCCCACCCTAAATAATTTGTAAGAAATATTTAAAAAATGAAAGTATTAATATAATAATAAATTCTTTGAAAACAAACACTCGTCTTTAGCATTTAATGTCAAGCTACTAAGCTTGGCTTTTAATGTCAAGCTGCTAAGATTTAAAGGCTGCCCCATCTAAAGATAAAAATTCTCAACCATTATACACTCTGGCCAACCTCTCAGCCATCATGCTGTAGTGACCCTTAGGGATGGTTGTCAATCAATTACATAACACTAAAGAGCTGTGGGAGGCTTTTTAAGGCAGTGTTACGCTGTGTTTACCTGGGGTAGGGGGGTCTTAGTTGGTGTTATGTATTGCTGATATTTATTTTTAAATTTTTTTTAACATTTGCTAAAATAATTCCTTTTATTCAGTCTTACACTATAACATTGAAATATAAATAAATAAATAAATTACAAAAATATAAATAAATTAATTAAAAAATATAAATAAATCAATTACAAAAATATAAATAAATTAATTAAAAAAATATAAATAAATTGAAAAGTTATGATGTATAAATTCTTACAATAAATAGAAATATTTTTTCATCGCTGGTATATTTATTGAAACTTAGATTACTAAGAAAATATTCAAAACTGATCTTAATTAGAATACAATTAAATGGTGCAGTAGACTTGGGGCTCATACATCTTCATGATGGCGTGTGCACAGCTTATTCAGAAGTTTGGTATTGAGATTGTGTGAAAAATTTTCTCACCTGCTTGTCCTCTCTTCATTAAAAATTACAAGATGTTTGGGGACATTGCATCACCTGCGTATTCTAACTTAAATTATAAATTTTTATACATCACAAATAAAATTAATACAAATTGTTTTTACTGTTATATAATTTATTTTTACTTATTGTAAATTAGGTGCGGGGAGCGTGTTATGGCAAGTGTTACATAATTATTCATGTGCGGTACATAACATGTTCATTACAGAGCAGATAGAGGGTATTCAAAATACTTCAAATTTGCATTACATAATTTATAGACGTACTCTTAGGTCCAGAGCGGTCTGCATTGACTACACAGAAGCCCATATGCTTCACTGGGCTACTTTAGGTATATTGACTTACTGATTGAGTTACTTTTATGGTGAGTTTCAGTGAAATTGATTTACGGTGAAGTCAACTAGCCTTGGTTAGTTTGTAATTCTATTTTAAAACATCAGTTTTATGCAATTATCTGAACTGTTTCACATACTCTCTATTATTTTTATAAATGTTTCATGTATTAATTACTCAGATGTATGCAGATTTTATATTTGTGGTATAGATCTTAAAATGAGGTAGGTTCTGTTTATTTGTCGAGTTTGTTCTAATTGATATGGTAACAATGAATGTCATGTTATCAATTCACAGCTTAAAGAGCATTAAAATCCAAGAAAATGTTACATTATAAGTCTGCTTGGAATAAAATTCATTTATTTGAAAATTAATTCCAACTGTTCACCTTTCAGGCCCTTAAGTGGTAATATCATTTCACTTTGTGAATAATGCAATTAATAACAATAATTTAGTCCATACCTACAACTTTACAGTTGCTTTGATTCCAATACTGGAACCATGCTCAATTTTATGTGTGTGTGGATTTGGATTGGTGTTCAGAGTACTACCAGAAGTTTACTCCTTTCAGGCTCATTTGTTATCCCAAAATAACAAGTTAAACAGTGTCATTAGGGAAGAGCATTTCACTCATGCCTTTCAGTTGTTGAAGACTTGTTTAGAATGAAATTGCATGCCGTCCCCATCTGTAGTGAAACAAATTATTGGTGTTTTAATGCAGTAGGTACTTACATTGTAGTGTTATTGAAAATAGGTGGTACTTGGTAGTGGTAGTCTCGTGGCAATGTGAAAATGATACATGAATAAAGTTAACACATTTATTACAATAAACAAACATATAATTTTTAGGCCCAAACCTATTATACTGTTTTGGCATACAGTAAAATATCAGCCATAGAACCTAAAAATATGTATTTGTGTGTTAAATACTTATTTCATTTATGCCTTTCTTATTTATCTTGGCAATTGACAAGTGTTTCCTAGTCAAATCATCTTAAGGAGTGAACATTCTCTTATTTACATGCTCCAAGGATCTTCACCAGCAGTTGGAGTACTCCTTATCACTCGTGACTATCCAGCTTATTCGCAAGTTGAGAATTTATGCTAACCTTGTTTTGAGGCACCACAAAATTCTATCAGTGATTCTACAATTCATATCTTCGTGTCCTCTTAGTCTGTGAGTTACGCACTTGGTGAATCTGATTTATTTTATTTATTATTCTAAAATTTTGAAAATTAAATGCACCCTTAACCAATATTGATTCACCAAATTTGATTATTAACATCTTCTGTTAACATAGTTTAAATAAAGTTTATTGTGCAGAAAATAGTTCTTTCATTAGTTTTTGTTTATTAATTCTGTAATCTTGTCTCCTTCATCAGCGGTTGTTAATTAGATATAGAAGGTGATGATTCCATCAGTAATGTTTTTAAAATGAAGTTACAAAGTAAATTTTTCACAAAACAAAATTTCAGGACATTTTCATCAGTAGCAACTCAACTGCAAAATTTTGAGGAAATCATTAGTGTGCTATAAATCTGAAAAGAAGAGAAAATTCAGTCTACCCTCTAGTTTTATTCTTTCTTACAATTCAATATTGAACGAGTTTTCCAGAAAACTTGGAACAGTCATCATGCCTGTCATGGCATCTTCAACTCTTGCACAGTATTCTTATTCAATCTTTTGTTGTTTAATCTGTCAATTCAGTATATCATGAGCTTTGTGTTTCAACGTGTGTGGTGGATAGTTTCGAGAAATTTCTTTGCAACTTTAAACTATTTTTCCTTGTACAATTGAATAGAAATGTTTGCATGACTTGAATGGCTTCACAAAGATTGTTATCTTTTAGGTTCAGTTTTGATAGAAATGAGTGATCATAACATTTAAGTTGTTTTAATTAAATACATCATAGTTTATTTACATTAAATCGGTGTTTTGCATCCATGTACATTTACTTTCAAAGTCTAAAAATGTATATCAAACTCTTTATTTAAAAAACATTTTCAAAATTGCAGAAATGTGGAAATTCACTTCTTGTTATTCATCTTTCAATTTTTTTGTCTTCTACAGTTGTTAAACTTTCATTTTTAGGCAAGCTTCAAACAGGATAACGAATAGTATCTGAGCCATCACCTGGCCGGCGATTGGGAGAGCCATTTGAATGAGTAGTTTCATCAATTTTGGATTCAACAGGATTGATAGAAACAGGCTTAAGAACAGTAGAAAAATTAGGTTGAGGTGGATTTGAATTGAGTGGCTCTGTGGCTAATTCTGGTTGTTCTACAAAGCCAGCAAATAAATAATTTCCTGTTTCAATATCTCTAACAAAAAATAAGAAAGGTCTTGAAGCTTGAAATCTGGGAAGTGTTGGTCCTTGAAGTGGTACAGCAACAGCACCTAAAAATTATTAACAAGTAGTGGATTCCTTTGTTATTCAACACATTGTTTCAGAAAATTAAGAATTTTAAATTTTGTATGGGAATGTACCTGATGCTGCTGCACCAACAGTTCCTTCTTCATCAATTTCTAATACAACTTTCTGAAACACCTTGTTAATGAATACATTTTCTCCTTTTTGTACCATACCTGACAAATTAGCTGCTGGTGTAAATAAATCTTTTATTCCCAGCTGAAATGTTAATGATTCATTACCATGAGTTCATTGTAAACAATTCTAGTGTATATGCCTTAGTTTTTATCATTCTTACTACTTACATTGGTCAAAGATGCTGTCAAATCAACGTCAAATTCAATAGCAAAACGTGGAATGGATACTACTACAGTTGTAGATTCTAATTTTGGAATTATGGTATTCAGTGGTTGATAAGATAGATCTCGTAGCAGCTCATCAATATCATTATTTGGCAATAAGAAGAGCATAGAAAATTTAGACCCCTGTAAGAAAGATTATATCATGATAACATACAATATGTTACATACAGGACAATATGTCCCTCAGTTTTTGCTTGAATTTTCCCAACTATATTGTACCTGATAAGAAATTTCAAGAGCTTTTGCATTTAAATCTCTCAGATTTGCAAAGGAGTGTTGCCCTACAGTCTCCATGAAATTTGCGTTTTTGCAAACTGAAGGTATTGGATAAAAACAGCGTACAGTTGTTGCCCTCTTATCAAATGGCACAGCCCATCTTCCTCTGAAGTAAAGAGCATTTGCAACCAGTGCTTTTGTTTGGGGATTCATTGCCTCTGGAACAAACAAAACTAGCTAGTACTTATCACTGATTGTAGATCCGCTATTGATCTTTTAAGTGCAAATTGTATTACGTGGTGCAACCAAAGTTCGAATTAGGCCGTGTGTATTTTTTAACACCCATCCATTAATAGTTGATGCTGCCAATTGCGGGTTTGTGAATTCAACATTTTGTGTTCCTGATAAGTAAATGTTTGTAAGAGCTTCTTGATACAGATGGTTAACTGTTATTTCAGGACTAACAAATATTTGATTTGCTATTTCCACTGCAGTACCAGGATGTTTGACCTACAAATTAAATCAAAACATACAAAATGAGATGAATTTACCATAACTTGAAAATATAATCACGATTATATTCATATAAGCAATTATGTTAGTGTTATCATGTAACTTTAAATATTGGAAAGGGGTATTTATATCTCAAAACCATAACTTATTGGATTTAGGCAACTATACTTCAAAGAATCCTTTCAGCAATGTTAGGACATACCAATTATTAAAACACGGAAAGAATCTAGTGAAGAAAATCCTCAAATTTATTTAAAATTATTACCTAAATATGACATGCTTCTTCTCAGAATTTATAGCTATGAATAGAATTTAAATTCTGTTCATGGCTGTATTTCGGGTTTAGTAAGAGTATAATTGAGGCTTAATTAATCGCAGGTTGAACATGTAATAAATTTCAAAATTAGATTACTTAAGGGTTTAGTTAATTGTAATGCTGAATCAAAGCTTAAACCGAATTAGTTGAAAAGTTTATAATTTTCTCATGTATTACATACTTAAGGACTCCTCACACCCAACCCCCTTTCACCTCTCATCCCTCCTTTAGATTTCTCTCATTTTTGTCAGTGCTGGCCCATGCATATTGTTTTAAGACTTTTATATTACATAGCTTGTATTATTGTATGCATTACGTATATTTATCATTATATACCGTACTTAATATAAAAACCATCAGTATATTATAGTACGTATGCATTTGCATTTTTCTTTCTTGTTACTCTGATTATCTGTCCCTTTTTATTCTAACCATTACCAACTGTGTCCCAATCCTGTGTGTGACGATTTTGAGGGTTTTGTTGTACCTTTTTTCAAGAGGTTTCCAAGCATATTGAGGACTGATAGCTACATTGTACAGTTAATATGGTTTACTAATAAATGTTATTGGGTTTTTGAAGCTATTATTCTACAGCAACTTAATACATGCCTTTAGAGATTTTAGAAAAGAATTGAAGATCAGTTGATGCGATGTAGAGCTTCCTTCAAGTCTCAATGCTTTCTGTATCTCAATTGCTGTCTTTCCTGCTGCTCCTTCCCAGAGCATAGCAAGAACAGCCTTTGCACTTGCAGGTGAAATTACAAAGTTGTGAGCTCCTTCTTGACGAATAACTTCCTGTAAAAAATAATACATTAAAAGAATAACATGTTAAAAATCTTTCTCATTTATTACTTTTTGCACTAATATGTCTCCTTAAAGTAGGAGTCTATTGAACCATCACTCACCATGGCTAATTAGTCTCAAAAAGGACATTATTTGATAGTTTGCAAATTGATTTGTCAATTTAAGTTACATTTTTTCTGCACTTTTCTATGGGACAGTTTTTGATTAGTCAATGTAACGAAATATTTTCTTAATGAGTGTATGAACTGTTACAGAAAATGTATTGTTACTCTTAATTATTTGCAATAAATGCTTCTATGGGAGGAGCTCCTTGACATGCTTGGCAAAAATAAATAAAAATGGATGTAAAAAAATATAACTCTGTCAATTTCAGCAACAGGACTTATTAGCAGGTTGAAGGGTTATTAATCACATGTCTGGAGAAATTGCTATGTTTGGCTTGACAGTTTCAAATTGTTTTTGGAAAGAAAACAAATGACCATATCCAGTGGTGTACTAATGGGGAGGGAGGCAAAATTGATCCGACTTGCGCGAGAGCAGTGTACTGAAAATTTCAATTTGTGAATTTAAATTTATATTCGAATTCAATTTGAAAAGTATGCAAAACCCTTGTTACTGAACTATTTTAGTTAATGTTACTTATATGTCAATCAACTTAATTATTGTAATTCGGCTATTGCCTGTAAAATATGTATAATAAAAATTAAGAGGAAATTGCCGAGGTATTTAATATTTATCGCAATACTATTTTTTGAATGGTGGTGTTGGTACCATTCTGAATAACAGAATTAGAGGCATTGTCTTGGCCAACTTAATTATTTATTGTAATATTTGCTTTCAATGGCTTAGCCTTCTTGCCTTCATTTACCTGATACAAAACATATCAAATATTTTAAAAATTCACTTGTGTTCTAATAAATATGTAATAGATAGTTTTAGCCAATTTATATCAATTTAAAATAAGAGAAATAAATTAACAAATGAAAGAAAGAAAATAAAAGGGAGTTGGTGTGATAAATCATATTAATACTAGAGTAAGTAAATTATTGAGTTTCTAATTTAGTGATTCATGGACATTTTCTCTAAATTACTATAGTATTAACATCACTCCATGCCATATTCCTTTTTTAAAATTATTTCCTGTACAGTTGTTCAAAATAGAGTAGTTTTTGTGTGATTTTGAGTCAAATGATGACAGTTTTTCAACAATACCTGTACAAGATTTTCTCGGAACCTGCTTTAAAACGTTTTCTTTAAATTGCTCGAATAGGCAAAGTGTAATTGTAATCATGGTATAAGTCCGATTTTGATTAATGCTTCTGAAATGTGAAAAATTGCTTAAGTCAGACTTTTCTTGGAGGTGTCGAAGAATTGCAGTGGTAGTAAAATTGATAAAAGCGTAACCGTGGAAAACTGTGTTCCAGTACAACTCCCAGCCCGGGCAAGTAGTTTTGCGGGAAACAAGTCCCGAGAGCGCATGTGGGGTCAATGAGGCGATCCTCCAGGAACCCCCTCCCTGGCTGCGAACACTTTCGAAAGAGCTCGAATGTGCGACATGTCCGTACGAGTTAAACTAGTTTTACAATATTACGTATACGTTTCATAAATGAGAATAGTGTATACTACTAATTTTGCAGTTCCAATACCTGGCGGTATTAATATTGCGCGTCGGATTAAAAGTCAAAAAGAGTGGACTTAAGTCAGCTCTTCGTCAGCCCTAACGTACCCGTACATCAACCCTTCCCTACAGGCACGCAAAAGCCCCCTCTTCCTTTCCCTCTTATCCATATGGAGTAAAAATATTCGCGGAATACAATTCGAGATGTTGCACGCCCCCGCCCTTACCACTCAGAAGAACAACCTACAAGAATGTAAATGAAAGGTTCCAAAATTTCTAATTTTGTACACTGTGGTACGAGGGACATCATAACTAGAGGCCTTCGGCTTCGAAAATCCAAGTTTCAACACGCTTTTTTGCTTAGCCCGATCGATGCCAAGAAACACACCGTTAAGCAGAATTGCATTTGTGTTTTGCCAATTTAGACCATTGTTTCAGCAAATATTAATATTTATAAAGTGGAAGTGTAGTTAGTCTCTTCTCCGTGTAATTCTCTCTTAACACCTCATTTGTTAAGGTTCGTTGCGCATGAATGCCACAGAACATCTATGCCGTTGAAATAATATTGATGAATAGCCTACCTGCAGTCATAAACATATCGAAATTGTGTACCAATTTTCGCTCGTTACTTTGTAATATTTTTGAGGTACAAGGGACAAGTGCAGTGCCTTTATTACTTTAAAAAAAATATGTTACGTGAAATCGTAACACCGTCCTTTTATAGCCACCTACTCGGGGCGAACGCATAGCGGATTTATCATGTAAGTATTCATTGTCAGTCGTAGTTAGTCATTATCTTTTATCCCTTCAGCCAGGGACTCGGTGCTGTTAGATCCCTGCGGTACCCAGGCAGTCACCCATTCAGGAACCCGCGCTGTCTCGAATTGGTTAACCTCTGTGACTTCGCGGGGCGCACTTAGACAATTCAGCCAGAACTTTCGTGTTTATATTTTGTGTCTACCTTATTCTCTGATGAAGCGTCAGAAACTACAGCTTTTTAAATTTCATACGGTACCTTCAGTAATTCGATGTCGAAGAAGTTGAAACGGTTAGGTGCGTGTTGTCTTCCACTGCCAAGGAAGTGTTGCCCCAGCGTCATGCCGAGCACCACGGACAGCACTAAAATCAAAGCGATGACGGGATAAACTAATGCATAATGTATTTTGATTGAACTTGTAAGCATGGAATTTGCATGCTATGAGATTTCTATTCTTATTATTCCACAAGTTTTTTTCATATGACACATTCATTTGAAGTGTTTTACGTCAAGTAATCGGCTTACAGTAAAGTTGTTTCACAATACTTCCGATCACAGGCAAAACGGGCTATTGGTTGTTGTATTTTGCTTTTCTTCCTAAATCTGTAATATAGGGAGAAAAAGTAAAATATTTTCTGCTGCATAACCGTTTCTATACAATTGGGGACTATATCTAGCATCAAAAAGGAAAGTAATATTAGCTTTAACAAAGCTTTTGAGTGTATTAATGATAATTTGGACTGTATAATTGTAAACAACTTGTGAGCTTTGGGGTCAATGACCCCCCCCCCCCATTTCGTTCAGGTTTTTGTCCAGTTTCCCTGATCCGAGCGAATGCTGAGATGGCCTTTTGTTTGGCGTCTGGACATAAATGTAACTTCATTATCCGTGCAAGTCTTCTAGAGTTTGTGGGTGTAAGATAGTTAATGGAAGTATCGTTCTGTGTTTTCGCGGCAGGAAGTCCTCCACGATTCTTTCGCTAAGGATACGAAGAGCAATAATGGTCCAAATCTACAGCCGATTTGTATTTGTAAATAGTTTTTATTACAATGGAGCGAACTTTTCTTATCAATTCTCGCCAAAAATGCTCATTTTTATCTGCATTCAGAATTGTGTATGGGTTAGTGTAGGGATTTCAGATAGAATACTCAACACTTTTCCACCATCAGCACTGTCACTTTTACCTTCACACCCCATGATGTTCGCACTTTACCTCTCCCCATTTCTAAGTACTACTGTTAAAGAGTGAACATTTTTTAAAAATTTATTTAAGTTCAACTGTACTCAGATCACTTCCCCACCATCGGCACTTACGTTCACACCCCATGATGCTCGCACTTTCCCTGCCCCCAATTGTAGGAACTACTATTAAAGAGAGTACGTTTAATTCTTTTAAAATGATTTACACCTCATATTATGCCACACAGTTTTTAACTATTTTTGATGTAAAATAAATAAAAGTATTGGAATGTCCTCCACAGTATAATCTCGAATTTTCCATCGTAAAATTCGTGTTTACTGTTCTTTTGAACTGGAACTTCGCACACACTTGAGGATTAAGGTCTATTACAAGTGTTCCTAAGATTGTGAAGATGGTGGCAGGTGGAGAGGAGGTGCAATCAGTTTTGTACAAGAAAATCGGAATGTCCGTCTACGTCATGCGTAACTGTCTGATTAGAATCTTTTGAGCTGAAACTTCATAAGTCAGGTGTAATATCTAGTTGTCGTTCCGGAGATCATTAAGGTATATAATTTTTTGAGTTAACATGAAACCCCTTGTCATATTTTCAAAACTTTCTAAAAATTGGCGGAATTTATTGCTTGAATAGAAATGCATTGATAAGCACGATCAAGTTTTAATTAAAACCTATGACATTTAGGAAATTTTAAAAATCCTTGAGCGATTTTGTAACCGAAAAATTCTTATTCCTAAAATTGATTTAGCAAATTATTACCCAATACATTCCGAAAATCGAGTTAGCAAATTATCTAATACGAAGTGTAATCAGAAGCAAAGTTTCTGTTGGTACTAAAGAAAGTGTATTTCGGCGAAAATGTCTGTTCATCCTCTTCACAACATTAGTGCCTTAACAAGGGATTTCAGCAGGTATGTTGTATCGAGTCGTTTTTATAAATTACAGAAAACAAATGCGCATACCAATATTTTTATAAAAATCGCGATTTCGTATAATCGTAAATTCTTCCTTTTCTGAATAGCTTCATAGTTTATTTCATTGTTGTGCAATTTTTTACAAAATAGAATCTATGATGAACAATTTTTAAACATGTGGCCAACACATTTCGGTGAATGTTTTCATTCGCGTTGGAAATAACATTGTGAATATAGAGTTTTCTAAACATCCTAACGATGAATAGGGAAGAAAATGTGCTCATTAGTAGTGTATTAAATGATGGTTTGTAGCTTTATATAAAGATTATCGACTTCATCACTTCTTTTTGCAATTTTTGGGATCTTGATAAGTCGGTATTAGGCTACTGATCCTCAGTCGAATCCCTTAACCTTAATCGATCTCACCAGTAAATTTTACTCAAAAGTTCTCGCATACATAACAAGAAATGTATGAAAAACATGTGAAAAAGTGCATAACTAGAGGTGAAAACAAGACGAAAGTATACTTTAATTTGTATTAGTCGACCATATTATTGTGCAAATTAAAAGTACATGTGGAAAATGTGAAAAATATTCTTGTTATAACGGCTGTACAAATAGCAAAATCAGACAGGTAGAAGAGAATAGTAATCATCAGAATTAGCTCATTTGATGTGAACCTAGAGCCACCTTATTTTCGAAGAGGCCTTTATCTATTCCTTTCGGGCAAAGGATTTTGTATAATATTATTTTACATATTTCTCAAGAAGTAACAATAGCCTTTTGAAATCAAGAACCAACAAAATTGTTTTTCCTGTATCCGTAACGCATGATAAAGAAAAGAAAACTGTCGAGGAAACCTCGCATATAAAGAATGTGTACACAAATGAAAGGAGTAGAAGATGCAGTGGACAAAATGTGCCCCATTGGTTCTTTGCTCAGAGAAAGCATTTTTTCCCCAAGGTTACGTATCATTAGTGTTGTTTAGTATGTAGACTTCCTTGATTTCAAAGTGTTTCAAATTTCAAAGTAGTCGTACGTAGTCAAAGGGAAAATTGTGAAATTACCCTTGTCAAATACTGAACAGTTTTAGTTCGTATGAGATGTCACATCATACGGTATGGTAGTTGTCCAAAATACTTCTAAATACATTTCGTACATCTTCTTTTGGAAGTGAATATTTTGCTTCAAATAAAATACGACGCGTGGGACCTTGCGACTTTTGTGGAATTTTCGTCTCGTGTAAAACTTCCTGAAAGGTGAAGTGGATGACGTCACTTTCTTCGATTAGTTTAATTTTGTGCCCTTCACCAACCTGCGTGCGGTTATGCCCGATTCTGTCACAGTTTTAGAGTGGAGAACGAGGGAACGTGCGCTAGTTATAATTTGAAGTTGCCATTTACAATATACCTTGTAAGTTATCTTTGCACCCCCTGAAACGCATTAGGTATAATACACCGTGCACATTTATTAGTCTGACAACGAATGAAACTACAACTTGCGTTAGTCTTTGCTTCACTTTTTACCTTCATGGATTTCGATACATTTTATAATTTATTATATGTTACGTTTTATTAAATTGTTTTGGTTTTGCTGATTTTGTCAAAATATTAAATCTTACTCGACCTCTTAGTATAGAATTTATCATATTCTCTTTTTAATTGGGAATGAATACGGACGAAGATGCTCCTATAATTGTAATGTTAATAACAGTGAATTGTTTTCTGCGTTGTAGATAGTTTTGTAGGTTTATTTTATGATAACACAGCTGCCAAATAATTTGAAGTTACCACCACCAACTGCGTCATTCTCTTTCAAATGCGAGGGCGGGAGGTGTCTTTCGGGCAGTCCTATCCACCGCCGACGGTGTGGAGCGAGTATTTTTGATTGACCAAATAGTTTTCCATTGCGAAATATTAAAAATAAGGCATTTTGTGGTAATGTACTTAACTAAGAATTTGAATAGTCCGAACATTTTTAATTGCAATATTTTTATTTTGATGGGAATTTTAATTTCGACCCAAAAATTGAGAGTTTAGTACCCGGTTCACATGACATTGAAGGTCCATCAACATTTATTTGATTTTGCCAAGGAGTTTGATATTGAACTCTAAGGCGGAGAATTATAACCTTCAAGCAACTAACGAGAGGTTCTACTCAAATTAATTGAATCGTTTATTTCAGAAACTAGTCATACGCCAAAACCTAAAACGCGCATTAGCAGTGGGTTGTTGTTCCCAGAGGATAGAAATATCGTTTAGTGAATATTTATGTGAAAAATATTCATTTACCGACTGCTGTAATAAATACAAATATTTTGGAAACAAAAATTGGGAGACTTTTTCTGAGGTTTTTGAGGAATGAGGAATTTGGCGTTTGACGGGTTTTTTGAAATAAATGATTCATTTAATATTAACATTGAGGAGCGAGTTTGAAAATTGTACAAGTAATAGCATTTTCAATGTGGTGAATAGAAAATCGTTAAGAGACCTAGCACCATCGCAACGTAAATCAACTGACAATCTGCTGGAAGTCGGTTTCGCCACGCGCGGGGCGAGGGGGCAAGGCAGAGAGGCGCAGGCGCCTGCCGCGGCGAGTTGGCTGGCTGGGTAGCGCGACCACGCTCCACCGCCTTGGGGGCCTCCGCTGCGCGCGCAGCCGCGACGCCGCCGCCGCCGCCGCCACCGGACGGCCTTCGGCGCTTCGCACGCGCTGCTCTTCGCTTTCCACCGCCATCGCTAACGACACGACCGACGTGATGCGTTGTTTCGCGAGTACACGCAGGCGCGGCCGATGAACCAAACTGTGTACGGTGACCGCACGCTTCCCCCTGCCCGTCGGCGGAAGGGACCGCCTGCCTGCAGGCGCTGCGCCGCCGCTTGGCACTCACCTGTGAGGAAGCGCAAGGCCGCCATCGCGAAAGGGGGAGGCCGCCGTGGAGGCAGGCGGTGGCCGGCAGAAGGCACTCGACGCGAGTGACGAAGGAGCGCGGTGGCCGTGCGGTGCGCGCGGCGATGCGTCCGTTCCACAACTGGCGGCGCGCGAGGGTTTTCCCTTCGAACCCGAGCGGCGGCGGCGGCGGCGTGGCAGCGGCTCACGACGACGTTCCCGAGCGCCGTTTCCTGCAGGCGGAGGCGGCCCGAGTCTCGGTCGCGCCGAGCCTGCTGGCGCAGTGGGGGAACGGGGAAAAACCGCGCGCCGCCTGCCCTGACCACTTCCCGGCGATCCGCTGTTGCTTCTGCTTCTGCTTCTGCCGGCGCCTCCGCCGTCGCCGTCGCCGCCGGCCCGGACCCTGGTCGATGGCTCCTACGTAGCCCCACAGCCTCGACGCTCGCCCGGTCCGGTGGCACCTTCGCCTCCCCCCCCCCTCCTCCTCCTCCGCCTCCACACGCCCCACCCGCGGATCGCCGCTTTGACGTCATCCTCCGCCGCCGCCGCGCAGCCTCCTGCGATTTTTACGGGAGAATAGACGAAGGTCGGCTCGCTGTGGTTTCCCTTCTTGCCTTCCGCGGGGTGTCCGCGTCCCGCTGCGAACTTGTTTTTCTGATGGACTTCAAATTATGTGTTGTCGATAATGGCGTCATTGGAGAACGCAGCTAGTCTCGGATAGCGCTAATGGGCAGGGTTGCCACCTCAATGTATTTCGAAGGGACCTTGCCAGTGTTTCATTCGTTAGCACTTCGTATGTCTTAGGAAAAATAATGACTATTTGTACCAAATCGTGATGTACTAACTAGTGATATCTAGAGGATACATACGCTATAAAATTGTTTTGTTAGATATAAAGTGATAGATCATTTCCAGAAAGTAATCCCTCGCGTAATCCCTCGCGTTTCTTTCGATGCCACACACAGACATTTTTTCCGAAGATGCTTTGTATTCTTAGGAATTTTCAAATAGGTCTTAAAAACATGATGTTGATTCTTGTGTACAATAGAGAAACATAGTTTCGTCGAAGCGTAAGAACTGAAGTTAATTGGAAACTTGAAATAAAAAAAGAATGTATTTGTCATTTCTGTTAGATTTATGTTTCGACCAGAATAAGAAATAAATCAAGCTCTATAACATTAATGTAAACCCAAGTCCAGACGCATTTGTTGGTAGTGTTACGGGGTTATTATAAATGGCAAGAGTTGTTACTTACAATGGCTTTGGCATTGTTTCCTTTGACATTTTATTCTTCTGCATATTCAGTTCTTGATTGTATTTACCACTATCATATTGCAATTAAGCTAAATTCATGCTAATTTGCATACCTAGATTCGTTGGTGAACGCACGATCATACATAAAAAAATCATTTTTTTAATATATTATCATTGTTATTTTTACTCCGTTTTTTCTCACCAAAGGCTTCAGGTTTGAGGGGCATTTCGGCACCCCACCTTCGTAGCTTTTAGGACCGTGCAATCATTCCGGAACGTTTCAAGAATGACTTTTAAGCTTTTGGAATAATTTTGTGAGGAAAAGAGAATTTGGAATAATTCTTTCCATTTTAAAAGACCTGTTGCTGTTTGTACAATTGATATATTATCAATATACTTCTTCGTATTATTATTATTATTATTATTATTATTATTATTATTATTATTATTATTATTATTATTATTTGCGTATCGGCCATTAATGACCACGCTACCCGTTCTCTTTCAAGACCGAGTCATATTCTATCGCGGAGAGAGATTAATATGTGTCATTATTGGATCAGTTTTTCAGCTGTGCCCCTTGGTGAGAGAAGTTTGTTAATCTTTAAATTATAAATAATGGGGTGATAGGATGATGATGGTGAAAGGTGATCGTGGCCTTTTGGAACCGTCCCAACATTCTCATTTATGACCAAGGGAAACCACGAAAATCCCGGTCAGGATGGCCAGCCCGGGGATTGAACCGACTGCGAAGTCAGCGCACCACGCCCTGAGCGCCTTCGCTATATTATTATTATTATTATTATTATTATTATTATTATTATTGTTATTATTATTATTATTGTTATTATTATTATTATTATTATTATTACCGTCGAGTGAGCTTTCTTGGAAGAAGCAATCGGGAAGTCTGAAATGTTGCTTAGTATGCTTGGTTTCCTTGACATTACTTCAGTTTTCCTAAACGCTTTCTCTACTGTCCAAATTACCACACGGTTGCCATTCACGGTGAAATGCCCCCCGATCTTGCGAGAGGATAAGACTCGAGAAAAATAAACGTAGTGTATGAGCTAATGTAGAATATATTGTTGATTAGCTATGAAGCTGTCAGATTGTCATCAGTAAAGTAATTACAGAGTATGCAGTAGTTTGCAGAATCAGATTGTAAATTTTGAAATATCGTGTCCCACTATCAAGACATTCCTTTTCACACTTTAAAACAGTTGGCTTTTTCTTTTCGTGTCAAAGAATGTCATTCTCATAAGATCTGGTAATTTACAATCTGATCGCACATACTAATGAGGGCAGCAAAGCAAAAAACGGGCTGGCGTCATGAGAGTACAGTAAGCTCTGGACAATGAACTTTGTCTTTGTGAACCCATTCACTGGTCCTGATTACAATACATTTCAAATAAACATTAGGTGATTTGATTCTCTCTCGGTTCAGTTCTCTCAGTTCGAACTCTCCATATCAGTCTTAATGAGCACAGAAATACAACTTCCAGGGGGAAAATTACTTCGCTTCAGGAGTGAGAATTCCAATAAAACCAAGTATTTATGTAGAATTCACGGGGAATGAAAGGGACTGATGGATTATACCACTGAGGAAATTGTTTCAACTCGTATGGTAAGAGTTTTCCGAACGAAAAGGACTCCCGGACTCCCAAGATGAAAACTAGTGAAATCCCGTCTGGGTACGGAATAGTTAAAGCCGCGAAAGGGTCTTTTAGAACAAAAGAAAACGAGTATGACGACAAAGAGGATACAAAATGAACAAAGTGTTCGAGCAGGACAAGAGACATTCAAAGGTATGAAGACTACAAAATTATTTTGTGTGCTGATACTAGAAGCAACGGCCAAGAAATCACGGCCACTGGAAATACACATGCAAAAGTATTAATAAAATACTGCATATAGTGAACTATAAAAAATTACTATATTCAGGTTGAAATAATATATTCAAAGTTTCGAATTCGTAGTGTTTGGATATTCAACTGACCCTTTTTAATACATCAGTCATCCGTCATCACCCTTGTCACTTATCAAAACGGCATTATTTTAGAATGACCCTCGTACCAAAATTAATCATCACAGAATTAGGGAATAAAAGAAGTTGAGAAAATACTTTTGATAGTAAAATGTCATATAATATGCCAAATAATAAATAGAGTAAAATACTGTCTCCGATAGCTAAATAAATCTCTGCAAAGATTAAAACCGTTCTCCTGCAAAACGACATCTTTTTAGATTCGTCACTCTTGTGCGCGGACGATATCTACCCCCCACCACTTGTTGCCGCCTCGTCTTCACACAATATCCCCATCGATCTTGTCGAGTTGAGTACTCCACCAGTCGCCTCTTGCCCAATCCCCGTCCGCGCTGCACCTCTACGGAAGCCGCTGGGACCGAGACTCCCGGCGGCTGCGCTGGTGTGAATGCCCTTTGGGTGCCCCTCGGGAGACGAGGAAGTGAACGTTCTCTTTCAAAGTGCTAGCGGGCGGATTCGCGGATTCGCCGTTATCCTCCGAGATAACTTTGCCTGTATAAATAAATGAAAGTGAGGACAATAATAAAACAATAAATAAGAATAGCGTTATGTATGTATACGTAACAATACGGGTGACTTAGCATTTGTCAATGAAAACGGAAACTGTGACGACGTACGCATCGAAAGAAACCGAAAAAATTGATCACATTTCACTCTTGAATAATTTTCGCAGATTAATTCTCGCAATTTACAAGTTTTCACAATCTAAAAGTCATTATTTTGGGCGTAAATAAGAGCATTAACGTACATAGTTACTTGCACTAAATAAAATTCAAATTATTTTTTTTTCTTTCTCGTGTACAACTTTTGCAGTGTAAAGAATGTATTGTGATGTGCAGTGCTGCGTGGCAATTGTTCAACAGAAAAATCCACAAACAGTTTTTTTCTGTCGAAAAATTGCCACTTCGTGCTGCAGCATTACAATAATATAGTTTTTGTGTATGTTTGAGACATATCGTGTCAATTTTCCAAAAATTCTAAAGCGAGATTTTCTAAAAAAGAAAAATTCTGTCATTCTATAAATATTTTCCGGAATAGAAGAAATTGATTGTAAATAAGCAATATGATATTTTGCTGTATTTTTAATATTTTCTCTGTATATTTGAATTAATGTCGTATGATTGAAGTGTTTGAGGTAGTAAAGGGCCGTTAATTTACTCATTGTAGATTCCTGTTTAAAAATCATAGTAATTTAGGTGCTTAGTTTAAATAACGAATTTGATTCAAGTATTGCATTATCATACGTACTAATAGTGTCAACTTTAATTAATCGCTCAACAATTCGAGTGCACTTGGTTTTATTTTCAGTCGACTTTTTCGTCCAATTTATTTATAGGAAGGTTTGTGACTAAGAATTTCGAACTTCTAAAAGCTATTGAGTGATGAAACTTGTTTCTCTTTGTTACATCTGGAGGTTAAAAAAATACAGAAGTAGAAGAATGAAAATATGCACTCAAGAAACTACCTTAGGAACTTTTATAGGAGGTTTTTCAATTTGCTTAAAGAGAGTGACATTGAATACTATAAGCTCGGTATTTCCTTTCTTCATCTTCTTCTTCTTTAATGATAGTAATAATAATAATAATAATATTAATATTATTATTATTGTATGTGGCATACTTTAAATAACGAATTTGTTAAAATAATTATAATGGTTTACACTATTCATTTAACGCCAAGGTGATTGATTCAATAAACAATTTCTTTCGTTCTGTGTACGTAAGTGTGAAAAACGAATGTATTCATAGTGGAATGGTAGAATTATTTGTGAGCATTTTGAAAACTGTGTGGATGAGGGTGAACACTTATCATACGGTAGATATCTCCCACCCAAAATCAGTCATTATTCATGTACTGGCTTTAAACCCTTGCCTAGTAGTTCGCTCGTGGTGCGATTTGTAAATCTCGTCGGGGCTGGAGCGAAAGCGTATGACGTCTCGTCGCTGGCGTCCTAATGACGCTACTTGCGCTCGTTTATTTTGCGCGGATGCTTCGTGTAGAGTTGAGTTGCCTTCGTGCGTTGGCGCAGGGACGTCCAGCTGAGTCAGCGCGTCAGCAAGCGGGTGCAAAGAAAGGCCGGGAAGTGGGATTCTTCTCAGTTTGGCGCCTTTGGATGGCCGTAGCCCCAAATGTCTATTCTTGATGGGATTGATGTTTCCGCGCACGTCAACTGCTAATTATGCTAGTGTAAAAAATGTTTTATCTTGGGAGGTGGCGGGGTTCCTTCTGCGCTGGGGGAGGGGAGATCCGTCCCTGACTGCGAGGGTTTCCTCCTCCAGGTATCTCCTCTCACCGCCCCAACCGGGATAAGGTCTAAGCTCCCGACTTGTAGTGCATGAAAGTATGTGTGGTTGTGTGTATATGGTGTGAGGACAGAACAAGGAACGAAAGATCGCGTGCGGTTGGTTGCCGATTTGTTAGAGTACTGCTCGGGGAAACCATGGAAAACATACCTGTCAGAACAGCCTGCCGCTAGAATTCTCGTCCTGAATTCGATCTAGCTGTGCAGCTAGTGTTGAAAATCCGACAGGGGGCCCGAACCCTATGACCTTCCAGTCAGAGTCGCTGGGACAACCGTAATACTTTGGCTGAAGAACAAGAGCTTCGGTATCTTTGTTGAGGGAGCCTCCTCGCAGCCAGCCCAACGTGAAAGTGCCGTCCACCGTTTATCTTACCAACGTTCCTGTTCCCTCGTTCTACTGCTTAAGCAGGCGCATCCCAGCTGGAGGATACTCTCTTTGCGTATGACGACTAGCCATGGCCCCCAACTTTCGATTCTGCAAGTGTCAACTTTGTTTGAATCGGTTCGTGTATCTATTGATGTCCAGGACCTCCTGATATGCGGAACGTGTGTCAACTTCGTTGTGCGGGTGAAGAGCGCAATCAGCAGTTTTCTGGTTTGGCGATCCACATTATCCAATTCACTGCACCTCATCGCCAGTTCTACCCAGGTGTTGCTAGCCTGAATAAGATTTCTATCGTGGAGCGTGGTTCTGCACGACGCTTGTGTGCCGACGAGGCAGGAAGTTTTAACTTGATGGCAGTTATCCGCAGTCTGCGGGAGACCTAGGTATTTGAACGCCTCCTCACTTGCATACCTTAACTTGCTTGACTGGGTTTATTATTATTATTATTATTATTATTATTATTATTATTATTATTATTATTATTATCATTATTATTATCATTATTATTATCATTATTATTATCATTATTATTATTATTATTATTATTATTATTATTATTATTTTGTGTATAGGCCAACACGGACCACGTGTGTGCATTGCTTCGGCAGGTGTAAGTATCTTTCGGTGGGTGGGGGGGTGATCAGCATTTTAGCTGAATCTCGATTTTTATCCCACAAGATTTTTAGTCCTGGGAGTGTGGACGATGAGATGATAATGGCGAGGGATGAAAGGACGGCACCCACATAGACACACAAATACACCAATACCCAAGACGGAACTCGAACCCGCGGTCTTCTATCTTATTATTATTATTGACTATTAATATTGTTATTATTACTATTATTAATTTGTTTAGACAAGTGCACACAAGTGATCACTTGTATAGGATATTATTAAGCTCTAAGACACCGAAAATGTCTTCTTTTTGTGCAAAGAACTATGTTGATGTAATAAAATTTGAAAATATTTATATACAATATCTTCAATATAAAAAGTACATAAAGTTTATTCATAGATAGATGTTGCTTTTTCTCCGGACTACAACCATCTCGTAATTTTTAACGAGTTCAGGTTTATGCGCACACGTCCCGAATACATCCAACGCGAGTATGTTATCGTGGACAATCAGGAAGAGACGAGTTTCTTAAATGCTATTTACATCCATTCGGATTGCTAACATTGAAGCTAGCGTTTACCCGTACGAGTAAAATGGGCGCGTGATATCCCGAATGTAGGCCTTCATTATACTCTCACCGCACCAATCAGACCTGTCAATGGAAGAGTTTGCTTTCTGCCGGACTGTGGAAACAGCCTTTACGAGTAAAAGTAGATTGGCAATGATTCGTGTCGCAATTGAGCGTAAATAACATTGCCATTTGATTCTCTTCTAAAATATGTTTTAATTATCCTGTTCGCGCGAACAGAACGGTGAAATCCACTTAGGCAGGGGGTTTAAAACTTTTCGTCCACGGCTCCCTTTACCTAAACAAAACTTCCCGCAACTCCCCTCGTTACAATACATTTCAAACATAAGAGTTAATATTGGCGTAATAAATATTCAACACAAATGAGTGATGTAATAGGTTACTGGAAAAGGACTTGCCAGCTTAAATTAATCCCCAATTAATTAGTAAAATCATACATTACAAATAACATTTAGTATGATAGTACAAAATACATAAATGACAGAAGGATTAAAGTGAATCAAATCTAAAGGTCATTTTCAGTAAATAATCGCGCGGCCCCTACCATACGCCGCCACGCCCCTGGGAGCCGCGACGCAATTTGAAAACACATGACTTGATGATACATATGTGCGTAAGAAGTTTAAACGATTGTCACAATGCCAAGTTGCTTGGAGTAGTTTAGATTAATATAAGAACGTCTGTTGCCTCGATAGGGAAGTTCTTCCACCTCCCTTTCAGAGCTTCCGCCTTGCGTACAGGTGTGGATGGGGGCGGCGGAGGCGGCTTCCTGTCGCCGACGCGGCGGATGTCACTTCACGGACGAGTGGGCGGTTTATCGCACTATTAAATCGCTTCCTCTGTAAAAAAAACCAAACGTTATTGACTTCTGAGTTGGGAGTGTTTTCTGCTGTACGTCATGTTCCCGCTCACGCTTAGTATTGAGAAGGTGAAGTCACTGGCGGACGTGCAATAAAACTAATCAGCCATTATTTGATTGGTTGGGTTATTTACATTGGTTGAAGGCTTACGATGTGCGCTTGGTAACGCTGATGAAGAGCCGATGGTCGTAATTGAATATGACGGTGAACATTCTATGGTGTATCGAAAATAAATGTTAACGTCGTTGCTGACACGGAAGCTTGTTGTGTTATCTTTTTATCCTTCTATTGAATGTTCAATAAATGATTTAGAACCAATTCGAAGGTATTTCGCTCCCCGCCGCTTCATTTGGCTCTCCTATGAGTCAGTTGCATTGGTTATTGACGAACCGATTGGTTATTGACGAACTACATCATATTTATAATTATTTTCTACCTGTATTTCCACCACATCTTGTAGACTAGGATGACGGTAAAGCCTATAGTGGTACACCGATAAATGACTTCCTAGACATACATCGTCCAATTACAGTTGCTCATAGGGTGGCTACAATGAGTTTTTAAACTGGTCTCTGCTGCCCTTGATCATTTGCAGTTAATGCAGACTTAAGCGTGTTTAAGTGTTCTGTGAAATACAGGTGGGATACGTGTTAATGATTTATGTGAAGGGGAACCACACGAACTTAGTAGTCGTCTCTTCGAAAATATGTTCATGTTACGCAGTTATTTCGTTCTAAAATTTATTTATACCCGTTTGTGAAGAACAAGCTTTCGAACACTTCATTGAATCATGACTTACGTCATTGTTGACAAACACAGATAATTGAAGCAGTAGATCGCGCTACATCGAAAATTGAGAATTCGAATCCTAGGTCGTATATGTATATATTCGCCTTGTTCAGACGATGCGTTGTAAAATTACCAGATGTACTCGTGCCAGCAGTCTGACATTTGTTGTTTTTTTTTAAATGAAGAAAATAAAAAATAAAACAAGACACCGTACACGGGATACTAACTCTTCAAACCTGACTCTGAATTGGGCATCACGTCATATGCGGGGCACTGCGTAATGTAATCTTTCTAATATTGCTGACCTCTTATTAGCAGAAAGGCTTCTTGTTAGATCCGTGCGATTAAATTTCTCCTAATATCAAGTAGTCTATTTGACTTTACCATATGTCGATATTGTCTCGACACCGGTGCTGTGGAGAAAAGGTACCCAGAGGGACTCAACCTCCAAAAGAAGACTAGAACGACCATTTGAGAGACATGGAAAGAGTATTTAAAGGGCGTGAGACGCACAGTTTTCAAGTTACCTACAACAATGACGTGTATTGCGAGTGGCGTGAGCACCAGCCGAATTATTCGCGTCATAAACTACAAAAGTTCTACACTTCACGCTTTAAATCAGTTCGATGAAACCCTGGGAGATAATTCACTACCTAGCAGATGCATGTTTGTTTCCACGGCATCTTATAAATTGTAAAAGCTGTCAACTTTGCGCGTTGTATACAGAATATATTATCTTATTACTTTACTAGAGAACTTAATTTTGTTGCTGTTATCATCGTCAGTTCAGTGATGGAAGAGGGGATACGACGGATGTTTCAGGATTATAGGGTAGGTTACAGGGGATATTATGTTATGTAGGGTCCGTGCAGGGACTGGTAAATGTAGCTTCACTGCGCACGTTTGGTTGAACTCTCCTTTTACTTGTAATTGTTAGAGTAGAGGTAAGGGCGAGTTCCTATTTTGTTAGCAATGCAGAAAAATCATACTTGCAATTCGTGTACCGATGGAAATGTTTTCTATAACTCGGAAACGAAAATGACTATTTTTAAAATATTGCTAATCTTGTGATTTTTAAAATTTATTTTTATTTATTGATGTTAACCTTTTACTCATCTTTCAACTATTTATAGTTAAAATGACTGGAAGAGATTCTGGAATTCAAGAAAACGTGCGCAGATAATCTTCTCCTCCATAAGTCACATACAGTTTTCGCTGTTTTTTTCGCTGAATAAATCTGATCTAAATCTATAGTTTTCGTTTTAGCGAGCTGAGGGAGGGGGCAAGTGGAATCGAAGCTTAGCGAAGAGCTCCGGCGACGACCGACGAGTGAGCAAATCGTACGCCAGCCAGAGATTCTCGTTGGTGGAACTAGCCACCGCCGCCGCCGCCGGTTTTTCCCACCTGCCACGCGATGACGGAGTCGCGCTAAACGAGGAAAAGCGCCGCGTTGGCCCATCACGCTACGCACAGGGTCGCGCCGGTTTGGTCGCTCACGTGTTGCGTCTTGGCATGCCATTTGTACGGCAATTGTGTCGTTTATTTAGCGAAACGATACGAAGGATGAAGTGCGTCTGGTACACTTCCCTTGTGACTGCAATTAGGGAAAGTAGTTAATAAAATGTGTGGCTGAACGATGTCATATTCAATCTTTATTTTTCTTTAGAGTTGATTTTAAATGATAAAAAAAAAAAAATGCGCGTTCAGTGTAGTAAAATGAGCATACGTTTTAGTCAACATAATCAGTGAATAGATGTATCTCTCTTTCGAAGGAGCTCTGCGTTCTCTTAGAATGCGGTCTCAATTTACTTTAACGTATTCTTTCGTATTCATTGTCTGATGTTCAAATGATGCGTTGGTAATCAATAATTATTACCGATATGTGCACGTGATGTTTAATTGTTGTTGTGGGTATTGTATGCTTCACTTAGAACTTATTCGATTTCAAAAGAGACTTGCAAGTGGTTTGAGGTATATGTTTTTCAGTGTTCTTAAATTCCTTGTGAAATGCACACCTTAAGCATTCCACTCATTGAAATTATAATTAAATTGAGAAAATAGAGCTGATGTTCAATGGAGTGAGAATATGAAGGATTCTATAATTTAGTAAATAAACTACTGTTTTACGGTTGGTGGAAGGAACCAACATCTTTAAAATAAAAACGAATTTAAGAAAAATTCGTTTGTCAAGTGATATGTTAGAAATTTAATAGCCCAGAAAATGCACCTAGAATAAAAGATTTAGCTCGACGAAAAATGATTTTTTTTTAAAATTCAAATGTTGATCATCTTGTTTCCTTTGGAAAACTATATCCTCCATCCCTAAAAGAAAATCATTCATTTGATAGACAAAGAATAAACTAGTCTCTCTCGCAACTGACTGCTAATTGGGTAGTGAGTGTGTTAATTAACTTCCAAAAGCTCAACAAAGTTTTATTGTAATACTATTTTTAGACATAATGTCTAATATCATAATGAACGTACGAATTTCGGCCAGATCGTGATAGTGGCCAGCATTTATTTATTAGTAATATTTTCTGATGCTCTGACCATATCATTACTGTGTTCGAATCAGAAAAAGTGGAATATGTGACCTTTGCGTTTTTCGACTCTGATATACGCCAGAAATACTATTTAATTTCATGTGCACACTTTTTTTTAACTCATCTCTAAATGAAAGATTTAAATAAACCGAAAGCTTGGTGTGGATGTTTGTTACATAGCTTGCGGTCTTTCAATTACACTATGGCTATGAAAACACTGCTGCTTTCAATTAGCAATATATTGCTACATACGCTTGTATTAAGCGTTTAATACTTAGGAAAATATAAGTTTAAAAGATAGGACCTGTCGGAATGTAGGGGAAAAGTTTCACATATTTTGAGGGAAGTAATGGCAATTTTCTATTGTATTTTATTCACAAGCAGGTACAGTAGAACAGTAGAGGCAGTGTTTGTTGAAACTGAGGCTAATTAACGGAAAATAAATTACCATAATATGCCGTCAGAATTCCGTAAGAAACATTCGCTTTCTTAACAGCTTCTTTTAGACACAGCGAGTTCACAATCATTGTTGACCTTTGCATAATCCTTTGTGGAAGACACACACGACGTCTTGAATAATCAAATTGGATTGATTTGTGAAACTCTTGGTGTCTAAAGAATCTTGTTTGTATGTCAGGAGAAGTCCCATTATTCTTCGTGTGCACAGTGCATTCAAGGTACGAAAGATACGCTTGAAATTTAATTTAATCTAATAAGTTTGTATGTTTATCCATGGAAATAATTATAGTCGAGGAATTCTCATTCCAGGTAACCTACTCATTTACTCGACATATGTGTCGTAATTTTTTTACCGTTCGATGACATGGACAAAAAATAGTATTTGTTTCTAGCTCGATCGACGAATATTGCAGTCTGTGAAAGTTCATTAGTGCACTCAAGCAATGTCATTAAATGAACACGACAAGAAACATTTGGTCACAGATGTGTTAAAGTTAATTATGTCGTATCGTTGCAGCTCACAACTCATCCAATCCGATATGTATCTGAACTTCCCGCACTATTATTTGATTGTTCAGAGTTCTCATATAGTAAATGTCAGCTAAGTTGTAGTACATCAATTTTAATGTGTTTGACTTTGTAATAAAAAATAACTTTTTTATAATTGTGAAAGAGGCGTATATTATTATCTAAATGGTTGGGCTATAATGAATTTCAGCTCTCCTAAATTATTGATTCCTCAGTACATTTTTTACATACCGTATTGATGATTAATAATCGGAAAATGTTTATTATAAAGGTTACGGATTAATTTGTCGATATTGCAGTCTTTGTAAATCCTTTGAACGGATATAACAACTGCAATATACTTATTGGAAATGTTAGTTTTCACGTCACCGGTGATTTGAATGTTGTATCAGTAGAGCTTGTAAACTTACCAATATATTTTTTGTATATACTCTTTGCAAAAAGATCTGGCTCGCTTTTTGTTTCATTAAATGTTACTTTTGGCTGGTAGTGTTTTCTGACAATACTCCATTTGATTACATCATGCACACATCTGTGAAACGTGTCACATTAAATGCAATATTTTCTGGTGAAGAGTCACTCAAGAATCGGCTTCTCATAACAGAACCACTTTTGAAGACATCTAATGGGCAATCTACATTCGTAGTCTGAAGTACGAGATCTCTCGAAATGAATTGCCTCGTGGGCTCGGAAGCGTACACTCGAACAATCGAAACCCCCACGTGAGTCGTCGCGTGGAGTGGCTTGCTGTTTGGGCCGCGTGGAGAGCGGGCGTGTTAGCGGATGGGCACGTACAGCGGCACGAGGAAGAGCTGCGGCCCGCCGCCGGCGCCGTTCTGCGCGTTGTACGTGTGCGTGGGCGTGTAGGCCTGCGGCAGCGTGGCTGCCGGCGTGCGGCCGGCGTACAGGTTGGGCCGCCACAGCCAGTTGAAGTTGAAGGGCGGCAGGGGCTGCGGCTGCGGCTGGGGTTGCGGCTGGGGCTGTGGTGGGCGGCGCGCGTCGGGCTGCGGGGTTGTGGACTCGGGGCGGCCGACGGGCCGCCAGCGCGGGTCGTCCGCGCCGCCCCCGCCGATGGTGTTGGTGACGATGACGGGCGGCCGCCGGTGGTCGAAGTCGCCGCCGCCGAAGCGAGACGACAGGTCGAAGTCGCTGACCTCCGGGCTGCCCGGGTCGCTGCGGGGACAGAGAGCGCGTTCGTGAGTGCACAGCCACGTGGAGCCCCGGTTGCGTCGTCTTCGGGCGTCGTGTTCGCCGCGGACGGTCCGCGATTCCGCCTGTCACGAATCACTTCAAAAAAATCCTTCGGAGGGGAAGCAAAACCGACTGTCCCCTGTTGTAGATTCACTGCGTGTAAAAGATCGAGCGTGAAAGAAGCTTCTGAGCTAAATTCAAATGGCGTGTTTCGTTGCCCGAGTGATACCTTCTTTCTCCGCCAGATGGTGAAAGGAGCGTAGCGTGTGCGTGGTCAGACTGATGAGCAGGCTGGTCCGAATCTCGCCACGTAAAATAAGGCATAAACTTAACTGATCTGATGAGTTGAGATATAAATTTAACGTTCTGTTGTAAACAAGCGATTGTAAACAATTGATCTTACACTGTAAAGTTACGTAATGAATGTTTCTAATGTACATAAGAAGACATGTGAACATGTGAGAGGCTGGAATGATTTAGAATCGTCGTAATAGTCTGTGTCTACTCACACATACATTTCCAGTTCTTTGTCTCCAGTCACATGTAATATTCTCGTCAAATGTTCAGTAAAATATCGAATTTATTGGAAACTGTGTTCATCTTGATATTCTAATTACACTTTTTTTTACCAAAAACAAAAAAGCTTACTTAATATACATTTTCAAATTGCGAGTGAGTTTTTATTCGTATAAAGGGAGGTTATTTTTATCTTCTACCTACTATGTAGTAGTCTAGCCCCTGTTGTTACCACAAGGTATCCGAACAATAAAATTACGAGCCTAATTTACGGACTTGTACGTGGGTTGCTCCATTTCAGAGTTTCGTTTGAATGGTATAAAAATTGATTCGAAAAATTGTCGTGCGTAGATTAATGAGAAATATAATTTTTTCTGTCTCTTTTTTTTCTTACCAAAATTAGGTTTTATAAAAGAGTTGCTGGAGAGAAGAAAATTGTACGTTTCAAAGTGTTGTACCTTCGATTTAATTCTGTTGCTTCAAGAGAGATAAAGGGTTGGATGACTGTATTCTAAATTAAGAACGGACATGAATGAGTGCGAGTTGTGTGTTCTGAAAGCATGATGAAATTTTTACTTTCTCGCAATTACGTCGTAAGAACAGAATGTTATGTAATGGTGCGCCAGAAAACGGCGAATTTTTGGCCAAAAATTTCTCTCTTGCCGGGGCTTGGTGGCGAGGAGGGGGTAAATCATGTTGCTATATGGCGTAAATTACTTCCTCTAACATATGGTGTACCTATTATCCATGTTTTGTGGCTCCTTCATACCGAAAATCGATTAGCGGTAATACGTCTGACCGACTGTGGTCCACGCTAGTGTCAAAACCGATCTTCCAATGTTCTCCAAAATTGATATTCTTCGATCTGTCTGAAAGAAGTCGACCTTTGGGGAGTTTCAATTGGGTATTTTGATTTTGGGGGATACTTTACACGAAGTCTCAAAACCCTTTTCAAAATTTTCTAAAAAATGGTACAATTAAAAAAAATTGTCCCCGCATAGCGTAAAGTACGCTTAAGAGAAATGGTCTAATGTTGCTACAATCGCAGATTTTTGGAAAATTGCAGAAGTGCATTTTTTGCGGAGGCGTCTTCCTACAATTATAATATTGAATAGAGTCATTTCTTTTCCTCTCAATGAAATCTGTTTCTTAGTCATCTTGAATTAAGACCAGTACAATTTTTCCAAACATATGAGTAGTTTTCGCGTATTTTCACGAATTATTGGCAATTTTTCATTTTTTAAACATTTATTTTCTAGAACTGCACCATTTCCCCCCTCGTTTACATCTAGGAACGGTAAAAAAATATGGTGATTGTTCCATTTTTGACGACTAGTCTGTATTTTCAAAAATTGGAAAACGGTAATATAAAAAAAAAGGAAAATACAGCCTTTTTGCCTTAGACAAAGTCTGTTATAAAACACATTAGCTCATTAACAAAGACCTTGTTTTATTTTTTTAAAAAAAACGAATAGTTCTCGTAATTTGGACATAAAATTAATGTAGTTTATAAAAAAAATTAAATTACAAGAACAGAATTAATACGAGAAAGTATGTGTTATTGTTGCTCTTTGAGTTTCGAGTTGGGGCGTTGTATTAGTTGTAACTAATTTCTATATATCACTTTTGTAAACCAATTTTCTTAAAATGCTGTCGAAAACATAATAAACACAGAATCAGTCTGCACTAAAAGTTGTGAACGAAAATCAATGTAATGATGCTACAGAACAATTCTAAAATAATCCACGAATACTTGAAATAGTCTTACGTACCGAACAGAATACTCTGACATATCTTACAGAATATTCTAACAACACCCTTGCAGTACGATGAAGAATCTAACAACATCCTTGAATTAAACATCACGATGAAAAAAAGGCATGTATGTTGGTCATGCATGCATTGAATTAAACATCACGATGAAAAAAAGGCATGTATGTTGGCATGATATGTTGAATGTTGGTCTTGTTGCAAATTAAACTTCATTTGGTTGAGAATGAAGTAGAATTCTGTTGAACGTTTTTTTTTTTTTTTCTCTCTACACTTTTCAATTGTTTGAGCCACAATTTTTTGGTTACAAGCTACAATTTGGCGTAGTATTTTTCATCCAGTTGTAAATATTTTCGCCCATTTTTTCTAGAAGGTATATCCCTATATTCTTAAACTCCCCGTCCATCTGAGAAAACCTGTATTTTAACTCACATTTATTATACCCAAATTTTTTTTTCATAAATCAGATGTTTAAATCATTGTTCAAAAGATGTGGAAAAACTATTTCTGAGGAACATAGAAACTGGTCGGTAGTGTATTGTATATAACATAGTGTTTTCCACTATACAAAAGTGAGTTTCTTTGACATAGCGAAGATATTCTTGAGACATTTAAATGAGTTACGCAAATGAAATGACCCATCATTCAGTTATCGTTAATTTGATTTGTAATTAAACGTATTAATTTACTAGCTGATAGTTTATGTTGATTTACACCATATTATATTTGCTATTAATTTTGCTGGAGGTAAAGGTTAATTATCAAAACTCAGAGAGTAGGTAACTGGAGAGTACGTAAGTTTCTTCACTATTACGTCTTTAGTTCACTACATTCCTGGTATAATGTCAAAATTTAAGCGGGTTATTTAATACGGGGCTCCAACTGTTAAGGGTATAACTAAGCAGGCGAATTTGCACAGAAAGGAAATCTAGATCAACTCAATTCTTAAAAATTATTTTCGTTGACACATCAGACCACAAAACCATACCACACAACTATCAGGTTATGTCTGTTATTGGATTTAGAAAAAAATATCATGTAGACCGTGAAATTTCAAATTTCACAAGTCCCGTTCGAGCGCACATACTTTCAATGACAATTTATTAGTTTATTTTTCATACACTTAAAGCCGCTCTGGAAGCGATTGTGTTCTTGTATGTAATGTGTACAGTGATTGGGAATGAGCAACATTAGATATTACCTTTGTTGTTGCACATCGTGTAGTGTAAAAGTCACGACATTATTATTTGTTCTTTGTGGCAAGGCGTTCAGGAGCCTTCGTTTTCCCGTTTCCTTCCCGAACCATTTTCTGCCCCTTTACAGTCTGAGTTGGACAGCGTCTGGGAAGCAGAAAGATCAGCATCAACATTACTGACAATATTTCAGCTGGGCAATATTCGTATTCACCATAATCTATAATTTACCTCGTTTGCCTAAAATCGACAGCGAAGTCATTACTGCAAAAGTAAGTGCTCGCCGTGAAACAATTTTAGAACGTGACTTCCAACTATTAAATAAAATAAAAATCAACAAAGCTTGCGCAGTAGTTCACATGGGATGTGTTTCGAAAATTTGGTAGCAGTGTGAACTGATACGGGTAAAGTCATACCCATTGCATCTGACGAAGAGCCGATGGCAGATTTTCTCTATTTTGTCTTCCAACACTTTAATTTTCGATTTAAATATTAAATATTTGTTTCTTATCATTAATGTTAATAAAACCTTGGTTGTAGAGTGTGTAGCTTTGTACTTGCACCATTGCTCCCCAATGGAGCGATAGGCACAATTTAATTGACATCCTGTTGATCTTGGCCTCTGTATTTTATCAAATTTGACTTCCGTTTTCTAAAATTTTAAATGATACTTCCCCCAGTTTTGGTTGATGTTTTTTCCTTGTTCTGCAGCGGGCTAAAGACTTAGTCGTTCTTCTTAGAAAAGTGTAATTTTGAAAACAATTTTAATTAACGCACAATTTAACAATATTAAGATTCCTTGTGAGAGCTTCGTAGTTAAACTATAGTTTCGATATTTTTGGATAATCAAACCTTGCACATTATTGGTAATTTTAAATAAAATATTTATATTTTAGTTCTAAAACTTCTGAAATCTCATTTTGAAAGGGGTATGAAAATCTACGTCTTTGCATAATGAACCCAATAGTTTCCTTCCCTTCACACCCACACCACATCACACCAATGCCCGAGTCGTACTCTGAATTATGTTAACATATTAGTCTGTTTCAGTATTCATTCAGTAGAAGTCTTCTATTTATCACCCACAAGCCACTTTTTTTTTGTTTTTTGTTATGAAGAAATTTTTCTGACAGAAAATCTAATTTAAATTACGTGAGTAAAGTATGTGTATTGTATCTGTTCTGAAAATATTATTTACTTTTCTGCTTGCAAATCCGTTTTTTGCTTTTTATTCTTGAGTTCAGAATAGGTATCAGTATTAGTTGCCATCGTAGATAAGTCGTTTAATGTAAATGCTTGTATTATTGAACAGTGTACTCAATTTTCCATACATTTTAAAGAACGACTGGTTATGCCGAATGAAAATACGAATGAGTCTCCATTAGGTAACGCCTAAGTTCTGTAATAATCATTTCATTCCGTCAATTACATCAAATTAAGACATTTCCAAGTGTATAATTTTATTAGTAAGTTATTGCTGGCTGACTTTGCACTGATGTTGCCGTTATTTCCCCTAAGCTCGAAGTTCCCCCAATTTTTAATTTTTTTAACTTTATTTTTTTCTTGTGTATTAGTATTCTCGCGCATCTAGCTCTTAACTTTTCGATTTAAATTTATACCACGTTCTACAGTGGTAATTTGCTTCAACTAATGTTTAGAATATCACTCTGGTCTGCAGAATGAAACATTTTTTCTGTTAAAAAAACTTAGTTGGATTATAGGAAATGCAGTGCTCAAAACGATTTTCTCTAAGTTTTTCGGAGGCAGTGAGATAAATATTTTACGTTCATAGAAATTACATTATGGAAATAAATGTTCAACAATGTTCATTTAAGTATACCTGAAGCGATTCAGCTAAGAATTTTCGTTAGTATCTTGCCTGGGTTTCTTACCCTTTCAGTGTCTAACACTTATCTGACAATATACTTTAGCCCTACTGTCCATGATACTTTTTCTATGCTTGAAACATAGAGCATGTAAGATTTCATCATTTCTCTTTGGTTGATATATGCAGATGCAAACATTCAGTTTTGTTACATGCAGCTCCAAGGTTTTTGGAAAGAAATCCTAATGAGAGGAAAGGAAATGGATCTTCAAGGGACGTATTCAAGCATAAAATGCCTAATGCTTTCAGCACCTAGTTCAGCAAATCGTTGTAGTTGTCAATGTTTTTGTTGTTTACAATTTTCTCAAACTTTTCGGAAGAAATACCTAACGCTAAACTATGGCAAACACCCACTTCGTGTTTCAACCTTCATTCAATCTGTAGCAGCATCTTAATTGTCTTACAAAGAGGTGGATTTTTTTTTTAAATTTTGGAGTATTTTCCTTCCAAATACAATCAACTCTTTTGATTTCGGTTAATAGATTTCATAAACTTCATCAGATTTGATTGGACTTCATGTCCAATCATTCTGACCACCGTTCTTTCAATGAACTAAGGAACGTTTGTAACATTTTTCGCATGGCATAAGAGATTGTCGCTAATCAATGACTTTCATTAGGGAGTTTTTGCACAGCGATGCGTTTCAGCAATCGACGCACTGCGCATGCGCAGTTAGTTTCGCATCACTAAGTGCGTCTGGGCATGCCCAGAAGAATTTGAGATTGCGGTTAATAATTGTTGTTCGCTATGTCGTGCAAAAAGTGCTTTTTCGTTGCCTTCCGTCCAAATCTCCCAAAAAACCTGCCAAATGTGACCGGGCTTGAAATGTAACAGGACCGTCTTTAGATCTCCACGTAAGTTTCGTCCGAATTCTTTGATGAATCTTCTCCAAAATTAGCCTTCATAATAATACGTAATATGGACAAGGAAAAATGAATGCTTCCAATGCAATGGAAAATACTAATGTTTGACAAATCAATGGACAAAAGCCATTGTTTTGGATTATGAACGTTCTAGAGAATTTAGCACTCATGACTTATTTCATTACAGGAGATCACATTCTAAATAGAAAAACAACTGAATTTTCCTCAACAATTTCGACAATACATAAAGAAAACTTTCGCGGTTAAAAGATTGCACCTCTCTTTATCCGAAAACTTTTGCTTAAATTGTCAATACATTTAAAATATGCACCAAAAATTAGTTTTCAGCAGAGTAACGTTTTTGCTCATGAAAAAAAATCCAAATCATTAATTGTAATTGTCCAAATCATCGCAAAGTAATTGAATTTTAGCTTAAAAGATGATTAATTGGTCTTATATCTTATATCAACATTTTTCGTGATTACAAAACCGGGTTCGAAATTTGAAAATATTAAAGAATCATAATTATAATTGTGACAGCCAATGTGTTTTATAGGAAAAACATCTTCAATGAGGCAGGAACGGCAGTGAAACTAATTGCAATACATTGTATATCTGTAAAAACATGATATGGTGTGTACATTTTTGTACCGGATTTATTTACTTTTGAAAATCTCAAAAAGCTCGTCTCAGTTGTGCGACCATTTAGAGTCCATTTATAATTTTTAACATTCTTTTAGTTCATAAATTTGGAAGTTAATAAGAACTAGTTTAAATTTACAATCGTCAATGTATGAAGTCGAACATAATATTCCTATTTATATTATTAGATATGTTAACCTCCACCAGCCATGCACAATTAAGTGCTTGTATGCACCTTTTAATTTTGTAATCTCTAAAGTAAAAATTTAGTTCAAAGCTTTGCTGAAGTTTAAATAAATGAAAGTAATTTACAAGAATATTATACTAGCTATTTTAACAATTTTTGGGCAAGAAAATTTGGGAGTTTCCAATCATTTTTTTAAATGTATTAAATTAAAAAAAATCGTTTTTAGGGCAGTCACAGCAAATGCAAGGTGTTTTATGAATTTGGATTGCAGAAAAAATTACTAGGCACGCATGGCATAGTATGTGAGCAGAGGATGTAAAGGAAATTCATCGATGTGTTATTTAACAAAAAATTAACAGTAAACCTAGTGCTATTGTGTGTCATGCGGCCGCAATTAGTATGTGTACAATGTTTCGTGAGAGCAAGAGTGACCTGTTGGCCATGTATTAGCATTGCAAGTTAGATCCCTCTAGGTTTCCCCACAGATAGTTATTAGACCACTGTGGCTCTCGAGGCCTCTCTTTTGATTTTGTGCAACATACCTGGTGAAAATTTAATACCATGCGTCGCAGATTAAATGTATTAGATAACGTCACAAGCATCATTTGCGGTCATCGATTGTCGTGCTGGCTCCTTTTTCATAACCTTCAGAAATATTTTGGCTGGTAATTTATAGATTTCCTCGAAGTGAAAATAAGGGGAAAATGTTAGATTTGTTAGTCACGAAACCCATTACCACAGAAAATGCATGAATCTGACAGTCTTTTGTGTCATTGGCGATTTCACACACACACACTGAAATGGATGAGAACACCACAAAGATTTTAAGAACACATTAATTTTATTGTTAATTATTTATTTCACAAATAGATAACAGGGACACAACAATGTTAGCGAATAAATTAATATAAATAAATAACACAAACACATGTCCAGCGCGCAAGCATGGGCAGCCGAACAGCGAGGTGGGGGGGCTCGTGCAAACCTAAGAAGCGAGACTAGTGGCAGTCAGCGCGACAAGCGACCCCCTCTGTCCTGTGTGGGGAGTCGCTCGAGGGCCGACGGCGTAGGAGGGGAGGGCAGGGCCGGGAATCGTACGTCACCTGGCACCCGAAAAGTCATCACATCGACCATGCATAAGAAAAATTACTGCTAGGAATTTCCCTTGTAGCATGAATTGGTCAGAGGACTTTCGGGCGCCGTTCACAAATGACGTCATCTGACAGCTCGAGCGGCCTTTTTAAATCTTGTTTGTTGCAATACTTGCTGAATTTGCTGAGTGAGGTACCCCGCATGTCATTTTCTTGGGAAAATTTCCGGCCACGAGCGTTTTTAACGCTTCTGGAGGTGAGTGCGAAAAACCACACCTTGTCCAGCAGATGCGGTCGGATCAAAATGTCTTTCAACAGTTAAACAAAATAGTTAAAAAAAAAAAACGAGTGAGGGAGGGCGTTGTGTGTGACGTCATTGGCGTGAAGCGTTGCCCAGCGTCAGCCCAGCGCTGCACCCTTCACCACATGACCAGCTTGTCCCGGCGCAGGAAGCGCAGACGGGTCGCCGGGGGTGGGAGCGGCGCGGGGCGTGGTGCATGACGGGCCAGGGCGGGGGCGGTGCGCGCGCCGGGGGCGGCCCACCTCGGCTGACAGGGGCTGCGCGCCGTCGCCGCCGGGGTTGCGGCGTCCGACACCTTGCCCACGAACAGCACGGTGGCCGTCGCCTCGTCCTCGATGAAGAACAGGAACGGGTGGCGCGCGCTGAACACGTTCTTGGTGCTGCCGCCGAAACGGTTCGTCGTCGACGCCTCTGTGGACAGACATACAGATCGGGTGAGCGACACTCAAACTGGGGCACACGGTCGAGATTGAAAGAAGCAAATTTAAATTAGGCGTTTTAGAAATTTAATACGAGGGACATTCTTACAAAAAATCTCAAGTCGGTGAACTGTTTATTCAGGAATACCAATAGTTAAACTAATATCTTGCGAGATGTGTAGAAAAAATATTCCATATTCTTTTTTGTTTGCACAGATTTTTTACTATTAAGGATTTTTTCCAGTTTTTTTTCTGTTTCGGAAAGTGACTCGAAACATGTCGACAAATGAAATGAGCCTGATAGAGAATTACAGTGATTATAGTGAAAAATGAAATCGTGGAAAACAAATTTGATTTGCTCAGAAAAACACAAATTATTTAAAACAGGGTACTCGTAAAATTGTCAAGAAATGATTACTTTTCTTTTTTTTTTTTTGTTAAGAAAAGATTGCTTTACTTTTCTTTCGTGATTACTAGACCAGAAAAATATTTCACATTGAAAGATTATTCAAATAGAGAAGTATCACGTGCGTTGCATATAAAACTTCTCTACGGGAGGAAAACAAGAAAAGAAAACCCATTGTTAATGTGGGAAATAAAGAAGTCTATGGATTTGTTGACTAATTTTGCTACAGTTGATTTTATAACATACGGAGAATAAAATGTGTAGTTACCGCAAAAATATTTTAGAAATCCATGTGGTAAACGGTATTCTTCCACACACAGTGCTTGTAAATTTCCAAAATTACAGTGGAATGTTACAGCCCGTAACAGTTCGTACAACAGGTAACACGTTCAACTTGCAACGTGTTCCAATGAGATTTTCCTCATTGTCAGTGTTGCATTGCTAAAGACCAATAGTTATACACTAACATTCCAATGTAAACTAGAATTTTTTGTGGAATATTCCCTCTTTTGTACCTAGTGGGCACACAATCGTGTTCTGTCGGGGCGGCACAAGTCCCCCGGGGTGGGTTCCTGAGCTTTTCCGCTTTTATTCTCCCCCCCCCCGCCACCGCAAATGACGAATCGGGCCGATATCCGAGTCCAGCGGAACCAGCTTTGCCCTCCGAACCTTCCCGTTCAAATGCCTGGGGTTTGGCTGCCGTGCTAGTCACGCGATACTAGCCCAGGCACAGTGCGGGAGTTAATATCCTCGTGTGATACGTGCACCTCGCATGCCCGGGAACACAGAGTCCCTTCTCTTTGCCCAAACAATTGGGCCACTGCTACGACGAATCCGAGAGCCTAACTGAGGGCCACCCGAACTAAGATCCGGGCGGCTCGGAGCCCCCCCTCCCGTCTCCTCACTGCCTGCACCGTTAGGCTAACGACGTGAGTACCGCTGAGAACCTAGGCAACCTGAGTGGGTAATTTCCCGCCGGACTTTTACATGTAGATTCCAGAGCGTTCCTAAGAACCTCCTTCACCCAATCGAAGGCCGGCACGCATTGCCTCAACTGGTGAGTTACCGGGTTGAACCGGCAACCAGGAGCTTGATCATTGCCTACTCACTGCCTCCACCTTGAGGCTAACTGTGTCGGTTACACTCAGTAAAACTAAGGGGCAGGGGAAATTACCCACCCAGGTTGCCTAGGTTCTCAGAGGTAGTCACGTCGTCAGGTTGGTGGTCTACAACTCTCCACCAGAGACCGTGCCGACCTACGCAGACAGGATCTCTCCCCCGGCGGGGGCCGTGTGTGTAGCTGCGCAATAGAGAAAAGGGGTGGAAACGTACCGGTCGCCGCAGCGGCGACGGTGCCCTTCTCGTTGACCTGCACGAGGGCCTTCTGCACGACGGAGCTGACGAAGAGCGGGCCCTGGCGGCGCGGCACGACGCCCTGCAGGTCGGCGGCGCGCTCGAACATGGTGCGCACGCCCATGGCGCGCAGCACCTCCTTCATGTCGGTGCGCGTGTCGAAGGCGAAGCGCGGCAGGAAGACGCGCACCTCGGCCAGCGTCATGTTCCACATGAGCTGGCGCACGCGGTCCGGCGACAGCTGCTCCAGCACGCCCTCCAGCCCGTCGCGCTCGTGCGGCAGCACCACGAACATGGAGTACTTGCCGCCCTGCGCACGCGCACACGCGCGGGGAGAGTTAGTCGTCGTAACGCTGAAAAGTGTGTGTGTGTGTGGGGGGGGGGGTTGAGTCCGCATTGCGCTGCGTTACATAGGGGAAAGTGGGGGGGGGGTCATAGTTTAATATTACGTAATGCTTTTTTTTTTTTTGATTTTAAAATCTTCGCTAAAAACGTGTCCTGAAATAATTCCTTGTATTCAGTCTTATACTAAAACATTACCATATTAACAAATTAAATTACAAATATAAGAAATTAAAGTAGTTATATTCTATAAATTGTTACACTAAATGAAAATAGTTTTAATCGAAGTGATTGAATCTGAGGGAGAGGGGTTGTTGCAAGCGTTACGAAATTATTAGAGGGGGTTTAAGTGTGTGTTACAGGTGCGTTATAGAGGGGTGTTTCGGTATACAAAATACTCCGAATTTGCGTTACGGAATTTATGGATGGCTCCTTATTGCTTTGAAGACGCTTGACGGCTCTTTGGGGTACGCCAGTCGGACTTTATGAGCGGTGATTTGAGAAGAAGCACATCGGCACATGCAAGTTGTATACCGGCCCATGGAAGTTGTATGCCACACATTCAATGAATGAAAAATGAAATTGGAATATGTTTATAAGTTCACTAGGTAGTGAAAGGATGTAGATACAAAACGTGTTAAAACAAGTTTGCTTTCATGCATGCTCTTTAACAGTACAGGTTAATTTTCACTTCTCTAGAATGTAACTTATCTATCTGATAGCTGTTAATCTCATTAAAATGACACCGAAAGCTTTTGACAATACATCTGATATCCTTCAATCAGGACGCGTATCTCAAAACAATTATCGCTTTTACTTTCTCGTATTCTTGGACATATATATGGAGAGAACATTATGTAAAGTAGTAGACAATAGATTTCAATGTAACGGAATTACAATTTTTGGGGCATCTGATAAGCTCTTTAAAACGATTATTGTGTGGACTTAGAAATACGCGGCTATGGTTGAACTAACGATATACATTAGAACCTCGCTAATCCAAACTCCGCAAATCCGAAATTTCGGATATTCGGAACAAAATTTGGGATGGAGAAAAAATTATGGAAATAAAATAAAATGCTTATTTGTAGTGTAAAGAATGGATTTTATAATTAATGCAGAACTGAAAAACTAATTATTGAAACAGTTGTCGAATGGAAACGTTTATCGTACTGGTAACTACGGTGTATATATTTTTTATGTGTATGAATTTTTAGAGAAATAATGCTGTACCATTATGACCGTCAATTGGATCATAATCCTCGTATTAATGTACGTGGGTCACACACATATCACGTACACACGTGGGTCAATATCGTATCTAGACAAATACATAAAAAAATATTGCTGCTTGGTAGAGTTATGATAGTTTGGATCATTAGTAACGTCTGCTGATAGCAATATAAAATTTCCGAAACAAAGGCAACCTCTCAATCCTTATTGTGGTGAGTTTGTGGATGTTAACATGCATTCAATTTCGAACTAACAAGTCATTTTATAGAGACGGGTTGCAAAAATGTCTATATTTCCTTTTCCTTTTCCTTCTGGCCTCAACATCATGCTTTAAGACCACACGGCATCGGAAAGCATGCATATGCTCACCTTGTACGGCAGCCGGAGAATCTGCGCGCCCACCGCGCTGGAGTTGTAGTAGTAGAAGTCTGAGATCTGCGTCATGAAGGTGGTGTTGTAAGCGTAGCCCGGGCGCGAGAAGAAGACCGCCTCCGCCGTCTCGTCTTCGCTGAACGGAGCCAGCCACTTGCCGTCGAAGAACACGGCGTTGGCCAGCATCATCTGCACGTCGCGGAGGTCGTCCGCTGCGGCGAGAGCGACAGATTAACGACTCGGGATTCTCGGAGGAATGTTCAGATATTATCCTCGGAAAATATACAGCGAAATTTTGAAGGAAGGATTGCCGATGTAAATGGGGTGGGCAATTACATTTTAAAGAAAATATCTCCAAATAATCGTTGTGATGTACTTCATTCTTATTAATCCATTGATTGTGGATTTTCAGTATGGATTTATGAATATTAATTATTAAAATTTAAGTAACATGGATCATTGACCATTAATAGAATCATAAATCTATAAAGGGGTTGTCCGAGAATACTCAATGTTTTAATTCCGTAGTCGACCAGTTTCATAAAGACCGTAATGATGAAAATAAACAGAAAGGTTTCCCGACATTCGCCGAAGGCTTCTGATATGGTATTTACCTTTCACGAGATCCTTGATGAAGCCCATGGTGGACTTGTTGACCCAGGCGTTGATGTTGTTCGCGGTTTCACCTTCCTGCTCGAAGTCGACCGTTTCCAGCTCCACGTTGTAGAAGTAGCGCAGGATCTTGTTGTATCGGGTTCGAGGCGCGAAGGTGTCGTCCACGAACATCCGGAGAGCCAAATCCAGCTGGAAGTCCGGGTTCGATTGCTGGAAACAAAAATATTTCGTTGCTTCATTATTAATCTGATCTCTGCTGGTAGTTTAAATATGTGTAATCCTATGAATATCCTGTCGGGTTTGCTCAGATGTGTATGAACCCCGATCTCTTTCATGATGTGTGCTAATATTTATTTTTGGAGGAGAAAAATGAAAGGTCGGGTCATTGTTTTGCATAGAATACTTCAGTTACGAAGGAATTTTGTCGGTGGAGCTTTTGTTGAGAACATTTTCGCGAGTCATGATTCTGAAATATCCCCATCTGCTGTGCAGTAAAGCAAAAAAGAGATGGTCGGTTACGGTGTTTTAGTGCCCGTCATTTCCTCAGAGAAACTTTTTTGCTTCCAAATAGGCAAGCATCGCGAAAGGAGGAAAAGATTGCGTGATGGTATCTTAAAAAAGCATTCTCTCGAAATGAGTTGTTTATTTAAATGTTGAATTCTGAATATTTTGATATGATTGATTTAATATGTTAAATAGTGTTTCTTGAATAATTACTAGAAAAGAGAAATGCTGGATGTTCTTGTAATTCTTTCTTTCATTCGTTTCAAATTTTGGTGTGCACATATATATTCAGTAGAAAAATCTCATAAACCAAATTTTAGGGGATTTTTTCCCATTTGTCATATGCATCCCCCCCCCCCATTTCAATTAGTGGACTTCGGCGTCTATTTTCTAATTGAACAACGCAATCTTGTTTTAGTGTTTGAGCGAGAAACCCCCCAATTAACTATTGTCAGATCAGGAGGAAACAATCCCGGCATCGGAAGCGAGTTGGCGGTGTCTCGGCCGAGTGGAGAGGTTGAGTGAGAGAGGCATCCGGAGTGCGGGGATACTTTTTGTGTCCAGCGCAGGGCGTCTTCCTGCCTGCGCACAAGAAGGCGTGACGGCGCCATTTCACGCCCCCGCACACGCCGGCTCCCGAAACGCTGGAGGCGGACGCTCCCCCTTCCGAGCCTGTCGCGTCGCCCATTCACCCGCCCATCCACCTGCCGTGTCCCCGGCCGGGCCGACCCGCGGCCTTGGGCACGGCGGGCGCGGCCGGCGAAGGGCAAGTGGGTGCGCGCTGGGACGGATGCGGCACCGGCCCCGGGGTCAGGTGGGGGTGGGGGGGCATCCTTGACGGGCCCCGTCGGGTCACGCTCGGGGGCGTCACGAGCCATCGCATCCCGCTCTGGCGCTGTGCCCTTCGAGCGCCGGGTCGAGAGCGCAGGCGCGAACCGCGAGACGCGAGCCTCGGGTATTCCCGCGGCTTTCAGCCGGATGCTGATACGGAAGGACGTCACGGCGACGCAACCCCGATGCGATGCGTTCTGCACTCGGGGGTCTCGCGAATTTTTCTTGAGGTTTTGCGGTTTACGAGATAGTAGAGAGAAGCCAGAAATGCAGAATTCGCGATAGAAAAAAAAATCACTAACGGTACATTTAAATATTGTCGATGACCATTTTCGCAGTTACCGGCATCCGAAATCTACTTTCCGATGTAGACGACTCTTAATGTAATTAGCAATGATGAAATCGGTGGTCATTAAATTAAGTACAATTTTTGAGAATTTCTAATGGTAATCCTGGAAGAGATAACTTGCATAAATGTTCGTGTACGCTAATAGCTCATGCAATACTAGAGACGTACATGTCGAGTACGCGTGTCGAAGAGTAGGCCATGGGCAGAGAGGCCTTTCTCCGTCAGATGTGAAGATAGGCGACATTTACGCTCGCACTTTCTAAGGAGAAAGATCCCCGATGTTAACTGGATAAATATAGAATCCTTGGTCGTCTGATTCTTGCCGGTGTTTACATTACATATGATTGTACCTAATCGAAAGAATAAGATTCTGTGTGCCAAAAGGACGCCTTTTAATGAAGTGTGAAGTGTTACGTAACTTCTTGTGTTCATGCCACTATCACTTTCAACCGTAAATCTTATTCTCACGAAAGTAAAATGTTAACGGAGCCAAGTTTAAATGTCCCTACCCTGCTCTTGGGTAATCCTTCAAAACGTGCGTGTAGACGGGAAGGAATTTGTGATCAACTCCCAATTGATTCCTTTCGGCGTCGTAGTTTTTAAAAATTGCCCAAAGCGTTTTGCCACTCAAAATGCCAGAGTCATGACGTGCTACTCTTTTCCCTTTAACGACGTTTTAATTCCTTTCCTGTTGTAGCTTGCGCCACACCCGCCCACCCACTGCGTTTAATTGGGCATTCGTATGATTTCGTGCTGCTGTGTTGTGAGAGCCCATTTTGGCAAATGGTTTTGCCCAAGCTTGCGGAATGTAATTTTGGAAATTAATTTCGCCGTGATGTGCAGGAATAATTTTTTTGCGTGTACTCATAAACAAAATTCGTAAAAAACTATTCACCTTAGAGTTAGCCTTCGATCTATTTGTATTCGAAACATGACATAGACCAGTGTCAAAAATGAACGCTACTCAATCATGAAAGAAAATGCTGAACGAGTTTTTACACTTTTTTTCGACCTACACACACTCGTTTGCTTCGTGTTTTATTATTAAATTTGTCCGTCATTGAATGCCAACCACTTAAAGCCCCATCACGTTATGTTTTTTATCCCGGCGCCGCACGAGGTGACCAGTTTTTTTTGGGCGTGGCTCCGAAGTCCTAGCTACTACTTTAACTGCCGGTACCGCAAGTGCCTGGACCTTGACTTACGGTCCGAAGCGCGTGGGTGGGACGGAAGGTTGTGTGGTCGCGAACGGTTTCCTTTCCTTCCAAGGGGTGGATCCGCGTTCTCCCGGCCAATCTTTATAATCTGGGCTTGCGACATGACTGTTACTATTACAGTACTCGCCGTGTCGTAACGAACACAGTAAGCCTTGCAACGAATGCCGGAGGGGCGTGTTGCAGTGGAGTTTGGAAAGGAAGGGAGTTTAAATGCGAGGAAGCTGGAAAGACGGGCGAATGACCTAGAAATGAAATGGACCGGGCAATTTGTTTTTCGGACAAAGTTGAATGATGTCAGAAAGAAGTGTTTAATCGCCAAATTTATAAATGAAATTTAATTGCGGGATTTAATTGCGAAATAATGAAATTAAATGTAAGTATTCCTACATCTCATTTTTCTCATAGGTACGAATGCATTCATTATTGCAATATTTCGACTGTATTTACCAGACTCTACTCATTTCATTGCTTTCCCTCTCGAAGGCATGAAGTAAATAGCTGCAGTGGCAATTTCTCTACATGGATACCTGCAGCGATGTCATTTTTTAATTATAATATTTGACTAACTGCACTTGGTAGCTTACTTTCTTTTCTCACAAACACGTTGCTCCATGTCGAAGTTACGCACGCCGCCATAGCACGGCTGAGATTCGTTACATAAGAGTATGTCTGGCAACGACATCTTGCTGCCGAATTATCGTATTCGGAACCCCTGTGATAGCTCAAGGCTTTTTCCGTGTACTGTTTATAAAATTTCGAGGAGCGTATGGCAGATACTGAGAATCGCGCCCGCCTTCGCGCCCGCCTTCGCGCCCGCCTTCGCGCCCGCCTTCGCGCCCGCCTTCGCGCCCGTAATTCATGCCGGACAATCTTTTGCAGAAGATGACGAAGCGCCGCTTGGGTGAAGGGGACCCACGCCGCCGGCCGGAGACTGGCGCCTCGTACCGGCATGTCATTTGAGGAGCCGTGATCCCCACTATGTAGTGTCCCAAGAGCGTACAAACCTCCGAGGCACAATGCGATCTTATTTCGAGCAAAGAATATTTCTTTAGGAGACATTCATTCGTTATCATTTTGCAGCACTAAATATAGTGACAATCAGTCGTGAGTTAGGACCTCCCAGATCAGGTGTACCCAGCAACCCTAATTCCGAGCCGCCGCACTCGCGCTTCAAAGAATTAATCAACAAAATTAGTCGCTCCGGATGGCCGAGATCGTTAAGGCTGTAGCGCCGTAGCGATCTCGGACCGAAGGTTCGCAGGTTAGAGACCTGCCTGTGGCATGGTTGTATGTGTTCATCCTTTCACCCCCTATCATCACCATATCATGTCATCTTCATAGGTGCCACACCGTTAAATGCAATTGTGATCGCTAATAACCGACATGTTGATCCGACCTTAAATAACAAAAGAGAAAATGTTCTGTAAGTGCCAAGATTCATTTGAGCCGATAGAAAAAGTTGTGCGCCGCGGAAACTGCATGCGCCGCAGCACGGGCACGAGGCTTGGAAATGCTTAAGTGGATCAAGCCATCAACTGATGTCACTACAGTGAATCTGACAGAGAGGTCCTCGAGTTCAAATCTGGGCGGTAGCAAGATTTTCGAAACCAGCTACGTCGAATTCAGCCGGTGTTGAAAAAAAATCTGGCGGCCGGCTGCTCTGATCGGTAGATTTCCGTAGTTTATTCGATCAACAGCAGGCGAATGCCCTAGCAGTACCTTAACAAACTGACTACAGATCGCACGCGATTTTTCCTTCGATCCTGCTAGTCCTATCCTCACCCCGCACTTCCACACTTACTGCGTACATGCACCACCCATGGCGGGAGCTTAGAGCTTGTCCCGGGCAGGGCGGTGCCCGCTGGTTGCAGATACCTAGTTGGGAAAACCCCGCAAGCTGATAGGACGGTCGGGGCCGAGTGCCGCTATTCAGTGGGGGCAGATCACCGCCACCTCCCACGAAAAAAATGCCCTACACTCACGGTACTAATGACCTTAGCTGTTGACCCGCCCGGAAACAAAGTAATCAATCATTCTAAGAATTTACGCGCGGTCAAAATGGCACGCATCTCAGCATTTTTTCTTTCTGTTTTTTTTTGGGGGGGGGAGCGATATGTTTCGAGTCCGCGTACGTAGCGCGTCTCACCTGCAGCGCGGCGACGATGTTGCTGAACCTGCGCCGGGCCTCGGGGCGGCGCGCGGGCGGCTCGAGGCGCGACAGCTGCAGCGCGTTCTCCAGCTCGGCGGCGGTGTCGCCGGCCGCGCCCTCGTACAGCATGGCCAGCAGCAGCTTGACGCTGACGGGCGACAGCACGACGTTGGCGTGCCGCGGCGCCAGGCGCGCCACCTCCTGGCACAGGCGCCAGTCGAAGCCGTCGAAGCGGTCGCCCACGAAGGGCGTGAACTCGTTCTCCTCCTTCCACTGCGAGGGGTCCTCCGCCGTCGCCAGGTCCGGGTCGTTGGGCGGCGGCGGCTGGCCCGCCGCGCCGCGCGCGCTCCACGGCGCCGCCGACACGGCCAGCAGCGCTGCGCACACAACACACACACACACTCTGTGGTCACTCTCGCCAGGCACCGCTACCAAAATGTAAACAAACAGCCCTTTTAGATGTACATTAGAATCCTACAATATTAGCCCCATCTCATTTTCTACTGGAAACGAAATTATCGCGGCAGTAAGTGAAAATTTCTGCACGTAAAGCACTTAGGATAATAGCGTAAACCTGGAGCTGATTTGCCTTTGCAAATTTTTTATTTTAGCACAACGAATATTTTTGTATCAATTCTTGCCCCCCCAAAAAAGGTCGTTCCTCCCTTTATTCAGAATTTAAGTTAATATGTATACGAGTTACGATAGACATTCCAGCGCGTAAGAAACCATGCTCTCCCCGTAGTATGGCACACAATTTTTAACTCTTTTTGATAATTTAAAAAAAAATCACTTAAGGCAGCTTATGACGATAACAGACGAGAAACGTTCGTAAAGGAGAGGCATTTGGAATAATGTGATGGCTATCGTTGTAGAAATAAAATATAAATCCTGCTTGTAAGCAAGCCTTCGAGTTGCAAAAACGGTATCTTTTATTTATGATGCAACAATGCCTTCACGTTCAAAGAACGTCATCTTTTAATTTATGATGCAATGATCGTGTGTGTGGAGTGCTGAATGAAGTGGTTTTTCCTACAGGCCTTGTCGTCAGGGCAGACTAGTGTTTCTACTCTGGTGCAACTTTATAATGAAACATTTCCCGCCTTAGCAGATTAAACATTTAATTTCTAATATAATTTCTAGTGTAAATTTTTATGATTGGCAGATGGTATGATTGGTTAGTGGGACGATCCCCCCCCCCTGCGGGCGACGACTAAAAATATTTTAGTTGCATAATTGAGCTTTGTGTTTATTAATATAATTTTTTAATAAATATTGTTCATTAAACTTCATCGAACATTTCATAATATAATTAAATTACAATCTTTTGTAAAGGTATGTTTGTAAAGATATTCAAATGACTTATTCGAATGTTATTTGTACATTTTACTACTACACATTTAGTCTGACAATTCTCGTTACCACCAAATACCTATAAGTAGCAAGTTAAAAATGTATTACGTATATATTGTCGTTTTAAAAACATTAATTGATTATTAAACACTAACATTGCCCCCAATGAAGGCTCCTGTGCCGAAGGTTCTGTTTAGGATTAATATTAATATTCATTAATCCTTTTTCAAATATACGTATATTCTGGCAATGTGAAAGTAACCCTTTTTATTTTTCATCCTTTAAGAGTGTTCACAATTCTAGAGTTAGGGTCTCCGGCAAATGCATATTCCTTACGCAGAACATGAAAAACGTTCGTTCGCCGATTAACTTATCGTAAGCCTTACTGAAAAAAAGAGTTGGAGAAGTTTGAAAGCGTAGATCTGCTGCAAAAACAAATTCCATTTCCATCTCGAGAAACCTCTGACGTCCGAACCCCTTTCACATCTTGGGAAGAACCCACTGACATCATTTCGCTCGCCAATTACTCCTGTTCATTTTTCGCATCCCGCCGCCGCCACCGCCCCCTTTCTCCACATCTTTTACCGCCGTCCGTGTAATTTCTTTGGATCCTCTCGCTCACCCGTCCACCTCTTCTCTATCTTTCCCTTCTTTGGCTTTTCGTGTCGTTAATGCGAAATGTCGCGCGGCGGCACCCGGGGGTGCCGCGTCGTCACTGTTGGCGCAACCCACTTCGGCTTCGGGACGAACCCCGATGACCTTTTCGTATTCTCCGCGTTTGCCAACCCGTTGGCCCCGCTCTAGCACACTCTATTGTACTTTTTTATATTCCAGCCCGCCTCCCCTCCCCCTAAAGATTGTGCTGATTCATTATTCACTCGTTAATGATGGTGTAATTCAATATACTTCGACGTGCCCTTGCAATCTCGGTTCTTTCGAGAGTAATTCAACAGATACTAGATAGAAGATGAGGGCCAACTGTTTGGAAAGCGCTCGTTACAACGTCGAGCTTGGTCTCTGGTGGATCGGCACCCGACGGTCTAAACGAGGGGGTGGAGGTGGGAGATTTAGTACCCGGAGGTGCGAGCCGGACGAGAGACTGATCTTTTGCTCCTTCAGCCTTGGCGCGAACCGGAGGCTTCTTTGCTCTCTCTCCCCGTTACATCTAGCGGCGCCGCTGACCCGACATATTGTTTTCTGTTCGCCGCGAGGTAACTGGGGCGCCCGCGAGCTAAATTTTCCCCTAACCTTGCCGCAGAAGCAACACTGGCGGCTTTCTCGTCGGTTTCTCGAATGGGCTTGCCCCCGGTGCGGACGTGGAGTTGGGTGGGAATTGCGTTTTGTGTTGTCTTATTATATGCACACGACGCTATTTCACATTTATCTGCATTGTATAACGGCGTTTGTGACTTGTAATATTTACACATTGTGTTACGTACCCTGTCTACTTTCACAGGCGCAAAATTTGGAGGAAATATTACGGAAGTAATTTTCTTGTTTCATCGAAAGTCACGCCATCGTGAGGTTCTGAGCGGGCGATTATCCACTCCTATAATCTTCCACAATCTTATCTCTCGTTTCGAAGCGGGACATTTCTTAATGAGCAGATACACAGTTGCTGCGCAATATGATCTTTCAAAAGAGTGGATTCCCGTGCGAAACGAGCGTACAGCTCCCCCGTGGAGCGGACCCTTGGCGGGGGCGAGCGAAAGTCACCGCCGTCGCTGCAACAGACGTAGAAATGCTTGCAATTAAGCATTTGCCGTCGGTGACTTCAACGCACGACCGAAGGCGGAGGCGTACAGAATGCGCCGGGAGACGGGGCGAGTGAAGGCGCCTGTTGTGGCACAGAACGTCCCCGCGATGTTGACAGACCGCGACCGTCTTTCCTCCTGGTCTATGCTTGTGCTCGCAATACTTGTTCAGGGTTGCGGTCTTATGTAATGATTTACGACAAATCAATACTCCTTCATTTGGGGGATCTCGTTATGTGTCTTATTAGTCCCTTATCTAATTATTGAAATTTGAATTCCCAGTTATGTAATAGTACCATAACTGTATGGGATATAGTTATGCTATATTTAACCCTTTATCCTCTAATATTACGAATTTTTTGTGCTTTTCGTAACTAGCTGATAAAGGAAAAGATTTAGTTAAAGTATTATTAGTTGAAAATAATTCGAAAGTTTGTCTTTAGCGCGCGTGCGTGCGTATGTGTGAACTGTATTCGTAATTGCAGCACTTTCCTGTTATGTTGACATTGTAACAATGAAGCCCGTCCTCAATGACATCAGCAAACTAGAACAGCAGCAGCGGACCATAAAGTGATGTGATATGGCGAAATTCTCGCGTTTTACAACTAATGCTCGACGTAGGAAGGCCACGAAGCGTTTTCAGAAACCATCACACAGGTGCTTGTTCCGTCAGCAGTCAGACTTGCAACATCCGCCCTACCCGACCTCATTGTGTTAATTCAAAAACGCGCGAAAAATCATTTAAACAGTTAAGGCGTTAAGATATTGTCACTTACACGTATCTACCTAAACTCCCATGCTATTTGTGAACATGGTGACATAGTAAAACTGACGAGAATGTTTGCAGTATTAAGGTACAGGAATAAAAGTGCTGAACTGCGTTTAAACGTTACAGTCACGTCGCAAGTTTGAAATAAAAGAAATTGTCTGAATTCCTAATTTATGTGTTCTCTGAGCTATTCTTGTGGCGGTAAATTTAATTTTTTAAACAAGGTTTTAGCACATACACAATTACTCCATTTTACGTTATCTTCCAGTTGGAATTTCATTAGTTTAAAATTACATTCAAACAATGGGTATTGGGTTTCCCCCTTTCGGAAAACGAATGTATCACGTGACTACAAATTAGATCTACCCATGAACATTTCATTTGAAAAAGAAAAGTCGAATATATTGTTCGATTCTCGTGACTTTTCCTTGACTGAACGCTGATAACGGTGTTTATCGAACAAAACCATAATTCAGCCCTTCCAAGGGTATGAGTCTGTACGGAAAGTACTGTGGCTATTGTCAACCCTCATGTGAACAACGAGAAAAGATAAACTGATTTGTATGTAACTTCTGACATAAGGAAGGGCTGTCGTGACTGAAGGGTCAGCATCGAAGGCCATCCGAGTGGCGGTGTGCGGGCGGGGAGCCCGGCCGTGCGTCGCCGGCCGCTGGCTTCCTTCGCTTCCGCCAGGATCGCGACGCGCGTCAACCTACTCCTCCTCCCCCTCCGCGTGACAATCGCGGCGTAACGAGCCAGCCGGGCGTCTGTCACCTGGACTTCCCGGTTACCACACCGGCGCGGCCCTATTGCAGCCTACCTGGAAAAGAGCACGCCCCCTCCTGCCTGGCGGCTACCGTCCGCGTATTGTTCCGCCGCAAATTCTCCCTTGCGGTGTCACGATGCGATACGTGGAACACTACTAGAATACCACGCGGTGCAGTCAAAAGATTGCGGATTATTATTGGCTCAACTGTCCGGTTATCACTTGCACGGAGCGAATGTGTGTTGCAGAGTTGTGTTGGGAAAAATCATATCCAGTGGGTTGACAAATAACTGAACTTCTAAATTTTGTACTTAATTTTGCGTGATACATTGAATTTGTTTGAAGCTTCTTCCTGAGGCTTCGTCTTGCATGCGTTGCATTTTGTATGTTAGCACAATATTAAAACGGTCGTATACTAATTTACTGTTCAGAGTGACTTTTCATTTTAATTCATAGAGTAGTTTTAAAGGTTCTAAGATTATAAGTCATCTCTTTAGGACTAATTTACTTTTCGGTCAGTGGCCTCCTAAACGTACATAAACAACCGATGTTTAAGATCAGTTTGGGCGGCAGTCCTTGCTGGATTAAAAAAAGTCTCCCTTTCGAAACTGATTATTGTGATAGCATGGCCGTAAGCAAGTTGCCGACTTCTCGAGTTGACCTTTCGGGTCGCGGAGTTCACGGATACTACTGCACCGTCTCTTCTTCGTGCGGTGTATTAGTCATGAGCAAATCATCTCCGGATCCCTCGCCTTTTCCTTGTTCTGCAGATCCGATAGACATAGCACTGGACATAAGAAATATAGCCGAGAAGTCTTCCTCGAAATTTTATAGCTGTATTTTTTTACTGGGTTTCTTTTCATCCCTAACCGGGTAAACGCACTTCTACTTACAGGACGTCCGTCGGTCCGGACTGAAGAAAAAACGTTCTTAGTATTCACGACGTTCCAACATTATTGCCGTTTCTTCGGCATTTTGAACGCAAAATGCGAAACCCTGCGCGAGACAAAACAATAAAACAGACGTGTAACACCGCGCCCTCATGAGCTACTATTCCACTTGGGAAGCCTGGCGCTCCTGCGAGCACAAGCAACTTACCCCGACTCAGTTCTCCTTTCCCCACCAAATCCAGAAAGCGGTGTACAAGCGCATGCTGAAGCGGAGTGAGTCGTGCAATTGTGGAAAATGTTTTTGCCTTATTATGATTTATCAAACAACTACAAACAAAGATTTCAATTATATTATTTGTTATTTATTACTATTTCATGTTTATTTCGTTTTTAATTTTTTGCCAAAGAACAATGTATTTAAAAGGCGAATTCTTTCCTTGCTTTTTTGAGTGAATTATTTAATAAATAAAGTTATTTATTGTATATTGCAATAATGTGAAAAACATTACAAGTCTGTAACAAATATCACTTGAACGTAGGAAGATAATGTACGTTTATTGCACGCTTTAGTAAACTCTTTACTTTATAAAAGTCAAGATACTTTCGATTCCGTTTCTTGAATTTTATTCTCATTGACAATCTTAAATTGAAATGTAATACATTTTAATGAATCATCTCTTTGCTGTAGTAGACGAAATGTGGATTATTGTAGCTAACTTGGGGCTATAACTGTCTAACTTTCCCAAAAGACTGCTTTAGGGCAGATATTCAGTAATACACCACCACTCCATGAGCGATTTGTACAACCCTTACTTTTCAAGCTCGCTGCAATTGCTCTGGCGCTGTGCCCGCGAATTCTAAGCTAGTTACCTTGTCCGCGACCTTGACATGTCTGTATTAAACTACGGACGAGCATAATGTCCACAGCGAAAATTTAAACCTGGACCTTTCACAGAGAAGTCTACATGTACAGAACGGTGCACGGTAATGAAAAAAAAGAACGTAAAAAAAATGTCCTGCGTCTCGCTGTTCAGATCTCTGTCAGAGAATCGTATCAGAATAAATCAGTAACATCATGTGTCGTTGTACCTTCATTTGTGTCAATTTTTGACGAATTACACTAGCATGCTGTGTTGAATGGAGAGCGAACTGGAATACAGAAAGTTGTAACATATGTAACAGATAAAACAAGGGGTTTAAATTCTATCGAAATACGTACTTTTCTAGGTGTCAAGTAGAAGGCTGTTCAGTATGACAAATCTCTTTGGAATCATGCTATGTGATACAAACTGGAAAATCCCATTACACTGATTTTCCTTAATACACAGACTTCCTGTCCCTCACATAAACTGTCAACCGCACTATCTTGTACAATCAATGTAATAGTCAACAGAAATGTTTGTACTTCCTCTTTGATTAAACTCGTGGAGTAATGATTTTGCTTAGTTTGCTACTAAGAGTATAATTGGATCGTTATTTCGTGAAAAGGTATTTATCGCTTTCGAATAAAACTATTGCCCTAGCACACAGGTTCATGTGCTATCATTTATATAGAGTTAAATCTGGTTCAAGAAACGGGCGATGCAGATGAACAGAAAAGCAGCACCGCTTCCGAGAGGTGAGTCGCGTCGCGTCGCGTCGCGTCGCGTCGAGTCGCGTCGAGTCGCGTCGAGTCGCGTCGCGTCGCGTCGAGTCGCGTCGAGTCGCGTCGAGTCGCGTCGAGTCGCGTCGAGTCGCGTCGGAGTCGCGGTGAGTCGCGGCGAGTCGGCGTCGAGTTCCGCGTCGAGTCGCGTCGAGTCGAGTCGAGTCGAGTCCGAGTCGCAGTCGCGTCGCGTCGGTTGGCGTTCGGTAGCGGCGTCGAGTTCGCGTCGCGTCGCGTCGAGTCGGTCGAGTTCGCAGTCGAGTCGCGGTCGAGTCGGTCGAGTCGAGTGCGAGTCGAGTCGAGTCGAGTCGAGTCGAGTCGAGTCGCGTCGAGTCGCGTCGAGTCGCGTCGAGTCGCCCTGCCCCACTGTATTCCGTATGCAGCCGGCGCGCAATGGGTTTGGCGCGCTCGCGCGGGTCCTTCGCGGAGTCCTTACGCGGTCCGCGAGGTCGCGTGGGCGGAGGCTATTGTGGAAGGTGACGCGTCGCCGCGATGAACGGAGCAAACATGTCGAGCACGCCCCCGTCGCTTGGGGTTACGGCGAAGGCGTAGGGTGGGCACTCGATGCGATAGTCGGTGGCAATGCCTATAGGCCGCAGAATACTTCTAGAAACTGTTCGAATCTGGACGTTGTTTACAAGGAAATTGTGTGCAGTTTTTGTGAATGTTTAGGTATATGATTTTCAGGCTATTCTTAGTACGATAATCAAATCTAAGATTTTATTCGCGTAACAATACGCATATTTCCTCTAAGCCACTACTGGAGATTTTATGATAGGCCAAATCGGGAATAAAGAAAGCGCTTTAAAAAAATTAATTATTACGCGCCCGTTATTTATTTTTTTCGATACGTTTACTGTGGTTCTGACCATTATCAGTTGAAGATTACCCCCTTAGCTATACGCGAATAGCTGCATCCCGTGGTGCTTTTCTCTGCTAGTTGCGGCGTTTCATCCGACGCCGTGGCTCGCAAACCTTGGGATGACGACACGCTAAGACACCCGCGCCCTGCTGCAACATCGCAATATCTTGGGCGTTGCAGCATCCGAGCAGAATGGTGCGTTCTCAACTGCAGCGAATCATCCATGCCTTGCGCTCAAATGATACTTACTTGCGCAGTGGAGTGCGTTTTTTTGTCTTTTTTTATGGAAAGTTTCTATACTTGGACAAAGAAAGAAAGAAAAGTAATTGCATTTCCCACAGCACGAAAGCTCGTGCTTGTTTATTGATGAATTGGTGAAAGCTATGGCGAGAGAAACTGCAATCAACGCAGTTCAGCATCCGATTCGCCTTTGTGCCCTTACTCTAGGAATAGAGTTGTCTACGGCTTTATTGTATCAGTTAATTAGAAACTTAATTTGTAGTCGACACAAATCAACAACTTACATAATTCAAAGTCGCACTGAATGAATTGTAAAAATGCAAAACAGTTCATTTCACCTGTCACAAACCAAGAGAATGACTGTTTTAGAGCTGCAAAAAGTATGTCCCTGATAAATGTTACAATTACTGCGCGATGAGCGAAGTAAGCAAATGTGTGAGGAAGAAACGAGCAAGTTCAAAGCCGAAAGAATGACTAATAAGGAACGCGCGTGTGTGTATATGTAACACGCAGCGAGTGCGGGCTGGGGCACGCCCTCCTGCTCTTGACCGAGCCACGCCAAGGCTGGGCCTCCGCTCCGTGGGCGCCGCGCCGCCCCGCCCCTCCTGGCTCAGGCTGTTCACCCCGGCGCCACCCACACGCCCTGCCCATATGAGCGCCAGGGTGGAGTCTCTCCGGCAGACTACATATCCTTCATAGGATGACGCTTTGGCGAGCTTTTTTCCTTGTAAAATAAACAATTCGGTGATGAAAGTTTTCATTCTTACGAATATTTGCAGTAATGAATGTTGAAATGAGAAGTTCTTCAACTGTCTCACACATTTTTTTTCTTGTCTACACACTAAATTATCACGAAATGTGGTGTGAAATCTGAAGTTTATCATAATGTGGTTTCGCTCGAATTAATTAATTTTTATAAGTATCCCTGACCGCGGCTTGTTTTTTAATGGTTTTTCACTTGTTCGAATTTTGAGAAAGCTTCTCAAGTGCTGCAAAGAGTGAATTCAGCGACGTAAATTGCTTTATGAATATACAGTTGTCTGCCATATTATTATACGCACTAAGAAAATATCAGTTTTTCATTTCTGTGTAAAACAATATTTCTAATCAGTGTTTTCAATTTGTCTTTATTATGCTGTTAATATTAATCTGTGTTTAATATTTGCACAATTAAAAAATTGAAAACCATTCAGACATGTTTCTTCTAAAGAAATGAAAAAATGTCATTTTATTAGCGAATACGGCGTACCACTGTAAATACACTGTGTCGTTTAGTAGTAATATTTGCAACGTATTGCTTCTCAGGACACACATTCGCTTGTTTCCGGAAAAATTAAATTAACGTATAAACGTATAAGATTGTTTACGAAGATGTTAGAACATGGGGGTGTGAATTCCATTTATCGTTTTAATTGTATTATTTATATGCCGTGAAGTGCAAAAGAAACCATCGTGGATTTTTCTAGCATGTGCTCCTTCCCCTCTACTTGATCGCTTCTCTCATTCCCGCCTCCGAAGCACGTGTATGCACTCAACGCGTGCACGTTATGTAACAGCCGGAGTCGGATGTACAAGTCCGTTGTTGGTTGTTAGCGTGACAAATGCGTGGGCTGGTGTATAATGCGGCTAGATCATTCAGGAAATAAATATCTGGTTTCTTGATGATGCTCGCACGATGTGTTAATGAAAAAAATTTTTTTTTTGTTTGGAGAATGTTTCCGATACAGTAAATAATAATAATAATAATATAAATTATTATCATTAAAGAATTATTGCGCAAAATATCTATTGTGCTGTTAATTAATTTAAAAATATTCAATGTTTTGTTTACTTTTGTTCAACAATTTGTTTACCTGTTTCTTTCTAACATTACTGTAAACTTTGAGGCAAGATATCCCGAAGATTGAGAATGGGCAAATACGAATTTAATTAAAATATTCGAAATGATTAATTACTAATTAGTTTATTTATTTTTGATTTAAGGAGGATAGAAAAATCACTAATACGACAACTAGGACTTACGAGATAAATTCCCTTGAATTGCTTAAGATTCGCCAATTTGTGATTTTTATTGTGTGAAGTTTGTTCATTGTAATCAGTTGAATTTAGTACTAAAGTACAAAGTAAACATATTTTGGTATGTCTTGTTTTAAGATTTTACATTATTATTATAATATAATTAAAACGTTTTTAAACCTGAAAAATATGTAAAAATACAAACACATTATGTTCATTAATGGAGCATCCTTAATTTAACACTGAAGAGATTGTAATGTCGAGTCGTATAGTTTTAATCATTTTGACCACTAGCAGACTGAAATAAACAAGTCAGGAATTCAAACGACAAAGATACGATTAGAAGATAGAAAGTGCGAAAACTTGTGTTGAAAGAATTTTTCCTATTAATTATAGCTCCTAAGTGGCTTCTCACGCCCCCGTGCGACTTTCCGCGACGCGAAGAAAGCGGACTAAAACGAGTATTTACGGCGAAGCGAATAAAAAGACGTATTTACGGCTAAGGAAGTAGCAGGCCTAGAGCGGGCTTGGCCCCCTGATGTTCGGAACCCGAGGCCTGGCGCCTGCAGATAACGGGGAGGCCGCGGTGGCGGCAAAAGTCGCGGGCCAACGGGAAATACCGTGCGCAGCGCGGCGCGGCGTGGCGCGGCGCGGCGCAGCGCAGAACAGCGCAGCGTAGCGTTGTACTACTCACCAGCCAACAGCAGCGAGGTCAGGTCCATGGCGCTCGTTGGCGACTCCGACTCTCCTGCAGCGAAACGTCAGGTGCGTCGGGTGGGCGTTGCGACTGCGACAACTGCTTCCGCACGACTGCGACCGCCATCAGACGCTCTCGGCACTTCATACAACTCTTCCCCCTCTCCCCGCGCCGCCCTCCCCCACGCCCAGGCCAGCCCCGTGCCCCCTCCCCTCCTCGGCAAGCGGTGCGGTGGATCGCGGCAAGCGGCACGGCGCGCGGTGCGGCTTGGCGCGCAAGGGAGCCCTGGAAAGGCCCACCCAGCCCATGCCCTCTCCTCCCCGGCCTAAGCTTTCTTCGGATTGGAGGAGCTATTATCCATCGACCCCCAGGGGGCGCGGGCTGGATAAGGGATGTGAATGCCTGGCGCCAATTAATTTACAATATACCATTCCAACGAAATGGATATGAAGGGCCACTTGAATTGTCCTGGTCGTTTACCTGGATTCCTTTTTTTATATCCGATGATTTTTCTTATTTTACTCTCTGGTCATGCTTTGTCTATATTTCTGCGTATGAGTGTTTTCGTCTAGAAGGCCAAGAAAGTAAATGTACAAATCTTATTGTATTGTAAAGTGCTAATTTCTTCAATTGAAAAGGGCATAAGAAAAAAATAATATGTACAGGAGTGTGTGCTTTCCATACTTTCAGGATTCAAGTATTAACATCATTGATCATAAGAGGTCAGAGTAATACTTTCGTTCGTAAATGTGCAGAACGTCCCCAGTGCAGATTATTCTTTGTCAATTATCCTTTTCTCGGTCGTTACAGACAAATAGAGTTCTTTGTTTTTAAAATTCCGTGGACATTTCGCTGAAAATGCGATGCATTTTTCTGTAAGACTTGTCAAGGACTTTTATAACTTTTTTTTTTACTATGTGCCGACGTGCCGACCTGGATGGCTGAGGTGGCTAAGAGCGCGTACCGATTCAGCGCTTCGGAGGGTCGCGGGTTCGAGTTCCGCCTCGTTTGTGCCTTGTCTCTCGTGTATGTGTCATCGCGGAGGGCCTCTGGGCCTCTCCTTCTGCTGACCACAGATCAGAGGAGCCCGCAAGTTTGTTGGTGTCCACTATGCGGTCGAATACGCGTCCCACCGGCTGGTGGCTGGGTAAAAGCCTTGGCGGGCGGGAGGGGGGGGGGGGATAAAGATGTGTAGATTGGAAACTCTGGATATTATTGCGATGGATGTGAGGCGAATTATCGCTCGCTGTAACACTTGCATTTATTTACGGAGAAGGTTAAGGACGCGGAGCTGCGCAAAGCATCTTGTGAGACCGGTCAGTGGTTCCGGACGATGTTGCCTTTAATTATTAGATGCTATTAGTGCGCGGATGTTTAAGAAAGGCTAGCAGTTCATTCATTACCGTCAGAAGAGTTTCCATTCCCTGGGAAAGAATGCTCGAGATGTCCGTGAGAACCTTTGTTTCTGTGTTTTATTCTTGCGAATATAGGCGATTTGTGAAATCCGGTTAGCAAAATACGAAAAGATGATATCTAATCTACTTGGTTTCCTTCATAAAAAGAGCTCGAATATAAGAACTAGTTCACGAGACGTTGCTATTAGAACTATAAGATAAGAGAGAAAAAATCGTGTTTCTTGGTGAGCTAAATTTGTCGAGGGCTTGAGCCGGCTGATTTAATGTTTTGAATCTGCATTTGTATATATTTGGTTGCTTCACTATTGGATTCAGAAATGTACATCTGAAAGTCTAAATGTGTATTAACAATGTTCCTTGAAAATTGCAACATGGAACTACGCGGCATTGGGACAAAATGATGCTTGCTGGATGAGGGATCACGTGCGGTTCGTTGGTGGTGCTGTCACCTCTCCCAGCTACACCTCATTCCGTCGCACGCGGCGCGATGCCCGAAGCAGTAAACGAAAAGTGAATCACTTCCCGGAACTCGGCATATGCAGCGTCAGGTTCAAAGAGAAGCTGGTTGTACAGCCGTTCATTTCCATTTTTGAGTAATAATTATTTTCCGTCAAGTTCTAGAAATTCATAAACTCTCTTTCAGTAAGGCATTCAATAGAACTAATGCAAATAAGAGTCATTTGCCGACCTGGGTGAGCAAGCTCGCTAAGGCTGAAGAACCGTAGCCTGCTTCAGCTCGAAGGGTTGTGTGTTTCCGCCTCGGGCATGGATGTTTGTGTGTGTTCGTGTTGTTCCTACAGTTCCCCCTACAGTTAAAACAATCACAGTGGTCGCTATATGACCAAGTTATTAAAAAGCGACAAAAAAGAGTAATTTATTGCCATGTGAATATTTTTTGATTCCTTTTTGAGTTTTGTGCTTGCTGCATAAATTATGCCGATGTGAGAAAAAAAACAACAACAAAAAAAAAAAAAAACCACCAATGTGTGTGCATATAAATATTTTGCACGGCATTTGGTTCCGTAATAACGTGGACATATTGCACTCGTTCGTAGAATTTTCAGTATATTTCGTTTTCTTTTAGGTTTCAAATCTATTGATCGAATTTTGTAGTAATGAATAAATTAACTTATTTTAAATGCATGGAAAACCAATAAGGCAAATGAGATCAGAGCGAGATTATTGTGGGTCTCCCAACATTACTTATGAATTTCTCCTGTTGTAAATGACAAACGAAGGTTGGTAAGTGTTTCGGATCCAATATTTGTACGTCTCATAAAAATGCTATCAAGATGAAATAAAACACCTCCTTCACTTCTTCCGATATTTCAGTAACTTTACTTCTTTGAAAAGGTAAAAATGATTATTACGATATTCTAGGAAGCTTAAAATGCTAATTGATATGTTGGGGCGTTTTAAAGGTTCTGGAGGGGGTGATGTGACCTCTATTAATCTCTTTTATTTGATCTTATCTATTTGATTGGCAAATTAATAAGGAACACTATCTTACTGTATATGACATTTTTAAAATCCTGCAGTGCAAGCGTGACTCGTTTCGGAGGAAGGAACTAGGAGATTGCTGCATGTGTGCTAGCGGACAGTAATGGAAAACTCTTGTAAATTTCAACATCTCATGAATAATGAGTAATACATCAATCGTTCAGGCTAAATGGGTGGAAGGTTGACACATCCATTACGAACTGATTTCGAGAACCTGCTGACCTGGCCAAAGTTTGTCGAATTCGGCCAAGAATGATCGCCTAACTCAACTACATAGCGTTGATAGCATTACTTACAACGGAAGGTTGGCTGAATGTTCGTGTATAATAACAATCTGTCGGAGGGAACAGATTTCAATAGTAAACCAATGACCTCGAAAAGCCGACAATCAAGCAATCATATTAAGATATATGGTTTATGTTTACTGCCGGCCCGGAAAATAGTAAACGTTTCCTCTGGCTCTTCGTTTAAACGAAAATTTGATGGAAGTTTGAATGTTTTGATGAGACAATTGGGAGTTTGCTGTTTGCGATTATCAATTTCGTATTACGTAGTAGCAAGGTTAAAGTGTATACCTTCATTCTCAATTCATTTGTTTAATCACGTGCACGATTATTAGAAACGTATGATGTATGTTATGAACATTTACACGTTTACGTGTTGATATTGAATTGAATTGAATTTGCCTTATTTTACGTGGCGAGATATAGATACAACACGTTTAAGTGATGACCTATTAACGAAACTTTTATAAAGCATTTCCTTCCCTAAAGACGTTTGTTTAAATATTGAATGACCCTCGTAACCGATCAGTCATTAAGATTTGTCATTGCGATTTCATGCTATTTAACTCCGCGGTGATCTCAGCAACACCAGAAAATGGTATTTGTTTTTTTCAAGTTAGAGTACTAAATTGGTTGAAAATATCATATGAGTTGATGCCTGACTAAACAAATATTGTTTGCCTCCTTTACGTCCACTGAGTTGGGAGCAAGTAGAAAACATTCCAGTCGAAAAGTGGTGGGTAACGTAATAATGAATACATTACTCTTTTCGAGCAAAAATTTTGGGTTTAACCAGTGTGACGCGGGGCTTCTGTTGTTTTCACGGGGACTGCTTCTATTTCCTCCAGTAACAAGTAATTCTGAAGGCATTACTCACCTCTCACACGAAACTTTTTAACTTCTTCTTGGTGCTTAAGGAAACGTCTCTGGCTTATAGTGAATGTGTGTCTAAAGTTGATGGTTGGAACTAGAACCCTCTTTTAATTCTGAAAAGTTACTTAAGCAGACTCCGAGACAGCAGACTCCACTATATTATATTATATTCGTTGATTCGATTGTATTCACATTCGCGTCTTCTACGCGTAGTTTCACAAAATTATAAATAACCACAACAATTTTTTTGCTTTCATTTATGCATTTTTTATGATTGATGTCCCCGGTCCGACAACTGCTATGTCCATTACTTCTGTTAGATAATTGAATATTTTTATCTCGGGAGGTGATGGTGCTCCTTCCGTGGACGTAAGATCCTACACCTCGCCTTCCTAGGGATTTTTCCTTCTAAGTACCTCTCCCAGCGGGGCACCATCGCATCCTGGACAAGCTCTTTTTGCTCCCGACACGTGTGGGGTGCATGTAAGTGTGTGTGTGTGTGTGTAAAGGAAGAGGATAGGACAAGGAATAGGAAGGAAAGATCGGATCGCGCGAACCTGGCCCCTTTGATAGGGTTATGCTCCGGCATTCGTCTGAAGAAACGACGGAAGACTATCAATCAGAGAAGCCAGTCGGTAGAATTCTCCTCGACAGCAACTGAATTTGTCTAGCTTGGGTCGAAAATCCCTAGGACCTCCCGGTCAGAGACGCTGCAGATAGCGGTGATGCTGGCTCTGAGCTAACTCAGATGGTTTGTATTTTCTGATTCCCCCCCCTCCAAAAGTAGAGAAATATTCGTGAGTAAATTCTGTTACCAGAGATTGCATTTTATCCATGAACAGATATGCTCTGAGTAATGCGATAAGGGTTTTCAATAATCTTATCGAATCTATGTATTAAACAAATATATATGTTTTCTCGTTAATGAAATGTTGGAGGGTTGTTATAGCATTGTCGTCGAAGTATTTGTTGCATGGGGTGGGATCAGATTGAGGAGTTACTTCTCATAAGTTCCAATGTGAATTTGTTTGCATTTGGGAAGTCATCTGGGTGAAGTGTAGACTACTGATAAATTTCTGAACTTTCTTGCATGCATGCATGCTGTGCGTACACATGACCATTCTCAAAATATGGTATGTTTATCTTGAAATCGAAGATATGTCCAAGTGAATTCAGTTTCGGGTTAATATTAAAGTATGAAGCTATCAAAGTGATAATTCGATAAATTTGTTTATGTATATATCAAGTGACAAAATTTGACGTGAATCAATTTCTGTGACTTTTCTGAACCAATGTCTTAATTTCTCTTGGGTGACGATATTTGTGAAGTCATTACAATCTTATTCTGAAACCAGTCGGTTTGTTCCGGACTCAAGTCCGAAGATCATTTGAGTCATCACCATCCAGGGTGAGGAAGTCCATCTCGGGCTTCCTCTTGCATGATTCTGGTTCGAGATTGTTTTATGTACTTGTGGCCGGCAGCAGAAAAAAAGCTGCTGAACAAAGTTAAATATAGTGAAATATTTCCATTTTTCAATCCAAATCGAAACTTTAATTTTTTTATTTTCGAAATCCTGCCTATCTAAAGAAAGTATTTACCACTTTTGCTTAGCTAAGAGGCTGCATAGTTTTCTTTCAATTTCCGCGCGCATCTGAAATTATTAATATTAATCTTACGCATTGCTACCATTAAAAACCGCCGATGAAGCTTCATTGCTTACGTTCATTCATGTGAACGTGCGAACGGAAAGCCTCATTTGTCTTATCCCCGGAAATCCCGCTACTTATTAAAATTGATTTCCTTAAAGTATTGAATCGTTCCTGTCTTCCTGTGTGCGTTTGGTTTGTTTGGGTCGTCATAACGATTCCTTGAAAAATCGATACTTATATAAATTTCCCTGGTGGAGAATAGTTCGTGGGATTTTTTTCTTGTTCTGGGTACCTTGAGATTTATGTATTTGTGTATGTATTTTAAGTTCCTAAGTTAATATTGTTACGAAATGCGATAATTTTGGCTAAATAATGTTGTTCGGAAAATTACATTCAAAATAACAGTTGAAGAATATGTGAAATATTTCTTGATCGGGTATAGGTTGCTAATGTACGTATTTAAAAAAACACGCATTGATTTTTAACCTAAAATGTTTTGAAATGAATGAATGTAGATCATCGTGATTTCAACACGGTTCTATTACACATGTGGGAAGCTCAATTATAGTGTGTATTCCGCGTGTTGTCATTGCCCTACGCTTAACGAGTAGTTTACTTCTACAACCCCTCAAGAATAGTACGTTTTGTTGTTCCACGATACAGTAGACGAAAGCCACACTGTTCATTGAACCCACCCAGTTCGGCAATCCGCCCCCTTGGGCGGGCTTATCTGGTCGTTCATTATAACGGTAGACGCTTAGGGGTTCCCCTCTCGCAAAGCGCGCCCGCAGAGTGGGTGCTCTCGTTTGGGCGGCCCCATCTCCGCCCCGGCCCCCGCCCCCTCCGAACTTCGCGGAAACCGCAACATAGATAGCATGGGGTTCTCCCAATGACCTACGGGTTCGCCAACGATATTTCCTCCTCCTTGTGACCTTAAGAATCGCTCGAACCTTACACAAATGAACTGTTCTCAATAAACTAGATTTGAAAAGTAAATAAATTACATATGAAATAAATATAGAAATACGTTAGTGGGTTAATTTCATATTTGTGTCGCTTATAAATTATTTAAATTTTACTCCCAGGTGAATGTAGTTGTACGAGTTGTGTGCTTGTCGCCGATGCCCTACGTCGTTTGTCTCAGAAAAATGACTTGTCACGGCTAATAATGTAAATTTCCATTTGTGAAGACACCAGAGTAAAGGGCAGTCTTAATAAGGTGACCTAAAACGTAGAATAATGGGGAAAGGTCCGACGTCAGCGCCGTTACAGATACACCTCTTTAGAAAAGCTCTCGTGAATGGCGAGACTCGGCCACGCTGCTTCGCGTAGGACGAAGACCACGCGAGTGAGTGGAGGGGGCGCGGGCTGCGCTCGCCTTTGTGCGCGGCTTGGTCGTGACCCCTCGTGATAAACGCGCGCGGCTATGCGGGCTGCCCCGCGCTGTGACGCCACCTCCGCCCGCAGGCGGCGCGCGGTTAGCCGTGCGCCACGCTGCTGCCCCCCCCCCATCCCGCCCCGTCACCAAACCTCGCGCACCCTGATCGTACGCCCTCCTCTCCTTACAGCCCTTCTCTTTCCCCGCTCCCTCGTTTTCATCCCGCCCCCGCTTCTAACCAAACCGTGCTGCCCTCGCTTCTTGCACTCCTACACCTCCGCGGTCCGCCTTCTCCCCCCCCTCCCTCCACATCACTCTTCTCTTTCCCCGCTCCCCTCGTGTCCATCCGCGCCAACGCAAACCCATGCCCGCCCCATTCGCACTCCTCCGCGGCCGCCTTCTTCTTCCGCCCGAGTTCTCATCGGCTGCCCTTCCCCTTCCCTGCTCGCCTCATGTCCATCCCGCCCCCGCTTCCAGCCATGCCCGCACGTTCCCCGCGCACACCTCCTCAGTCCTCCCCCACCCCCGCCAAGCCCTCCTGCGCGTCTGACTCCACTCACCTCTGCCTCCGCTCTCGACCACTCCTCTCGCCAGATCGCCGACTCCACTCGTGCCTCCGGCCGCGTTTCCTCGTTTTCTACGCTGGTTTATGCTTTTACGACTGTTGTTGTATCTGACCCCCTGTCATCAGGGTTGTGTTAATGTGAATTTCGCGAGTTCATACTTTCATTATTAGTCAAATCACTATGGTCACTGCCTTGAGAAAACGTAGGTGATTGATGCCTTTCCGTCTTCCCTGGTAGCGTACTCTTTTCACGTTTTCGGAGTATTTGAATGCGCTCGTGGTTTCGTAATGATTTTCGCTGGGTCTTTTTGCTACGACACCCGTATTTCCACCCACGCCATGTCCTTCCCTACCCACCCACACACGATTTCCTTCTCTCTATCCACCGATGGCCTGAGGGGGTCATCCAGGCGGATTTCAGCGGTTTGCGGTTGGTGGTGGCGTTTACCCGGACACGCAGTCCCTCATCGGCTGTCTGCGCTGTGTGCATTCCTGGCGGTCGATTGTCTCTATTTGAAAATAATGACGTAAGCTTGTGAGTCATTCCCAATGGCCACCGATATTTGTTTTGTGTTTGGAAATACGTATACGTGCGTGTGGACTTTAAGAACACAGTTTCTTTTATTTTGGGATTATCAGCTAACTGCATTTCGACGTTTTCCTCTATTGCATGTATTAATCTATAGATATCGAATATATTTACTCGCGATATTTGTTATGAAGAGTTATATTTCATTCTCATCTGTTTGTAAACTCTTTGTAGAGGGTGATTTAGGAACAAAGGATTGCACGCTAGCCACGAAAACTTTTTTTATTTATTTATAACAAAAAAATTACAATCTATTTTTTCACAAAATAATAAGTAAATATGATATTGTAGAATTGTTCTGACAATGATTGATTTCCAGTGAAGGTATCCCATCGGTACTCTTCATCTACTTCTTCATACTATAACAAAAAGCAAGTATTATTTTGGGTTGGCTGCAAGTGGGATAGTTTAGTAGCTGAGGGTAATGTTTCAGTTATTTGTTGAGAATCTATATGGGAGTTGTAGGGGTGAGGTTCTGGTTAGTCGATGGATATCTGCACTATTGTCTAGGATGTTGAGAGCTAAGAGCCACGAAAACTTCTATTAAAGAACACACGACAGCATTATGAAATTGATGGATAGGAGTTATTTCAGAAATCTACAAACTGCTTGCTACTAATTTCATACTTACAAGATAATTTGCTTTAGATGCCTCTGAATTCAGTGGTTTTCACTAATAGTGGGAATGTAATTTGCATTTTTGTAGAACACAATAAAATGTTTTTAACAGTTTTTTTATTCGCGTCCGTTACTCTTTCTTCTTTGCGTTCCCTCACATTGAATCATTTTTTCATGTTGTTTCAGGCGTTTGTAGCGTGGTTCGTTTGCGTCTAGTCAGACTTTTTTGTTACATCACCACTCATGGAACAAATAAAAACGATTGTAAATGTCAGCGTTAACAGTAAAAGAACATTGTTTTCCTAACACTTCCGATGTTCTACAAAAGTGTATATTGTCTGTCATGTTTGCGAGGAGATCCGTGACCTTTCACGAATTACTTTTGTCGGTTTCTCGTCAAAGAATTGCCGATGAATAACGTGTGTAGTAAAATGGAAGAAAGATTGCGCGTCAACAAACTGCGGCTGCTAATGTGGCTAGAGGAGTGCGGTTGCGCAATCTGTTCGTGAAAAGCCACCAGACTAGACACTTCGCGTATTAGCGTATTCTGTGAGTGTTTTGTCGGGAGCGTTGTTCGCTCAGATGGTGTTCCGCAACGTCAGCTTTCTCTCGGCCAATGGTGACTTCTCGTGTATCATTATTCCTCCTCCTTCTGGGTGAGAAATCTATAAACAGCACTCAGGCATAATTTTCCAGACCTGAACTTATTTCTTCGTTTCCCGTTGGTGTACATAGAGAAATAGATATTTTTGAATGTAACATGCACTCCCCATCTTCTAGGGAATATCTCGCTCTAACCACCTTAAGGTGGTTAATATCATTATTTGTTCTTCAGTTCGCTCCGTCTCTTTTATTCTCCTTTATTTTTCGAAACTGGAAGACACTATTAAGCTGGTGTTGGTAATGATCATCACACGCAGAAAATTTGTTTTACAACTCTCTTGATTTACAAACGAATGTACTGAAGTTGGACAACGTAGTCGCTTCATTAAAACTAGGATCATCAAGAATTCCTTGATTGTTAGAAAACGCAGCTATATATATGTATATGTGTATATATATATATATATATATATATATATATATATATATATATGTAGTTAATAATAATTTAATATATTAATACTAATTTAATATGTTGTTAAATAAAATTGTTATTTAAGGTCGCATCAACATCTAAGTCATCAGCGACCACAATTGGTTTGAACGTTATGGGTAATTGAAAACTAGATGAAATGATTTGGTGGTGATGGGGGTTGATTGGACAAACAAATACACCCATGCCCGAGGCTGGACTCGAACCCGCGATCTCGGCCACCGAATCGGCTTGAATATTTGCTATTCATATAGAATTTCCTTTCTTTTCGGAGATTTTGGAAATGCGAATTTTAGCGAAATACATATCAGGAAAACTTACGACTTCCAGAAGACCATAAATTTCAAAGATAATAAATACTTACGTAGAAAATGGTCGCTTATTTGTGGCTAAATACTATCAAAACATTTTTTGTTGCTCTTTACATAATAATACCGGAATTGCAATTTTCCACTAACTTGATGTCAAGTTAGCCGAATCTGTATAGCGGTGTCCAATGAAGAGCGACAAATTTTATTTTTGGGTAACAAATTGGCAACAAATATCTGACAAATTTTGAGTTAATTTATTTATTCTTCTAACTTTGCTATGCTAACTTTACCGACCTGATATTCTTAGCTCAACCGTGTTTCGCAGGCGTCAAGTTCAATTCCTGAGCGCCGCGCGGTCGCTCCGTGCGAGCGCCCCCGCCGACCGTTTTATGCACTGCACGTCGTCCCGTCGGCCGTGTTGGTCAGCGTGCGGTGACGCGCGCGCGCGCACGATCGGACGGACGCGCGACCCTGGGCGCACGGCCGCGGCGCGGCGCGCCGTACGGGTTAGCAATTCGCACGCGCCTTCGACCTCCGGCCCCCCGGCCGCACGGCCTCCAAGCGACGTCAAGAGGGCGTTCGAGTGGCGCTGGACAATGGGCGAGCAAACGTAACATAATTTTCTTCCTTTTGCGCTGCCTATGTGTTCACGTAATACACTGTTGGCTTTAGGACGTTGTGGTTTCATAATTGTTACAAGTATCTTTAGGGTATCCTGCACAATGCTTCCCTTAAGGTGGGAACATTAGAATGTGAAGGTGATACTCCGCTTTTTTTAATAACGGAGCGAATCGTATTTGCGTGTGAGATTCGATCCATCCTGCATCTTACCTTATCTCTGAATTCGAATCCTTTTTTTCTTCGTTTTGGCATTCTAGACATGAACAATTTTTTCCTACGCCGGAATTTATTAAATGTGATAAAACTTCTCGCCTTTTGGAACCGTCGCCATATTTACGACCCAATCATTGTTTTAGAGGTGAAATGAAGACTTGATAGGATTTTGTAAGTTCTTTATGATTACTAATAGAAACACGTGAGCTCTGTTTTGGTTTTGAACCCAAACTCTTCGCACTGTTACAGTCACTGTGCTTACGGCTTAGTCATCTTCCCTCCTTAGGCATTAAAAAAATATATATACCTTTGCCGACTGTAATCTGCAGCGACGATTGTATAGGCTGCACCGTACGCTTCGAGACGTACTTGTGAATAGCAGGTTGCGGGTTCGAGCCCGGAAAGGTGCCGGTAATTTACGTCAGTGAGTTTGTGGTGCCTGCCGAAATTTAATTCGTTTACCCTGTGCTGGTGTGCTGTGCTGTGTTGGTAGACTGCTGGTCTCTGTAGTTTAATTGATATCTTCCAGGCTATCACCGGAGTAGCATCTTAAACATTGTGTCACAGATTGAGCGCGATCTTTCCTTTTCACTCCGCGTCGTAATCTCCCTCATATCCGGACTGGGATGCCTTAAGAGAGTACATCCCGTCTTACCCATTCTCTCATAACCGGCATACGTGGGCTTGTGGACCCGGCAACCGTTTGGACCTGAATGGCCAAGGAAAGATTTGTATATTTTCGCCCGTGTATCCCCGTTGGCCTCCGGTCGGGGCTGCTCGCACGGGCGACAGGTGGGAGGGGGCGGAGCACAGCGAGGGCGTTGGGGTCACGTTAGACATTAAGCTCTCGGTCGCGTGCGCCCAATAACTCACGAGGCGATTGTGTGAGCGCTACCGGCCAAGCCCGAAGTTGGCGACTGCAATTGGTAGGCGTCGCAGGCCGTAGAATCGGCTGAAATGAGGGATGCTATTACTCGTACAAGGATACCCCACCCAGTGTCAATATGTTCGTAGGTCATTTTATGGCCAAACGTTACCCAATTAAGAAGATTTAAAAATTCGATTGCTGGGTTTAGCATTGGTTTTGTGAAGCTTGGAAGGGGGGTTTCCAAAGAATTTTTAAAAAAATCTTACAAAATTTCAATTTGCCTTTCTGGAAATATTTTTTTTTTCAAATTTGCTACCTTGCACTGAAACTAATAGTTAAATATTATGTCATAATAGTTGGCCACTATTTTCTTTTTCAACGTCGATGTGATAAGACTCGAAACATCAAGGGAAAGGAGAAATACGTTTTGTCCGCTTGGATAGAATACAAGATAAAAGGTTCAGTGTCTTCTTGGAATCATAATGATGCGAATAAATTTGCAGAATAGTATTTTTAGCGAGATTTGTTCCATGCACAAATTCGCTCCCGGAAAAACACATACAAACTCAAGTGTATGAAATCCAGGCTCCTTGATTTGACATTAGCAGCGAACTTTGGGAAGTGACTTTAAGGTGAAGAAGAGGAGATTCTTTTTATCTCTTATTATTATTTAGATGGAGCTCTGCGTTCTATGCGCCAAAAGAACGCTGTCATCGCAATCAGTGATGCTGTGCCATATGAAGGGTGTGTGGGTTTCTCCGTTGGGCTGCTGGGAATTTCCGAGAGAAGACGGCTTGAGATTAGACCTGTGTTGTTGTGCCCTCCTGGCAATAAAAATAAACTCTCGTAAAGTGTACATATTTTGGTCTTTTTTAAATGTAATGCCATATGTGCGTGTGACATTGACGCAGCGGTAACTCCTGGGCATATGCGCTGCACGAACTACTGTGTATTTGTTTGGGTGTCTGCCATAACATTTGATTTGTTGTCGTTTCATGACATGTGCGTTATTGAGTGTCTATCTCAAAGCAAATTTAGAATCTTTGATGGGTCTTTGTTTGACAGCACTGTGGCGTAATTGACAGCCGCCGTTTATATCCTTCCCTCTCAATTGACTACTTAAGCTCATGGTGCTTTACCGCAGACAGTTACCACATCATTATTGTCCACATGCCACGTGCCGCATTTAATTGCTGCGGCGGCGTTTGTTTCCGTAAACGGAGTCCATACGGTGTCGAGATGTAGCCCCAAAACCTCAAAAGAACACCAGCTTCCTTCTCGGCGATTGGAACAAGCCTTGACACTTCGAGCGAATCGATCCTTAGGGCTGGCCCGCGGGCGTGGCCGCCGGCCTTGACACGGGGCCGGACGGGCGCCGCAATGGGGCGGCGCAATGAAGTCAGCGCGCGCTTGTGATTGCGCGGGCGCGCGTCTGCGCCTGCGCCCAACTTGGAGCGCAGGAAGGCGTGGGCGCTCGGGGGGCGATGGAGGTGCGGGCGGTTACGTGGTGCGAGGGCGTGGTGCTGCTGTTTGGGCGATGGCTTTCGAGCTAGTTCTCGGAAAGGAATTTCGGCCAAGGGTGTTTCTTCTGGAAACCCTTTTTGGGTGCCTAATTTTCGGGATTTCCATGACTCACGATTTTTCGTAGTTTTTAGTACGAGGGATATCCGGAAAGTAAGGTTACAAACGCGTAGTTCTTGCGACGTGCGTATTTTATTGTAGTTGGTACCACTACTGAATAGGGGAAGGCCTGCTGAAGCAAACGAGTATACTTCGATTTTTTGAAGTGGCCGTTGACATTAGTTCCTCGTTACACCTCCCTTATGAAGTGAACCTGTTTAATTAATTCGCGAATGTCCTTTTCAACGGGGCTCGTGACCCCAGAAATGTGCTTAACATTGTTAAAAAGATTCATTTTATAAGACGGAAGGTGTAACAATGACCAGATGTCATTGGCCACTTTAAAAAAATCAAACTAGTAACGGACGTCAGTTGAATCTCGAAGTGAATCTCATAGTGGTGACGGTTTCAGATGAGCACTCTCATTCCGTCTCCCGAAAAGTGCGAAGTGCACGCCGTGATCCGCCACTAAGGGCACGAGAGCTGCCACATTTCATCGCGAAATCTTTAAGTTTATGGGGAGGACTTTATGTTACGGCAACGTGTAACAGAATGGATAAGGAATGTCGATTTTAATAGCAATGTAATTAAAATTGCGTACACATATTATGTGTATGCAATTTCAAAACAAAAGCAGCTAGATGCTGACGACGGGAGTCTGTCCCCTTCATTACAATGTTCGTCTGCATTACAGTCGGTGACACAAGAGTTGTTGACGTCATTTGGTTGCAATATTTTAATCAATCCTTCTCAGTCTCGCCCCGATCTGGAACCTAGTGTTTATCATTTATTCTGTAAAGGAACATTATGGTGGAAAACTCTTCCTTGTCGACAGAGATGTGAAAATCGAAGTGGGTAATTGGCTCTATAAGGAGTTGGAACGTCTTCCACCTGTTAACAAAATGCTTTTTAGTAAATGATGATGTCAAAAAAAAGTATGTAATATCTATACCATTTTCTTAATAATGTTCATTAAATTTATTTAATTGATATTTAATGTAATGAGTTTTTTTCGACACATATTTTTTCTCATAAAACTCCTATGGGAACTTGTTTTTGTTGGCGGGCTATTCCAAGAATATCGTGAAGTTCTTAAAAAGATATTCGATGTAAAGTTATGTTTAAATTGAGAGATTGTACTGAAGTACATGGTAATGTCGAAGTATTGTTTCAGTATAAAAACCAGCGGATACGGAAGGTGGTGTAGTTGTTTTGTTCCCCCCCCCCCACGCCTTCCTTCTAGTGAATGCTCTCTCTTCTGTATTTGTAACCAACAATGATGGTGGTTTGATCTTGACCTATGGGGACGGGAATACCGTGCGCGCTGATTTCTCGGACGCCGGGAACGGAGGCGGCGGCGCCGCGCGGGCTGGGCTGGGCCGCGTCGCGTCGCGTCGTCCTTCGTTGGTCGTGGCGACCGCTTGCCGCCTCCCCGGCCATCGCTTGCTGCCCTTCCTTCGCTCTCGCCGCCGCCGCCGCCGCAGCTGTATCCGTCGACGCCACCACTTCCACCTCCGCTTCCTCCCCGCTCTTCCACGACGTCAAAGGGCTCTGTTTTGCTTTGCTTGAGGCGCCGGTGCCTTATTTGCACATGTTGACCTCGTCCAAAGGACAAAAGGGAACGTAATCAGTTTCTGGAATATTTGTTTGCCAATAGCACGGCAAAGCGTATCACAGTCAGGGGTCGTGAAGACACTTGTTTCTGTAATCCCAAATATTAATCCCTATGACCCGTAAAAAAAATTGTTATCAAAGTCGAAATAAAATTGTTATTTTATTGGACATTGTGTCTGTTTTTTAATAGACGAACTATTGAGTAATTGTATTGAGGAAAGAAGATACAGGAATAAAATTGCACTCATTAGGGTTTATTTCTTTCACTAGCTTTGTAACTTTTCTTTTCCAATTATAATTTCAGCAATTCATTCTGTTGAATTATTGACTTTCGTGATTTTCCTGTGCGATTTTCATCTCGTGTGGCCGTAACGTCCGGGTAATGTACCGCTTGTGAAACCGAAGATGTTTCTCATGTTGGTTTATCAGCGAAGCTCTACAGAGCTCACGACTCATTTCTGGCACTGATTTTTGTTGCGTGACAACACGAGCCCTGAAGCGCTTTGAAAGCGTCGTCGAGAACAGCGAAAAGCAATCGCCCCGCGCGATAGCGTCGGAGGAAAAGACACGCTAAGCCGCAGGTGCCGAAAAGCTGTTCGTGGAAAAGAAACTATCGCAATACTTAAAATTTCCTGCGCTGCGGTTCTATGTTGGGCACATGGTTCGGAGCCCATTCTCATTGTTCCGAAGTAGAATTCCCAGAGCCCCGGTCACGATCATCGGCCGGCGCGTCGGGGCGGAGGCAGTCCTCGCAGTCTGTGAATGGACTGGGCGCTCGGGGGCGGGTGAGCGCGTTCGCGTCTTCCGGCTGAACGTGTCTTCTTCTCAGCCCCCGGCGCGCGCGGGTTTCCCCGCGCCTGCCGCCCTCCTTCTCCCCCTCTGCGACATCTGGGCATCTCCTCTCCTGGCGGCGGCGGTCAATTTCCTGCCTCGCGGGCCGCCGGGCTTTCCCCACCGCGTGCCGAGACCGTCCGGCGCCCGATCAGCAACCCCCCTCCCCTTGCCTTTGGCCAACCCCCTTCTTGGTGTGTGCAGATTTTGGAAATGCCTGCGAACTTTCTTTCTCGTGCTTCTGGTAATTCAGGAGAAGGGAAGTCTTATAGGTATTTGGAATTTCCCGGATGTTAAGACTTTGCGATTCACGTGGGAAAATTTGTGGCGAAACGAAACAACGAAACCGCGTTTCTGTGTATTACTTTTGTAATGTTTCTTGCTAGTTTGTAATATAATATACTCAAATTGTCACATTTATTTTGTACAATTGTGATCCCCTTCCTTTGCTATTCCAAATTAAAATTGCTTATTTTTACACAAAAAATCTTATATGTTCTTAACGTTATGAGTTGATCTGTTTGCTTCGTCTTTGAAATATTTTGATTGTACGTCTTCAGGAACGACGTTCATAATCAAATACGCTGTACTGTATTCTTCGTATTTTAAATACATTAATGTACTACAGGAAGAACTGTTCGATGATCTGAAATACACAAAAACTGTGAAAATATTAAAATAATTTGGAAAAATATTTAACAATCATCTCTTATTGGTATTTGTATCAGTAAATATATTTCTTGAACAATTTAATTTGAGAATAGTTTAATTTCCAAACCATTTTTAATTCATTTGTATATTTGCAAATGTAAGTCCATTTTCTGAATTCTGAGTTATAATTTGAGCCAATGTATTATTTTGACCTATATCATTGTCACATACCTTAACGTGAGGCTTCTTATTTAAAAAGTGATATCCTGAGATTGAGGTTTTAATTGTTTTATAATCCACCATTTGGTGACAATGTAGTTACCACGAAGAGAGACAAGGTACGTAAGATGGTAGAAGCTATCTCCAAGAGAAATGTGCCTAAAGTAAAACGTTTTGAAGAGTGATTCTAACTGAAAATATTTTCCCCGTATGTTTTCAGTTTTCCAACACCTTCAACCTTTTGTTCGCAACGAAAATTTTTACACTGATTAACATTTTATGTGTATTAATATATAAGTGCGTTTCTTCTTCGACTTACAAAAATATGAAGTACTCATGGTTTAAACATGTATTTTCCTCACAATACATCTTTCCAAACACTTTGATTACAAAGTCGATAAAAAACTACGTTCGTCGCGTAAGTCCACCTCTCAAGAGGGAATCGAAATAGTGATCTGATTTACACCCACTTTCTCTGATCACAGAGCTTTCGAGACATTTGCTTCAACCAGGATTTTAGGTTCAAATCTAACAGTGTGAGATGATTATTATTTTAAATGGTTGTTTTCGTAAAAAAAGGAACATATAAAATTGTAATTTCTAAGGGCTTTGAATCTATGGAAAACATTGTCGTAAATAGGAAAGTTTCTTTCTAATGGTGCAGTTCTTCGTTTTTTTTGTAGTGAAAAAATATTACCAAAGTATTTTTTAAACTAAGATAGAGGTAATACAGTTTTGAAATGTCATTTCGGTTTCTCACAAAAGAATTGACGTAAAAATGTTAAAAGGAATGTGAAATGCCCAATAATATTGGTGTCCGTATGAAAAAAAAAAAAAAAAAATATGAAAAATCGCCCCGATCAAAGTGGGACAAAAGGGATCGATACCTCTCTATTTTTTTAGCCGACAAATGAAGATGGAAATTGTGAAAAGTTTCAAAATAAAGGGAGATACATTTATTTGTGGTCATTGTCAAAGAGCCCCTCGTACGAACAATATGACGAAGAAGTGTAGAGGCCATTTGCACCCAGGATTTCGTAAAATAATTCATTTATTGGGAAACAAAAAAATGAAAAAAATTGTAATTGCTGGCTTACTTAGTGCAACGACATTTTCGTACTTGAAAATAAAGTTTTTACTCCACCTAATAGCTTAAAATGTTTAATTGAGTTTTCCGTTCGCATGCTATTCTTCTTAATAATAACTTTTTCTTTACCTTTAACCTTAATAATCGGGGCATCTTGCGATGACTGGACATCTTGTTATTGACATGAAGTACGTGAAAACTAAGCAAAATCACGATGTATATCAAAATTTGCCACGATAGAATGCAAATAAACGAGCCAAAGAGCAATGAAGTGCGCAAATATGTAACGTACGAGCGAGATTACTACTGTTACGAACAGAAACGTGGAAAAATCGCCCCGATCAAAGAGGGTCAAGAGGGATCGAGAAGCGATTGAGGACTCTTTCAATTGACAATATCTTCTAGTCTGTCTGGGAGACGCCGCGATCTAGGCACAAACACCGACGTTTTGGCCGTCATGTTGCGACCTTCCTCAGGGAGAAATGACGCGAGCATATTGCCCTGAGGTAGTTGCAGCACGACGTTCGAAACTTCGGCATGTGAGCCTCGGACGCGTCGTCTTCGGCACAGCCCATTCGAGTGGATGCTGCCTCCGGTCGCGGAAGCCTACGCTCTTTTGAATTAACGTCTCTGAGTAACAATTCAGTTTCTTGTTAACTTGAAATGCCTTTATAGATTGAAATGAGTAAGTTATCGTTAAAACGTTAAGGTGTAGAATGTAATACGCGATTTGAAAATTTACTTCTGGAGTTGTTTAATCTCGCTGGGACCATATGTAGAGAGCAACAGGTGGAACTTTCTCTCCGTCAGCGTCTTTCCCTCACACCCATCTGTTCGCAATGCAACGGCAACTATTTAAACCAGGGATTTCCAGACTTCCTTTCATTGACCCCTATTTTAGGAGAATGTATGCTTCATCGACCCCCTTACGTCTCCTCTATATTATACAGCATCGGTAATCACGACAACAAAGAATTAATGGGCACATAAATGACTTAACAATTTTGTACTTCAATATTCTCGTAAATATCTCGATTTTCCAATTATTGAAGACGCTTCCGCTTTTGAGTAGTTATGTTTGTAATTTTCATTGAAATGCAATGGTTAGATCTTTTTAAGAACTGGCCATAACATTACTCCAGTTCTTATTGCAGAGAGTACTTTCTTGTTCGATAGATTATCGTTGTGAAAGCATTGTTATAATTTCTTGACTTTTTCCTAATTCCTAAGAATAAAAGACTAATACTAAAGATGATCAATTTTTTAAATGTATTATGTTTTGCTGCTTATATAAGAAAATAGTTAATAAAGTTCTTCATTTTTGGAATCTTGGAATCTTGATTTTACTGATGGGGCGCCGGTTCATAATCGTCTAATTGACCTTTTGATAATTGACCCCCTTAAATTTCTTCTAGCCCTAAAGTGTCTACGTGTATTCTGATCTCGTTGGGAAGCCTTGATTTAGGCGTAATTCTTGCGACTGACTTGAAGAAGCATATTTTGGTCAGACGAAACCCTCAACTCGTGAATTAATTACTATATCGCTTATCGTACCGAATCGATTCCAGCGGCGCGAGATCAGTGAACGAAAGCGCGAAACTAGTGACGGGAGGGGGAGGGGAACTCCGTTTATGTAGCCCACCTACCCTGCGCGACAATGCCTGTTGCGAAATATAAATATAGAAATGCGTTACTATGGTTTTATTTGTATTTGCAATTGCTTATGGCGTTTTGTGATGAAAGTCTAGATTTCTTTCTTGGTTCTTCTATACTTGTGACACGTGATTACAATTGAGAGAAAGACGTTTTTACATGACCCATTTATCGTTGTAAACGTGTTACTTTGCAGAGTACTCGTATGTTAAATATACGTTTTAAAAGTGTGGTTAAACATTATTTCTGTTAACACGTTAATGAGTATAGTTTCTTCTCCAACGAGGCTGATTATAGTTTAAAACAACGGTTACGGAAAAGGTCGCATTGGTAGTAGACACGCTTGTCAGTCTTCCAGTATAATGTGCAGTGAAACGTCACGGTGCAACGGGCAATCACGGTGACCTGGCGCGGCGTTCCGACGAATGCCACCAGTGAAGCTGAACTTTCGTTAGTACGTCCTCGCAGAGGCTGGAGCCCACTCGTTCGATGCTCCCCGAAGGATGTTCGTGGGGGGCGCGGCCGGCAAGGGAACGGCCCTAGGACCTTGCGGCATAAGGTTAATTGCGAGGGAGGAATGCGTGTTCCGTTAGGGGGTGGCCTTTCTCCCTTGTTTTCGAGGCCGGCGACGAGTGCCTGGATTCTGTCTGGCGACGGCGCCCTGCGCTTCGGAAACAAACACGGCCTCGCGCCGGCGCCCCATGGCCACTCGTCACGCGCCGATGTCGGTACTGACTATAGAAGATTGATATGTGATTCCGGGCGCGACAGAAGCTAAGGCCACCGGTCCCACAAGTGTAGTGCATGTTTTATCGCGGTAGTTGTTGGTAATCCTTCTCCGCTGGGTGGTGAGATCCGGCGCCGACCTACCTGAAGGCTTGCAGGGTCCCCCCCCCAACCAGGTGTCTCCCACGAGCATGACATCGCCCTAATCGGAACAAGCTCTAAGCGTAGTGCATGAAAGTGTAAGTGTGTGAATGTAAGGTGTGAGGATAGGACAAGGAAGAGGAAGGAAAATCGCGCGCGATCTGTGGCCCCTTTGTTAGGGTACTGCTCCGGCATTCGCCTGGTGTTGCTGGGAGAAAACACGAAGAAATACCAATCAGAGCAGCCAGCCGCTGGAATTCATCTCCAGATAGCGACTGAATTCGACCAAGGTATCCTATTTATGAAAATCCTGCCACCGTCGGGACTCAAATGCTAGGCTCTATCGGTCAGACACTGCAGTCACATAAGTTGAAGCCTGCTGAGACACCGAAGTCAGTATATAGGAGATTTTTGTTAGCTAACACGGGACTTGAATTTAATGTTTCTGAATATTTAAATATTTAGTCGCGTTTATTGATTGCGTGCTATCCGCCCTGTCCTTGGGTTAGATGAGTGAGGGTGTAGTGCGGCGCAACGTACAACGTAATTATGATGTAGAAACAAAGTTAAACCACCACATGCTCTAATTGTTATTTCTTTGTTTCCCCCTAAAGCCATTTCCTGCCTCAGAAGGCAAGATTAATATAGCTATATCCAAACTTCTAAGGATTTCGTGCCTGCTTTGAAATCTTTTATCGGAAATCAATTGATAAAGTATACATTTGAGAAAGGCTGCAGCAACCGGCGGTTTTTGTGGAGAAGGGAACACAAATTCGAGAGTAAAATTAAATGGAGTAAGAATACAGATCTAAGAACGCCGTCAACCACAAATAATGAGTCTTATTGGAACGTTTCCATGTTAGTGCTATCATGTTTTCCTGTATGCAAACGCATGGATTTTGTTGATATCGAAATATTATTATAAAGATACCATCAGATTCCATGTTATCGTTTTGCGTACTTCTTTGTTTTATTTGTTTAATCGAATTTATTTATCACATACTAATTATATGTTGTGTGTTAATATATTTGTTTTTTATGTATTATTATAACTGTCCATACGCAACTGCTCGTTTGCACATTTTTTAATATCACACACACACACACACACATATATCTTTGTGAATTCTGTTCTTGGAAGTGCACAATGGCAACGAGAAAGAGAAAAAAGAAATGGGATAGCAATAAGGTAGACATAATGTTAATCTTTCTCTGGAAAACAATTGTTAAGAACAAACGCCATTCACTTTTATCACAATGGCTAGAATATGTCGGTCGATGCTACTCTGAATGAGTGGCTTTATTATTTAAATGAGTATTGCTTTATTACGAATGTGCTCATGTAGCACACAAAATGATGTTACGTTAGAAAGCGTAAAATAAAATGAGCCATAGAACACCTATTCTTTATTTATAAAATCCTTTTTTAGCATTTACGTTTTGTTGGATGTGAGTTAAAATTCTAATCTAGAAGGATGATCATTAATTAGTGTTCACATAGAAACAGATGGGAAATAATTTCAATACCATAATCATCTGTCGTGCTGAAATTGAGAATCAAATTGCATTGATAAAGATACAGTATGTGGAGAAGAACCTTTAGTCTTTGGGAGTTGATTGAATTACACATCCAAAAATAGTAATGGCCTGGAAATGATGGTTTCAATGTATAACTAGTTTATAACACATCAATAAACAATCAAATGGAATATCAAAAATATTCATATCTATTATGTAAGTAATATAGTGTGTCGGTAAATAGTGTAATTGGATTTAGCTATTGAATCTTCTTCGTACGACTGACATTTTAATATTGATGTCGATATATTTTGTCATGGAAATATCGTTTGTGCTTACGAAATGCTATGATTGTAATGCTACGTAGAAAAAAAGTGTCGAAACTGCAATTTCCATTTCTTGTCTAACAACAAGTTGTTGACGCATCATAGTTAGAAGAGTAATTACCTCTTTCGAAGAGAATGTGTTGTCACTAGAACTCAGGAAATCAAGAAAACGCTGACCTTTATGGGAAAACGTACTCACGAAAATACCTACCATGACATTTAACGAATACTTCAATTTCAGTTCAGATATGCCTCTCGATTTTATTGATTTGAGGAATTTTTCTTTAAGCATCTCACGTGTAATCCTGATGGCTGAATGTACTATGTAATGTTTGTTGACATTGTTAATTAATTGAGCAACACTGCTTTCTCTTAAGCAAGGTACAAAAATGTTTGTGATGCTCTTGTGAAGATTTTAACTCTATGTGAAAAGGTCAATGCACTGGCCAATGACTTTAATTGAAAAAAACAACAACAAACAAACCATTGTTTACTACGAAAAAATTACATGGTGCGTGACCTCAACTGAAAAGAGTCTTTCAAGACCACGCTATCTCTGAAAGTGTTGGATACTAGCTGAATTAACTCGGTACTAAGCGGGTATTTATTTATCACACTCATCTATTAGAGAGAAAAGGAATTCTATCGACACGTTCGTTTCTTGAAACATACACACACATCAATTTTTTTTATATTAAGAAGTGTTAAAGCATCGTTTGATTTTAGGTAATTAGGAATTTGCTCACTCCATGTGAATTCGGGTTCAGGAAATATCGGCCAGTCGTGGATCATTTATTTATCGTAGCAGATCTCCCCCTCTTGCATCTTGAGGCAACGTCTCGCAATGTTTTTCGATATTTAGAAAGCTTTCACCACCGAGAGGTACTGCAGCATGTTTGTCTTATACTCGGTACAAGGGCCAGCTCTTCTCTCTTCTTCAAAACTTTTTAACGAAGCACAAATTCGTTTGCTCCTGGATAACAAGTTGCTCCACAGCTATCTCTTGGAAAATGGTATTCTGTACGAAAGATGGGTAGAATCTTCAGGGTTTAGTAATTAAATGTCTCTATTGAGTTTGCGGCTAACGTGTGTGAGCCAGTGAAGGTATAGCCTTTTGTGGATGAAATCGCCATCATCTGTTCGTCCAAAAATATTAGTCATCCGAAAGCAGCTCTTACTTCGCCCTTAACAGATTATGAATGGAGCCAGAGCCCCTTAATCGCGATCTCTTTCTACCTAGATCACACGTTCCTTTTCATGAATGGCTGGGGAATGAGCGATTCTGCGGCTTGAGTTTGCCATTGTAGAAAGGCAACTTCTTCTTTTAGAATACATACGTATTTGTTTAGCGGCCACTCTGCTGAGAAGTACGAGAGTCTTAACCTATGATCCGGTATCTTAAACACATGGAATCAGCGAGCAGCAATATACGAAGATTCTCAGATCTTATGCATGCTTCAATCACTCTTCTGTTTGGGTCACTCTCTTCTCTGGCGTTTCGCAGACCCCTTGACATAGGAAATTCGACATGAAATACACTATGAATACATTTTTATTATATTCGTCGTAGGAATCGGAGAAAACTAGTTGGCTGAGCGAGCTGAAAAATTAGCAGACCGGACGCCCGAAATTAATACTCCACATTTGCCCCCACCTGAGATGTTCAGGTAATCTTAAACTCATGTCCTTCGTACACTCATGGCCAGCCGAGTGGCACATCATAACATTCAACATGAGTGTGATTAAAAATTCTGTGAAACCTGCCTTGCACGTCCTCATCCTGGATGAAGCGGCTTGAGGAAATAATTACGGTTGTATGGGACGGGCATTCTTCACATGGGTCTTTTGTGAAAAATAGCCCCCCTCCCCTCCCATCAGCGAACAGTGTTGGACAAACTTCTCTTTGGAGCACGTCCTCCTGTATTGAATAAATTTTTAAGGCAGCCATCGAAGACTTCGGCTTGCCAGGTCCGTACGAGAAGTTCCTGCGAGTACCTTTCCTGCGAGTTCCTTTTCGAGTTCCTGCGAGATACCAGGTTTTGTCACAAGAATTATATGTAGAATGGTGTTTTACCCTGTGCATTTATCATATTCAACCGTACTTTAATTCTTTTTTAACTTGACCTTATTACATATATTTTTTATAAATGAGAAATTTATTTTTTATACATTTTTCTATGTGAAGATAATTTTAATTTAACCTTAATTCCTTTTTTTTTTTGAAGATAATTTGACATCGGCGCTAGCTATTTTAGAAGTGTGCGCTCCCTTAATAATCAATCAGGTTGAACGTTTAACCTACTTGTATTTAATTTATTAATCGAAATTTATTATTTAATTGAACAAAACTATTGACGCGTTTATGTTGTCTTTAATTGAAACGCGACACAACACAATTTAAAAAATATGTTTCTGTGATATTTTAATGATTGCTGCGTTAATTTACGTCTAACCATGATCCTCAAAACTTTCGACATAAATATGTACTTAATTTAAATGTGATATTTTTTCGCTTACATTCCTTTTTGAAGGAATACTAAGTTTTCATTGTTTACGGAATTTTTGGTTGTTTTACACCACGAAAGACTACTACGTCATCAACGTCATATTTACACTCGTTCAAATTACTCATTCTGGGAATGTGGAAATGGAACGTCTGCTAGATGACAAGGAGGATAACGAATGCTTGACTCACTTTTTTGTGAGTCCACGAGAACATTGTGATTGTATTCGTTTTCGACGAGCCTACTGATTTCACGACAAAAATGGTAGTGAGTGTGTGTTTGTGACTACCTGAGATACGCAAATAGACACATCAATCGTAGGATTGTTGTTATTTAGTCATCCATCAGTCGTCACTAAATGAAGCTTGTATTTTTTAACCTGTACGGGCATTATTTGTTATGATGATAAATATGTGATATTGATGAATAGTTAAATATTTCCCATAGTATAAATGTTAAATGTTTCTTTCGAAATGGAATGAACCAAGAATGAAAATTATTTAATTTCAAGAACCAAAACTCAGAACAATTCATTGAAGAGTTGACCCCTAACTTTTGTAGTGTATAGACCTCGCACGTTCTATATTGATTTCCTTCCCTTGCTTTTATTAATATTTTGTATATTACTTTTCTTCATATAATTAATTGATGTATACAACCTCGCTTTTATTTTCTGACATGAGTGTACAAAATTGTGTACGTGTAGTCAATAATATATGCATAGGGACAATCTGAATCTTGAAATTTATTCTTGTCTCAGGAAAAAGCTCGCATCTTAGAGAAATGGTGCAGTTTGAAAATGCTTCATTGATCTAAATCCGTGCAAAATCTTGAGCTGTCACAGCCCACTCAGTTGGTAAGACGCGTGATATATACCTCGAGGAAAGACCAGCAAATGGTAACGCGTTTTACCTGGTATTGTAAGCAGGCTCACGGGAATTTCCAGGCTGTGCCCCCCAGCTCCACCCTTTCAACCGACAGATGTGCCGAGATTTATTTCTGCAGGATGTGTAAGGAGTGCAAGCGAATATCTTGAATTACTTGCATAGTAGTTGGTTGTGCCTGGTTTCAGCACACTTTTTTGCATAATTTGTAACTAATAATTTGTTTCTTTGGATTGTTGTTTTTCATGCGCGAATTAAATTTCTTCTAAATATTATCATGGTTTTAATTTGCAATAATTTGTTGTGATGATTTAATAGCAACACGATATTTCGAAATGCTTTGAGTGGTTTCAGAAAATGTATTTCGCCATCATAGTCTACCTTCCAGTTAATTAATTCACTATAAAGTTTCAAAAAATATTTTATTAAGAGAGCAAGCTCATTCTAGAATATCTAATGATAATTTAGCATTTAGATATTACGAAAATATTGGAAGGATTTAGACCCGTTTTGGGTAAAAAAAAAAGCTTGTAAATAGAGTGATATAATGTACAGAGTAAGTACGAAACAGGAACCGATGTTCTTTTTATTTCGCATGGCCATTGGTAGTGCGACCATCCTCAAAGAAGCCCCAAGTGCCTTTGTGAACTTGGTAAATCCACGCACCGCCGTAAAAGCGATGGTTGTCAAATGAGTTCGTGATGATGCATACATACGGTCGTCGAATTTTTTGAAAGACGACGCTAGCTTTTCCGCTTGCGATGCTGGGTTGTGGTCAGATGACGTGAAGCACTTTAACTAGATGGGAAAACCATGAATAAATTGTGAGTTGCGGATAGTTGAAGCGGCGGAGGAAAATGTGTGAAATGACGCGTAGGCGGATCTAAAAGTATTAAGCACAAAACATATATACGAAAACATATATAACCCACCTCACATAGAAATGTCTTACCCAGATGTGCTGCACCAATGATTAAGGCTTGTAAATGTAAAAAAATTAATTTAAAATCAATTAAGTATGATTGTGAGTAAAAATACTGACAACTCGTTTTACTTCCTGTTTGTTTCAGTTTTCAAACCATTTTTGAAAATTATTTTAAAAATCCGAATCCACGAAAGTTGGAATTACAATATAAATTATGTCACGAAGTAGTGGAGGTAGTCGGTACCTTTGCGGTTCTTGTTCCGTTCTATTACATGAATGCCTAATGAAAGCAGTGATATGTCTGAATTTCAATGCTCGATTGTGCGGGTTTAACCTTTGAGAAACATTTTCACTCTGATTCCGCGGAACCGCATCCGCCCGAATCAGCTCGCACACAATCGCTGGGGGCGTTGCCCCGCTGTGCTCTGTTCGCAAACTGCGCCTAGTGGGCCAAAATAACACGGAAAATGAACCTAATCTGTGGCACATTTTCACCAAGTTTTTCAGAATTTCCATTACTTTCAGTATGTACTTCCATGTTGAGGAATGTTTGATTGTCATTCTTCACAATATAATAATAATACGTCATATTTTATGTAGTAGTTTAATGAATATTGACAAATTTGTTATGTGTGTGTTTATTTTGTGATTATTTGAAGAGCTACAAATGAGTAGGGTTGAATATTGTATTACCTCATCACTTTTACAATTACAATATCTTATATGTGAAGAGGACATCAAACCGAAACCGTTTGAATAGTGAAGCTGAAACCATTATTTTGTCATTAATATTACCGACGTCCAACCGAAAGTATTTCGCTTTTTTAAAGATTTCCGGGTGACTCATTACGTTCCGATCACGGTTCGAGAGGTGACTCATAGTGTAATCAACAGGTGTGTGTGTGTGTGTTTTCGTGCGTTTTTCGATCACTTCAAAAACAAAAGAAGAACCCTTCAATTATCAGCGCCCCCCGTTCCCAACCTAATCCCTTGTTGAGCCGAAGGAGGAAGAGATGAGGCGATGTAGCGACTGTGTGCCTTTGGGTTCGTTTCGGTCCGTTGTGGGGCGCGAGCGCGGGTCGGAGGCGAAGTGTGAAGTGCGAATGAATGGGAAGAATGAATGGTTATGTATATAATGAAACTAGTATGAATGATGTGTGAATGTAGAAAAAAAATAAAAAATTTACCAACTATATAAAATAATAATTACGTAGAATATATAAAATAGAACTATAAAAATGATTTTAGTGTAGGTTAGTAATGCTAAAGTGCAATTAAGATAACTTTAGGTCTAGATTGTAAGTTAGTTGTAAGAAAAAGCCCCGCCTGTAGCTGCTTAAGCCGCAAGGCAACAGCGTATTAAAAAAAAATGCATAGAAAATAAATTCCCCCTCTTCACAGGGATACTGTGGAGGGGACAAAAGAAAACGGGTCGGAGGCCGCTGCGAGAGAATCGGCAGGGCGTGACGGGCGCTGCTGTTGTTGGCAGCCGTCGTCGCGTCGCGGCCCCCCGCGCACCCAACGGAACCGTAAATCACACTCAGACGGGCAGGCGGGCGGGCGGATGCGCACTTTCGATCCGGAGGCTATGGGGTCACGATCCTCAGTACTCTCTTTTTCCTCGTGATCGAAATATAGCAGTTAATCAGTTGTTGTTATTTTCCACAGTGTAGCGATGCGAAAAGTAGCTTTTCACCTGAGCCCAAATATTGCTCCGACACCCGATCCCAAATAATGTGTCATTTCTGATGGGCAGAGTGCTTTAACGGGAGGTTTTCGCGAGGTTCTCGTTTCCCCAGATCTTCCTTCCCTCTTCGACCTCCGCTATCATCTGTTCATCAAATAATTCGCCATCCGCGATTTAAGCCGCAACTTGGGATTTAAAGAATCACAAAAATAAAAAATAAAATAACTCAAAACTGAAAAATTAGGCAAGCAATATAGATAGTAGTGGAAAATAAACGTTTTTCCTTTAGTCGTACGGAATGAGAAAACGACATTACGAGGTTTACGTGTATGTGTAAAGTAACAGATATGTAAAAGTTCTTCCAAAATTCTTTAAATTGTTTTTACTGCTCCTCCCTAAATCAAAATATTGGGAGGAAAACAATACGCTTACGAAATTTTGGGATGTAATTTTGCGCTCTACTACAGCGCTACAGTAGAAAGTGAATAAAACTATATGTCTTCTGCTTCTGGGGAGTTAAGCCCAAGGCCCCCGCCCTCTTGGATCCACCACTGATTTTCTGGATTGGACGGTGGACAACAGTCATTGAAAGAAAAGTGATGGAATAGAATTCTCCTGGAGATGTCTGGAAATTTTTTCCTTAATTTTAATGCCCCATTATTCTTGGTGATCCAGGTTGTGTTCATAATCGCACGTCTGCATTGGTCTTTACTGAAAAAGGAACCTTTGCTGGAATGCGAAGAGATCAAATACTTCGTTCTTCCAACCGCGCCATCGCTTAATGGAACTCCCTAATAAGCCAAAATAATTTTTGCTTTAAAATGCAAACTCAATTAATCTGAATATTCAATTACTTTTTTGGGCCAAATCGAATATATTCAAAGAAATGCCAAAAAATCTTAAATAATGGTAGAATATGTAAAGTATCGAGGAATTATTTGCATATTTTGCCGACCGAATTTTTACTTCGAAATTCATTCCTTGTTTCACATCTTAACTGGGTACATTTGTTTTAAATTGTATGAAAGTTTCGAATTGTCGAGATTCTACTGTAAAGAATCGACAGTACTCAAGAGTTTATGAAATATGTCATTTGTATTCGCTACATTGTATTGAAAAACGTATTTTAATACCGTTAATTATATTCGAGTTACGATGTATGAGGTACGAGTGTTTTTACTCTCTGTCCATAGCATAGGGAAGAAAAGCATTGGAATCACCTTAACAATACTAGAATATTGGTCTTGTTTAAGGTTGTTTTCAGCTATAATTTCGCGTCAGGATTAAAGTCTATTAGTACTATTCCAAAGACGTTGAAAATTGGTACAGGTGGACATGCAATATATCCCCGAAAATCGATTCGTATGTATGAATGGAATTGAAATATGCCACGCAAAAACTCTTACAAATTTAAAAAGAATGAATCATTTGAAAGCTTAACTGCAGTCACTTGTTCATTATTTTATTATGTGAGTTGATCCATTGAAAACATTCGACATTTCCTCTTCGAGAAAACAAGTGTAAAGTTGTTAGAGAAGCTAATAATGCGATTTTTCTGATAGTCGAAGAATGTTATAAAATTCAAGATTTTTGTGTATGTAAATGCAATATCTAGCAAATGTCTGACACGCGTCCTTTCATAATAAAATGTCAGTGGTTATAATGACGTAGTGCAATCCTTGCAATCCTATGTTATAGTGACGTAGTGCGGAATTTCTTTGCCATATTTCCGTACAGCCTACACGAACAGACCTTGGTAAATATAAAACACTTCCATTATATTTTCAGAAAGATTTTGAACTCTGGGATCGTACTGTATTCTTCAGAATGTGTAAATCTCCCTTATTTTAATAGTGTTCGAGTTGTTAACGACATGAAACAATGTTTTTATGGTTTTAAATTTTCTATGTAATGAATAAGTAGATCCTTTCTCAATTTTCTAGTCACATCCCACCCATCTAATTTTCGATGTGCATCCTTGTTGCTCGAAATTTTAAGATATGTCCCAATTTTTCAACCATATCGATTCCTGTGACATGGATGTTTTCTGCAAAAGTTCATTGAATTGTAGATCTTTAAATGATGTCATGCACCTTTTTCAAAAACAAATTGTGTAATTGTTGAGTATTAACACTAAGAGGAGGAAAAGCTTTGGTATGCTGCATATTCCCACTAGTTTCCAGTTAGAAACTGAGGAATAGTTGGCGTAGTCACCGTGAACCCCTCTCTGGATCAATAGCTGGTCATTCATGTCTCAGACTGGAAAGGAATGTCGACTCGGCTCCTTCCTGCGTTGCGTTGTGTTTTTGGTACGCGGGTGGATGATGTATTTGTGTTGAGTACGAGTATAAAGTTAAATACCCACTAAGTCATTTTCACTTACCACTTGTTCATTAAACAGATCTTAAGTGGTGAGTCGTTGAAGTTAATTTCACAATAAGAGGAGCTTATTGCTATTTGTTTGGGGAGGCCTCCCTAGACAAAAAGCATAGATTCTTGTAGGATCACGAAATGCATGGAGCGCTTATACATCTCTGCCACGCTGGCTACAGTTCACTCTGATGGTTTTCCGGGAGTTAATAGGGAGAAGACTTTATCATGATTTATATTTCTATAATATTTAGATACCTATAACATGTGTTTAACTGAGATGTGTATGATACCAGATACGTTGAAAGAAAGATACATTCCTCTGTTTTCATTACCACCTTCCAGTGTTTTTGATTAACACATCTCTAATTGTTTTTTTAGTGTACGTAAATAACCAACAAATGAACTTTTGAAATAAAATGTTTGTGAACTATGTAATAGTTCTTAGAGTAAAATGTCTCAACGTTTAGAAGGTAAAAATTGTGAAGATATCTGCATGTGGTTCAGATGTCTTTCGCGATCTCTCGTTTTTCGGCCAACGTACCGTTGGACCAACGGAAAGTTAAGCGAATTCTTAATCTAACTCCTTTCCGTATCAAAACGGGATACCATGTAATCGCTTGTACTTCCTTCGACAAGCGACTTCTTGTCTGTTCCCGCAAACCACGAAGTTGTTACTTTCTGGGGTAAACAGCATGTATTTTTTCACCAAAATAAAATAGAGATAAATGTGAATGCTATTGTCCGCATTTGCTTGTGTTTCCAAGTAGTACGTTTTTATGTGAAAAGTTTTTCCGTTGTTCATGCCCTACCTCAACAGGATAGGCTGTGTGAATGTCGACAAATTAATATGTAAATATTACCGTTTTTATTCAGTAATCATAATTAAATATTAACTACCGCGAGATATTCTCGAATTTGTAAAAGGCCAACACAATATGGAAAGAAAACTAAGAGTAACGTACTTTTTAAACAAGTGATAAAATTTATTAAAGTTTGAATAAAGATACAAAGAAAATCTAACAAAATAATTAAAAATTAAAAAATAAGAGTGTATAAATAAAAGATTTCAAAAAAGAATATAAAAGAGATTTGTAAATTATTCAAGTTGGTGTTTCTAGTGGTGCCCAACAACAGTAACGCTGAATTCCAGTTACATTTTCATTAACCGGTAATTATTGCATTACAAAGGTTGTTAACAAAAAACATTAAAAAATATATCGACGGTCATCCAGTAAGGAACCTCTAATTATAATATTTTTGAGAAACGATCTATTAGGAGAAGGAATTTGCTGAGCCAACCCAATGGTCCCCTTGAAGCCCAATATGCCATTACTCTGATGACTAAAAGCAAACATGGTTAACCTTGCAGCAGAGGAGCAATCTCCTCTCAAGTATTTCTCAATAGCACCGTCGTAATAAAGTCAGCGCAACCTTCCCATCTTGCCTGACTTTTATGTTGGAGCAGACGTTTTAAATGTTTGTGACCTATCCACATAACGAGTAACCTGCGTGTGTCCGCGTCAGTTCGTCACTCACACGCCGGTGATGGTGTTACGGTTAGCGTATAGGTCTGATGTAGGTCAAATCCGATCGAAGCTGTGGATTTTCATGGGCGAAAAAATCCTTCGTACGCCTTCCTTCGGAGGGGAAGTAAAGCCGGCGGTTAGTAGATTTACTTGCATGTAAAAGATCCTCAAGCCTAAATGACGCCTTTGAGCTAAATTCAAATCGCCTGTTTCTCGTCCAAGAAATACCTCCTCTCTCCGCTAGTGGGTGAAAGGAGCGTAGCGAAATTTGCGTGGTCAGGCGGAAGAGCGAGTCTGAGCCAGTCTCGCCACGTAAAATAAGCCATCAATTCACTTTACACTTCCCGTCCACCAATCCAGACACGTCTCGGTCTCGTGGTGGGGATGTCTTTGCGGACCGTCCAGAAGATTCTAAAAAACATTAAAATACGTTGTTTTTTTTTTTGTGATTTTTAGCGCTTCATGTAGTGGTGGCCGCACGAACCACCGCGGTCGCCGCCACATGCAGTTGTGATGACAGATAAATCTCACACCAGTGAAGTGCATGGATATGATTGACAGAAGTCGGAAGAGGTCGTATCGCCCTGTCATCACTGATTACAGTATGGGGTGCAGGTCTTGGATTACTCGGAAGGAAATGATCGCTTGATAGGATAATTGTGTGTGTAGTGTGACGTCATGGATACTCACAGCGACCACAGACACAGAGCTTTCGTATTTCAAATATATTTATTAACAAGAAAACAAAACAAATATATACACTTAATAATCTACTTACACCCAAGCTCTGATAGACCTACTATCCCCTGATCGCGGGAGCGATCCAAAACCCGATTGAAGATGGTTTTAATTGTGGCATTCGCCACTCCTACTTTTGAAGCGCGCACAAAGCCTAGCTTCCGTGACCGGATGTCACGCTGGGACACAAAGTCCGTTCTGGCGCACCACCGGCTGGTTTGCCTCGATCGCAGGAGCGATCTTATCCGATTGAGAATCGGCGTGAATCGTGGCACTCAACCACTCTTCACCTCGGAGCACGCACACAGCATCGCTCCCCCGTGACCGCAGTCACCCAAGGACATAAAGTCCGCAGGCTTCGTCAACTAGTGACTCCAGCCTCGCGAGCCTGGCTCGCATATGCACCGTCGTGGCGCCAAGTTTTGTGCACACGCACGAGGTTCTCCCGCTGTCTCCAGAACCCCCCTACTGGCTCTGTACACTCAGTTATATAGGCGAGGCCCACGTTACCTACTACGTCACGCCACCCCCTCGCTTGTTATAACAGTGAAAAGCCTCTATAAGCTGGAAACTTCCAAAGCCTTGTGTCTCCCGTTTCCGCGTTCTTCCCTTTACGGAAAAACCCTACTTCCTGTGGCTAGGCTAATCCTCTCCCAAGCGTCCCCGAATAGATGCCATGAGGCACGCTGGCTAATACGTTACAGTAGCATATATGAGAGTGCTATTTGAAAAATCCCCTTTTATAAGATAATTTCAATGAGAAAATTATATTCTAATATAAATCTATAAGAATGGAACGGAATTTTATAGAATAAGAGCTATGCAAATGTATAAATTTTCTTTAATAAGACAATCGTATGTTTAAGGTTTCTTTTTATTTAGAACTGCCTACAATACACTTTTAACACACGCAAATTGCGGATTTTTAAATTTCCTTCCATTAGAGGCGTGTTAAGTGAATTTGCGGGCTCTCAGTCTCTCTCCTAACTTCTTTAGGACTTTCTTAGCCATGAGGAGGACCACGACAATATGGTCGTAACGTCGACACCATAGCCTTCGACGCGGCCTCACCCGGACAGCCAGGATCGTTTGGATACTGATTCTAGGTCTATTGTCGAGGTGCACCGTGTCGGCGGACAAAAAGGCAACGACGGATAACTTTTGCAGAGGGGCCACCGGATCTCTCGACATCATTTATTACTCAGGCGTTTGTATTAGATTTCTTAAAAGCATTATTTATACCTCTTTCAATGGAGGATTACTGAACTATGTGGACAAATGAGCTCTGAATTTGCTCTACGACGAAATCTGGTTTCAAATTCATTCGCACTGGGCACGTTGCAAACATATGCATAGTTGGGCCAGCAAGAAAGTAATGTCAAAAGTCTTATACATTCATCAATAAACTCTGATGTGTTTGCTGCAAGAGGGAGAGTCGAAGATTCTAATTAGTGAACTCATTGCCATTGCAGCGTCTTTCACTGAGACGTCCTAGAGTTCGAGTTCCAACGGTTGCCGATTTTCGACATTAGGTCCCAATCAGTCTGCGTCTGGAAAATAATTCTGAAGCCGGCTGCTCTGGTCGGTAATTTTCTGTGGTTTCTCCGATCAATACTAGCCGAATGCCGGTTCAGTACTATAAAAACGGGTCCCGTATCGCGTGCGATTTTTCCTCCCTCATCCCTGTACCTTCTCGCTCCTTACACACACACACACACACACACACACACACACACACACACACACACACACACACACACACACACAAGCTTTACACAGACATGAAGGCAGACCAGTCGGGAACTTGGAGCGTGCCCTGGACGGAGTGGTGCCCTGCTGGAATACCTGGAGGGGGAAATCCCTCTAGCTGAAGTGAACAATGTTATTTTAACAGTATTCGTCACATCCAATAACCAGTTAGAACAGATATTACTAGATGGAAACACTGCTAATATAGCAGTTCTATGCTGAAACACCTTCTGACTAGGAAGTGCATTTTATACGTGAATGAACATTTCGAGACATTGTTGCAGCTGCACTGGACTGGAGAAAAATACATTTAGCAGAGAATATAAATGCTTATGTAAGGACACTGAATCTACAATTATCTCATTGCTTCAGAAATGTGGAGAAATAGCTTTTTAGCAAAAATCGATTTACTTACTATTCATTGCCGTCATGCTCTGTTGATTAACATTCACCTCCATTCAATTTATTGTAAGTAAAACTGATGTTAAAAGGTTTCAATCTAATTATATTTTTTGTATACGATCTTATTTGATGATGAATTGTGAAAATCTTGTTTTCTTTAATGCGTCTCATTGACATATTTCTTCTTAAATATGCTTACTGTAAGCTGGTGACTAAAACAGGTGATATATTTTGTTTTTCCGAGACGTCAGTCGAGTGTACGCCTGAGTTATGAGTTTCCTCGTTTGACTTTTGTCCCTTTAGAAGTCGTTGAAAAAAGATTACCGAGGCCGCTAGTAATATCGGAGCAGCCAGCGTCTGGGACCAGGGAGCGCGGGCCGGTTCCTACTCTTGGCTCCCAGGCACCGACGGCGATGCAGTGTAGCGCTGTGAGAAATTTCGGAGGCAACTGCCGCGGAGCTGTGAAAAATTCTGAGGGCAAAGTGAACGCCGTTGCCGAACACGCAAGGTGCTGCGGCCTGACCGACGATTTTTATCCGCACCTCCTAGTGCCTACCAGTTTTAATAATTGGATACATCTCCAAAGCCTTCCGAGATATGTGGCTTCTGTCCGGTTGTTCAACTCCCTCTTTACGTTCCTTCAAGTGTGTATGTAGTCCTCTATTCGGGCTGTTATATAGTCGAATCTCATTAGTGTAACACTCTGCCCAACTTTAGCCCTTAAACTCCTCTCACTTAACCCTTTAAATGATGCACTTACTTCAAGTAAGCGCATCGTTTAAAAAAGTGTCTTGTTAAGTCTTTTGGTGATTCTTCATAGTTTCAACAATTCATATAACCCTTTCTCAAAATAAACGCATTATCATTTCATGTATAACGCGTGTGACTAAAACATCAATTTCCAAGACGATCGATACCGATTTCTACCCCGCCTTTTTGTTCTTCCGGACAAACTGGTTGACTTGACATGCGCGCGTGAGCCAGCGTGCGTGAGCCAGCGTCTGTGCTCGCGAAACACGCCCGCAGCCGCTTCCTTCCCCGCACCCTTTACCACGCCTAGCCGCTCCGCGCCGCGCCGCGCCGGTGGCATGTGGCATGTGCGATGGCTTCGCGGCGGCGCCCTCTGTACTTCCGATTTTGTGAAGTTGAGAGCCGCGGGCGGGCGGGCGCGCGCTCGCTGATTCACGGCGCCCCCCCCCCCTCTGGAAATCCCTCGATGCGGCGCAGTGCGTCTCCGGTGCGGCGCGTTTGGGCCCTTGCGTCAGAGATTACGGCGTAGTGCCCGTCACGAGGCGCCGCCACGAGGCAAATGCCGTTGGCCGCGGTTAATCGTGACTGTGGCCATCGTTTCTGTCGTGGCGTAGGGCAAGGAATCTTCAAGGTGATGGTTTGATAATTGGTCTCATTTATTGCTTCTTTTTAGAAAACTTTTTAGTACAAATATGAACAATCATTGTTTGTACTTTTAGCTATGAATAACATCGCATTTATTCAAGTATTACATATATATATATATATATATATATATATATATATATATAGTTACATTATTTAATATAACGTGCTAAGGTGTTTTGCTTTCTAAATATTTTCTTTCTGTTTTAACCTTTTTGCTTTCTAAATATACCAACAAAATATTTTTATCCTTGTCGATGGTTTTCGTGATTCTTGCTACTTCGATCACAAGATAATGGATATTGAAATTGGTTGGCATTGTCTACTTTCGTATTGTTTCATTTGGAAGCATGCTTGTAGCCGATCACGACACCTATTTTCTTTAGACTTCAAGACCAAAGAGGAGTAATCCATTATCCACTTTACGATAAATTGCGACATACAAGATTTATTGTATTAGAAACTTTCTCGTCCAGTGAGCATTCTATGCTTCCGGGTGGCGTCAACTACGTTGGTAATTAGTCCTGTGAGTGTTATATCCATGGTAAAGTCGGCGTTCCTCCCTCGCTGGACAATGAGATCAGGCGCCCACCTACAAGTCGGGTTTCACTCTTCCTGGTATCTCCCTCAGGGAGACAAGTTATAAGCTCCAGCTGATCCAAGTTACAAGCTCCCGACTGGTCTCACAACATGTGGAGTAAGGATGTGTTTGTGTTTGTCTTAAGGGAAAGGAGAACAGGAATATGAAGGATGAACGATTGCGCGGGATTCATTGGTACGTTGGTTAGAGTTCGCCCCGACATTCGCGTGGGTTTGATTGGAGAAATTTCGGAAAACTTCCAATCAGAGCAGCCAGCCGCTGGAAATCTTCAACCAGCGGATGAATTCGACTTAGATATGTAGATAGTGTCTAAAATCCTCCACCGTCTGAAGTCTAAACTTTGGATCTCTCGATCAGAGACTTCATAGCGGCTCTCATCGAAATGACTGCCCTTGATTAACTCACAAATGCGAATGTAGTTCCAAAACGAATGTATTCATTTCTCGTGCGAATTTTATTTCAGTACTAAAACTGACTAGAACACATTTTATTCTTTCCCTCGTATTCAGAAAAATAAGTGGAATATCCGGTCACTTTCCATGTACACCTCGTAGTTTATTGGAATAATTTCTAATCTATCAACAGGCTATTGTTCAAATAAAAAGATAATTCGAAAGAAGAGGTTACAATAGTCTGTTGTGAAGTATGTTGTAAGACGCGTATTTAACTTCAAATTGCGCTGATTTTTATGCTTTGAATATTTTATCCTTACCATGGACCTGACAGAGAACGGAGGGGTAGTGTGGTTGGAATCATCCCCCGACGGCGGGTGGTCCGTGGGATATCCCTTTTATGACGCAGATGGCGACCTTCGCGAACTTATCGGACGAGATCGACGTTCTCCAGGAGTCAATCCGAAGGAGGAAAACGCGAATGCAGTGACTTGCGGCGGTGTACCAGTCGGGCCCGGGTACCGCCAATTGCCTCTCATCTTACCTCCAGGTCCCCCATCCTGCTGCCCAACACCCGTCATTAATCCGTTGCCGTGCCGCCCTCCCCTCCGCCCTGGCCTTTTGAGTTCGCAAGGCCCACGCCCTCCGCTCTCTTCCCTTCACGGGCCCTCCCCGCCGATTCGTGCCGCGGCCGAGATACGATCGGAAGCTGCGCCGGCGGCGGCGGCGGCGGCGGCGGCTGAAGTGCCCGGTTCTTCCCGGCTTTGTTCTCATCTGGCGGCGCGTGCCCGCCGCGGAGCCAGCCAAGCGGGAGATGCGCGTCGCGTGGTCGCAGTGATATGACATCGATGTCGATGTTTTAAAAACGCCCGTGTTTACGAACGTACTTCACATAAAGGTCCTTTGAGGATCGTAAGACTTTCTGAAAAAATAGACGCCATTTTTTCTTTAACTATTTTACTCGAAAAGTGCATTTATGAAGATGGTATATTTCTGATTTTCATTAAAACCTCCGAAATTTTAATAAATGCAAAATTGAAATGTTTTCGGTCTCTTCTACATCTTCAATATTGAAGCCAGATATTTCTTTCTTAATTCATTTTATCCCTTAATTTCATATCTTTAATTGAGGTCACTTACTTTTTTTAAAAATAGATAGTTATTGAGTAATAAGACCAAAAGTAGGAAAAGTTTCGGTATGTCGCCATTCCCACTTTTTTGAGGTTGGACTAGTGGTTTCCCGAAGCGAATAAATTTAATTTCGAAATGGTACATAATCGCTGTCCTCCGGATTTTAATGTAACAACTCGGTGTAACAGAGAGGTCATGAAGGTCTCTGTCTATCGCGGCTAGCTGCGGTTGATGCGGTCGACTTCAGCCGGCTTCGAGCATCGATGAGTCTGAAAGTCCTTATTCCTCGCCATTGAATCGCTCCGCGCTAGCTCTTAGCGAACTTTCCAAATGTATGAATTTTATTCCGTTCGAGAAATTTCTCATAAGGTACTTGCGCTTAATGCTTATACCTACATTTTTTGAGGTAGGCTCTCCAACAGCATGTACTAAGTTCTTCCAGATACGCGTACAATTTCGTATGGCTTCTTTTGCTTTATATGAATCTCTTTCGTTACAGTCGTACTGACCCTTAATAGCACCGAGAAGGTTTTGGTTAGGTTTTCTACTTTTACTTTGACAAGTTCTACTTCAGCACCTATAAACAGATTGCACATGTTAGTCATACATGAATTCTTGAACACTATAGAAAAGTTTCTGTAGATGGAGTGTGAGTTTATTCTGGAAGCTGTGTAATCCTGGAATGTTTCTCAGATGTTTTGGTAATTTGCTGAAAAATAGTATTTCTGAGGAGAATGTATTGTTTTGGTGTAATGTGCTTGTGCCAAGTTGTTGTTGAAGGTTACGAGTCAAAGCTGGACTTACATTTCTAAGATGTGTCGTTGTTAGTTACTTACTTCTTTACTAATACTGATAGTTTGTGTTAGTTGGTTGCATGTATTTAGGGAATTTTCAGGAATCTTCTTTTTATTGTTCACAATTTAAAACATTTCGTATAAGTTATTTTCTAACATGACTTCATCGGAAAGCAATTGCTATAGTTCTGTTAACTGCAGCAATAATAAATTCAAAAACAAGATCTACCTTTCATTTTGTAGAGTGTAGTGATAGTGCATTAAAAAAATCGCTCATCACGTTCTTCGCCTAGATCATGAAAACTACGCACTTTTAGAGAATGGTATTCAAATGTCCGAAATATATGACATTAAAATTCTACGAATTCTATCTCTCAAGTAATTTTCTTGAGACAAAAGTTAAGGGGCTAGAATATGTTACAATGTGGCAAACCATTAGTTCTCATCTATCAAAAAAGTTTTCCTTTTTTTAAGTTAGCGCTTATGACTCGAAATATACGCTTTCAGAAATAAGTGCGTAAACTTCCAACGGACTTTTACCGTCACACGAACGATTTAGGCGCTAGAAATCGTTGAAATCGTTAGTCTGATGAAGCTCCTCTCAAGTGATGCGTAGTTTTCAAGTAATTTAAAAAAAAAAAAAGATTGAAACTATTTCTCACAAACCGCTTATCACAAAAAAACTTTTATGCGGTTTTCTCAAAATGCACAATATTTACCAGTTGAAATTCAGATTTAGCACCCCAAAAAACAACATACAGAATTATAGAGAAAAACAAAACTTAATTTTTTCCCCAACGAACTACCGTAAAAAAAAAAAAAAAAAAAATTGATTTTGCAGGTTCTCATCCTGGACTTATGGCTCTCTGGGATGAAAATGACAAAAGTGAAGAAATGCTGGCTAAAAAGTGGGCCCTTGTGGCTCATGCTGTATCGAATGGGCTTGATCCTGATGTATTAAAAAGTATTCCTCCAACACTTTTAGCTCCGACATTGTTGCTGTATTTTCTAAACCATGTAAGTACTGACAATTAATTTTGTAACACTAGTATTCATATAAGTAGAGCCTAGATGTTTGGCAAAATTACTTTTTATTATTGTTATGATTTTATTACTTTTAATACTAGGAATCACTTAATTGTACTTTTGGAGTTGTTTTAGTAGATTTTCATTTTGCCTTTTTTGCCTAATCGATTGCTTCTGATTCCTGTTTTGGTATTCTGCCTTATTTGTGCCTTTATTTGCCATTTTGTCATTACTTTCCCATTTTCTCTCTCCATTTATCAACAGGAAACATTCCTGTAAGTCTCGACAAATGAAGGCACAGTTGTGTATTGTCTTTCTGTGGCCATGGAGGCTCCAGTGTCAGGTTGCAATAAAAATCTAAAAGAGAGAGGAAAATGATACCAGTCAAGATTTTTGAATATTTTTCATTGATGCTTACAGACTTGTTCGCTCACGAGAAATATCATCCTAAGTTTGTAAATTACCTTGGATCCCTTTTGAGGACAGACCTGTCTGTACAATGTTTCTTTTTTTTTCTCTCTTCCCTTCTGGCAATTACATATGTCCGGAAAACAAAATCTACAATTCCATTTTCACTGATACCATTTCAAGATTCTAAAGGGAGTCCACAAAGTCCACAATAACATTTCAAAGAGACAGCATCATGAGTAAAATAAATTTGTAGTAGTCATACCAGATGGTAATGTGCAATTAAGATTACAAAGCAAAAGTAGCTTCCTTCCATGTGTGTGCTAATGTAATTTTTAGAGTTAGAATAAAAATGTGGATCATTTTAATTAATAATTTGTTTACACTAATTACATTAAATAGTAATTTTTTAATTTTTCTTGTGTTTTTATCCCCCTACTTTTGCCAGAATATTTACTGGTTTTTCATGCCTTTCTTAGACAGAAATAAACGCCTTTTTGCCTGCCTATTTTAGGCAACAAAAAAAAAGAAGCCAAAACTTCCAGACTGTACTTATAAGTTTGAAAAGCAATCCATGAAAAATTCTGGTTGAGTATATTGCAATAATAATGTGATACCTTAATAATGTAGTCAAGACACTATTCATTATATTTTCATTGTATTTTATTTGTTAATTTATGACCAAAAGAACAATTTCTGTTTGGGAGGAAAGCTGTTTATACTGAGCTGACAAGAAATCAACTTAGCATCTGCTCTTAGTACATATCACAAAATGGTGAAAAAATTGCTGGCTGTCTGAGAGATGCTACACCCTAGGCACTTTTGACCATTGCATTGTGACATTGTTTAGGACAAAATGCCCTGAGGAAGGTCACAGTGTACAATGTTGGCAACTGTATTTAGGACATGGTATTTAGAAACTATTAATCCCAGCTGTGGAAACCTACATTTTCAAAGTGGTCAAAATTGAGTATTTGGTCTTGAAACGATAGTTTTAGCTCATAGTAGATAATTGTAAAGTACATGATGTGGATAAAGTTTGAATTATGGCTAATGTTAGGAGTAACCAGTTAATTCATAGATTAGCCAACTGGTGTGGATAAAGGTGAATGACAAATGGATCATTTGGGACTTCATCAGGTGTCATAAACCACAGACACTTATTAATGTAAGATTACTATCTAAATGTGAAATTCACAACAAGTATTGTGGCATAAAAATGCGTTTGAAATTATACTTACAGTATATTTGCATACTATGAAATTTTCTTTATAATGTTCTTCCCTGAAGCAAATATACAACATAAACATGGAATATTTCTGTTTCATGGCATCTCGATCAAATTGAAAAAGAAAATTAGACTTTTTTTCAAAAATGCTTTTAAGAAAGGCTTAGAATGTTTCTTTTATTTTGCCTTCGGAATAATTTGATTTTCTTTTGTAAAAGAAGTCCTCTTAATGGACTAAGGAAGGGAAAAAGAAGAACAGAAGGAACTGACTTCTTCCCCACTCAAAATTACTATGATTGGAACATGTAAATGAATTCCTTTAAGTTAATTGATTAGCTTTAAACATTGATTCTTCTGTAGTAGTTTTTTTTAATATCTTATTACATTCCATTTCATGTATGTCTACTGGCCGACCTATTCTTCTTTCAACCCGAAAACATTGATGTCTCGGAAACATATTACTTTTTTAAAATGTAAAATTTAGAGTACCAGATGCACTTGTCAGAATTTATTGTCTACTTTTAACATGAAATTCTATTTTCTTGTGGATGATTTGTAAAATACTTTGGTGGATCAGTGTTATTGAAGTGAAAGAATTTTAAACTACTGAGGAATAGTATGTCTATTTCAAAATGATGAAGCATTTGTAGTTTATTCTGAAAGAATGAACTAAAGAAACATTTATGATGTCTGTAAAGTATTTGTACATATATTGCGTGCTTGAATATCATCATGATATCATTAATAATTGGGGAAAGATCAATATTTATCCTGTTTGATACAAATTAATCAATTTTTGTTTTTTCAGGAAGTCTCATCTCGATTTTTGGAGCCCTGGGAAGTGAATGCTTTTATTGCCACTGCTGTGGTACTGCCTACATTGTCTACTCCAGTCCTGGCAAAGATTCAAATAGAAAAAGCTGACCCTCGTGCTGTTCAGTTAGCTTGCATATTTGGTCGAGGTGCATCAATTATCAAAATGCTAATGGATGTATGTGGTCGGCCTATCCCACCTGTTGAGGTACATAGTAAAGAAAAACCATTTGAGGCGTAGGATGTCTCCCCTACTCCCGAAAATGTTGAAAGAAGTTCTGTAGCCATACGTAGTAAAACATTTTGTTTCTCTAATGTTCTATCTCTGATTTCCTCTGTTTTTTAATGAAAAAGGGGACCTATAAATGTTGACCTCCTCTTGTTTTAGGCTACGCAACACCACTATTTCTAGGAAGGATTTTATTATTGTGTTGGTGATGGCCTTTTTGTCACACGTATTATTATGAGTTAAAGGGTAAACCTGGCTCCCAAATGACTAATGGTCAGCATGCTCAGTTTCTATGCACAAGGGTGTGATTCCCAGCAAGGGCAAGAAATATGTGTAGCTTCTACAATGCAGTAGCATGTCATTGTCTTTATGTCTTGGGGAAGCTTGCTGAGGGTATGGCTGGTGCCAAGTAATACCATTCTTGCTGTAAAAGGTGCGACTCATATGGCTTGCGAGTGCTTCTGCCTTCTCTGGCTTCGAGGGGTAGATGCAGGAAATGGCAACCTCCCTCCCTCCAGTTGCCTTATTTTCTCTGTAGTTAATGCTCATTAATTCTACTGAGATCCAATCAACCTTTGTGCTGATGACTGTGCAAAGAGGAGGATATGTCATAAGATATTTTGCTATTGAGAATTTTTCACACAATAGGGAAAATGAAATAAACTTACTTATAACAAATATTAACGTCAGTTGCATTAGTTTTCCTTTTTTATGAATGGTATTTTTACTACTTGTGTTGAAAATTCTTTGTGTATGTTGATATCCTTTCCTAAAAATATCTGATTATTTCATTAAACTTCCCCAGCGTTAGTCCAAAACATAAAACGTGAAAAAACATTTGGACAAGTTGATGGCTAAAGCAGTAAAAATACATAGAACTTTGTCCTTTAAATTTTATATATAAAAGTTAGTTCTTACAATATTTTCTTTATTATTCTTAAAAATATAAATACCATAATATAAATGTAAATGAATAACAATGAAAGTTACTCTTTGTAGTGAACATACACAAACTAATAAGGGTGTAAGTTTGGTGTGTTGGAAGTGATCCCATTTGCAGAGGCACTATTTAATTGAAGTAAAAGCTAACATCAAAGAAGTTTGCTGTATGAAAACAAACTTCTTTTGTTTCAATAATTAATTTATTTAATGTATAAAATTTAATTTTATGACCTTCACCGTATAAAGATTTTATTACAGTTAAAAAATAACATATTGCTGTAGGGCATTTCATTGTGAAATATGACATTTTACATAAATGTGAAGATCATTTTTAATACCCAAATTATTCAACATGTTTATATGTGAGAAACTTTCTCTGGTCACATTACATTTACTGTAATTAGTTTCTCTAAATTTTATTGTAAAATATAAGTTTATTCATAAAAAACTTTTGAAACTTATTATTGATATCTTTTCAACTTAGTTTTTCTTTGTCCCCAGGTTTCACCATGGCATTATTTTGACGGAAAGTTATTTCAGACTATGTATCAAAAGGCCAAATCTGGAAAAACTGCAATAGATTTGTGCAATCATCAGGTTTGCTTTTAATATTGATCTATTTTGTATTCCAAAAAATTTTCCCATAAGTTGTTGTCGATATTGTTCTTGTTTCAGGTGGCCCAGTTAGAACAATTCAACTATATTCACTCAATAGTTCTACCCACTCAAGAATGAAACATTATCTTTACCAAAGATAAATATACATTTATTGTAAATTCATTGGTGATAGTAAAATGGAATTTGTTGTACAATAACAATATTTTATAGTTTTATAAGAATTTTAATGGTGTATATTCATTGTCAGTGGTTTTATTATAAAAAAAAAAGTATGAATTTTAACATATCCTTTTGAGTATTGGACTGGAATAACCAGTTACATTTCTACCTTCTCTATTTTATTTTAAAATATTCTATTGCATAGGTTTTATTAATAGAATAATTTTTTACTATCGGTAATTTTTCAACAAAGGGTTTAAAAGTACAATCAAAATGTTGTGATATTAGATGACTAACTTTTTCAACTTTAGTGTATAAAGCTTGAATACTTTTGTTTTGATTAAATTCATGTTTTAAAGATTTATATTTTCATTCAGAGGGTACCAGAGGAGGTGTGTGTTTACCATCTGACTGAACCAAGACATCCCTCGAAAAATCTTTTTCCAGTAGAGTGTCAAAATTTCTCTCTATAGGAGGTTGTCTTGTAGATGTGGTAGAGTTCAGTGCAGTTTTTACATAACTAGGATCAATCACTTTTCCAATGAACACAATAGTTCCAGTCTTTTCTTCTTCAACAAAAAACAAAAATGGATGGTTAGCAGCAAACATTATTGGACCACCAAAATGGTTTTCAAGCGATACCTCTGAAACAAAATTGTAATAATTGCATTAGACATAGTGAATAGTAATGATTCTTTAAAGGCTTAACTATTGAATTGTAGGCTGTATATGTATATAAAAAAAGTAATCTTATTAATCAAATTCTCTGCACCACAAAGTACATGTTGGCTCTGCCTATTGTATTTTGTATTAGATTAATAGAAGCAAGTATTATCAACAATTATATTTTCAAACTAGAAAGATATTGGATTATGCAGAGACCACTTCAATAGTTCTGTGTAAAGCCTGGATTTGTCAATAACAGTTTGAAAGAACTGCTCAGAATCTCATCTGTCAAAATTGTCACCAAAACTATTTGCAATAAGTGTTATACAGTATAGGCTGTTTACTTCAAACTAAAGAATAGGATTAAAACGTTAAGAAATCATGTTGTCCACATTTATTGGCTCAAACAACTAAAACAGATTATTGTCTTTTTAGAATGTTTCTTGAAGTATGTACCTAACTGAGAAGCATCAACGATGAAAAAATGTCTTCTCAAGATTTTGACAGTAATACATTCATAGAGGAACTAATTTTCAAAGATTCATGAATGTTTGACCGACCATCCGTCCAACTGATCGTTCATCATGTCATTTTTCTATCTTAAAAGAATTTCAAAGTTCATTTCAGAAATTGATATTGTACTTTTACTTTTCTTGGGAAGCTTGAATGCATGTTTTTAATAATAAATGTAGAAGTCATTTTACAAGCAAAAATTACAATATCTCTGTTTTTAGTTATATTGTTATTAAAAGTTTTATATTTCTGAGCAAAGCAAATACAAATTTGTTGTCTTTTTCCTTTAATTTCTGTTTTGTCCGTAGATGATGTTTATCTTAATTTAATGAAATAAGTATTGTATGTAGGTGCAATGTAGAAATAATTTTAAACTAAATGTTTGGGATTATATGTTGGTTTTCCACAAATGTTGCTTTATTGTTTTATTAAAAAACAGGAATTAATACATAAATGTATATACATTGGGGCCAGTAATTGATTCGTTTCCAGTTAGAATTAATTGAAAGAATGTTCATTTCCAAGTAGTAAAAACAAGGAATGTAAAATTTTAGATCAGAAATTTTGTAATCGTACACAAGAAAATTGTTTGTTTACTTATACTTCGCTGTGTATTTACTAACTTCGCTTGTAACTGTTCACTCTGACAATCAATTAAGTCAAAACTGTTTTAAATTTTTTCTATCCAATCATAAAGAATTTCTGTTATTGTGTAAATTTTGTGTATTCAATGTAATTTGTAGAGCAGTGTTTTAGGTACAAGAAGCATTTATAAAATATGTCTGACATTTCAGTGTGTTTTTTTGAATTCTGTACTTATTTTGCAAGCATAGTTTGTATTTCAAAGCAATATTCTTGAATAAAACTCCTTCAAAATATAAAACTTCTTGTTATGAGAAACTGAACTATTTTACTGGTGGTAAAAATATGAAGATTTTTGTTACTGTTACCTATATTTCTGTGAATGCCATGTGGCATTCCCTTCTAATATTTTAATTTCTTAAGCTTTTCTTACTATACATTAAGTTTCGTTTTATGCCCTTAGCCAAAATGTGGTGAGGAATTGTAAAGCCACCCTAACTATATCTTTGAACTATCCCTCACATGAAACGGAAATTGTTAATTCAAATTAGGAATTTTAAGTTTTATATAAACATTGATGTTTAAGTTATAATGTACCACTTAATTTTGAACTTGATTTCAGTTATTAGTTACAATTTGCGTAATTCATGATATCTTCTTTTGCTTCACGTAGCCCATCCCAAATTTTGTTTCTTTATTTTAGTCAGTTTTCAGTTTTATGTTAATTTATGCATTTGTTCTAAAACATTATTTATTAATTGCAAATTTTCTAATTCATTAGTGAAATGTTGTCTAATCTCTAAATGGAGAAAATCTCCATCTTATTAAGAATGCTCTAGTAAGATCAAAATTGTGTTAAGCTCAATTTTAACTTTTTAAAACTGCTATAAACTTGCTGTGAACTTAAAGTGGGAAATATAATTTTAATAATATATTAGAATTACAATTTGGTTTCCTGAAACAATTTTCTTGTTGCTGAAATTCACCAAAGATAACATACCTGTTACACTAGTAGCTTGTGTTCCTTCTTCATTAACTTCTAGACCAACTTTTTGGATCACTTTTGAAATCCTCATATTTGTCTTATTTTTTGTCATATTAATTTCATCACTCTGTGTAAATATTCTGGAAATTCCCACCTGCAATGAAATGTAATGATAACATTGGTTTAAAATTTATTATCAACAAGGATTGTGTAGTTAGTTCTGCAAAAATTTAAATACCTTTTGTAAAAGTTCCTTCAGATGAACAGTGTACTGGAATATAAATTTAGGTAGTTTAACCTTCACTTCTGTTTTATTGAGGGAATACAGTTGCTCCCTCACTAATTCAGGGGTTATGAGTTGAATTGTTTGATTGAGATTATGTTTTTTATTTGGAAGTATAAAGAACATGGAATATTTATTTCCCTGAAAAAAAAAAATGATATAATATTTTTGTAAATATGTTAAATATCTTCAAACAGTTACAGAGATATTAGAATCATTCACCCCTTTGTTTACATTAACAAAACAAAACAAAAAATGGCAGTTATTCAACACAAATAACAAAGAATTCTGGTGGAAAATCTGTAATCTGTTAATTATTTATGCCTGTAAGTGTTTTGGTGTAGAGACAATTTTACTATACATACTACATTATATTCTATTTCTTGTATTCAGATTGTTAATGTTAAACTATTTGACTGATATGTACAAAAATACAAGATAAGATAAATAGTGAATTATTTGTGTATAGTAGAATAGCTAGCAGTTCTTCCTGTACAAGAATTGGGACCGAAAGGCCCAAGTCTCAGAACTACCCTGACTGCCTCATTCTAGGCTTATTCACATTTTTCATGAGTAAACCCATGTTTAGAAGAGGATAACTTAGTAACCATTTGGTTCCATCTGGTTAACATTTCTTTGGATATTTTTTAACAGCATGCTATCAACATTTAACGTCACCTGTATGTCCTTGTAGAAGTCTGTCTCTCAAACTTTAATTAGTTAAAAAAAGCTCATAAGAAACTCACTTGAGAAGTCCTTTATTATTATTTTTTTTTTTTTTTTCATCTTGTTTTCTCAATGGCTGTGTTTCACTTTTAAAGCAGTAAGTTGGTTTTGATATCAAATTGTGAAATTTCCTTTAATATGCTAACTTAAGGATTAAAAGGGCTATTCATAACCCCCAATTCAGCTTATACCCAGAAATGATTATTGTTTTAAAATTGTATTCTCAGAGTTTGTATTCAGAATTTTCTGTAATAATGTGTTTTGGGTTTTTTTAGAGTTTTGTGTCAATACATTTTTCTATATAAAATGAGATAGATAATCATTTAGCAGATGTAGAGCTGTTCTTTTAAGAGAAAATCAAGAAGAAACTTGGCTTATTTGGAAGAAGACTATTTATATGAAAGTGTTGCAATGTGTTGTAGGTTAAAGCCTTCATCTTTGTACTAAACTACCATCTCAATCATTGAAATTACTTTAAACCTTTAAATCAAATTGGGTGATTGTCATCACTGTCAGAATTAATCATGACATATGGATCAAAATTATATAAACATTTATAGAACCTGAATTCATGATAATTATTATGTCTAATGCTATGCTTACCTTGTATGGCAATCTCAAAAACTTTGCATCAAGTGTTTTGGATTCACTATAAAACAAATCTCTTGTAATGTACATGTAATCTACTGTTACTGTATTTTCTGAGTCCACATAAAATGGTCCTGTTGAAGTTTTTTGCTTTTGAAATGGAAAGAGCCAATCTCCTTTGAAGTAAATTACATTCAACAACATGGAAACAAGATCTTGTACCTGCCGATCTGAAAACGTGAAAATAATCGGTGAGAAGAGCAGAGAAGCAATTTAGCCACCTAGATATTTGAAAATTCACTTTTAAATTACCATTTGTTATTAGTTGATTTATTAATCCATTTGTAAAATTAGAGACCCATTTATTGATTGAAGGCTTCACTGTCGCTGGAGTCCTAAAGTCAGTTTGTTCAATTTCTGCACTATAAAATGATTGGTAAATTTTAACAATACTTGAACGAGGTTCATAAGCTTTGTCTAGGAAGACTCTGTTTCCAACTTTCATGATGTAACCATCTTGCTTTTCCTACAAAAAAGAGAGAGAGAACATGATAACAGGAATATAATTTATTGCATGAGAGTAGTAGTTTATGGTATTAATGAATACATTTCAATATATCTTCTCATAAGAATAAGAAATTTAAATCTGATTGGTTGAGTAAAGAATTTTGTGTTTGTAATTTGTTTTGTGTTTCAAAATTATTATATTTTTCTGTGTGTCATGGATCTCAAATTTCTAATTGAAGGCAATTGTATATGTCTTAAATAAGTTGATATCTGTCTATATAAGGAAAAATAGTATGTATCCATTTATGAAAAGTATGAAATTTCTTTATCTAAACTAACAAAAAAAGTACCAGGATCTCATAAAATTTTTTGCTTGAATATTAAAAATTCAATATCATGTCTGATTTAGCATAATGGCATATGTTGTTTATTCAATGAACCCTGTGCTAACAGAATTTGTACTACAAAAAAATATTATTTTCACCTACAACCTGTCAAAAAAGTAAGAAGATATTAGCTACTTGATTTATTAGGTAATTGATATTGTCCTGTATTTTGAGAATACAGAAAAGACGTGATTAGACATGATGCATTTTGTGAATATCTAAGAATATGATATATTGACAATTTGTGTTAATAGTATTTGTGAAAAAATCTTTCTGTTGTTTATTACTCTTTGATATTTCTTTACCACCTTTGTTTTCTCTGATTCAACTACTGGTTTTGCACGTATCTTTACGAAAGTTTTTCATGTTCTTTATCTAGGAGTGTAGTTTTGGCTATAAACAGGTAATGCACAGATTTCTTTCGTGTGACTGAATAAAATTTAAACATTACAAAGTTGTTGAGTTTTCAATTTTATAAAAAAAAATTAGTAAACTGAGAAACCAATTCACTACAACTACCAAAAAACCAGACTTCTTGCAAAGATTACTATACTGCAATGTCAAAAATTTTGCACAGAGTTGTAGTTGCAACTGATGTGAAAAGGCAACAATACGAATTTGTGTTTTAAAAAACTACATCATGAATGCCATCATTTTATCATTGAAGAAACAAAAACAAAAAGGGTTGCCAAAAACATGGTGTTTAAGTGAGTGAATGTAGACTTTAAAATTAAATACTAATTTGTGGAAAAAAGTGGGTGATGGAAGTTTGGACCCCTTCTTAAATATTAAAAAAAATGTTATTTAATTATTGGTTTGAAATAAAACAGAATATGACTGAATTCTTAATGGCATTACTGTTTTATATGTGATGAGTCATAAATATTTGGTTATTATTTAAAATAAATTGAGTAAAATTACTACAACAAAACTGTTGGCTTTGGAAGAGGGGCATGGTTCCATGGTTCTAATACTTCCTAAGCATTACTGAACTCTTGTCTTTCTAATAGTATTGAAGATAGGTACTTCATCGAAATTAATACGAAAATAGTTGCAATGATTTGTAATCTTTTCTTACATGTTATCAAAGCTGTAAAGAGAAATTAAAAACATTTATTAATGCTTCATTTTAAATAGCTGTTAAACAACTTTTACATTTTGATTAACAAATTTAGAAGTATAGGTAACCGTGTGTTTGGTGTCAGCCTATGTTAGTAGCCTAACTTATTAATCAAGCTCAGTAGCATAATGAGTGTGGGTCTGCCAGCAAAATTTTTATCTGAGCCCTCTTTATAAACGTGTATAGCAAACACATGTACTACTATTAACTTAAAAAATTAAAATACATTTTAGCAAATTTAGATTCATCAGTCTATGATTAACAACCAATAGTAGAAAATCTGCCTAATTTTTTAATTTTATCAAATTAAGACAATCATAAAAAATTATTTAATTGTTTACCTTTATTGATATGGAAATAGGGTTACATAAGCTACCGACTCGGAAAAAAAGGGTTCTTCTGGAAAATCATGTTCTTAATATTTTGTTGTATCAACAATAAAAAAATACCAAGAAAATAATATTTCTTACAATCATAAAACCTTCAAACTAACAGTAGGTCCTCTTTTACTTGGGCCCGCCTGCATTGCGTGCCAGAACGTTACGCCACTTATTAAGCTACTGAAGTTAAGTAGCTCAATTCATCACGGGTTCCCGGATGGGTGACCACCTGGAGACCTCTGATACTAACGGCGCTGAGACGCCGAAAAAATCACACTATTGCAATTTTCAAAATTTGGCATTTAAACGAACGTGAGATCTGCACCGTGGTCTTAAGCGTTCTTTACGTCATCAGAGGGCAAAGTTCTGTTTTAAAAAAATTGCCATTTTTGAGAACATTTTGATCATTTTTTTTTTGGGAGCTTCATGTAAAGTACCCTTAAAAATCAAAATATTCGTTTTAATTTCCCAAAGCTTCGAGTTCATTCAGGTCGTTGGCTCCCTTTGATGTCCCCTAAATACTAACACGCTAGAATACTTTGTTTCTCATAGGGCGTTGCTTTGACTACAAAAAACCGCGTTTGGCTTCAATTTGCATCAAAGATGGAGGTGGTTCAGCCACTCTATATTCTAGTTCGTTGATCGGACGCCACGTTAACAAATGTATGATAAAACTTGGACGTTTTAGGCTACACTATATCAAAGAATTTTTGTAAAATAATTTTTCTATACAATATTAGCTATTACATCATGGAAATTAATCTATCATTAATTGGATTAACTTACGATTATCTGGTTAAACTATGATTAACCAAAGGAATTAATCTATCATATCTTCTTTTATAAAAGATCATTGACAAAGATTTTAAACTTTTCATTTAAAAGTTTCATACTTTTTCTATGCAAACTACAAACTGTACAATTCGCCTTTATGCTCACAAGAGTGTTGAAATTACCCAACGTGTTCGCAGGTAGAAATGAAAATGTTCGACCGCGTCCCGAACCTCTCAGCTCCGAGCGAATGCGTTCGCTCGGCGTCTGCATTCGCTTACACGGAACAAATGTTCGTTCGCATTGCGCCAACCGATCTCGTCCGAACGTCACGATTCGCTCGGGCCTTCCGTTTCATAGAGGAGAGATATCTCTACTCTATGGTTCCGTTTGCACCGGCCGAGCAAACGAAGAATTGTTCGTCAGAGTGCGTTAGCTCGCGCAGCGTAAACGCACATTTTTACACAACTGTCTCTTTTTACGAAGTACCTTCGCAAGGGCGGAAAAAAATTTAAAAATAATAAATAAATAAATTTATAATAAATAAATAAATAAATAAAAGAAGAAGAAGAAGAAGGGCTGACCTGCAGGGATTGCAGAATGCGCCGGAAAGTGCCGCGTGCGCTGGGGCGGGCGGCGGGCAGGCCCAGCGCCTGGCGTAGCTCGGTGGCCGAGTCGCGCGACGCGGCCTCGTGCAGCAGCCCCAGCACCATCTTCACGCCCACGGGCGACACCACGGCGTTGGTGCGCGCCACGGCGTCCAGCGCGCGCACCAGCCGCCAGTCGAAGGCGTCCAGCCGCTGGCCCGCGAACGGCACGTACACGTCTTCGTCCTCCACCTCCGCCTCCTCCGCGTCGGCGGGGACGGGGGTGGCGCGGGCTGGGCGGTAAGGTTTCGACGAAGTAGTCGTAGGCGGGATCGAGTCCGGGAACACCACACGCCTGTCGGGGCTTCTTCCCGAGGAAGGACTCACGGCTTGGCCGGACAATTGCTTGCAGTAGTCGGGCAGTGCCTGTCCACGGATAGGGTTGCACTCGGGCGGGCCTCTGTAGACCGCGTCGTCTCCGATTGTGGGGATGTTGCGGTTGTCTTCTTTCCGCGCGGCCACAAGCCGGGAAGATTGCTGGCAGTGCTTGGGCAGCGCGTGGCCGCGAGTGGGGTTGCATTCCGGCGGGCCGTTGTAGCGTTTGAGGGGGCTGGGCTGGAGCGGCGATGCCTGCTTATGTTCTGGGTGGGTTGTGTCCAACAACTGCCCTGCTGCTCCGGTCAAGGAAACCAACAAGGCGTAGCACACTGCCACCCCTGTGGGAGGAAAAAACATGAAGTTCCATCCTTCTATGACGTAGACTCTGCTTTAAAAACAAAACGGTACTGGAAAGCACAGAATTCGACCATCTAAAAAGTTACAAGAAACAATTGTATATATTTTACCCAACACCTGATGGAATATGTGACTGAGTCCAAAACGCGAGTGCGCCATGGGCATTTGAAGGACTGTCGATGTTACGATTGTGTCCGAATTGGGCTAATTGGTCCGAATTAGCTGGTTAGTATTTACATTATCCAAAATGGATGGATAAAGTCCGAAATAAGAACAGCTTTAAAGCGTGCTTCGGACTTAACCGAATGAAGTGCATGTTAACTAAAAGTGAGTGGCTAGAGCGAGTAAACGATGTGACCAAGAATAGCAGATATGTTAGAAACAGGAATTGACTGCTGGTGAGAAGTTTCTGAGGCCCATTTTCCACGGTAATTTTTTTCCTCGTGATTCAACGGTACAGAAAAGTGACGGACCTAATTTGATGATGTAATGTGTTCGAAAAAATGAGGCATGCTTCATTTTTCGATACAGATTTCATTCGGTTTGACTATGTTCCTCATGGAGTCGTATACAACGGGCTTAAGGCAGGCAAGTCAAACTGCGTCCGCACGGGCTACTTGCCCGTCTGGGAAGATGGGCGCTCCTGCAAGCATGGGCAACTTTCCCTTTCTGATCCCGCTATATTTCCCCTTCTAATTCACATAGGGGTGTAAAGGCGCAAGCTGAAGTGGTGCAAGGTGGGGTATAATGATTTTTACAAAGGGATTTGCCAGATTTGCTCTATTAACCAACCGATATCTGAATTACGTTGTTGTTGAATTAGTTTATTTCATTTTTATTGTATTTTACCTTACATAAATATTTGTGCCGATGGGCAGTAATATGTTTGCATTCCTTTCCTTTGTTTTGGTTTTGCGCCATGTTTTATTAAATAATTTAGTTATTTGCTATATATAGCAATAATATGAAATAAAATTAACAAGTGTCTATAAGCTAACAATTCTCACGGGCAGGCAGTTCTTTTAACAGATAAGAATCTTTGTTTGATCTAACCTGAACGTAAGAGGTTTATGCAATGATTGCACACTTGAGCAATGATTATGAAATCAAAATACTTTCGATTCGAAATGTTCAATTGGACTCTTGAATTTTGGCAGATGTATTTTATTTCATTTAAATGGATCATTTCTCTGCTTTAGTAGAGACTAATGAAACTAAATTTGAGGCAATTTGACTGACTGACAACTGACTTCTCAAAAAGACTGTTAAGGTCCAGGTGTTCTGTGACACATCGCCGACCCGCACTATCTGCACATCTCTTACTTTTAAACCTCGCGCCAGTTGCTCTGGACGTAAAGCCTACGCACTCTTGTGAGCTAGTTAGCATTGCCGCTACCATAACAATCCTGTTCTAAGGCTAATGAGAGACCAGGAATGTAGTTTCGAGTTCCCCTGCGTCTCTTATAAACAGGGACGGATTCAATGGGGTCAGGTGGGACATGTTGCCCCCTCTCAAAGGCCTAAAATTTTCGTTTGTTACCGCTCTCCACTTTGCAAAACAGATTTAAATATTTATGTTGAAATTATGTAATAATTTAAAAAATAATATTGAATAGTATCATATATACACTACAAAAACAATACATGATAACAAATATGATTATTATTTAACAAAACTCTATGATGCATCTCCTCCCTCCAAAAGAAGATCGGCTGGACCCATCTTGCTTACTTAATCTAATCTCACCTAATCTAATCTCAGTTTCGTATACCACGATTGACGCTTCGCTAAGCATTAGGGAGTTTTTGCACGGTATAGCATTCTTTCCACCATAGGATAGCGTACAGCAGTCGTCTGCAATCTCGATCTCCGCATGCACTGAACCTGACATCGTTTAAAGATGCAGCAGGTTTCATAAGGCAAAAAGTATCTATCTTTAATAATGTAGTTGTAGGAAATTGACGAAGAAATTTGAAGTTTTGCAATTTTTGAAAATTTATAGATTTCAACGAAAATGACACTTGCGCCATTTTTAAGCTATGTTTTTAAATATTTCGTTTACAAGGACAAAGGAAGGAAGGACAAGGGACAAAGTTTAACCGAAAGATTTGGAGACTTTTTGAGAAAATTTTAATAATGTTGAAGCTTCATGTAATGTCCCCCTCTAAATGACGTCAATCGAGTTTTCCATATCAAAAACTCACAAAACTTGAAATGTGACTATTCAATGAATTAGAGGAGGTAATTTATCAGGAGATATTAACATATAGGAACAAAATTTATCCACAGTTTCGATACCAGGGCCCCAAAAAGTATGAGTATTTCTCTCGAAAAATCATCGAATTTTGACCAACATCACAAAACTTCCTCTTATGTACTTGCACGGTAAGGCGAGAAAGTGAATTTTAAAATTGAATTCAGAATCACACGAAAAAATAAACTAAAAAAGAAAAAGAGGCAAAATGTTGCCTCGATACTCTTGCAGTTTCAGAGGTAAAATGTGAAAAAAAACTTGAAAGACACTTTTATGAGAGTGTTCGCAGTGCCAGCAGCCACAAGCGCCCTTTAAAATGAATGTCATTGACATTTTGGGACATGTAATTAATAAACCGTCAACCATTTTTTTCTTACACAAAACTTAGGATAGCATAATACTCATCAGAATTTCTGACTCCTCTTCAATTAAGTGACACAGAAGTATTCATAATGTATGTTTACAAAAATGGCCAAATGGAAAAACTTTGAAAGCGGTTTTCCGGCTTTCAAATATTACAAGTCGCTAGTTCATTTTTCTGAACACTAAATAGTTTAACTGTAGGATGTGTTCATAAAATTATTATTACCAAAACTACGGGGATTCAAGCACGCCGTACAATATTCTTTATTTTTGATGGGAAGTACTTTGTGGACTAATGGAACAGTATAAATTTAACCTTGAGATCATTAGAAAACTAGCTAATGTGTCACTCACCTGTCAATGCGCGTGTCCCCATCCTGCGCCTATGAAGCGCCTCCGACGAGCACCTGGGTCACTGCAGGAGCAACTGCAGGAACAGTTCGAAGCGCACTGGGAGGAAGGCCAGGCGCACGACTGTATTTCTGGACTGTCGCCGCGTGACGGAAAACGCGCTTCCTGTAAACTCACTCATCGCGGTTTGGAATCCTGAAAAATCCCTTTTCGCAGGACGCTGCTCGGCGTGGGTTTGTCTGTCCGAGCGAAAACGGGTCGGCCTCCAGGAAGTGGTGAGGATGGGCGGCGTGCTTTCCGTCCTCTACGTGCCTTCCCCTCTTACCTACCGGCGCCGTTGCATCACCTTCCGAGGATCTGCGTCAAAGGAACGGTCGTTTGCTTGCGACATTCCTGCGCAGTTTACTACAGTAAACACGCCCTCTTAGAACCATAGTAGGATAATTATCTTTATATTTTGCTATTCCGCGGGACTTTGCCAATGCCAATGTTGAGTCAGCTGATGCATAACATGAAATCTCTTTAAAACGATGCAGTGAATAAAGGATCGTTGTTATAGTGCTGATATAGTGGCTACAAATATTAACGTTTTTGAAATCACAATGTAAACGTGTGAAAAAGCGTTCATTGCAACACTAGTCTGATGAGTTGTATCTCGGACGACGATAGGAACTGTTTGCAAGTCCAATGTGCATTCATAATAATGTGTGAATACTATTTTCGTAATACTGTCTGTTAATATATCTGCATAATGCAACCCCTTGGAGGAATAAAATGGTAATCTTAATAGTCGCAGGCTGTTAAAAATTAACGGTCGCCGGCCATTAAGTAGCCAAGGGATCTTCCAGCTCTTTATTATACTTACTATTTTTTCTCATTATTAAACGAAAATAGACGAAAATAGACTGTGTATTTTTGAAAATTGTAATAGTCTAAAATTTCAAAATTCCCTGTCCCTTCAGGGTGGGGGTTGGAGCATTGGGACTCTCCGTCCCCATTCTTTGTAAAACCCTCTGTTATCACAGCCATTGCAAAAATTTCTAATTTGCCTCGGATTAAAGCTAATACACGACGAGTTAAGCAAAGGAAGAAGGAAAATTATTTTGGGAAACTAGAATATTCAAGGACTGTGGGTAGCTACGTAACAAAAAGAAGTACTTAAAGGGATAGCGAGATTTAAATTCGATGTCGTAGTTTTAACAGAAGGAAAAAGAAAGGGAAAGGGATATGAAAAATGGAAAGTTATAACAGTATATTCCGTGTAGTTAATATGGAAGAACGAGCAAAGATCAGTGTATCAATTCTGATAGATAAAACAGCATTAAAAATGGAATAAGAAAAATGATTGATTATAGCAGATTTAAAATTCAATGGATACAATGTTGTAATAATTGGTGCAATTGAAAGCTGTTTTAGATGAGATTTGATATAGAAAAGAAGTAATTATATTAGGAGATCTGAACGGTCGAACTGGAACAAATGTAAATGGCAATATAATTAGAAGATACGGAGGGACAATAACAAACGATAGTGGCCATAGATTAATAGAATTATGTGAAGAATATAATCTTCGTATTCTAAATGGGAAGTTTAAACATAAAGACATTCACCGTTTTCCTGGTTACAAATTACCAAACAGTCGAAGTCAATAATTGGTAATGCCATTTGCAAAATCTCCACTAAATTAAAATTTGCAGACCTGAGAGTATATCGAGTAGCAGAAAGTGGCTCAGTGGCAAGGCACACTTGCTGAAAGAAGTAGTGCATTTTCTGTTCTCTAATGATAGCAACGGAACATTGACAAGGGGACGAAAATATGCTTCAAATTGATATAAAATTGATTTTTTAAATAGAAAATAATTTCATTAAATTTTTATTTAAAACGTCTTTCAATAAAATTAAATGAAATTTCTTTTCTTCCGATTTGAATGTGTATAAAAAATAATAAAATCCAAAGTAGCATACGAAATTTGAGGGGAAAAGTAAAAGTTGCAGGAGTCAGCCATGCCTGGTGGTATGAAAATATTAAACTAGTGGTGCTACAGCTGCACGAACATTCTTGTCCGTATTTTACGCAGAAATTACCCAAAAAGTTCTCAAATTTATACAAAATTGTACATGACCTTATTTCAAAATTTATCTTTAAGAAATATATTTATTTTGTATAATCTATATCTTAAATATTTTAGTTGAAGGAAGACTCCATTCTTTTAAACGTCTTTCACACTATCCAACAACAAAATGTAATAAAAAACGATGGATCCATTTTAAAAAACTTGAAAATGTCTCAGGGACTTAATGTAAAGTACCCCCGAAAATTAAAATATCTGTTTCAAATTCAAGGAGACGCGACATCAAGCAGATCGATTGGGAATATCAATTTTGGGGAAAATCGGCTGAGCGAATAGCCTCTAGCGTTGTTCACAGACGGACTGGCAGACATTTTATAGCCATTCGATTTTTCAGTATCAAGAACAAGGATTGTTCCTAAATTTATCAACTGGATTTATCCTCTTTTTCGTTATCAGAGCCCCGTAATAAGAATTTTTCTGCCAAAAATTCGCCGTTCCTTCGCGCAGCATTACATAACTTTCTCCCTACTCTGTAGCGAGAAAGTAAAAACTAGTAGGTATTAAGAAGAACGTGTGCCGCAAATGGCTATCAACAAAACAAAAGTAGCAAAAGCAAAAAATGATGCACAACAAATTCAATGTGAAATAATAAAAAAGTGCTTAGACGCCTCTCGATCAAAATAAGCATAGAAAACACTCAAAACCATGAAAACTGTAATGAAAAATCTGTTACAAATTATTTAGAATAAAGATGTTATGAAAATGAAAAAGATGTTATGAAAATATGTTCAGAGTAGATAGACCGGAATTCTTGAATATGACGCAAACTGACGTAGATAGTGATGAAACCATCATTGAAATCAGTAAAGGAAGAAGACCATAAAGCAGCACGGTTGATGAAAAATGTAAGATCTCCTGGACCAGATGGTAAACCATTAAGTAGCCTAGATTTCAGGCAATTACATTTTATTTTCCATTATACGATGAGAGATGTAAGTGTCCCTACAGAATAGAAGACAGCGTATTACAAAAATATATAAAAACGAGATCGTAAAGAATATACAAATTATAGACCAATTAGTGTGAAAAATCCTGTTTCTAGAATACAAGAGAAAATTATAAAGACCAGATTGGAAAACTCAACCAAAGATGTTGAAGAACAAAATATTTTTCAGGCAGAGAGATTTGCATTGATGGAATGTTTTGCCTTCGTTAAATAATAGATAAGAGGCTAGAACATAGTCTAGAGACACGCATGTTCTTTATACATCTCACAAGTTCTCACACATCAAACGTAAATATTCACTAAATAAAAACCTTTACAATGATATGACAAGGAGTATCAAAATTGGAAGAAAGGTAATGAATCCATTTGAAATCTCTAAACAACTAGGACAAGAATTTTGAGTAGCTGCTACGCTCTGCATAATTTATTTAAACGCTGCTCTTTGAAAATTGGAGACGTACATGTCGAAATATGGGGATGGATGTTAACAATGATAAATATTTTACCCTTCACTTTGCTAACGACCTGCTGATTCTTGCCGAGAATGAACAAGATACAGATTATTATGCCGAGTAAATTAAATGAACACAAATCGTGCGGTGTAAGAATGAATCCATCAAAAACAGGATACGTTGTTGCTGAATCTCGAGGATCAAACCTAATAATTTCAAACAGGTGTATTAAAAATTAAAAATACAACAGCTTTTAAGAATCTTGGTGTATATAAATCAAAGGAAAGTGGATATGCAGAAGTAAAACGTAGAATCTCTCAAGAGAAAGAAGTGACAAGACAGTTGAGTAATGTTTTGTGTAGGCAAACAATAACAAGAAAGACAAAGATATAAATCGTATATATAAATCGCTGGTTGAAAGCACACATGGTTCAGGAGAAGTCCGAGCAAAGGACAAAAATTAAAATCGATGGAAGTAAATTATTCAAGACACGGTTTTGGTCTTGCATTAAAAAATAAAATACCATATGTTGTCGTAAAAAATCAAATAGGCGTTAATATTGATACAATGGATGTAGCTGATTCTAAAAGATATAGATGCTTTGGTCATGTTCAAAGGATGACGGAAAAATCATGGCCTAAGGAAATTTTAAAATGGTCACTTCAAAGAAACAGGAAGCGTGACAGACCCAGATCAACATTGGAAAAGAGATAAAAGAGGTGATGAACGAACGGGACGTTCAAGAGGAAGATTGGGAAGATCGAAGGATGTGGCGACTGTGATATGAGAAGCGGCGTCATCTATAAAGAATATCTCTAATACTGCTCTTACTATAAAAGCAGTAAGAAAAGTATACGATTATTTCCTAATTGCGTAATTGATATTTTGTATCCAGGAAGAAGTGCCAGTGGGAAAAAAGAAGAAGAAAAAAAGAAAAAGGAAAAAAGGAAAGAAAGAAAAAAGAAGAAAAAAAGAGCCTTGGGAGGTTGAACTACACTGACGTATGTCATGACCACGGGTTAATTAACTCACAAGCATACCAAGCACATCCCCTCTCAATGAACACTAGTAAATCGGTATGAAAAGTGCATTTTATTAAAGAAAAAATCAGTCTTTTTGACAAGTTAACAGTTTATTTCACAGCAATAGTTTTGTTATGGTTAGGATGCCCTTCGAAGAACTAATTCAAACCTGTATGATTACTATTGTAATTGTGGACAAGTTTTACTGGTCTAAAAATTGGTGAAAATAGTGCCACCAAATTGGAGTACGCAAACCGGCTTTACACTGTTTCTGTAGTTAGTGCCATGACATGTGGACGAGAGCTCTGTTGTCGTATTCTCTGACGAGAACCTTTATTCTGAGAATATATAATCTCCAACAAGTCTCTTTACTCGCGACTATGCTTCTTGTATGTTTGTTTTTTTGGCAGTGTTTTTGTGCAAAAAGAAGATAGCAACCGTGATTACTTGAAATGGGTAAGTTGACAGAAATTTAAATTTGCACTAAGTGTACTACATTTTCTTTCTGAACGTTCATTCGATTTTATATAAACTTGGTACAGAATGAGAGAAGACTTTGCAATTCCATTTTATCCTCGATATGTTAAATGTGTAACATTAATTACAACAAGTAATACATTATTAAGAAATGTACATTGTATGTTTAATCATACAGATTATGTGGCCTGAATTTATTTTATTGTAAGAATCTAATAATATATCTGGTTGTGATTGAACACCCTACTTACATAAACATATTTATGTTAAGACATATCAAATGAAATTGCTTTAGCCAAAATTTCAATCCGAACTAGTGTGAGTATTGATAGTGGGCTAAATCATGAAGGCAGGCAATGGTGTTTCGAAACCATTTTACCATTCTGAAGAAATACATGTTTGCAATACTCTGTTTGATATTCAGTTTCTAAAAATACCTTTTCATCCTAATGCACTTTTTGGATAGTTTTTCCAATTCATACTTCAGCAATTAAGTATTGCACACATTTAAAATAATAGGTAGATATTTATTTTGATTTGCATTGATATTATTGATATCATTATTATTTTCCTTATATTATAAGTGAATTTAAATTTCATGAGTAAATCATGTTAATAAAAAAATTAAACCTATACAATATAATTTTTGGACATTAATGGAATGAATTTGATAATTTTGTATTGATATTACTGTACTTTCCCCCTACCATTATCTACCCCTGTGTCATCTAAAGAGTTATACACCTAATATCCCTTAAATATGAAATATTGATAAATTATCAATTTCTAATATAATGCTAGTGGTTTTAAATGGAAATAACACTTAAAATAGATGAAATCGCTGAATACAAAATCAAATGTGTGACTATCTTTGAGAAAAATTTATAAAAGTTATATTTATATAAGAAAATTTAAATAGATTATACTAATTAAAGTTTTCCTATTTAAATATAACTTGAAAAAAGTGTCATGCATTTTTTAAAATGAAAATGAGGTAAAAAAGTACTACAATTTGAGAATGAAAGAGAAAAAAATGTTTTTTTTCATTTTATGCCCAGTATTACTTCAGTAAAGTTGATACATACAATTTCAACTTTCTTGTAGACGCAATTACTACAGTCTATTAAGCATAGCATAAGAAAATGTTACGTAGTGCAGTGTTACGTAGTAGATTTTAGCGAAAACAAATTTTAGGGACCCCTGATATCTACAAATTGTGTCTTCTAAAACTTCTGCCCGACTGTCGGTCCGTCCGTCGGTCCGTCCGTCCGTCGGTCCGTCCGTCGGTCCGTCCGTCCGTCGGTCCGTCGGTTCGTCCGTCGGTCCGTCCCTCCGTCCGTCGGTCCGTCGGTCCGTCCGTCCCTCGGTCCGTCCGTCCCTCGGTCCGTCCGTCCGTCGGTCCGTCCGTCCCTCGGTCCGTCGGTCCGTCCGTCGGTCCGTCCGTCGGTCCGTCGGTCCGTCCGTCAGTCCGTCCGTCAGTCCGTCGGTCCGTCCGTCCGTCGGTCCGTCCGTCCGTCGGTCCGTCCGTTCCTCGGTCCGTCTGTTCCTCGGTCCGTCCGTCCCTCGGTCCGTCGGTCCGTCGGTCCGTCGGTCCGTCGGTCCGTCGGTCCGTCGGTCCCTCGGTCCCTCGGTCCGTCGGTCCGTCGGTCCGTCGGTCCGTCCGGCGGTCCGTCCGGCGGTCCGTCGGTCCGTCCGTCGGTCCGTCCGTCGATTCGGCCGTCGGTCCGGCCGGTGGTCCTCCGTCCGTCGGTCCGTCCGTCCCTCTGGCCGTCGGTCCGTCCGTCCCTCGGTCCCTCGGTCCGTTGGTCCGTCGGTCCGTCGGTCCGTCCGTCTGTCCTTTCGTTCGTCAGTCGATCTTTCAATCTGTCCATGAACCTGTCCGTCGGTTTCGTTTCTAAATAAGTAATAGTGTGAAAAAAAGAAAATAGTGTGACAATTGGGGTGTTCTTTTTTAAAAATGCACAATTTCTCCAAAATAAATGTTGGAGGAAAGTAAAGAAGATCATCTTGTTAATCGAGACGCTTAATGAAGACTTAATTCTACATTTTTGGTGAGGTACGTAATTAGGAGAACCTCTTTATTAATGAGTGCGATGTTAATAAATTTTAATGTTAATATAACTCTGCTTTGTTTCATATATGATTGGTGTCTGTATCATTGAGATTCGTATTTTCAATGTTGCAAAACACATTATGGGCCACGTACTCATAAGAAACCATTTTGTTTTAGTCATAATATCAAAGTTTTGTAATATTACGTAACCACAAATCACGCACAAATACTCCTAGTACAGTCAAGGGCATAAGCGTGTGGAGTCTGTAAAAGAGGGGAAGAAACAACCACATTTCGGGGTTCCATTGTCCTTTCAGCTTATTTGTTTATATATGATATGAAATCAAAGAAGGAGAATTAAATCATTACTTAAATGTATAAATAAAATTTATGTAGTGATAAGCCATTTACATGGAGAACTTGCTTGGAGAAACTGTTTCCCAAATATCACAGAACAATTTTCCAAATTGTCGAGTTGAAAGAAGAAAATCAGTGATTGAGCGTATGGAAAGAAAATGTTTCATTGCAAAAGGCACTTTTAAAAAGGGGGCGGGGCGTCATGCCTCACCTCCAGTTCAGTTGATATGAGTCGGGAGGGAGCTCCTTCTAGTCCCTCATGTGTCATTTCAATTTCTGAATCCTTCCGTAATCTCTTTGCCTGAACGGTAACAGCGATGAGAGTTCTGTGTAATTTGTTAGAGTGTAAAATTGAGGAATTCGATTCCAACATTCAACACAATGGTACAAGCGTCCAAATGGAACTACTGGGTACCGCGTGCATTGTTTAGGAGCGGGATGGGATCACCACTATGTCGGCGTGATATGTGGGGATAGAAGGACCTCTTGACTAAGAACTATCGTTAGGAGAATGATAGATACCACGAGAGGCTGTTCTAGGTCTCTAGGTTCAGATTGATGGCTGTTGGGAAGTGGCTGGGCCGATCCCGACTCAAGAGAACGGGAAACTAACTTTCACGAATCTGTACCATCTTGTAGCACAACTAGTTTATTGAGGACTAAAAATGTCTTGCTTTCTTTTCTCGTCTTTTTATGCCTCTGATGACACATTTTGTCATAGAGACTTGAATCAATGTTATCGCTGCTTCCATAACGTGTTTAAGGTGGTTAGAGCGAGATATTCCCTGGTAGATAGGGAGTCCAAATTACGTTCAAAAATATGTATTTGCAAGATAAGTGGGTATTGTGAGACCTACATAAACAAAATAGGGACTTTTATGTTGAGTTTTATGTAATTATTCGAATTAATTTTGTTCCATAGATGTAAAATAAAAATATTTTAATATCACATAAAGAGCTACCCTTGACTAGTTTCTTAACTAGCACCAACAGAGTACGTAGCTACGGAATAAAAAATTGAAGCATAAGATTGAACGTAAAAAACCACTATTACACAATTAGTACGAGCAAAATCATAAAATGTAACATTATAGACACATATTTATAAGTTTTTTGTACAGTGCTCACTAATGACAAAAATGTCCATGTTAGAGTTCTCTCCAACATTGTATAAAGCTATATATTTAATTGAGTAGTCGTTTTGTGGCTTCCATCCAGCAGAAAACTGATGATGATGGCTAAGCCATCGAAAGCTGCTATTGAATTAAAAAACATTGTTGGCAATGACAACATCTTTAATTATTTTAAAAATGCCAAAGATATCTTACCACAAGACCTATACTATATATTTAACTTGACAGAAATCGTAATCATTGACTCCTGCTACTCCTTATTATCTTTCTCATCACAATATATTTTTTTGTTTTTTTCTGTTATTCCTCTATGTTATTTTTGCTTATTTTATTAAACTGCATGATCACTTCTAAATTTTCCTATAGTTTTGATTGAAATTTTACAACTATGTTTACAATTGCAACGTGCCATATTATTTCCTGCGGTGCGATTGTATAATTCACAGAAACTATTTGCTGGTTTTCAGTGTAATTTTATATCATATCATGATATTGATTTAAATGCAGGTTATTATGAAAAGAACATATCAAACTAAAGCTGATAGAATGAAATTATTGCAGCATATAATTCTGAGAGCTGTATTATTGAGACCTTCAATAATAAAATTATAACATTATTGGAGATAAAATCATCAAAAGAGAATTGTAAGTGGCATAGTCTTTTGTAATAGTTTGTTTTAATGTTACACTCAAAATGAAAAGAAGTTTTAAAAGTTTTGAAAATAAGTCATGAGAACCATTCAATGTATTACTACTCTTCAGGAAATGCAAACCATTAGATAAAATATAGTGCTGAAGAGAAAACGAACTTCCATTGAAATACTGAAACTACCTACGGCTGAATATTTCATTCCTGTTACAATTTCAATAAAATGTAATTATTGAATCTGCACAAGGGCGGATTTAGATACTGGAGGCCTTCAAGCAAAAACCTATTCTGAGCACTCCTTCAGAAAAATCTTAAAAACAATTATGAATAAATCTAAAAAACACTAATTATGATAGAATAAGTCATTGTTCCAAAACAGATGTAAATTAACAAAGTGCATACAAAGTAGACATTACCTTTTAAAGTTCTCATTTACAAATATATTCAATTTATTTTTAAAATCAAACGTTGAGTTAACTATTTGATAAATGATTATTCAGATAAAAAAAAATGAAGTTTTTACTATTTATTTTAAAAAATCCGGGCACGGGGATGGGAGTCCCAAGCCTAATTTTGCTAGAAGGATATCCAGCTCTGCATGCACCTATGCATGGTTGATATTAACACCAGCAAAACCTTATTTTATCATTGCAACTCATTTAAAGTCACTAAAAAGTATATTTCTTTCTGAATTGAATGCCCACTCAGTAGCTCTACAGATTGAGGTGCTGATCTATTCTAAAGTTTGCTACTTTGAGTCCTGTGTAAGCAACTGTGGTGCAAAAGACTATAACAATACACTTGTATCTCCATAATAAAAAAGAGATTATACATAATTTTCGAATAATTGAATAAATAATTATTGTCCTGGAGCAAAAAAATCTGACATACGGCACAATACAAAATAATACTGTACTGAATGTTTAAAAAAATCTGTAAATTCTCAAGATCACCCATTTTCTCATAGGGAGTAGTATCAAACTGAGTCATTGGGAATATTAATTGGATTAAGATTTTCATTCAGATCGCACTAACCATAATATCCATCAAATTCGATTTTTTTCAGAATATCTGGCTACCATCAAACGTAATGTTCTCCAGAAGTGAGGGTATTTTAATTGCTCCTAGAAGATCTAGAGGAATGTACGAACTGTCACTCGATTTGAATGAAGCGCGTTGCGCGCGTGGTGTTGCCGAGATGCGCGTCACAGTCCCGACCCTCTCGAAAGCGCGCAAACGTCTCCCTTTGGACTGATTTAGGCTTATAATTTTGCAACATTTTCCTATTTGAAACGGCAGATTGTCTTCAAATTGCGCATATTGATTCTTCAAGATGCTAGCTACCAAAAGGAAATTTTTAAAAATATGTGTAACAGTTCATTTTCTCACAATTTTAAAATTTCAGGTCAGATCTGTCAGGTCACCATAAGAGCCCATGTTAAAACTTTACAGTCTCCGTACGCGAAAACTAGACGGTAAAATCGATTCAAAGTTAAACAGAATATAGAAGAACCTCCCATCTTTCGATTAATACAATAAAAAAGGCATGTTAAACATAACACTTATCTCGCTCTAACCACCTTAAGCATTGTGATAGCGTTGATTGAATGCTGATATAAAACATTGCCAGGAAATTTCCATGAATGCACAATTTTTAAGACAAAAAAAATAAAATTTAATTCCCAATGGTTAAAATGACGTCTTAAAAACTATTAGCATTTTAGGTTTCTCCAGATGTTTTTGTCCTTAAAGAATACATCAGAGTAGAAAATACGAAACATAATAATATAATTTAATTCATTAATTTCTAACAAAATTTCAGTGTTCAGTGAACTCATATTTTTTTATATTGGGTTACGTCGATTACCTACAACTTGTATGGATAAATTGCTTGGAAATATTACCACGTCGATATGAAACCGTGTCCTCTTTTATTGTTTAAAATGCGGCGCGCAAAATTGTAGTGTCTACAAATTATCAGAAATATGTTCGTGGCAAGTGCTGCTCTCAGTCGCTGACTTCGAGAATTGAGTGCAAGGAGTGGTGGCGCTCTCTGGGTTTCATTTGAAAGGCAGTAGGAGTACAACATATTTTCCGCTAGGTAGCGCGAATGGTCTCTTCGGGCGAGTTTCACTGGAGCGGTTATTTGAAGATTCGGTCCCTGCAGACTTCTGCAACGAGACACCGAAGAATTAGTGAATATGAATCGGTTGTGTATTTGCATTGTTGGTTTAGAACTGTGCTTATTTTTATAACGGTCTTCACGAAAATGCAACGGAGAATTTTTACCGCGTCTCGTGAAGCGTCAACGTACGTGGAACATTGTAAGAATGAGTGGAACTAGGACGCCGTCATCGCAAAGAGATTATTATCACTAAAGACCCAGTGATTATCGCCACTAACGACTATAACAACCTCAACGAACCTCTGCAAGTCATTGTTTAATCACGCTAAAGCGGGCTGGGCATCCCAGTGGTTCCTAATTTTTCCGCTTCTGATGCACCGAAACGAAGCGAGAACAATACGCGGGGCGCGGAGGCGGAGCGAAGTTACGCAAAAAAGAAAAAGTAGGAGACCGCGGTCATCGGGCTGGGGTAACGGTGTGGTAGAGGGTGCAAATAGATTAAATGAGATGGTCGGTACCTAATATGGCGTGTCCTACCTGGTGTTCAGCATTCTTGCTTCTTCTGATATTTCAGCAAGGGTAATGACGTATTCATAGACGCAGCTTTGTCGACATTTTTCACTTGAGTTATTATTACATACTATTGATATCGTCACTGCCGTCTCCACCATCATTACCAAGCCTACCACCACCACCACCACCACCACCACCACCCCTCTCCCACCTCACCACCTCCACCCCCCGTCCCACCTCACCACAAGCACACTACCGTAACTACCACCACTACCACCACCTTCACCACCTCCATCACCACCACTATCATTACCACCCGCACTCCACTCCATTTCCACTAATACGTACTCGTACCTACTACTGACTAAATCACTTGCTTTTATTAATCGTCATTAACCACCCACACCATCCTCAGGAGCATCACCAACACATCACCGCCATCAGCCACAGAGCCATCATCACCACCCCCATGTCATTACCAATGCCACCAACTCAATCATCCACCACCGCCACCAACCTTCACCCTCATAACTATTATCACAATATAAGAAACTACTCGTATAATAACAAACCTTCGAATGATTCATCAGTTCAAGTATTTCTTAAATAGTATTTCTCCTACGGTATAATTATCTTGGGCTCAATGCCTGCACACTTCAAAAAGCGAAACCCCAGCTCGCCTGGCCTGACCCGTCACGTCCACCCACATCCACCGAGGAACTAGCACCGCGCCCGGACAGATTAGGAGGAGCGCATTTTTGACGTGTCCTTAGGAAGCAACTCTAATGGGCTCGCCCGCGAAGTGTGACTGTCATATTTCAGGGAGAGTTTTTCGCTGACATTCATTAATTACGGGGGGGCTCCCGGTTTTGTTTGCGGCGGCGGTTGTGGAGGGGGGTGGCAGGTACGGCGCCGCCGTAACGGGACCCGTCCTCTGTCGCGCCGGCGCCCCCGCCCCCCTCCGCGCCGTTTCATTACCTCTCCGCCCCCGCCCGACCCTCCGCCGCCCGCCGCGCGGCCGCCCTCGCCCCGACCCCGCCCTTTGATGCGCCCCGACCTGACCCGACCCGACGCGACGCCGACGCGCCACCGGTCCGCGCTGATTGTTTTCACTCGCTCTGCCTGCCGCGGGAGAAATGTGTCAGAATTATACGAAAAATGTTTTTTTTTATGCGTATTTTCGTCCCTGTCGTCTCTTCATTACGGGCTGCGCCCTTCGGAGTAGCAGCAGCGTTGCCGCCCCCTGCCGGCGCCGCGCTCAGGTCGTTGCCTCCTGGGTGTGTTTACGTGGGGTGGCCTCTCGCGCCGGCTCGAAAAGCCAGGAGACCTCTGCCGCAGAGGTACAGGAAATCTGGCACTGGCTACTGCGAGGGAAGCCGAGATGAACTGTTGGATGTGATGCATTCGTGGTGGAACACGTTAATTGCATTTCACTTTTACCAAGTGCATGGATTTTTTCTATTAGGGATCTAGACACATTGCATGGTTATCGTTTATTGAACTGCTTAAGTTGAAAACTTTCTGGTGGCACAGAAAGAAAATTATGAAATTTCGTTGCCCTGCCATAAGGATGCATTCGTCATTAACAGTATTTTATGGAAAAATAAAATGTTTAAAACAAATAATAAATAAGATTAATAATCAATATTTTTCTTCATTAATTCGTAAGTAAATGAATCGGTTGGAGATTTTACTATCATTATTGTGTAAAGTATAGAAAAGAAACGAATAAATATTGATAAGCTTGTAAGAATCTGAAATACTTTTACTTAAATAACGGATCGGGCTCATCATGTTGAGAATAAACCTCACGGAATTGATTGCATCAGCTTAGTACGCTTTCGACTGAGAGTGTGCGCCGAGTCGACGAGACTTCACCGCACCTGATGGACGCCCGAAGCCGCCCGCTGCGGTCGCCCTCGCTCTCGCCAGCGCGGGCGAGCGTCACGACGGCTCGGCGCCGCTCGCGGCCGTTGCCCCCCGCGGGACGCCATCCCCGGACCCTTCGTCGTACCGGCTTAGGTGGCTCAGGGCATCAGTTGATGTCACTGCAATGCCTCTGACCGGGAGGTTCTTGAGTTCGGGTCCCGGTTGCGCGGTGGCGGGATTTTCCACTCTAGCCGGATATTGAGGGAATGCTGATGAGGTGTTGTTGACGTAATTAAATGGTGAAACAACTGAAGTCATCTTCGTCAACCCACTACATTTATTTAGAAAGACGGCTTTTGTTGGCTTGCTGTCTTCATCAGTTTCGCTATATGTAACGAAAGTCACAGTGTAGGGAGACAATGCCTCCGGGTTTTCGCCAAATGTGGAGAGACTGATGATGACGCCAAAGTCGTCGAAAGCCGGCTCTCTGAATACATGTGGGAAGTTGTAGTCAATGATGACTTCAGTTCATTCACGATTAGCTAGATAGCTAGGTCGACCTCAGCCTCTGTCTGGAGGAGAATTCTAGCGGCTGCCTGCTCTGGTCGATAATTTTTCGTGGTTTCTCCGATGAAGATCAAATGCCGGAGCAATACCGTAATAAACGGGCCACGGACCGTGCGCAATCTTTCCTTCCTGTAACTTGCCATATCCTCGCCCCTTCGTTCACAAACTTCTCACAACTCACTTTACTCAACTCATATACACCACACTATTACACTTGTTGAGAGACCAGTCGGGAGCTTACAGCTTGTTCCGGCTGGGGTGGTGCTGCTGGAGAGACCTGGTTGTGAAATACCTCGCTATCCACCAATGTCTTCCAAATGAATGCTTGTGTAAGTCTATGATTCTACTCCGATTTTCTCTTCTTGAACCAATACATTGCCTATTGATCGTAAAATATCGATCTGAAGTCGCGGCGATGGTCACGGTCATGCTGATACAGTTGCAGTTGGCACTGGGCGTTGAAGCTTGTTTTATTGTCGCCTCTAACTTGTACGCTGCTTTTCAAGAGACGTCAGAAATCAAAGTGATGGGACCCATTGAAGTGAATGAATTGTCCGTTGCGAATGGATTTATTTTCAGCGAAATTACACAACGTGAATCATTTGGTGACTGAATTTAATAAAGCAAGCCTTTGAACAGATGTTTAACATACTCGCATACTTTGTATTTTCTATCAATACCCTCGATCAACCTACGAGCCTTGTGTATCGCTTTCAAAAACGGACTTCTCGATGGGAGCAGCCCCAAGAGCTTAAGTCTCGTCAATTGTCGCAAGACCTGCCTCAACCAGAGGCCGGGGCTGTAGTGGGGGTGGTGCGAGGCGTATCAAACCGTGCCGGGAGGGTGGGGTGGGTTTGATAATGAGTGGTGTACAGTGTGCGGGTTGAGTGCTGCGAGGGCAAGGGCAGGCGGCTGCGGCCCATGGAGCAGACGGGCCGCCGGGAACAACAGGATGGGTGGGTGGTGCGGGGGGGGGCGGGGCGGCGGGGGGCTGCGGGACGGAGGTCCGGGGCGGGATGCGGGCGGTGAGCATGCGGGCTCGGGGAGGCGGGGGCGTAGCGGGGGCTGCAGGGCTGCGGGAAGACGTGAGGGGCATGCGTGGGTGGCCGCCGTTGACGCAATGGTGCTGCATGCAGTTCGATCCCGGCGCGGGATCGTGGCCGCAGACTCCGGACCCCCGTTCTCTCCTCCGCCCGTCCTCCCCCCCCCCCCCATCGCAGCCCTTCACAAATTCCTCTCAGGGGCGGATTCAGGCGGGGGATATAAACTGCTGTTGCTACACGATTTAATTGATTGAATATTTAATGTCCCGGGTGCTTCAACTAGTATGGACATTAATCCTGTTAATGTAGTGCATATTATCTCCCAGAAGGTGTGAGCGTTACTTCCGGCACCGATCTACACGTTGGGGTTGAGGGGTTTTCCCCCTCCAAGTATTTTTCTACCAGGGTCCACACCAACCAAGACAAAGCATAGCCGCCGACTGGTGTATGTCAGTAATTTCAGCATCATTAGAAAATGTAACGATTATCGTTTTAAATTTATTTTCTTTGTGTATGCTTCAATATTTATTGCTTTTATTAAACCTGTAAAAAGACAATTAGGGAAAGTATAGGTATTTATATTCTTATAGTTATAAGCTAATTAGTCAGTTAATTCATATAAAAAATGACGTAAGTGTGGGAAATTATTTTGTGTGATTGTTTCTATTCAAATGTTTATCGTCGAATATATGACTTTTCGTGAGTTCTAGTATGTTGATTGTGCGTGCAGTCGCGCCGAAAGTAATCTTTCTAATTTACGTTCCAGGCCCTGCTATTCCGTCAGTTTTTCATTTGCATGATGCATATGTTTGGCACATGTTTACCACAGTGCTGTAAAAGTTATAACGGTCGTAACCAATTCACTGCTTAAGTAACTTGCTATAGCTGTTGATATCTCTGTTAAACGTTCAGCTCATCAGTGTTTTACATTTTACTTCGGTAGTGTGATTAATACAAACCGAATTCGTTTTATTATTTTTCCCATGTTTGCAAACCAGGTCGAGGGATCAAGTTACACGGTATTTCCTGGTGTTCAGCATAATACGAAAATGAGATAGGAATGTTTTCGGGTGAGTATCCATGGGAAAAACGGATATATGTCGATTCCTTATCGAAGTTCTATCGTATCGTAGCGCCTTGCATGCCTTTTAATTATGTATGAAGAGTTCGAACCTGATTGTGAAATCAGGCCTAAGCGAATTTTCGCCGGGGGTGAAGAGTAAAGTCGTTCTGATCCAGGCCGACATCGCAAATATAATACCGTCGTTTCGCTGGTATCTTTTTTGTTACGCTTAGCATTCTCATTTGCGTGTGTAAAGTCTTTTACTCGTAAAAATAGCTACTCGTTTCAGATTAGTCATTCCTCTTGGGTTCTTCTTCTATTCCCTCCCTTCTTTTCCAAAGAAGTAAAGACAGATTCCCACGCCAGGCATCATTAACTGTCGCTTTCGTCATTCGCGCTATTCCGATGACTTTTCCCTTCCAAGCGAGTCGAGTCAAAAGTAAAAGCGATCAGACAGCGTGGCGAGTGCTTCTTCTTACCCTCATTACTGACCTAAACCAACATCCGAAAAAACGCGACCGCTCATTAGAATCGTGGTGGCGGCGGGGCGGGGCGGGGTCGGAACGGAGCAGAGAGGAGTGAGCGGGTCGGGGCGGAGGGGAGCGGAGCGGGGACGAGTGAACGAGGCGGAGAGGCGCGGAAAGGCACGTGGGTAGCCGGACGCCGTGATGGACACAGCTGTTGACAGATGAAGACGTTGTCGGGAGTGGACGCCAGCCATTAGCTCGCCGGTCGCGTGCTCTAACCACGGAGTGCGTCCTCCCCTCACGGCCGCGAGCCGGGCTGGGCTGAGTGGTCTAGGCTCATCTGGGCTGGGCTGGGCTGGGTGGGCAGCGTCAGGTCAGGGCGGCTGCGCGCGGAGTCTTCACTCGCAAGTGTGTAATCAGACCGACACGCGTGTAATTCCCACGCGTGACCACCGTCGGCGTTTTGGAGGGCGTGGTATTTACTCTCTGAAAGGGTTCAGAGGCGATATACTGCTTTGTATCAATACCTAAATACAGTGTTTTTACTTATTTTTAGTAATAAATATTTGTACGTGCTGTAACACGACTTTAAATATCAGGCCAAGAAACAAAATGAAATAAATACATGCTTTGTTATTTATATATCTAATTTTTATGTATAATCACACAATTCCACGATTGTAATATTTTGGCAATAAATAGGAGTGTAACGTTGAAATTAGTGTCAACATTAATGTAATTTTTCGAACGTAAGGTATTTTAATTAACATATAAACATTTTCTTGACTCCCGTATGATAGTAGTTAATGTTGGGCGAGCATTTTAGTCATCCCGATAATCGAGTTTGCATTCTAATTTTGTAATATTTACATTACCATTTTTTTGAATAGCAGGCGATTGTGAAACAAGAATAAGTATATTTTCAACTTTGATTTGATAATTGACAAACATTACATTTTCGTGTAAGTTCTTCACAAATTTCTTGCGACTATTATTTCTGCTTCAACGAAATTTGTAACCTGACCTTCATTTTTTAACAATTGGTTTGGAAACTTTTGTAGACTACAAGTGTATGCTCTGGAAAAATATACGATTTCACGCCATTTTTGCTTATAGAGACGTAGATGTGACTCGTAATGGACGCATGCGATAATTTGATGAGATGAATAAAGTAATTAAAATAAAACAATTTCAAAATCTCTCAAAAAAGAAGTTGAATTATATTACAGAACAAAACAAGCGCTCGTCATTTCTGGAGTTGGTTTAAAGTGTTAGAAGTATACTTTAACCGTACAGCAATGCTTTTACGAATGTGTTGTTACCAAAGTAATTAGCTCGAAACTCTCGAAGGATGTTGATGAGAAATGAATTCGGACACGAATTATATAAGAGAATACATGCTGGCGATTCCAATGCACGCAGAATATCTCGTCCTGATACGTTTATATTTTCGCCAGAATGCAACGAAGAGCTGAAGGGGTTAATAAACCGACGCACAGGACTGCAGTTCGATTCCCAGCGCAGTCGCATTGAGCCCGCGGCCGTTCGCGGTATAATGATACGCAGTCCCCGTCGCCGCCGCCTTATGGGCCTAATTAGGTCCTAAGCGGCCGCCTCTAAATTACGGCGCCGTGGGATTGCTTATGTAAAGCGGCTGATGTATGTACTGATTACGCTCCCGATCATGTGGCGCGCGGGGAACCGGCTTCGGCAGCGCTCCGCCGCCGCAGCAGCAGCGTCGTCGGCCCAGGAAGTTACCCACGGGACCGGCGCGGGGCGACGGACGTCTGACACGCTGCCGGGCCATTGGGAGGGGGCGGGCAGGAGAGTGGACAGCCAGCGACGCAGTCCGCGCGGACACGAACGTGCTTTCGTATTTTATTCTGGGAGGGGTAGAATATATTCGCTTAGGTGAAGGAAGCATCGGCCTTCGAATTTGTTGATTGATGTAGCTCATGTTGTGTTTTTGGGCGCGTCAACTGCTGTTGTTTTTAGAAATAAAATAATTAAAGACGTTGCCATTGCCAACAATATTATTTAATGCAATAGCAGCTTTCGATGGCT